>CM055123.1:406868609-408068609 GCA_029206835.1 Rana muscosa
AAAGCTCCATAGCTCAGCTTGAAGAGCACTGGTCTTCTTGCCCAGGGGTCGTGAGCTTGAATCTCACTGGGGCCAATATTACCTACTATACAAATTTTTATAAAGAAGTGTTATATTTTTAAATAAAATGTTATAACGTGTAATAATGGCAAAGGTTTTTTGATAAATTTTAAATAATTAAAAAAAATTTAAAATAAATTGTTTAGATTTTCTATATACGTTGACAGAGACGTCAATGGTGCATACTCACATAATCAATGTGACGCTTGGAAAACTTTTATACCTTTTGTGAGTACTGCCATCGTGGCTCACAGCGGTGGAGCGTCCGAAAACCGAAGTAACATAAAGAAAGACAATTGCAAAACAATATGTCTGTCTTTGCCAATTCTGATCATCGTTCTATAGTAAGTATTTGTAATTGAGCTTGTATGCGATGCACCCAAGCTTATCTTACTTTATTTTTACAAGTTCTGTTAATGAAGATATTTTTTTTTTATTTTTTTATTATTTACAGCTTTACACCATCTTTAATCCGCTGTACCAAAATATCACTAAATAACCACTGAAGGACCGAGCCTGTTTTTCAGACTTGGTGTTCACAAGTTAAAAAAAAAAATATTTTGCTAGAAAATTACTTAGAACACCCAAACATTATAAAAAAAAATCCCAACACCCTAGAGAATAAAATGGCGGTCATGGCAATACTTTTTGTCACACCGCATTTGCGCTACGGTCTTACAAGCGAATTTTTTTAAATCAAAAATTCACTTTTTTTAATTAAAAAATAAGACAACAGTAAAGTTAGCCCAATTATTATTTTGCTAATGTTACGCCGAGTAAATTGATATCCAACATGTCACGCTTCAAAATTGCGCCCGCTCGTGGAGTGGCGTCAAACTTTTACCCTTAAAAATCTCCATAGGCGGCATTTAAAAAATTCTACAGATTATATGTTTTGAGTTACAGAGGAGGTCTAGGGAAAGAATTATTGCTCCTGCTCTGACGATCGCGGCGATACCTCACATGTGTGGTTTGATCAACGTTTTCATATGCAGGCGCTGCTCATGTATGAGTTCGCTTCTGCGCGTGAGCTTGTCAGGACGGGGCTCTTTAAAAATACATTTATTTATTTATTTATTTTACTTTATTTTATTGATTTTAAAACAGTTTTTAAAAAATAAATAAAAAATTGGTTCACTTTTATTCCTATTACAAGGAATGTAAACATCCCTTGTAATCGAAAAAAAGCATGACCGGACCTCTTAAATATGAGATCTGGGGTCAAAAAGACCTCACATCTCATATTTGGACTTAAATGCAATAAAAAATAAATACATTTTTTTTTTTTCTCATTTGAAAAAATGACAACAAAAAAAATGTCCCTTTTTTAAGACATATGGGCGGAAGTGACGTTTTTGACGTTGCTTCCGCCCTGCAGTGTTATAGAGATGGGTGGGGGGGCATATTCTACTCACTCGTCTCCATACACAGCAAGGGAGAGGACCGGATCGCCGGCTCCGGTAATCGGCGGAGGGCACCGGAGAGCGGCGGGAGGGGGGGGGCCTCTCCCGCCACCGACAAAAGTGATCTTGGAGCGTATCCGCCGCAAAGACCACTTTTATCTTGTAGAGCAGTGTTTCTCAACTCCAGTCCTCAAGGCGCCCCAACAGGTCATGTTTTCAGGATTTCCCTCAGATGAAACAGCTGTGGGAATTACTAAAGCAGTTAAACTGATCAAATAACCTGTGCAAAACAATGGAGAGCCTGAAAACATGACCTGTTGGGGCGCCTTGAGGACTGGAGTTGAGAAACACTGTTGTAGAGGACCGCCCACTGAAGAAGAGGATACCAGTAAGCGGCGGAGAGCGGCAGGACGGGGGGGGCCCTCTCCTGCCGCTGATAAAAGTGATCTTGTAGAGGACCGCCCGCTGAAGAAGAGGATACCGGTAAGCGGCGGAGAGCGGCAGGATGGGGGGGGGCCCTCTCTCGCTACCGATAAAAGTGATCTTGTAGAGGACCGCCCGCTGAAGAAGAGGATACGGGGGTTATGGTAGCTAGCTGCTACCATAACAACGGTATTCCTCTTCAAACTGAGGACGTAAAACTGCGGCGGGCGGTCCGGAAGTGGTTAATGTGGACTTTTTCGTATCGCAGGTTGATTTTACTATTGTTTATTAATTTACAAACCAATTTCAATGTGTTTTATGTGTTTATAAAATTCTATTTTTTTTTATTTAATTTTTTTTATATTTTACAGAAAAATGCCAAAGTGTATTTTTAAAAAATGCCCTCACTACACAGGGAAAAAAAATATATTTCCCAATGTTAAACTGCATCTGTTTCCGAAAAATCTTGAGAACATTAAAGCATGGCTTTCTGTTGGAGATTTGACCGAGGAAGTCTTGAGGGAATCTGCCCAATCTATTTTTCTTGATAAAAACGGTGACCGGTTTCGTATTTGCTCGGTGCATTTTTCTGATGAAAGTTTTCACAAGAAAAAAAAACAAGTGGTATTAAAACCAAATGCCTTACCTACTATCTTCCCACAGGGTAGGTCGATTTCATTACCAAAAAAAAGATCTACTGGAACTGACACAAAAGCTTTGAATGTAATACCAACACCATGGACATCTACATGCCCTATAAAACAATCTTTGTGTTGTTGTTCGTGTCATGGTTCCCCTTCTGCCATAATTCCCAACAAAATTGACTTTGCTACTCAAACAAAATTTGGAAGGGCTGGACGTCACAAGCCTCGGGACTTTGCTACTCAAACGTGTGACGAAGACTTCATGTTTATTCAGTCCGAAAATTCGTACATGTTTGGTGCAAGTTATCACGACATTTCGAAGGACCATGACTACGCTGTGCATTCGCACCTTGTGCTTCCCCAAACGCTCGTTTCGGCACCAGAAAAAATCACTCTGGTTCAGGACCGACGCCAAATCCATTTCACACCAATAAAGTGTAATGTTACAGAAACCGCTTCTGAGATCGCTACCACAGAAGGCACCCGTGGATCAACGCAATCAGAATCTACGGAACAAGTAACGTTCGAAAACCCATCTCCACAATCTGACTCAATTGTGCCCATTAAGTTAGAGTCGGAGTCTATTGGTGACGTTTTTTTGGAACGGGAATTTGAAAATGAAATCGCTATGGATTTAAATGTAACATTGGAAAAAACGGGCGATGGAAACGACATTCCTGATAATTCTGCCGTTACAGAAAGTCACGTGTCACAGGCTCGAAATTACGTAATGGAAAAATGTATTGAGAATACACAAGACCAACAAAGTAGCATTATTAATGATCGAAAATGTATTGTTTTTGAATCAGAATTAGACAAACTTCTTATTTGCCCCACCCAAGACTGTTTTGAAATTATTCAAAGTTTAGACAAAGTGATTGATGGAAGCCTTTTAAAAGTCTATGGAACATGCCCAGACCATCATCGCCAAATCATTTGGCAAAGTCAACCGAATATAGCGAATTTTGCTTCTGGAAATGTCCTGCTGTCATCGTGCAAAGTCTGCAGTGGTTCTTCTTTTACAAAAGTTAAAGAAATGTTCGACCTGGTAAATATACAGGTTTTTTTTTTTCTTTCTCTAAAACTACCTTCCACAAATATATTATTTAAATAAGTTTATTTTTCCTGGTATTGATTTTGTTTGGGAGATGGAGAAAGAAAATTTTAAAAGCTCATTTACAAGCTGAACCTGTTTATTTCGTTGGAGACGGGCAATGTGACAGTCCTGGTTACTGTGCTAAATATTGCATCTACACAATGATGGACATAACATCGGAATACATCATTGATTTTGAGGTCGTGCAAGTATATATCATTGTCAAAGATTACAACAATGGATTTCTCCGGTCATCAACCATTTTTACTGGTGCAGTAGGAGAAGATGTTAATGTCTTCTGGAAACTATGGACATCTCTCCTTTACCATTTGCCCCAATGACACCGTCCACTGCCCCACTGACACCGTCCACTGACACCGACCACTGCCCCACTGACCATGTCCACTGCCAATGACACCGACCACTGCCTCCGACCACTGCCCCCGACCACTGCCCCCGACCACTGCCTCTGACCACTGCCCCCGACCACTGACACCGACCACTGCCCCACTGACCCTGTCCACTGCCACTGACTCTGACCACTGCCCCACTGACACCAACCACTGCCCCACTGACCCTGTCCACTGCCTCCGACCACTGCCTCTGACCCTGTCCACTGCCTCCGACCACTGACACCGACCACTGCCCCACTGACCCTGTCCACTGACACCGACCACTGCCCCACTGACACCGACCTCTGACCACTGCCCCACTGACACCGGCCACTGACCCTGTCCACTGCCCCGACCAATGCCTCCGACCACTGCCCCACTGACGCCGTCCACTGCCCCACTGACGCCGTCCACTGCCCCACTGACGCCGTCCACTGCCCCACTGACGCCGTCCACTGCCCCACTGACGCCGACCACTGCCCCACTGACGCCGACCACTGCCCCACTGATGCCGACCACTGACACCGACCACTGCCCCTGTCCACTGCCCCCTGTCAAAAAATAATTAAAAAAAATAAATTGTAAAAATAAAAAATAAATTAAAAAAACACTGGTCCCGAAAAACATTTAGAAAAAAAAAAACCACGAAAAAATTAAATTGTAAAATAAAAAAATGATCTACTGACACTGTCCTGACACCATCCTACACATACTACCCACCACTGTACACTCCGCATTCCTGTAATTCGCACCGCATTGCTGTTCAGATCACATGCGATGTCTGTGCGATGCGATTTCAGCCATACAAACTGTATGGCTGAAATCGCATCACATTCGAACCAAACACGCACAGGACCCTTTTTTTTGGTCCGCACCAGAATCGCATGGGTGTTCACACCTATGCGATCCGATTCATGTCCTAACTGTCAGTTCGCAGTGCGATATGCGAGCTGAAATGGGGGTGTCGTTAACATCGTATGACACTCCCCAGCAGTTCGCATATGGCAGTGTGAACTGCCGTGCGAGTCGGGTGTGATGTGGGACCCCGCAGTGGATTCGCAGGGTTCCCGCATCGCACCAGTGTGAACCGAGCCTTGATGAGAGCACTGTGGGAGCGGTGTCCGGTTTTGAAAAATCGGTGCTCCCTGGCCACCAAACGTTGCACACTTTGTAGAGGAGGACTGGGGCTACATGGGGACCGGGGGACCTACGGCTGGCCGGTAAGGGCTCCCCAAAGGGACAGCTAAAACAAAAAATTTACCGGGAAAAATGGCTTTTTGGCACTCGCCTCAAATGGGTAGGTTGGTCAGCTTGGGAACTAATATCTCGGCCCCCGTTAACGCTAGCTGGCCCATGGCAGAGGAGACTCTATACTACCTGCATGCAATGTTTGGGGTCCTGGTACGTGAGTATTTTAGCTCTTTGGGGCCCCGGAACCCCAAATTTGGTGTGCAAGCTCAGGGGACCTAGCACTACAACATATCCAAAGCTGGTGTTCCTAGCATAAACGCTTCGGAAAATGTCATTCTCTGCTGCAGAAAATAGCTTGACTTTTAAAGTTAGGTTGACACAAAGCCTGCTGAGTGGTTTCCAGAAATTACATTTTGCATGAAGGTAGAAGGGGTATTCAAACCCTTCACTACCAAGTTTGAAGTAAAGGTGACTTATGGTTCCGGAGATATTAACGAAAACCCCCCGACAAACAGAAAATTTCATACCGACCACTTGGTACACAGGATGTGCCTGTTTCAAGCTAGTGCATGGGATATGTAAATTGCCTGTCATTTTACAGCAAGGGGGAGGAGCCGACAAAGTTTTCTCTGTTTGTCGGTTTTATCTCACTGAACAAAGAAAAGAGGATTGCTCAGAGCTGGATTATTTCTTTGTGGCAAGACTGGGCACAGATGATAGGAAATCTTATACTCTACATTGTGCCGGCAAAAATAAATAATTCAGGTTTACATCCACTTTAACCTCCACATACGGAAAGTAGGGTTGCCACCTTTTCTTCAAGCCAAACCTGAACACTTTAGCGGCACAGGGCACATATTTTTTTTCTGTAGCATACGCTATAGGATTATAAAAGACCTGGGACATCTTTGGGTGCCCCAAGGAGAGTAGTAATGGGGTACGTTGCTGGGAACAGTGGGTGTGTCAAACTTATTCTTGCTGACATCATCACCCTGCCCCCCCCCCCAGTGATGCCGATCCTGTCACCAGACAGCCCACCCACAGTTCCCAGATAGCAACAGATTTGTGTGTGACTGTCTCAGTTACTTGGGGAGCCATAGCCCTCTCTGACAAAATATCCGGGTTTCAGTCTGCCTGAAACCCGGGCACATGATTCAAAACCTGGACTGTCCGGGTGAATCCTGGGCAAGTGGCAACCCTAACGGAAAGGCTTCTTCACAATAAGAGCTGTTGAAATACATAATGGACTCCCTCAAAAACCAGTACTGAGCATCTCAGTAGATTGTTTTAAAAGGTAGTTGTTTAGCACCCTCTAGTGTGTGAGTCTTTATTGGGTCATGGGTTTACTTTAGTTCAAGGCAGGATGACTCATGCAGGCAAGTCTCTGGTGCCTCCTGATGGTTCTGGAAAGTTGGAGAACATTCTGGAAACTGGAGGGCGAAGGCTTGGAGGGTTATTCTGCATACTCTGGGAAGCTTGGCCGATCCCTGGGCGGTGGGCGTGGCAGGGTGATTGAGCCAGCGCTTAAGTATGGATGAGTCATGCTGGCAGGGAAGTCGGGTGGAAGATGGAGATGGAGTGCTGAGGGGACTGTTGGTGGCCCTTGAGGTGAACCCGCTGGTCTGGGGGCGGTGGTGCTCTGCCTCGGGTTGATGCTCGGGCTGGCTTGAGAGGATCCTTACAACAGAAGCAGTTTGGAGGGGATCTTCCCTGAGAGACAGCGGGAGTAAAGAGGACAGTGTGAGTACTGCAGCACAGTCAGGGACTTACAAGGGGAGAGATGGCTGCATGTAGCAGGTCTTTTTGGAAGATAGAGGTGTGCTTAAATCTTTCTTAGCCTTGCCCTGGGAGATCTCAAGAGAAGTAGGGGAAGAGTGGGCCGGGTAGACTGGGGAAGAGTGGGCCGGGTAGACTGGGGAAGAGTGGGCCGGGTAGACTGGGGAAGAGTGGGCCGGGTAGACTGGTGAAAAGGGTCTACAAGGGAGTTGGAAGTACTCCACGATGCAGTCTACTTGCCTGGCTGTGCAGGAGTTGGGAACCCAGTTATCTGCAACCCTACGGAGGTAGTGCTACAGTTGGATGCCTTTCTTAAAGGAAAAAATATAACTGGATAATAACATTTATAGGTTTTATGTTTATATAACATTTACAGGATGTTACCATTTTATGTTTATAGGTGAGAACATGTTTCAGGTGATGGTAGTTTTTGTATTATGGACCTTGAAGAAGGGGAAACACCCCGAAAGCTTGTCCTGATAAATTGTATGTTAGTGCAAATAAAGAAGTATCATGGACAGTACTCAATTGTTTCTGTAGGTAACAACATCAGAGATTGTTGATCCAGGGAATATTCAAATGCTTTTGGAAGATAAGAAAGGATTTTTTTTTTTCCCCCAGTTGCTTCAATTTGAACCATGATTTACAGAGGATTTTGCTTTCCTCTAAGTCAACTGTTGGTATAGGATTATGCATATGGAGATTTTCTATTCATTTTTTTTTCTATTGGTCAAACAAGTCTTTCCAATCTTTTTTCAAGTCATTTATCCAACTTGAGGAGTGGGAGTCTTTAGAAGGATACAAGGATCTCTACAAGGACATCATGATGGGGAATCGGCCGCCCCTCACATCACCGGGTAAGAGGAGACTTTATTGTAAAGGAGAGAGCAGTACGGAGGCTCCACCTAGATCCCCCATCATCTGATAAACACATAGAAACAATGTATTCAGTCAGTGTGTGTGTTTCCTACAGATGGATCCAGTAATGGGAACCCACCAGAGAGATGTGCTCGTCCTCTGTATTCCCGGGATTCCACACAGGAAGATCACACCATCCCTCACCATCATCAGGTAGATGAAACTGAGCATGTAGACCTAAAAGAAAATCATTCCATACTTTGACAGAACATATGTCTATGTAAAATGTTTCCTTTTAATAAGTATATTCTGTCATCTTTGGGGTTTAGGGTGAAGAACCGAAGGCTATCACAGTTAAAGAGGAAGAAGAAGAGAGGTTGGTGAGTGGAGATCAGCAGTCTATGGAGGAGGGAGGTCCTCTGTATTCCCGAGATTCCACCCAGGAAGATCTCACCTATAAAGAGAATGATCAGGTAGATGGGACAGGAGAAAAAGAACTCGAAAGAAAGTTCTATGAGAGGACATTCTTCTACGTAATTTCTTGTTTCTTTTCTATCATCTTTGGAGTTTAGGATGAAGAAGTGAAAGACATCAAAGTTGAGGATAAAGAGGAAGAAGAGAGGTTGGTGAGTGGAGATCAGCAGTCTATGGAGGAGGGGGAGATGATTATGGGAAGTAAACAGGAGGAATCTTCTCTACATAAGGACACAAGTAAGTCATAAACACTAAATGTGTATAAAATATGTATTTACGTTGTTGGGTCGAGACAAATTTCCCAACTTCTTCATCTCCAGCTTTATGATCCATCTTCATCCATGCCTACAAATTGAATTCACTGATACAGATACAGTACATACCTTGTGTTTCGTTTTTTTTTCTGACCCCAGATGTCTCAATAAAGAGGACCTGTCATCCTTATTTCCATTACAAGGGATGTTTTCATTTCATGTAATAGGAATAAAAGTGATAAAAAGGGGGGGGGGGGGGGCGGCAGTGTAGAAAGTCAGAATTGGAGGGAAAAGGAGAGATTTGGGGATTTTCTGACCCCTGATGTCTCAATAAAGAGGATCTGTCATCCTTATTTCTTTTACAAGGGATGTTTACATTCCATGTAATAGGAATAAAAGTAATAAAAAAAAAAGGGGGGGGGGCAGTGTAGAAAGTCAAAATTGGAGGGAAAAGGAGAGATTTGGGGATTTTCTGACCCCTGATATCTCAAAAAAGAGGACCTGTCATCCTTATTTATATTAGAAGAGATGTTTACATTTCTTGTAAAAGTGATTAAAAAAAAAGGGGGGGGGGGGGTGACAGTGTGGAAATAAGAAAACTAAAACGTACTTTTTTTTTTCTAAAGCAAAATATTAAAAGAAAAATTTTGCTTTTTATAGGTAAAGGAGAGATTTCATTTTTTTTTTTTTTTTTTTTTACCCCATATCTCGCCACGAAGAGGACCTGTCATCCTTATTTCTATTACAAGGGATGTTTACATTCCTTTTAATAGGAATAAAAGTGATCAAAGAATAAAAAAAAATTAAAGGGAAAGTGTAAAAATAAATAAAAATAAAATAAACAAACAAAAAAAAAAAGTAAAAGCGCCCCCATCCCTGCATGCACACACACAGAAGTGAACGCATACACAAGTCGCGCACGCATATGTAAACGGGTATCGCCGCGATCGTCAGAGCGAGAGCAATAATTCTCGGGCCAGATCTCCTCTGTAACTCTAAACTAGTAACCTGTAAAAAAAAAAAAAAAACATCGCCTATGGAGATTTTTAAGTTCCGGATTTTGTTGCCTTTCCACGAGCGTGATTTGAAAGCGTGACCTATTAGGTATCTATTCGGCGCAACATCTTTAATATTATACAAAAAAATTGGGGTATAATATAATGTTTTGGGGTTCTAAGTAAATTTTTAGCAAAAGAAAACTGATTTAAACTTGTAAACAAAAAGTGCCAGAAAAGGGCGGGTCTTCAAGTAGTTCATGATTGGTTTTCTTACAGATGGACGCTTTGTTCTGAATACCTCAGAGGGTGTCCCGAGTTTACCTCAAGAATTCAAGGCAGAAGATGATGACATCACACAATGTTCTCCAGGAGAAGATCCCATTATTCCAACCGCACATCACAGACCTCACCATCTGGAGGGATCAATGGATCCTTCTAATCCTGAGGAATCTTCTGATAAATCCCATACTATGACATCAGATGTCCATCCTTCCCATACTATGACATCAGATGTCCATCCTTCCCATACTATGACATCAGATGTCCATCCTTCCCATACTATGACATCAGATGTCCATCCTTCCCATACTATGACATCAGATGTCCATCAATCCCATACTATGACTTCAGATGTCAATCTTAGATCAATGGATCCTTCTAATCCTGAGGAACCTTCTGATAAATCCCATACTATGACTTCAGATGTCCATCTAAGTTCTCACAGTGCCGATCAATCAACACATCCACCCAAATCCAAGGAGTCTTCTTTATATAACAGGAGTCACACGGGAGAGCGTCCTTTTTCATGTTCCGAGTGCGAGAAATGTTTTTCTGACAAAGGAACGCTTGTTAGACACCTAAGCATTCACACGGGAGAGCGCCGTTTTTCATGTTCAGAGTGTGGGAAATGTTTCAGTAAGAAAGGAAAACTTCTTGGACACCAGAAAAGTCACACGGGTGAGCGTCCCTTTTCATGTTCCGAGTGCGGGAAATGTTTCACTACGAAATCGGGCCTTCATAGACACCAGTCAGTTCATACTGGTGAGCATCCTGTCAGAATGTTTATACTGAAATAATAAAATAGTAATTATACAAATCTCATTTTGGGAGATTTTTCCAACACTACAAACAAGAAATTCAAGTTTGTTTATCTGTGCTATTTTGAAGACAAGTGACACAAATAATATGCTAAAAATATATATTTATTAACTAAAAATACAGTGCAAATTAATATCGGGTATATTTTGTGTAAATACAAATAAATGGATATACTTCTACATATCAAAGATAAATGGTAATAAAGATAATATTCACATGTCTCTTATTATAAAATACCACATTTCGATACTTGAATGATAACTGGGTAAATTTTAGACTTGTTAACTTGTGAATAGCTTTCCGATTACAGGAAGCTGTGATCAGTGTCCTGTCACTAGGAAGACTACGCATACCCGCGATCGTGTTATGGTGAGGAAGAACAGGGAAATGCTGATGTAAACAAGCATTTCTCCAGTCTTCCTAGTGACTCCGACCGCAGATCCCGTGGACTTGATGTCGGGATCTGCGGTCGGAGTCACAGAGCTTGCGGCGGGTGTGCGTCCACAATGCCGCTTCTTAAAAGGTGGATATCTATATACGCCCTTTTGTGCAGCCATGCCATTCTGCCGACGTATATCGTCGTGCGGCGGTCGGCAAGCGGTTAATTTTTTTGTTTTTTCCTGAGGCTTCCTACTGTTCTGTAGAACAGCAAAAAGGGTGGCGCTTTCTATTAGCCCATCCAAACCATTTTTGGGATGGTAATCCCAGGCCATTTGACAAAGCCTCATAAAATAGTTGGAAAAATTCATGGCTCTCAAAATCTGGGTTTTTCTCAGCCAAGCAATAGGCCTTCTTGAGAACTTTTAAAAAGTCTCTGGTACTTTGATTTGGCCTACATTTCAAAGTACCCAAGGTCCTTCTTGCAGCAATAGCTGACTTACAGGGACCAAGTTCTGTCTTCATTTCCCATGCTTCTCTGATAGAAGACATTACCCCATTTCTGGCAAACTTTCCGGTTTTTCTGTGATGCAGACCAATTTCATTTTCTGCATCAGCAGGGCCAGCCACACTAGAAATAACTTTAGTGACTGTCATTTTTCAATATGGCAACTAACAATGGCAATATCAAAAACAAACAAAAAAAAATAATAATTAAAAAAAAAAAGAAAAGAAATCACAATAAAATATATATAATTTTGCACAAATATGTCACTTGTTTCAAACTTCGACAGATCTCAGCAGTGCCTCCAATTATGTCAGAATGTTTATACTGAAATAATAAAATAGTATTGTATTTTATGAAATTATGCACATCTTGTTTTGGGAGATTTTACATTTTTCCGACAATACAAACAAGAAATTCAAGTGACACAAATAATATGCTAAAAATATATATTTATTAACTAAAAATACAGTGCAAATTAATATCAGGTATATTTCGTGATAATACAAATAAATGGGTAAACTTCAACATATCAAAGATAAAAGGTAATAGATAATATTCACATGTTTCTTATTATAAAATACCACATTTCAATACTTGAATGATAACTGGGTACATTTTAGACTTGTTAACTTGTGAATAGCTTTCCGTGACTCGACGGACTTGTAAACAATTTGTTTACCTTAACACTATGATGTGATGCTTTCTCAAAACAAACAGACAAACAGATCTTCTAACTTAAACTTTAAACTTGCACAGACAAAATGTCATATTGTGCACAGCTTGATAATCTGATCAAGGCTTATGTTAAATTTAGGATGAATCAATTTCTAAACATATATCATAATAAAACCACTGTACAAGCTTTGGCTTTTAGCTACTTAAAGACAGACAAAACTGTGTATGTCTCTTAATGTTTGGAATATAATTATTTCATACTGCAGTTAAAAATAATACAACTCCAATTTGCTTTGCCATATATTTAAATGGTTTTAGTAATGTATATGCAAAAACAATTCAATTACCAAAAAGGTATACATGAAAAGATTAATACTTTACCAGGTCTTTAAGAACTCTGTCAGTTTGAGAAGCTTCAGTTAGGCGATGAGTCCCAAGGGGACTCCTTTCAACATTGCTACATCTCTGCCTTTCAAGATCTGTTCCTACAGCGCGAGAGATCAAGAAATCTTTTTCCTTCAGCCTAGCATCTTTCTGCTCTGGGTAGCAAGACATAGAGAGTCTCTCTTCCTCCCTCCTGAGAATTTTTCTCTCTGCTATCTGTAACACCTTTTTAACCCACCCCAAAGTGGGTGTGTGTCTCATTACTATGTAGTTGATGATGTCATATGACGATGGAGTTTAAATGTTACCATAACAACCAAGTTTAGCATCCATCTTGAATAATTACCATTTTCACCTCTTGGGGGCAGTATTGGATAAGAAATGACTTCTAATGTTATTCTCATGACCTTTGGTCCTCAGCTTAGTAAGACACCATTAATTGTCTGAGGGTTGACAATCATATGTCAATATCCCTAGACATTCTGGCGCTTCTTAAAATATATGGTTTGGGAAAGTTTACCCCACATCATTAATTGGGTTGTAAATTATTTAAATTGTTTGGAACTGAAATCATTGGAATTTCACTCTAAAGCAGTGGTTCTCAACTCCAGTCCTCAGGGCCCACCAACAGGCCAGGTTTGCAAGATAACTGAAATGCATCACAGGTGATATAATTTGCTGCTCAGGGATTGCAGTATTCTAGTCTGCATCTCACCAAGGTAATACTTAAAATCTGGCCTGTTAGTGGGTCCTGAGGACAGGAGTTGAGAACCACTGCTCTAAAGCCTCGTACACACGGCCGGTTTTCTCGGCAAGAAAACTGCTGGGAGAGCTTTTTGCAGAGAAAAACGTTTGTGTGTGTGGTTTCTCGTCGGGAAAACTGCCAGGAATCTCGACGAGAAAAATAGAGAACCAGCTCTCTATTTTCTCGTCGGGATTCTCGTCGGCCTGTTTCCCGACAAGGAAACCGTGCGTGTGTACGAGGCTTGTATGCTTACCTATCCCCAGGTAAGCCTGCGCATGCTCGATGAGACTTTGACGCATGCGCGGTAGCTTACAAGGGTAGTGTAGGGTGAAGCAAGATGGCGGCGATGGCATCGAAAGTGATGAGCGCATGCTCGTCGTAGTCGATGACGTCACCGCGTTCTTGCCATTCAAAAGAGCGGGGCTTAAGCCCTATGGTTTCCTTCATGCAAAGAACATTACTGTGAGCTCATGTGTCATCTGTAGAATCTCCCCTTATCTTTTTTATTTTACTAAGTGTCTAAACCTTTGAATTATAACCTGGGAGATGGTACAACCAGACCCCTTGTGAAAAAGAAAAAAAAACTCTTCTTTAAGGACAGTGAACTTAATTTCAACTTTTTAGAGATAAAATGGCCTCCCTCATGTTCATGTGAATAATATACAAAATATGGCTTTATATATATTTTTTTTTAACCCCAAATGTTCTGACAGTCCTTATTCATGTTCAGAGTGCGGGAAATGTTTAGCTCTGAAAGAAGACCTTGTTAAACACCAGAGAAGTCACACCGGTGGGCGTCCTTTTACTTGTTCAGAGTGTGGGAAATGCTTTCTTAGGGTTGATCACCTTCCTCTACACCAGAGACGTCACACGGGTGAGCGTCCTTTTTCTTGTTCAGTGTGCGGGAAATGTTTTATTGACAAAAGAGTACTTCGTACACATCAAAGAAGTCACACGGATGAGCGTCCTCAATCATGTACAGAGTGCGGGAAATGTTTAATTGATAAAGGAACACCAGAGAACTCACACGGGTGAGCGTCCTTTTTCATGTTCAGAGTGCGGGAAATGTTTCACTCAGAAAGGGAGCCTTCTTTTACACCAGAGAAGTCACACGGGTGAGTGTCCTTTTTCATGCTCGGTGTGCGGGAAATGCTTTCCTAGGGTTGATCGCCTTCTTTTACACCAGAGAAAACACACAGGGGAGCGTCCTTTTTCATGTTCAGTGTGCAGGAAATGTTTCATTGATAAAGGAACACTTCTGAGACACCAAAGGATTCACACGGGTGAGCGTCCTTTTTCATGTTCAGAGTGCGGGAAATGTTTCACTTTAAAAAAGAACCTTCTTAGACAACAGAGACTTCATACCAGTGAGTGTCCTTTTTCATGTTGATAGTGCCGGAAATGTTTTACTGACAAAAGAAGCCCCTTTCCCGACCGCCGCCTTTCCCGGGCTCACCTGTCTGACCACGGAGCTTGGGACCGCTGCACCATTGCACAGAGAGAGGGGAACCAATGATGTTGCTCCCCCTCTGGGACCCAAAAGCGACAAGGGGTCCTCATTTCCAGGTCCTCCTCTCTGGTTGGAGGTCTAATAGACTCCAGATCTCTCCATGAAGAGGACCTGTCTTGGCCCATGCTGTCACAAGGGATGTTGTTCATTCCTTATGATAGCAATAAAGTTACTACAAAAAAAATAAACAGTGTAAAAAAATAATTTTAGATAAAGAAAAAATATTTAAAAAAATTAACCACTTCCATACAGGGCACTTTCCCCCTTCCTGCCCAGGACAATTTTTATCTTTCAGCGCTCTCACACTTTGAATGACAATTACACAGTCGTGCTACACTGTACCCATGTGTATGTTATAAATAAAGTCCCTTGGACGGCAAGGAGATCAAACCAGTCAAGCTTGAAGGAAATCAACCCTGAATATTCACTGGAAGGACAGATCCTGAAGCTGAAACTCAAATGCTTTGGCCACCTAATGCGAAGAGAGGACTTATTGGAAACGACCCAGATGCTGGGAAGCATGGGAGGAAAAAAGAGAAGCGGACAACAGAAAACAAGATGGATAACATCATGGAAAAGCAACGAATATGAAGTTAAGCAACCCCGGGAGGCAGTGGAGGACAGAAAAGTCTGGCTCGCTATGGTCCATGAGGTTACGAAGAGTCAGATACGACTAAACGACTGAACAATGTCATATGTGGGGATGGAGGCATGATACGTTAAAGCCGTTGTATGCCCAAAAAAAAAAACCTGTAAGGCAAAGGCGTAATGAGCTAGTATGCACAGCAATGCAATACTTACCTTAAAATGAAGCTCTCACAGGGCCGCCCGGTCACCGCTGAGGGAGCTGACATGTTCCCTCACCGTTTCTTCCAGGTTCACGGCTCCGGGGCTGTGAGTGGCCGGAGCCGCGGTGACGTCACTCCCGCGCATGTGCAGGGGAGAACCATACTCCGGACCTTCTCTGCGCATGTGCCGCTGACGTCAGCGGCTGCATGCAAGCTGAATATCTCCTAAGCCGTACAGGTTTAGGAGATATTCATTTTACCTACAGGTAAGTCTTATTATAGGCTTACCTGTAGGTAAAAATAACCAAAGGGGACAAGTTCTTTTCTACAATTGGTCTTTTATTAGTGAGTCGTAGAGTTTAGAAAGCCCATTTCCACACGTGTGCCAATTGATATTCCAAGGGTACATGAGATATTTCATGTCACAGATCAGCAGCTTTGCTGTTGCTGGTGATTAGTGATGAGCCGAACACCCCCGGGTTCGGTTCGCACCAGAACCCGCGAACGGACCGAAAGTTCGTACGAACATTAGAACCCTATTAAATACAATGGATGCGAACGTTCGGATTCTAAAGTGCTAATTATAACGACTATTATCCATGTTATTGTCCTAAACAGAGTTTGGGAACCCGGGTTCTGCACCAGGGGACATGTATCAATGCAAAAAGAAGTTTTAAAAACGGTCGTTTTTCGGGAGCAGTCATTTTAATGATGCATAAAGTGAAAAAAAAAAAGTCAAATATTCCTTTAAATATCGTACCTGGGGGGTGTCTAAAGTATGCCTGTGAAGTGCCACGTGTTTCCCGTGTTTAGAACTGTCCCTGCACAAAATGACACTTCTAAAGGAAAAAAAAGCCATTTAAAACTGCTTGCGGCTTTAATGTAATGTCTGGTCCCGGTAATATGGATGAAAATCTTTAAGAAAAATGGCATAGCTACCCCATGACCCCCCCCCCCCCCTACCCCAGCCCATTACCAGCCCCTTTGGGTCTTGTATGGATATTAAGGGGAACCCCGCACATAAAATAAAAAAGGCCCTATATACTCTGAACAGCCCTATACAGGCGGTGCATACAAGACAGGGACTGTAGGTTTGTTCTTATGTAGAATGTGTTTGTAATTTTGAACAGGTACATTGTTTAAGTGTAGCTCCAGCCCAAAAATCTATTTTTAAACTTTTTGGAAAACATAGGTAAGGGTTATCACCCCTGTAACATTTGTTTTGCTGTCTGTGCCCCTGTTCAGAACATTTCACCTCACTTTCCGTCCCAATGACAACTGTTTTTGAAATGTGGTGTTTTTCTTGAAACAAGGATTGCTGATAAAGCATCAGTACAGAGGAGACACCTTTCTCCCATATTAATTCTTACAGGAGAGAATTTTCCTTCCATGGGGTAGATTTCCTCTCACTTCCTGTTGTCTTCTTGCGTTTGCAAGTAGGAGTCGTTTGTAAGTTGGATGTTTGAAAGTAGGGACCTGCCGTATATACTCTGCAGAAATAGGCCCCTTAGTTGTTGGTGTTGGCACAACACTGTAAGCACTCACAGTTACTCTTGGTTGGTGCTGGAACGCCCTGCTGTCATCTATTATATCAGGAATTGTAATTACATATAATTGTTGAACAGTGGTAGTAAAAATTGGGCCTTTGATGGTGGTGCTGGTGCCACAACACTGTAAGCCCTGACAGTTACTCTTGGTGGGTGCAGCAATGGGCCCTGCTGTGAATTATTAGATCAAGAATTGTAATTGCATGCCCCTGTTGAACAGGGGCTGAAAAATTGGGCCTTTCGTGGTGGTGGTGGTGGTGGTGGTGTTGCCACAACACTGTAAGCCCTCAGAGTTACTCTTGGTGGGTGCAGGAATGGGCCCTGCTGTGAATTATTAGATCAAGAATTGTAATTACATGCCCCTTTTGGACAGGGGCTGAAAAATTGGGCCTTAGGCACTGGTGGCACAACACTGCAACCCCTCACAGATACTGTACTTGGAGCACAGCAATGAGCCCTGTTGCAAAGTATTGCTTCAAAAATTGTAATTACACGCCCCTGTTAAACAGGGGCTGAAAAATTGGGCGTTAGGCACTGGTGGCGGCACCCATAAACAAAAATGATCTTCCAAGCTATCATCATCAATCGAATCATTGAGGACTCGGAGGAGGAGGATAGCCAGTCAACATAACAGCACAGGCACTCAGCATCAGCATCAGTCTTGAAGGGATGTGACATGTTAAAATCAATTAGTCTGTTATATCAGCATCAGGTGTGTGGTAGCTGGTGGTGATCCAAGACTGGTTCATCTTGATGAAAGTCAGTCGATCAACCGAGTCGGTGGACAGGCGCACCCTGTGATCCGTGACAAATCCTCCAGAGGCACTGAATGTGCGTTCCGAAAGAACGCTGGATGCAGGACAGGCCAGTAGCTCAATTGCATACTGTGCAAGCTCTGGCCAGTGATCCATCCTCAAGACCCAGTAAGCCAGAGGATTTTCGGTGGGGAAGGTGTCCAAGTCTGACCTTGCCCCTAGATATTCCTGCACCATGTTTATCAGACGCTGGCGATGGTTGCTGGAACCGATCATACTTTGGGGCTGCGGACTAAAGAATTGTCTGAACGCATCGGTCAGACGGCCACCTTCCCCACCGCTCCTTCTTTGACTGGCCGAAGCCTCAGCAACTCGTTGTCCAGGACCAGGAGTTTGTAACCTCCCAGTCTCTGGGAACGCGTTGCACAGACCTTTCTGCAAGGCCTCCCGGAGTTGTCTCATCCTCTGCTCCCTCTGCGACGGTAACATAAGGTCCGCAACCTTACCCTTGTACCGTGGATCAAGGAGAGTGGCCAGCCAGTAATGGTCCCTCTCCTTGATCCGAAGAATACGAGGATCCTTCCGCAGACTTTGCAGGATCAGGGAGGCCATGCAGCGTAGGTTAGCTGAGGCATTCGGTCCGGAGTCCTCTGGGTCACTAAGGACGACATGATCCGCAGCCACCTCCTCCCAGCCACGTACAAGTCCACAGGTTTCTTGGGACTGTAAATCATCCCTAAAAGACTGCTGCTGTTGATGCTGCTGAGTGCCAGGCTCCACCTCCATGCTGACACAATCCTCCTCCTCCTCCTCCTCCTCGTCCTCTTCCTGTGCGATGGGTGGGACAGAAGGAACACTGTCTGGGTAAAGGGGGCCTTGAGAGGCAAGGAAGTCCTCCTCTTCCTGCCTCTGTTCTGCCTCAAGTGCCCTGTCCATTATTCCACGCAGTGTGTGCTCCAACAGGTGGACAAGAGGTACAGTGTCACTGATGCATGCACTGTCACTGCTCACCATCCTCGTGGCCTCCTCAAATGGTGCCAGGACAGTGCATGCATCCCTGATCATGCCCCACTGGCGTGGAGAAAAAAAACCAAGCTCCCCTGACCCTGTCCTGGTGCCGTAGTCGCACAGGTACTCATTGATGGACCTCTGCTGCGTGTGCAGCCGCTGCAGCATGGCCAATGTTGAGTTCCACCTGGTGGGCATGTCACATATAAGGCGGTTCTTGGGCAGGTTCAACTCCTTTTGCAGCTCAGCCAGGCGAGCACTGGCATTATAAGATCTGCGGAAATGCACACAGACTTTCCTGGCCTGCCTCAGGACATCCTGTAAGCCCGGGTACCTGCCCAAGAACCGCTGCACCACCAGGTTAAGGACGTGAGCCACACAGGGCACATGGGTCAGTTGTCCCTGTCGGAGGGCGGAGAGGAGGTTGGTGCCATTGTCGCAAACCACCATTCCTGGCTTAAGCTGGCGTGGCGTCAACCACCTCTCGGCCTGGCCCTGCAGAGCAGACAGAACCTCTGCCCCAGTGTGGCTTCTGTCCCCCAAACACACCAGCGCAAGCACGGCATGGCATCTTTTTGCCTGCGTACTTGCGTAGCCCCGTGAACGGCTACGGAGCACCGCTGGTTCATAGGACAAAGCACAGGAAGAGGCCATGGAGGAAGAAGAAGAGGAGGGGGTGGAGGAGAGAGGTGTGTCACAACCAGTAGTAGCATTTTGGAGGCGTGGCGGTGGAACAACCTCCAACACTACTGCACCTTGTCCTGCATCCTTCCCAGCTGCCAAAAGAGTGACCCAATGGGCCGTGAAAGAAAGGTAACGTCCCTGTCCATGCCTGCTGGACCATGAGTCAGCGGTAATATGCACCTTACCGCTGACCGCCCTGTCCAGCGAGGCCAAGACATTGCCTTCCACATGCCGGTAGAGAGCCGGAATAGCCTTCCGTGAGAAAAAGTGGCGTTTGGGAACCTGCCACTGAGGAACCGCACATTGCACAAACTCACGGAAGGGGGCCGAGTCTACCAACTGAAAAGGCAGCAGTTGAAGCGCTAGCAATTTAGCCAAGCTAGCATTCAACCGCTGGGCATGTGGATGGCTGGGAGTGAACTTCTTTCGACGGTCCAGCAGCTGGGGCAGGGAAATTTGCCTGCTAGAATCGGACGTCGGTGTACTGCTAGCAGAGTGGCCGCAAGTACTTGGCTGTGACACACCTAATTCTACACCTTCATTCCTCTCAGTGCAGGTTTCAGAGAGGACTGAAGTTATAGTGGGGTTGGAGATCCCAGCTGATGCGGTGCAAGGAGAGGTCCGCTTTGTTCTTTGGTGTGGGTCTTTGAGGTAGGCTTGCCAACGAGCTGCATGGCAGGTCAACATATGTCTGGTCAAGCATGTGGTGCCCAAGCGGCTGATGTTTTGGCCACGCGATATACGCTTGAGACATATGTTGCAAACAGCAGCTGTGCGATCTGATGCACTAGCCTCAAAAAAGGCCCACACCAAAGAACTTTTTGAATGACGGGCAGAGGCAGCGCCCTGCACAGGCGGAGCTCTGCGGTGTGATTCCGTCGGTGTACTGCCCTTACGCTGGCCACCAAAGGGCATCCTGCCTCGTTGGAGATGTGCCTCCTCCTCATCCTCCTCCTCCTCCTCTCTCCTATTAGGCACCCACGTGGAGTCAGTGACCTCATCATCCCCTCCCTCCTCATCACTGGAGCCAATCTGGCAATATGCTGCAGCTGCTGGAGCATGACTGCCAGATTGGTGTCCTTCTTGAGCATCCCCTCTGTCTGCTCTCACGCTACTGCCTTCCTCTAGCTGGGTTTCATCATCAGACCCTTCGAAACGCTGGGCATCCTCCTGGAGCATGTACCCAACACTGTGCTCAAACAGTTCGGGGGACTCCTCAGGAGGAGGACATGGTGGGTCTAGGGAAGGAGTGACTGATGAGGAGTCTGACATTGATACCAGGGAAGAGGACGCTTTGGCAGCTGCTTTGCCAGTACCCTGAGCCTGGGTGAGAGAGGATGAGGAGGAGGAGGAGGAGGGCTTGGTCATCCACTCTACCAAGTCTTCGGCATGATGTGGCTCAACATGTCCAGCTGCCGAAAAGAAGGACAAGCGTGTCCCATGGCCATGTGCTGATGACAATGCACCGCGTCCACGACCAGCACTGTTGCCCCCAGACACAGAGCCTGCTTGCCCTCTTTTATTGCCTCCTGACTGTCTGCCTCTCCTTGTTTGCCTTCCAGACATTCTAATGGATGGCCTGCAGGGAGATGGGGAAAAAAGCAATAAGAACTACCTTCAGGTGTCCTTCTCTGTCCCTTTACTTAAGGATTTCTAAATATGGTTGAGGATGATTGCTTTCGCACAGAATAGCACAACGACAATTTCCCTGACTGTCCAAAAAACAAGGATTTCAAAGATGGTTGATGAGGAATGCTTTAGCACAGTATAGCACAATATAGCACAATGAGAATTTCCCTCACTGTCCTTCCCTGTCCCTACAAACAAGGTTTAGCACAGTAAAACACACTGACACTCTCCCTACCTATAGTTTTCTGTCCCTATAAAAAAATTTTTTTTTAAAGATGGTTTTTGAGGAATGCTTTAGCACAGTATAGCACAATGAGAATTTCCCTCACTGTCCTTCCCTGTCCCTACAAACAAGGTTTAGCACAGTAAAACACACTGACACTCTCCCTACCTATAGTTTTCTGTCCCTATAATTTTTTTTTTTTAAAGATGGTTGATGAGGAATGCTTTAGCACAGTATAGCACAATGAGAATTTCCCTCACTGTCCTTCCCTGTCCCTACAAACAAGGTTTAGCACAGTAAAACACACTGACACTCTCCCTACCTATAGTTTTCTGTCCCTATAAAAAAAATTTTTTTTAAAGATGGTTGATGAGGAATGCTTTAGCACAGTATAGCACAATGAGAATTTCCCTCACTGTCCTTCCCTGTCCCTACAAACAAGGTTTAGCACAGTAAAACACACTGACACTCTCCCTACCTATAGTTTTCTGTCCCTATAAATTTTTTTTTTTAAAGATGGTTGATGAGGAATGCTTTAGCACAGTATAGCACAATGAGAATTTCCCTCACTGTCCTTCCCTGTCCCTACAAACAAGGTTTAGCACAGTAAAACACACTGACACTCTCCCTACCTATAGTTTTCTGTCCCTATAAAAAATTTTTTTTTTAAAGATGGTTGATGAGGAATGCTTTAGCACAGTATAGCACAATGAGAATTTCCCTCACTGTCCTTCCCTGTCCCTACAAACAAGGTTTAGCACAGTAAAACACACTGACACTCTCCCTACCTATAGTTTTCTGTCCCTATAAATTTTTTTTTTTTAAAGATGGTTGATGAGGAATGCTTTAGCACAGTATAGCACAATGAGAATTTCCCTCACTGTCCTTCCCTGTCCCTACAAACAAGGTTTAGCACAGTAAAACACACTGACACTCTCCCTACCTATAGTTTTCTGTCCCTGTAAAAAAATTTTTTTAAAGATGGTTGATGAGGAATGCTTTAGCACAGTATAGCACAATGAGAATTTCCCTCACTGTCCTTCCCTGTCCCTACAAACAAGGTTTAGCACAGTAAAACAGACTGACACTCTCCCTACCTATCCTTCTCTTTCCCTAAACTAAAGGAATCCAGGTTAAGCAAGAAAAAAAAATGTCACTGTCCCTGCCTATGCTTCTCTTTCCCTGCTCCGGAACACACTACACTAGGCCGCCGTGCTGGCGGCCTTTTATAGTGTGGGGCGTGTACTAAACACCCTCAGCAATAATTGGCCACAGGCATCCTGCCTGTGGCCAATCATTGCTCTCCTCGCTGCCAGCGCTGTGATTGGCCAAGCATGCGGGGTCACAGTGCATGCTTGGCCAATCACAGCGCCTGGATGACACTGCGATGGCGTAGTGCATTGTGGGCCGTGAATTAGGCGCGAACGGCCCAAATCGTTCGTTGTTCGGCGAACGATCGAACAGCCGATGTTCGAGTCGAACGTATGTTCAACTCGAACACCGAGCTCATCCCTACTGGTGATCTGTCATTTGTATTTCCACAGACCAGCAGGTACATGTGGTCAGGGCTGGCCCAACACATTGTGCTGCCTGGGTCCAAGAATGAAATACTGCCCCCCCCCAAAAAAAAATCACGCCCACCAAAAGGCCCCCACATCCATTATTTTATATCATAATAATTAAAGCTAATAAAATTTATCAGGAAGTCAGATTTACATGCAACAGCACCTTGTCTATATGCAAAATTAGATGACATACCAATTTCTTGAATTCCAAGGGGCAGACTAGGTTAGTATAGGGGCAGGCTGGGGTAGTATATAGACAGGCTAGGTTACTAAATGGACAGGCTAGGGCAATATAGGGGCAGGCTAGGGTAGTAAATTGACAGGCTAGGGCAGTATAGGGGCAGGCTACAGTAGTATATAAACAGGCTAGGGTAGTATAAGGGCATGCTAGATTAGTAAATGGACAGGCTAGGGCAGTATATGGGAGGCTAGGGTAAGTATATGGACAGGCTTGGGTAGTAAATGGACAGGATAGTGTAGTATGTTGGCAGGCCAGGGTAGTATATAGACGGGCTAGGGTAGTACATGGACAGGATAGGGTAGTATGTGGACAGGCTAGGGTAGTATATGGACAGGCTAGGGTAGTATATGGACAGGCTAGGTTAGTATATGGACAGGCTAGGGTAGTATATGGACAGGCTAGGGTAGAGAGAGAGAGAGAGAGAGAGATAAATGTCCAACAGGTATTGGGAAAAAAAGTTCACAGACCATAAGGAGGATGTCAAGATCCACTGCACAGGGCAGCCGTCATATGGGAACACAAACCATGTTCCAGTACACTGTAAATAAACAAAGGCAGTGGCGCCTCCGGGGTCAGAAGTATTACAAGTTTTAATAGCACTAAAGCTGAACAACTCAATTAAATTTTTACTTTTTCATTGATTTTATCACCATCACTCATCTTTAACTTAATTCAATTCACATTCATTATTTTTTTCACAACACTTCCACTGATTTTATATATATATATACAATAATCTTTATGGTCTCTCTGCTGTTAGAGTAATACAAACTTATATTAACTAATTAACACATCAGCCCGCAGGGGTTAACAACAAATACTATTATTCATAGTTAATTAATAAAAAATTAATGATTCAATCATTCGTTTAGTGGTTGCCCATTTTGGCAACTTTTAACAGATAAATATTATTTTCTAAAAAATGTTTTTAAAAATTATTTGTAAAAACACTAAGGCTGCCATAATATATCACAGGCGTTTGCTTGCTCTTCTCCTTGTCCCCTTGGAAGTCCAAAAAAGTCGTCTCTTGTAAGTTCTTTGGAGGTGGGGTCGGTCTCAGGGAGAACAAAGACAACACATGAATGAATGGTTCCAGGATCACGGAAACTAGATTTTAAAGAAATCTCTGACTACAGGACATGTCTATTCCTCTCTCCATCATCATAATTGGTAAATATACACTATTGTGTGTGGCTAGATGTAATGTTTAAATATAAAACGATGACTGAAACATGAAAAAATATTTTTCTTTCCCTACATAGAATAAACCCCCCCCCCCCCCCTTGAAGAAGACCATAATAAGAAGGGTTGAAACGCGTAGGAGTATCATGTGGAGGACCACGTTGCAGTAAAATGCTAATAACGGGTTTCATACAAATGTGTAGTCTCATTATGATTGATGGGTGTGCTATTTTCATGTAAATGTCAGAGCTCACTTTTTACAATTTTCATGAAATTGTTAATTGCTTTTTGATAAACTAAAATAATTTTAATCAAATTTTATTTTAATATTCTTCTTGGCTGCTAAAAAACCCAGTTAGGTAATTCTCCATTTTATCAAATTAAAACAGTATTATAAAACAGTAAAATAAACCATATATTTATATGAAGATTTTCATGTATAATCTGTATATGTAATCATCGATATATCCTAATAGAAGAATGGACAGACCACGAGGCAGAGGGAAAAATGATGGAACGTAACATAGACTGCGGTATTTGTATTCAACACAAGGTGGCGATCTCACATATTGTCAGTGGAATGCAAAGACAGGAAGTGATGTCAGGTGCAGACAGGAAGTGATGTCGGGTACAGACAGGAAGTGATGGTAGGTACAGACAGGAAGTGATGCAAGAGCATATATAAGAAGTTTCGGGTGAGAGGTGAGTCAAGAAGTAGAGAGGAGACATTGCAGGAACTGGTAGCAGAGGAGGTAATAAGATCTTATTTTCTATTTACACCCAGTAACCCCCCGTCATGTCTGTCCTCTTCCTCCATAGTCACTGTGACGTCTTTTATCTCCAGCAGATGATGACAAATAAAAAAATGTTATATATTTGTAGCGGATGGTTGCTACTAGTTACTATCATCCACCATATCACCCTGCTGCCAGACCTCCGTATATCACTCTCAGAGACAATGAACAGTCATTTGCTTTGTTTTTGTTTATTGGGGGATATAACTTGGTTTGGGAAAAGGGGGATATGGGATGCCCATAGAACAGATCACTTTGCCATCATTGTTAAAGAATTATTGAGTCAATGAGTAAATGATGGACTCAAACATTTACAGTCTCTCCTCTGCACCAACTCCTGCAGACTGTTACTCCCAGGACTCTTCTCCTCCTGCACAAAACTTCACTGTAACCCGTTAGTCTCTCCGCCCCATCATCTTTACATTGAACCAGGGATCACTCTGAATAATCCCAAGTGGTTATAGGACTTGCTGAACGCTGATAGGCCAGGGGCCTCCAGGACCTCTTCTTGGCGGCCTAGATGTTGAGCAGCATGAGTTAGTTGGTGGACTACTGATCCCAGCTAGCCCGACTTGCAAATCCTGCGCCCGCAGGCCGCATTGATTTGACACAAACCCCCACAGTCTCTCCTCTGGCCTTGCACCCAGCTCCCCTGGCATGCCTCTTCCAGATATCCACTGTGCCTCACCCACCGACCTTCTCCTGCCCTGAGTCCATGGTGAAGAACTTATCCGGACATGCGTACCGACCGCTTCTCCAGCCCCTGTGTTCCAGGACACCTCCTCCATCACCGTGTAAGGATGAGCCTCCCTCCCGGGCTCCTCTGCCGAGGCGCGCACCCCCCCCCCCCCAGAGTGGGATGGGCCTCCTGCTGCGATCTAACACTCCATTCTTCACTTCACCCAGCCGACAACTCCCCTCCAGTGGGCCAGACCTGAGCTTATGAAGGAGGCCTGCCCCCTGCCAATTCCAATTGGGGATTGGTCAGGGCTCCTCACATGAGCTCCCTGTCACTCCAGTCCTCAGCCCTGCCCCTCTTGCAGAACATTCTCCCTGGAAGCAGGGAAGGCGCCCAAAAACTGAAGGACAGGTGATCACAGTAACCACTCCCTGTCCTCCAGATCAAAAACAAGCAGGCCTAGCATGCAGCATAGGCCTGCCTAAATTTACCTGCCTGGCAGCTAACACAAAAATACTCACCTCTAACACCTACCTATGGTAGAGGGCGCTACATATTATTGATTTTTATATACGGCCCTTCCCTAAAAAATCAGAACTGAAGCCACACTTATTTTTACTTTTGAGATGCTTCAAAGATTCCCGGGTTTACTTTCAGTGATATTAATAATGCCTGTAATATAGTATAAGAAGCAGTCTGAGGTGTCAGAACTATGGATCGGACATTATTTATATTACTCATCCCTGTACAGTCCAGATAATTCTTGGCGAGGAGTGTTCTGTATGCATTGGGAGGAGGTGAGGAGGATTCTGGTAGAGTTAAGAAGGACACAAGGATCTCCACAAGGACGTCATGATGGAGAATCAGCCGCCCCTCACATCACCGGGTAAGAGGAGACTTTATTGTAAAGGAGAGAGCAGTACGGAGGCTCCACCTAGATCCCCCATCATCTGATAAACACATAGAAACAATGTATTCAGTCAGTGTGTGTGTTTCCTACAGATGGATCCAGTAATGGGAACCCACCAGAGAGATGTCCCCGTCCTCTGTATTCCCGGGATTCCACACCGGAAGGTCACACCATCCCTCACCATCATCAGGTAGGTGGGACGGAGCATGTAGACCTAAAATATAGACTAAGCTATTTAATTCCTTGTTTCTTTTTGTAAATGTTTTCTATAACCTTTGGGGTTTAGGGTGAAGAACTGAAAAACATCAAAGTTGAGGTAAAAGAAGAAAAAGAGACGTTGGTGAGTGGAGATCAGCAGTCTATGGAGGAGGGTTGTCCTCTGTATTCCTGGGATTCCACCCAGGAACATTAAACCCATACAGAGAATGATCGGGTAGATCACACCATCCCTTACCATGACAACGGAGCCAGGCCACCTCTTGTTTCTTTATATTTATATGTTCTGTCATCTTTGTTGTTTAGGATGAAGAACTGAAGGACATCAAAGTTGAGGAAAAACCAGAAGAAGAGACGTTTGTTAGTGGAACTCGGCAGTCTAAGGAGGAAAGAAGTCATCTGTATTCCCGGGATTCAACCCAGGAAGATAATAATTATACAAAGAATGATCAGGTAGATATGATTGGGCAAGAAAATAACCTTTGTGCCCCCTAATACAGTATTTTCCAACAAAATTCCTCAAGTTCCCCATACAGGCCATGTTTTGGAAATTTCCCTTAGAAAAATGTATAAATACAAAGCCATGGACATCAATCCTAAAATCATGACCTGTTGGGGGTACCTGACAACTAAACTACTGCCCTGGGACCTTCCGAGTTGACATTTCGCCTCAGAGTAGGAGTTGATTTAATAAAACTGGAGAATGAGCAAAGCTTGCCACCCCAACCCCCACAGCATCTCCAAAATACGCCCATTACTAACCAATGACACCACAAAGCCTCTAATTCACTCCCTGGTTATCTCTCGCCTTGACTCCTGCAACTCACTATTCATTGGCTTACCTTTACATAACCTATCCTCTCTTCAGTCCATCATGAATGCTACTGCCAGACTCGTCCACCTCACCAACTGTTCAGTGTCAGCTTCCCCTCTCTGCCAATCCCTCTGTTGGCTTCCATTCAGTGTCCTCCACCCCTCTCTGCCAATCCTTCCACTGCCCTCGATTCAGTGTCCTCCACCCCTCTATTGGCCTCCATTCAGTGTCCTCCACCCCTCTCTGCCAATCCCTCCATTGGCCTCCATTCAGTGTCCTCCACCCCCCTCTGCCAATCCTTCCACTGCCCTCGATTCATGGTCCTCCACCTCTTCTGCCAATCCCTCTACTGGCTTTCATTCAGTGTCCTCCACCCCTCTCTTCCAATCTCTCCACTGGCTTTCATTCCGTTTCCACCACCCCTCTCTGCCAATCTCTTCACTGACCTCCATTTAGTGTCCTCCACCCCTCTCTGCCAATCCCTTCACTGACCTCCATTTAGTGTCCTCCACCCCTCTCTGCCAATCCTTCCACTGGCCTCCATTTAGTGTCCTCCACCCCTCTCTGCCAATCCTTCCACTGGTCTCCATTCAGTGTCCTCCACCCCTCTCTGCCAATCCCTCTACTGGCGTCCAATCAGTCTCCTCCACCCCTCTCTGCCAATCGCTCCACTGGCCTTCTTTTTGTGTCCTCCACCCCTCTCTGCCAATCCCTTTATTGGCTTCCATTCTGTTTCCTCCACCCCTCTCTGCCAATCCCTCCACTGGCTTCCATTCAGTTTCCTCCACCCCTCTCTGCCAATCCCTTCACTGACCTCCATTTGGTGTCCTCCACCACTCTCTGCCAATCCTTCCACTGCCCTTGATTCAGTGTCCTCCACCTCTTCTACCAATCCCTCTACTGGCTTTCATTCAGTGTCCTCTGCCAATCCGTCCATTGGCTTCCATTCAGTGTCCTCCACCCCTCTCTGCCAATCCCTCCACTGGCTTCCATTCAGTTTCCTCCCCCTCTCTCTGCCAATCCCTTCACTGACCTCCATTTAGTGTCCTCCACCCTTCTCTGCCAATCTTTTCACTGTATAGCTACCCCCAAAGTGCAAAAGAGCAACTATGCAAAAAAAATGCTATTGTGCAAAAAAGTCTTAAATACTTTTCCTTTAAAAATAAATTTGTATCTGGAACTGAATAAAATAATAAGTGACGGTGCTGCAACTACCATGTAGCTTGAATAATCAGCTAAAGTAAATGTGTTAAAAATGGAGAGAGATGCGCAACCATATAGTTATGCAAACAAAGGTGCAAATAGGTAAGTGCTATTTATATACACAAAAACCTGACAAAATAAGTGTAGAATTATAAATTCAATAGAAAACAAAAAACAGTGTCCATTTCAAATCAGCTACAAGAGCTTTGCTGTAATCAAAGAGGCAGAGGTGCAACTCTTCATCCTATGCTTCCACAAGGCAGACGAGAAATGGAAGGTATACAAAGGGGGCCGCTTACCGGATCTGTTGGATCTCTATCACAGAGATCATATGAGCTCAACACAAGCGGGATCACTCAGGTGCCAGTAGCAGCCAATCACGCATTCATACCGATCCTCTCCTCCACAAGCAGTCTGGGGACTGCAACCGATCTCCTTCAGAGACTTAGTATAGGTAGGATCGCTCATAGAGCATGATAGGGAAGCGTGTTCAAAAGAGGAAAGAAATACTTTGCGGTGCAGTAAGTTCTTTTAAAACAAATACCCTTTATTCCAAGTGCTGGGTAACTGACATCATAAAGCTTTTTGGCAGAAAAGTTTTCAAACGAACATGCAAACAGCCAGCCGCGGCTCAAGCCAGCCAGCTGGGGCGTGGTGACGTCAGGTTCTCTTGCGAGAGAACCTGACGTCACCACGCCCCAGCTGGAACTAAAATCTTCTCTATCTTTGGGGTTTAGGGTGAAGAACCGAAGGATATCACAGTTAAAGAGGAAGAAGAAGGGATGTTGGTAAGTGGAGATCAGCAGGCTATGGAGGAGAGAGGTCCTCTGTATTCCCGGGATTCCACCCAGGGACATCAGAACTATACAGAGGATGATCAGGTAGATGGGACCGGGCAAAAATAACTGAAAATTAATTCTATGAGAGGACATCCTTCTATGTTATCTCTTGATACTAAAATGTTCTCTATCCTTGGGATGTAGGGTGAAGAACTGAAGGATATCATAGTTAAAAAGGAAGAAGAAGAGAGGTTGGTGAGTGGAGATCAGCAGTCTATGGAGGAGGGGGAGATGATTATGAAAAGTAAACAGGAGGAATCTTCTCTACATGTGGACACAGGTGAGTAATGGACATCTCCATTCTTCAGTAGGTTGTCATATTTCCAATAAATGAGGTGGTGGAAGGTCCATCTCCATTTACACAGTTACAGTGTCACGAATGTTATCCAGTTACCTAGTGAGGTTTTGGTGTATCTCATCCTTTATCTGGTTTGTATTCATAGTTTGCTGTAACGATTGCACCCAATTCCATGCCAGAGCTCCGATAGACTTCTTATGCCGCGTACACACGATCGGAAATTCCGACAAGAAAACCGTGGATTTTTTTCTGACGGAATGTTGGCTCAAACTTGTGTTGCACACACACAGTCACACAAATCTTGTCGGAAATTTCAAAGGTCAAGAACGCGGTGACGTACAAGACGTACGACGAGCCGAGATCAATGAAGTTCAATAGGCAGTTTGGCTCTTCTGCTTGATCCTGAACATGCGTGTTTTTTTTGCGCGTCGGAATTGCATACAGACGATCGGAAATTCCGTTGGGAACTTTTTCCGTCGGAAAAATAGAGAACCAGCTCTCAATCTTTTGTTGGCGGAAATTCCGACAGGAAATGTCAGATGGAGCCTAGACACAGTCGGAAATTCGAACCAAAAGCTCACATCGGACTTTTCTTGTCGGAATTTCCAATCGTGTGTACGCGGCATAAGTGGTGGACCAACATATACTGTATGTCTCCTGAATGTAGGTCTAGATTTTCTTTTTGATTTTTATTTAAAAATTGGTTGTCCTACAGGTGGACACTTTGTTCTGAGAACCTCGGAAGGAGATCCAATTTTATATCCAGATTTTAAGGCAGAAGATGATGACATCACACAATGTTCTCCAGGAGAAGATCCCATTATTCCAACCGCACATCACAGACCTCAACATCTGGAGGGATCAATGGATCCTTCTAATCCTGAGGAACCTTCTGATAAATCCCACACTATGACATCACATGTCCATCCTTCCCACACTATGACATCACATGTCCATCTAAGATCAATGGATCCTTCTAATCCTGAGGAACCTTCTGATAAATCCCACACTCTGACATCACATGTCCATCCATCCCACACTATGACATCACATGTCCATCCATCCCACACTATGACATCACATGTCCATCCATCCCACACTATGACATCACATGTCCATCCATCCCACACTATGACTTCAGATGTCCATCTATCCCATACTATGACATCACATGTCCATCCATCCCACACTATGACATCACATGTCCATCTGGAGGGATCAATGGATCCTTCTAATCCTGAGGAACCTTCTGATAAATCCCACACGATGACATCACATGTCCAACTGAGATCTCACAATGCGGATAGAGCGACACATCCATCCGATCCCGAGGAGTCTTCTTCATGTGGTGGAGGTTTCATAGGAGAGAGTTCATTGTCATCTATGGATTGCAAGAAATCTAACATCAAAAACGGAGCACTGCCCAAACAGCAGAGAAATCCCTCAGGTAAAAGTCCCTTTTCATGCCCAGTGTGCGGGAAATGTTTCACTCGGAAATATTCCCGTGTTGTACACGAGAGAAGTCACACGGGAGAGCGTCCTTTTCCCTGTTTAGAGTGCAGGAAATGTTTTGTTGTCAAAGAAAGACTTCTCATACACCAGAGAACTCACACGGGCGAGCGCCCGTTTTCGTGTTCGGAGTGCGGGAAAGGTTTCATTATCAAAGAAAGCCTTCTTAACCACCAGAGAACTCACACTGGGGAGCGTCCTTTTTCATGTTCTGAGTGTGGGAAATGTTTCATTCAGAAAGGGGAACTTCGTATTCACCAGAAAAGTCACACAGATAAGTGTGCTTTTTCATGTTCAGAATGTGGGAAACGTTTCCCTCTGAAAGGAAGACTTCTTAGACACCAAATAATTCACACGGGTGAGCGTCCTTTTTCATGTTCAGAGTGCGGGAAATGTTTCACTACGAAACAAAACCTTCTTAAACATCAGAGAATTCACACAGGGGAGCACCCTTATCCATGTTCAGAGTGCGGGAAATCTTTCACTCAGAAAGTAGGCCTTGTTAAACACCAGAGAACTCACACGGGTGAGCGTCCCTATTTATGTAGTGAGTGCGGGAAATGTTTCCTGGAGAAATCAGGTCTGATCAGACATCAGAGAAATCACACAGGTGAGCGACCTTACCCATGTTCCCAATGCGGGAAAAGTTTCAATCAGAAAAATGCGCTTGTCACACACCAGAGGACTCACACAGGCGAACGTCCTTTCTTATGTACAGAATGCGGGAAATGTTTCACCCAAAAAGAAAACCTCCGCGAACACCAGAAAATTCACATAGGGGAGCGTCCTTTTTCGTGTTCAGAGTGCGGCAAATGCTTCATGAAAAATGCAAAACTTATTTTGCATCAGAGAGTTCACACGGGTGAGCGGCCTTTTTCATGTACAGAGTGCGGGAAATGTTTCACCTGGAAAGGAGACCTTCTTAAACACCAGAGATATCACACGGGGGAGCGGCCTTACCCATGTTCGCAATGTGGGAAAAGTTTTAAGCAGAAATATGCACTTCTTATACACCAGAGACTTCACACGGGGGAACGCCCTTTCTCATGCACCGTGTGCGGGAAATGTTTCATTCACAATGAAGACCTTGTTAGACACAAGAGAGTTCACACGGGCGAGCGCCCCTTCTCATGTTCGGAGTGCGGGAAATGCTTTACAATCCAAGGAAATCTCATCAGACATCAGAGAATCCACAACAAATGATGCTGCTGGCAACTATGGTGGCATCTAATGGGTGGAGTAGTTAAAATTCCAGTAAGGGGAGTGGGAGTCCCTCATAATGGGCCCAGCAGATATAGTGGGGGGAAAATAATGATTTGATCCCCTGCAGATTTTGTGAGAGGTCAGACGTTTCTTGTAGGTGGTGACCAGGTTTGCACACATCTCAGGAGGGATTTTGGTCTCTTCTTTACAGATCTTCTCTAAATCCTGAAGGTTTCTTGGCAACTCGAAGTTTCAGCTCCCTCCATAATTTTCTATAGGATTAAGGTCTGGAGACTGGCTAGGCCACTCCATGACCTTAATGTGCTGTGGTCAGATGAGACCAAAATTTCGCTCTTTGGCATTAACTCGACTCACCGCGTTCGAAGGAAGAAAAATGCTGACTATGACCCTAAGAACACCATCCCTACAGTCCAGCACGGAGGTGGAAACACGATGCTTTGGGGCTGTTAACTCAAAGTTTCAGCTCCCTCCATACATTTTCTATAGGATTAAGGTCTGGAGACTGGCTAGGCCACTCCATGACCTTAATGTGCTTCTTCTTGAGCCACTCCTTTGTTACCTTGGCGGTATGTTTTGGGTCATTGTCATGCCGGAAGACCCATCCACGACTCATCTTCAGTGTTCTGGCTGAGGAAAGAAGGTTCTCATCCAAGATTTTACAATACACGGCCCCGTCTATTGGCCCCTCAATGCGGAAAAGTCGGCCTGTACCTTTAGCAGAGAAACAGCCCCAAAGCATAATGTTTCCACCTTCCCGCTTGACTATGAGTAAGCATCTATCTTTGATGTGAAACGCGTCAGCTATCCACCCCTGCATGTCAGTTTTCTGTTTTTGGATTTTTGAATCTATGGATTAACTTTGGATTTTAATTTTGGAATTTTGAAAATAAATCGTGTATACAGAGTGCGGCAGTCCAGGGCTCTTTTCTTTCCCATTGACTGTAGTGATGGTGTTCTTAGGGTCATCCTCAGCATTTTTCTTCCTCCAAAACACAGAAAGTCGCCCTCCTCAGGAAGGCGCATGTACAGTTATGCCAACGAATATCTGAAGGATTCAGAGAAGGATTGGAGAAAGATGCCATGGTCAGATGAGACCAAAATTTCGCTCTTTGGCATTAACTCGACTCGCCGCGTTCGAAGGAAGAAAAATGCTGACTACGACCCTAATGCCGCGTACACACGATCCGAAAATCAGACAAGAAAACCGTGGATTTTTTTTTCACTCGGAATGTTGGCTCAAACTTGTGTTGCATACACACGGTCACACCAAATTCCGACCGTCAAGAACGCGGTGACGTACAAAACACCACAACGAGCCGAGAAAATGAACGTGCCATGTTCGAAGGAAGAAAAATGCTGACTATGACCCTAAGAACACCATCCCTACAGTCCAGCATGGAGGTGGAAACATGATGCTTTGGGGCTGTTAACTCGAAGTTTCAGCTCCCTCCATACATTTTCTTTAGGATTAAGGTCTGGAGACTGGCTAGGCCACTCCATGACCTTAATGTGCTTCTTCTTGAGCCACTCCTTTGTTACCTTGGCGGTATGTTTTGGGTCATTGTCATGCTGGAAGACCCATCCACGACTAGGGTGACCACGTGTCCCGGATTGCCCGGGACAGTCCCGCATTTTGCAGGTCTGTCCCGGGCACATTCATTCCAGGACAATACAGTGTCCCGGAATGAAACTGACACAGCCACCCCCCTGGCCAATCTGATGCCCCCAAAAAAAGCCGCCACATCACCACTTTACTCACTGACAGTACTTGTCCTGGCCGGGAATGCCTGGAGGAGCACAATCCCCGCCCCCTGCTTGTGATTGGAGAAATCATAAATCCCGCCTCTTGTGTCCAATCACTGTGCTGTGATTCATTACAGCACAAGCTGATTTTTGGGAAGGGAGGGTGTCCCTGAATGGTAGTTTGGAAATGTGGTCACCCTATCCACGACCCATCTTCAGTGTCCTGGCTGAGGGAAGAAGGTTCTCATCCAAGAGTTTACAGCACATGGCCCCGTCCATTGGCCCCTCAATGCGGAAAAGTCGGCCTGTACCCTTAGTAGAGAAACAGCCCCAAAGCATAATGTTTCCACCTTCCCGCTTGACTGTAGTGATGGTGTTCTTAGCATTTTTCTTCCTCCAAAACACAGAAAGTCGCCCTCCTCAAGAAGGCGCATGTACAGTCATGCCACACGGCCCCGTCCATTGGCCCCTCAATGCGGAAAAGTCAGCCTATACCTTTAGCAGAGAAACAGCCCCAAAGCATCATGTTTCCACCTCCATGCTTGACTGTAAGGATGGTGTTCTTATGCCGCGTACACACGATCGGAAATTCCGACAAGAAAAGTTTGATGTGAGCTTTTGGTCGGAAATTCTGACCGTGTGTAGGCTCCATCTGACTTTTTCTGTCGGAATTTCCGCCAACAAAAATTTGAGAGCTGGTTCTCAAATTTTCCGTTCTGCTCGGAAATTCTGATCGTCTGTATGCAATTCCGACGCGCAAAAAAAAAACGCACGCATGCTCTGAATCAATTCGACGCATGCTCGGAATCATTGAACTTAATTTTTCTCGGCTCCTTGTAGTGTTGTACATCACTGCGTTCTTGACGGTCAGAATTTGGTGTGACGGTGTGTAGGCAACACAAGTTTGAGCCAACATTCTGTTGAAAAAAAAATCCACGGTTTTCTTGTCTGATTTTCCGATTGTGTGTACGCCAGCATTGTTTAGTTTACATTTCATCTGTCAGTGGGGAAGCCCGCTGACAGCTGATGACTCATTGGTTGTTAAGGACACGGCGGCCGGCTTCCCAGTCCACTCCTTAACAACCAGCTATTCTTCACACAGAATTTGAATCGGTCGATAATCCTTCGACCGATCTGAATTCGAATCGTTCCTAAAATTTGGACTTCGTGAGAAAATCGATAAACGAATTCCGAAACAAATCAACAAAAGTAAATTAGTAACATAACAAATCTATCTGAAACAAAACAAATGTTTCCATTCCGCACATGTCTACAATCCTCCCGCTTTACTCGGAAGAATAACCTACAGTATACCATTGGGATTTGTCTTCCACCAATGAGCCTTTTTGGCTGTTGCACTTCATTACTCTTTGTTATAATTTACTGAAGAGGCTGGTCCAGCCGATGCATAACTATCAATACATTTATTTTGGCCCCCTGATGTCTTCAAGATTTGTTTTATTGTATGTTAATCTTATATTCTGATTTGTAAAATAAACAAGAAAGCTTTACACTTTATGATGTGTCCTAAGTCTCGTTTTTTACTAATGACCAAAATTCTACGATGATCGGTGATTGGAATGCGGTCAGTTCATAGAGAGTCATCCCTCTGTCTTTTATTAGTTAGCACCCTCTAGTGTGCTACCGGTGCAGGAAAATTTATGTTAGACTCATGGTTAGCTTGTGAGTCTGAAATTGGGTCAAGATTTACTGCAGGTCAGGCTGGATGACTCACAAGGTCCCTGGTACCTCCCCCTGGGTCTGGAAGTTTGGAGAAACTTCTAGAAGTTAGTGGGTGGAGGCCAGGAGGACTGATCTAAAAACTTGGGGGCCGAGAGGAAACTTGGCCAATCCCTGGGCAGAATGCTCTGGCAGGGTGGCTGAGTCAACCCTTAATAATGGTGGAGCCATGCCATCAGGGGGGGGGGTCGGGTGAAAGATGGAGTGCTGAGGAGACTGTCGTGGCCGAGTAGGGACCACCTAGGTCTAGGGGAGGCCTTTGCTTGGCTCGGGCTAGCTTACGAAGATCCATTCAGCTTCACGGTTTGAACAGGATTCTTGCCTGAGGGCAGTGGGTGCAAGCAGTGAGTACCAACACACCGGGGGATTCACAGGGGGATAGACTACCACATGTAGCAAACTTTCAAAGGGCAGTGCTGTGCTTAACCCTTGACTAGGGTAGATCAGAGATTACCAATAACCTCTGGCCTGCCTCTCAATGTCATGGTTATGCAGTAATGTTTGTCTCTCAGCTTACCCCTTCTCCATGTGTTCACCTTAACCTTTCTTCCTGTCATGGATATGCAGTAATGTTTGTCTGTCAGCTTACCTTCCTCGTCATGTGTTCACCTTAGAGGCCAGACACTCTCACCTGGCTGCTTTTATAATCTCTCCTCCAAGCATGGCTCCACCCCAGGCCCTATCAGGGAACATTATATTAACCTGTGCACTGTAAGCCAGCTGTGCTGATCAATGTTGTTTGTTAAGCTATTGTGTGTTTGGGTTCCTGCTTGCCGTGTGCTACGTCTGTCCCTCTTTTACCGATCTTGGCTTGTTCTCGACTATCCCTGTCTGCTTGTGACCTTGACCTTTGGCGTGTCCTTTGTTTATCCTTGTCTGCTAGACGCCCCGACCTTTGGCTTAAACCCCTTACTATCTCTTGTATCCTGAGCTGCTGCTTCCCCTCTATCCTCTATAGCCTACTGTGAGCGTGAGCTAGGGGACTCTGGGGGCCGCAACCTAGATCCAGTTGCAGCCCAGTCCATCCTCACCACTAGAGGCTCTGGTGAACACCTGCTGGATCGTAGACTCCGTGCCCTGGGGAATCTTAGGCTCTAGCTCCCTGTGGGATCCCTGTTAGTGCTCCAGTGGACCTGCCTTCCTTAACCACCCAGAGTTCCATCCGCAGCAGTCAGCCATAGGGTCCACTACCTTAGCGGTGCACTCCTGACCCCAATGGTGAGCATCTGTCACCTGGCTTCAGGTGACGTGACACTCAAGCTATGATATAAACAAGGCCAAGGATAAATCCAAGGAAAAAATCCAAGCTATACCTCCCACTACCCAATAAAACCCTTGACTCAACGTGGGATTAAATAGCCGTAAGGCCTTTTATTATAAATAACATACGAATAAATAACAAACCATAACATTACAGATCATCTTGGGTTTGAAGTCCTTGCAGGTACAATATTACTGAAACATTGTGTCCCCCACTAGCTAAGATATGCCCCCAGCCACAAGACACCGCCCCGGGGGGCAATCCCAGCTGACCTCAGACACATTACTGGTCTACCATGACCTGGTCACTATTATTGGACCACCAACTAGAGGGCACTATGCCAACGATGGTTCCCCACCTTTTTCCACCCTTTCAAGAACCCCAAACCGCCAAACATCCATTACAAACTACCACCAACCCAAAGTAACCAAACAAAAAAAAGGGGGACGGAGGGAGGGCGTTCATCTGCTGGCTCCAATTCTCCAACTGATTCTGTGACACCCCTGCCTGCAAACTATGCTCCTACACTCCTCCCCATAACCCCGTCTCTTCAGCCAATCAGGTAAACACCATAACATGACCACTTATTACACGATTAACCCCACGCTGTAAGGTTCCCCTTCCACCCTGTCATGTATGCCCTGCGCTCATCCATTTCATTCCTAGCTCCGGGCCTACATTTCTATCCCTTGTCCTGGGAGATCTTTGGAGCAGCCTGGTGGGCTGGTAGACAAGCAGCCAGGAGGGCTGGTAGTTTCTGCAGACGGTGGAGCTGGAAGCAGTTCTACAAGAGGATAGGAGAAACTCATGCATGCAGCTTTTCAATATTTTGTGCTATTTTCCAAAGTGGGGCTGAGAGCTCCTGGTCCATAAGGGACTTTGCCACTGATCCAAGAGACTTGGTGTTTCTAGCAAGGAGAGCAGTCCAGGATCTTTTATCTGTACATAGGAAGGAATTGTCCTCATCTGTTGTTCTTCAAGTCAAGTTGCATAGCTCCCAACTGTCCCTGATTTTGAGGGACAGTCCCTCATTCAGAACAAAGTCCCTCTGTCCCTTTTTCCTCCTCATTTGTCCCTCATTTTGGTCTGATCTATAAAGTTGTACAGTGGAACCCTCGGATTGCGAGTAATGCGGTTAATGAGCGTTTTGCATTACGAGCACTGTATTTTTTGAAATTCTAACTCGGTTTGCGAGTGTTGTCTCACAAAATTAGCAGGATTCAAGCCAAAGCGGTGTGAAGTACCGCGTTTGGCCTGAGGCGGGGGACGCGGAGCTGAACGGCGCCGATTGTAGCCGAACGGCGTTGGTTCGGAAATGATCGGAAAGACTCGGAAATACGCCGTTCCCGAGCCTTTCCGATGTTTGCCGAGGTCAGCCGAACTGTCTTCGGGCCTTTTCGTGTGTTCCCGAGGGTCTCCGGCGCCCCCCCCACCTTTGGCCACATACGGTATTGCATGCCACTGAAGTCAATGCGGAACTAATTATTTTCGCTTCCATTGACTTCAATGGGGAAACTCGCTTTGATATGCGAGTACTTTGGATTACGAGCATTGAAATTAAGTTCAATGATTCCGAGCATGCGTCAAATTGATTCCGAGCATGCGTAGAGTTTTTGTGCGTTGAGTTGTGTACACACGGTCAGAATTTTCTACCACAACTTTTCTTGTCGGAAAAATTGAGAACCAGCTCTTAAACATTTGTTGTCGGAAATTCCGACAGCAAATGTCCGATGGAGCCTACACACGGTCTGATTTTCCAACAACAAGCTCACATCGAACATTTGTTGTCGTAAATTCCGACCGTGTGTACGCGGCATTAGTCTACAACCGTCTTAGCTCCTATCTCACTGACAACAACCTTCTTCACCCCTTACAGTCTGCCTTTTGCTCACAGCACTCCACAGAAACTACCTTGCTAAAACTTACTAACGATCTACTAACTGCTAAAACCAATGGCCACTACTCCGTACTCTTAATACTCGACCTCTCTGCAGCCTTTAATACGGTTGACCACCAGCTCCTTCTCGTTAAACTCCATTCCCTTGGCCTCCAAGATTCTGCTCTCTCCTGGTTCTCTCCTGTGCCTGACCTCACAAAGAATGGAAGAATGGTCAAACATTCCCATAGACACACTCCTAAACCTTGTGGACAGAAGAGTTGAAGCTGTTATATCTGCAAAGGGTGGGCCAACTCAATATTGAACCCTACGGACTAAAGCTGGGATGCCATTAAAGTTCATGTGCGTATAAAGGCAGGTGTCCCAATACTTTTGGTAATATAGTGTGTATGAAATAAATTAGTCCTCTGTATATTGGTTATCAAATGTAAACATTGTAAAAAAAACAAACATATATTTATATAATTATTTTGCTGTATAATCTGTGTTTGTATTGGGTCTCCAAACTACGGCCCTCCAGGTGTTCATGAACTACAATTCCCATCATGCCTAGTCATGTCTGTGAATGTTGGAGTTTTACAATGCCTCATGGGACGTGTAGTTTCGTAACAGCTGGAGGGCCGTAGTTTGGAGATTCATGGATCACCAGGTCGAGGGCGATGAAATGTAACTTAGACTACAGTATTTACGGTATATTCAACACAAGGTGGTGATCTCACTTATTGTCAGTGGAACGCAAAGACAGGAAGTGATGTCAGGTACAGACAGGAAGTGATGCAAGAGTATATATAGGAAGTTCCGGGTGAGAGGTGAGTCAGGAAGTCGTGAGGAGACATTGCAGGAAGTGGCAGCAGAGAAGGTAATAATATCTTATTTTACATTAACAATAACCCTCTATCTTTCTCTCTCCAACCAATGCCTCTCTCTCTTTTTCTCATTCTCCCTCTCTAACCACCGCCTCTTAGGGTTGCCACCTCATCCCTTTAAACCCCGAACACCCATAAATTACACAGGTTCTGAGGCTAATTAAATGCAGATGAGGCACCAAGTGAGTTTAATTATCACCTTAATCAGCCACAGAACCTGTGTAATTCATATGTGTTTCGGGTTTAAAGGGATGAGGTGGCAACTCTACCGCCTCTCTCTTCCCCCTCTCTCTCTCTTCCCCCCTCTCTCTTCCCCCCTCTCTCTCTCCCCTCTCTCTCTCTCTCTCTCTCTCCCCCCCCTCTCTCTCTCTCTCTCCCCCCCTCTCTCTCTCTCTCTCTCTCTCTCCCCCCCTCTCTCTCTCTCTCTCTCTTCCCCCCTCTCTCTCTCTCTCTCTCTCTTCCCCCCCCCTCTCTCTTTCTCTTCCCCCCCCTCTCTCTCTTTCTCTTCCCCCCCCTCTCTCTCTTTCTCTCCCCCCCCCCCCTCTCTCTCTCTTTCTCTTCCCCCCCCCTCTCTCTCTCTTTCTCTTCCCCCCCCCTCTCTCTCTCTCTTTCTCTTCCCCCCCCCCCCTCTCTCTCTCTCTCTCTCTTTCTCTTCCCCCCCCCTCTCTCTCTTTCTCTTCCCCCCCCCTCTCTCTCTTTCTCTTCCCCCCCCCTCTCTCTCTCTCTTTCTCTTCCCCCCCCTCTCTCTCTCTCTTTCTCTTCCCCCCCCTCTCTCTCTCTCTCTTTCTCTTCCCCCCCCTCTCTCTCTCTCTTTCTCTTCCCCCCCCCTCTCTCTCTCTCTTTCTCTTCCCCCCCTCTCTCTCTCTTTCTCTTCCCCCCCCCTCTCTCTCTCTCTCTCTCTCTCTCTCTTTCTCTTCCCCCCCCCCTCTCTCTCTCTCTCTCTCTCTTTCTCTTCCCCCCCTCTCTCTCTCTCTCTCTTTCTCTTCCCCCCCCCTCTCTCTCTTTCTCTTCCCCCCCCTCTCTCTCTCTCTCTCTCTTTCTCTTCCCCCCCCCTCTCTCTCTTTCTCTTCCCCCCCCCCCTCTCTCTTTCTCTCCCCCCCCCCCTCTCTCTTTCTCTTTCCCCCCCCCCTCTCTCTTTCTCTTCCCCCCCCCCTCTCTCTTTCTCTTCCCCCCCCCCTCTCTCTTTCTCTTCCCCCCCCCCTCTCTCTTTCTCTTCCCCCCCCCTCTCTCTTTCTCTTCCCCCTCTCTTTCTCTTCCCCCCCCTCTCTCTTCCCCCCCCTCTCTCTTCCCCCCCTCTCTCTTCCCCCCCCTCTCTCTTCCCCCCCCTCTCTCTTCCCCCCCTCTCTCTTCCCCCCCTCTCTCTTCCCCCCCTCTCTCTTCCCCCCCTCTCTCTTCCCCCCCTCTCTCTTTCTCTTCCCCCCCCTCTCTCCCCCCCTCTCTCTTTCTCTTCCCCCCTCTCTCTTTCTCTTCCCCCCCCCTCTCTCCCCCCCTCTCTCTTTCTCTTCCCCCCTCTCTCTTTCTCTTCCCCCCTCTCTCTTTCTCTTCCCCCCTCTCTCTTTCTCTTCCTCCCCCCTCCCTCTTCCCCCCCCCCTCTTTCTTCCCCCCCCCCCTCTTTCTTCCCCCCCCCCCTCTTTCTTCCCCCCCCCTCTTTCTTCCCCCCCCCCCTCTTTCTTCCCCCCCCCTCTTTCTTCCCCTCCCCCCTCTCTCTCCCCCCTCTCTCTCTCCCCCCTCTCTCTCTCCCCCCTCTCTCTCTTCCCCCCTCTCTCTCTTCCCCCTCTCTCTCTTCCCCCCTCTCTCTCTTCCCCCCTCTCTCTCTCTTCCCCCCTCTCTCTCTCTTCCCCCCTCTCTCTCACATTATATATATTCCCCCCTCTCTCCCTCACTTCCCCCCTCTCTATATATCTCTAGCTTTCTCTTTTTTCCCTCTCTCTTTACCTCCTCTATCTATTTTATATTTCTATATACACAAACAAACTTTTAAACAATAATTTGTGTGTAACATATTCAATAAAGCTCTATAGCTCAGCTTGAAGAGCACTGGTCTTCTTGACCTAGAGGTTGTGAGTTCGAATCTCACTGAGGATTTTTATAAAGAATATATTTTATATTTTAAATAACATTTTATAACATGTAATAATGGCAAAGGTATAATCTATATAATGATCTTTCACCCTTTTACGATACATTTTAAATAATTTTAAAGGAATTAAAAATAAATTGTTTAGATTTTCTATATACGTTGACAGAGACGTCATTGGTGCATGCTCACATAATCAATGTGATGCTTGGGAAAACTTTTATACCTTTTGTGAGTGATGCCATCGTGGCTCACAGCGGTGGATCGTACGAAAACGCAAGTAACATAAAGAAAGACAATTGCAAAACAATATGTCTGTCTTTGCCAATTCTGATCATCGTTCTATAGTAAGTATTTGTAAATGAGCTTGTATGCGATGCATCCAAGCTTATCTTACTTTATTTTTACAAGTTCTATTAATGAAGATATAATAATAATAATAATATTATATATATATATATATATATATATATATATATATAATGTAAAAAAAGAGGAAAATCCGAATTGCCCTGCCCAACTCCTCTAATCTCAGCGCTAAGGAGCAATATAAGCTCTACACCAGTCAAATAGATCCAGGTATATGGTGAAAAATAATTAATAAATGAATAGGTGGACAAAAGATGTCCGTCAGCAGCCACTTAAAACAATAAAAATATTAAACAAATTATGTATCAAAAAACTGTATAGCAAGCAACAGTAAAAATTGCATCAAAGTAGCGCTAAAATCAGTTAATAAAAACCGACTTGTGAATATATATATATATATATATATATATATATATATATATATATATATAAAAATACATATGAAAATACATAGATAGGGAGAGCTTGATTGAAGCAAAAGGACACAATGACTAAGCATGAAAGGTCCATAAAATATGAGAGTCTATGGGAAGTGGGAGAAATAAATCAAAATCACTTTTCACGCGATGGGTGACCTCTCTCCAAAGATAACTTCACAGATATATTCCACACACCCCTTAGGGGTTTAAACTCACCACAATTATGAAAATATTATGCCTGAACGATATCCAAAGCGGACTGCTCAGTCGGTGTGTCTCAGCAAACTTCCGTCATCCAGGAACATAGGAAGACAAAGGCTCCACATAGTGTAATCCCGTTTCAAATGTATTTATTAAAACAACATAAAAATTCCATCAAACCAGATGCTACAAAAGTTCCCACTCGAGGAAATCTGGCTCAATGTCAGCATTAATTGCATAGGTGTATCACTCAGCTCGCTATTGCTGACAGTCTGAATGAACCTGATAAGCCAAATGAGCTGCTGGATGTTATCTCTGTGTTAAAAGAAACTCCAGTGTGATCCCCTAATTGTTTCCTGCTCCTCCACAGGATCTGTGGGAAAAAAAGAGAGCTTCTCTGTTTGAAATGTCAAAGTGCTGTGAAATCACTCCCTGACCGGTTTCATCCTTACGATTTTGTCAAAGGGGTATGGTCTCACAGCACAGCTTCTCAATATAAATGTAAAAACAGCCACAGGTGAGGAATTAACCTCATGTGTGCCAATAATTACCTTGGCACTCAACGATCAATCCTGCGGGCTAAAGCTACATAAAATAAAGACTAATTTAAACTCATAATAGCACCCATGATTAGCTAAAACTGAACCATAGATAGCTATATAATCAATTAATTGAAACATAAACACTTTAAATGAATATAGACAATAAACTGATATAGTGCTGCACTTGATAAAATAAATAAAATAATATCAAATATCCAGTCTCCAACTGATAATTAGAAACAGGGAACAGGAAGAAAAAACAATACATATACATATCTCCAGATCATACAAATCCACTATAGAGGACTAGAGTATAAATACACGCATAAGTACACATAATCACACATATATAAATATACGCACATATAAATGCACGTACATGTGACCAAAATAATATTATGATCTGTGTGTAAAGTTAATATAAATATATTAAAATACACTTCAAAATATGGAAAGATGTACATGACATAAACTATGTTAATTCTATTGGACTATATATATATATTTTTAATTATTTAGAGCTTTACAACATCTTTAACCGCTTGCTGACCAGCGCACGATAATATACGTCGGCAGAATGGCACGGACAGGCAGATGGGAGTATATATACGACCCCTTTTAAGAAGCGGCATTGTGGACGCACGTGCCCGTCGCAAGCTCTGTGAGTCGGACCGTGGGTCCCGCGGACTCGATGTCCACGGGTATACCTGCGATCGTCTCACGGAGAGGAAGAACGGGGAAATGCTGATGTAAACAAGCATTTCCCCAGTCTTCCTGGTGACAGGACCCTGATCACAGCTCCCTATAATCGGGAGTGGTGATCAGTGTCGTGTCACACACAGCCCATCCCCCCTACAGTTAGAAGCACTCCCTAGGACACACTTAACCCCTTCAGCGCCCCTAGTGCTTAACCCCTTCACTGCCAGGGTAATTTTTACAGTAATCAGTGCATATTTATAGCACTGATCGCTGTAAAAATCAGAATGGTCCCAAAATAGTGTCAAAAGTGTCCGATGTGTCCGCCATAATGTTGCAGTCACGATAAAAATCGCTGATCGCCGCCATTAGTAGTAAAAAAAAAAATATATTAATAAAAATGCCATAAAACTATCCCCTATTTTGTAGACGCTATAACCTTTGAGAAAACCAATCAAACTCTTTTTTTTTTTTTTACCAAAAATATGTAGAAGAATACGTATCGGCCTAAACTGTGGAAAAAAATATATTTTTTTAATATTTTTTTGGGGGATATTTATTATAGCAAAAAGTAAAAAATATTGATTTTTTTTTCAAAATTGTCGCTCTATTTTTGTTTATAGCGCAAAAAAAAAAAAACGCAGAGGTGATCAAATACCACCAACAGAAAGCTCTATTTGTGGAGAAAAAAAGGACATCAATTTTGTTTGGGAGTCACGTCGCACGACCGCGCAATTGTCAGTTAAAGCGACGCAGTGCCGTATCGCAAAAAGTGGCCTGGTCTTTGGCCAGCCAAATGGTCCGGGGCTTAAGTGGTTTACAGGCAGTATGAAACTTTTTACACATAGCATTAACTAGGGTTGTCCCGATACCGATACTAGTATCGGTATCGGGACCGATACCAAGCATTTGCGCGAGTACTTGTACTCGCGCAAATGCTCCCGATGCTTCACCCGATACTTTTTTTTTTTTTTGTGGCCGGAGAGGGCGGGAGGAGTCAGTGGCTGGGGAGGGCAGGAGAGAGGGCGGGGGAGTGCGGGCGGAGTCTGGCCGGAGAGGGCGGGAGGAGTCAGTGGCTGGGGAGGGCGGAAGAGGAAAGTGCGGGCGGAGTCTGGCTGAAGAGGGCGGGCACAGTCGGTGGACGGAGTCCGCGGGCGGAGAGCGAGTCCCTCACCTGCAGTTGAACCTGGTAAGCTGGCAGGGGTTCAGGGCGCAGCCGCATCAGGATCGGTGACCGGTGCTGTCACATTCGGTCGCCGTCAGCGGCTGAACGTCCCCACGCCCATCTTGGTACACCCTGCACTCGGCTGCAGTAAGCAGCAGCAGACATCTTGTTACACCCAGCCCGAGCTATATGGGCTGGGTGTAACAAGATGTCTGCTGTTGCTTACTGCAGCCGAGTGCAGGGTGTACCAAGATGGGCGTTGCAGCAGTTTTTTTTTTTTCTTAAATCCTGTGTCATTTCCCCCCCACCCCCGCAGCATTTCAGTGCCAGCCACCTATCAGTACCCACAAGTGCTACCTATCAGTGGAATCAGTGCCATCTACCAGTGCCACCTATCAGGTGGCACTGGTAGATGCCACTGATTGCACTGATAGGTGGCACTTATTGGCACTGATTGCACTGATAGGTGGCACTTGTGGGCACTGATAGATGGCACTGATTGCACTAATAGTGCAATCAGTGCCATCTATCAGTGCCCACAAGTGCCACCTATCAGTGCAATCAGTGCCAATAAGTGCCACCTATCAGTGCAATCAGTGGCATCTACCAGTGCCACCTGATAGGTGGCACTGGTAGATGGCACTGATTCCACTGATAGGTAGCACTTGTGGGTACTGATAGGTGGCTGGCACTGAAATGCTGCGGGGGGTGGGGGGGAAATGACACAGGATTTAAGAAAAAAAAAACTGCTGCAACGCCCATCTTGGTACACCCTGCACTCGGCTGCAGTAAGCAACAGCAGACATCTTGTTACACTAATAGTGCAATCAGTGCCATCTATCAGTGCCCATAAGTGCCACCTATCAGTACCCATAAGTGCCATCTATCAGTGCCGATAAGTGCCATCTATCAGTGCCCATAAGTGCCACCTATCAGTGCCCACAAGTGCCACCTTTCTGTGCAATCAGTGCCACCTTTCTGTGCCCACAAGTGCCACCTTTCTGTGCCCACAAGTGCCACCTTTCTGTGCCCACAAGTGCCACCTTTCTGTGCCCACAAGTGCCACCTATCAGTGCCCACAAGTGCCACCTATCAGTGCCCACAAGTGCCACCTTTCTGTGCAATCAGTGCCACCTATCACTGCCCACAAGTGCCACCTATCACTGCCCACAAGTGCCATCTATCAGTGCCCCCAAGTGCCACCTATCACTGCCCATAAGTGCCACCTATCACTGCCCATAAGTGCCATCGATCCGTGCCCATAAGTGCCACCTATCAGTCCCCATCTTTCAAACTGTCACATGACATTGAAAAAAAGTATCGGTAATCGGTATCGGCGAGTACTTGAAAAAAAGTATCGGTACTTGTACTCGGTCTTAAAAAAGTGGTATCGGGACAACCCTAGCATTAACGTCACTATTATGTTATGTGAGACTACAAACCACATCTGATTGGCTGAAATACAAGAAGAGTACAAAAATGTGATGGTCAAGCTTGGTTGTCCCTCTGATCTGCCTTCATTTCTGCATTCCAAAGAAGTGTGGGAGAAGGGGGCATCCGCCATTTTCTGTCTTCTCCAGTCTTTTCGGTGGGGGGGGGGGTGTATTAGAGGCTGATTTGAGTAAGGAAGGATTACAGCAGTGGTGTACATGAAAAAGCAATATAGACTTTATAGTATGGTAAAGATGCATAGAGAATAGACATTTTCTAGTTTAACATTATGCTCATCACATTCCTTCACAAATGAAGATTTATTATTTTTAATATTTTTTTTAAATTATTATTATTATTATTTAGAGCTTTACAAAATCTTTAATCCACTGTACCAAAATATCACTAATTAATGTGAACTTCTTCGTATCACAGGTTGATTTTTCTATTGTTTTTAATTTACAAACCAATTTCAATGTGTTTTATAAAATTCTAATTTTTTTTTTTATTTTACAGAAAAATGCCAAAGTGTATTTTTAAAAAATGCACTCACAAAACAGGGAAAAAAACCATATTTCCCAATATTAAACTGCATCCGTTTCCGAAAGATCTTGAGAACATTAAAGCATGGCTTTCTGTTGGAGATTGGACAGAGGAAGTCTTGAGGGAATCTGCCCAATCTATTTTTCTTGATAAAAAGGGTGACCGGTTTCGTATGTGCTCGGTGCATTTTTCTGATGAAAGTTTTTACATGAAAAAAACGAAATTGGTATTAAAACCCAATGCCTTGCCTACTGTCTTCCCACAGGATAGGTCAATGTCAGTACCAAAAAATAAATTGACTGTAAGTCCTGACACAAAAGCTTTGAATGTAATTTTTTCCGAAAATTTAATACCAACACCAAACACATCTACATGCCCAATAGAAGAATCTTTGTGCTGTTGTTCGTGTCACGATTCCCCTTCTGCCGTAATTCCGAACAAAATTGACTCTGCTACTCAAACGTGTGAAGAAGACTTCGTGTTTTCTCGGTCAGAAAAATCGTACGTGTTTGGTGCAAGTTATGGTGACATTTCGAAGGACCATGACTACGCTGTGCATTCGCACCTTGTGGTTCCCCAAACGCTCGTTTCAGCACCAGAAAAAAACAGTCTGGCTCAGGACCGACACCAAATACATTTCGCACCAATAAAGTGTAATGTTATAGAAACGGCTTCTGAGATTGCTACCACAGAAGGCACCTGTGGATCAACGCAATCAGAATCTACAGAACAAGTAACGTCCGAAAACCCTTCTCCACAATCTGACTCAGTTGTGCCCATTGAGTTATGGCGCGTACACACGGTCGGAATTTTCGGACTTTTCCCGTCGGAATTTCCGGCGGCTTTAGATAGCGAGCAGGTTCTCTCTTTTTCCGTCGGAAATTCCGACGGAGTTTTGCCCGGTCAAAAGTCCGGCCGTGTGTACGGGGCATTAGAGTCGGAGTCTATTGGTGACGTTGTTTTGGAACAGGAATTAGAAAATTTTGAAAATGAAATCGCTATGGATTTGAATGTAACATTGGAAAAAACGGTAGATGGAAATAGTACCTTGGATGGAAACTCCATTCCTGATCATTCCGCAGTTACAGAAAGTGTCATGTCAGAGGCCCAAGATTACGTAATGGAAAAACGTATTGAGAATACACAAGACCGACAAAGTAGCATTATTAATCGAAAATTTATTGTTTTTGAATCAGAATTAGACAAACTTCTTACGAAATTGATTTGCCCCACCGAAGACTGTTTTGAAATTATGCAAAGTTTAGACAAAGTGATTGTTGGAAGCCTTTTAAAAGTCTATGGAACATGCCCAGACCATCATCACCAAATCATTTGGCAAAGTCAACCGAATATAGCGAATTTTGCTTCTGGAAATGTATCGCTGTCGTCGTCCAAAGTCTGCAGTGGTTCTTCTTTTACAAGAGTTAAAGAAATGTTCGACCTGGTAAATATACAGTTTTTTTTCTAAAACTACCTTCCACAAATATTTAAATACCGTATATACTCAAGTATAAGCCGACCTGAATATAAGCTGAGGCACCTAATTTTTCCACAAAAAACTAGGAAAGCTCATTGACTCGAGTATAATGCCCAGTACACACGACCGGGATATCTGACGGCAAAAGGTCCATCGGAAATCCAGAGGGAAAAGCCGAGAACCTGCTCTCTACTTTTCCCCCGTACACACTTTCGGTTTTCCCGTCGGGAAAACTCAGATGAGAGCTTTTCCTCGGGAATCCCGACCATGTGTATGCTCCATCGGACTTTTACCCCACAGGAAAACTGCAAAAAACGGCCGTTTTCCGCCAGAAAAAAGTCTGCCGGGAATCCCGACGGGAAAAAGGAGAGCAGGTTCTCTTTTTTTTTTTTTTGTCCGGCGTTTTTTTTGCCAGTTTTTCCCATCGGAAAACCTGCGAGGGTGCATACACAAACATGGCTGGGATTCCCGGCCAAAAGCTCTCCTCGCAGTTTTCCTGTCGGAAAACCCCGGACGTGTGTACAGGGCATAAGCCTAGGGTGGGAAATACAGTAGCTACTTTAAGTGGAAAGAGGGTCAACAATGCCCATTTGCAGCCCTCGCTGTGCCCATTTGCAGCCTCACTGTGCCCATTTACGCCCTCACTGTGCATCTTCGCTGTGCCCATTTGCAGCCCTCGCTGTGCCCATTTACGTCCTCACTGTGCATCCTCACTGTGCCCATTTGCAGCCCTCACTGTGCCCATTTGCAGCCCTCACTGTGCCCTTATCTGCAGCCTCACGTATGTTGTTCCATGTTTACCAACTTCTCCCGCAGTGTTTACTGTAGACAGCGGCCGTTGCCGGGTGTATTGCGCATGCGCGAGCACGTCCTTCGTTCACCGCACGATAATCTCCCATCACACACAGCAAGAAAGATGTTCTCGTGGACGTGCTCGCGCATGCGCAGTACACCCGGCAACAGCTGCCGACTAGTTAACACAGCGCTGACTCGAGTATAAGCCGAGAGGGGGATTTTTCAGCATAAAAAATGTGCTGAAAAACTCGGCTTATACTCGAGTATATACGGTAAGTTTATTTTTCCTGGTATTGATTATGTTTGGGAGATGGAGAAAGAGAAAATTTAAAAGCTCATTTACAAGCTGAACCTGTTTATTTAGTTGGAGATGGGCAATGTGACAGTCCTGGTTACTGTGCTATATATTGCATCTACACAATGATGGACATAACATCGGAATACATCATTGATTTTGAGGTCGTGCAAGTATCGCAGACAACATCTTCAGTGGCAATGGAGAAATTAGCTTTTCAAAATTGTCTGGATCGAATTTTAGAAAATAATAATGAAGTGAAAGTATTGGGGACAGATTGACATCCTGGAATTAGAAAACTGATAAGGGAAGAATATAACATCGATCATTAATTTTATTTGTGGAATTATAGCAAATCCTTAAAAAATTAATTGAAGCCAGTCATAAAACAAATTGTCAAAATTTACAACAATGGATTTCTCCGGTCATAAACCATTTTTACTGGTGCAGTAGGACCTGTCGAGGAGATGTTAATGTCTTCTAGAAACTATGGACATCTTTCCTTTACCATTTACCCCACTGACACCGACCACTGCCCCCAACCAATGACACCGACCACTTCCCCCAACCAATGACACCGACCACTGCCCCACTGACACCGACCACTGCCCCACTGACACCGACCACTGCCCCCAACCAATGACACCGACCACTGCCCCCAACCAATGACACCGACCACTGCCCCACTGACACCGACCACTGCCCCACTGACACCGACCACTGCCCCCAACCAATGACACCGACCACTGCCCCCAACCAATGACACCGTCCACTGCCCCACTGACACCGACCACTGCCCTACTGACACCGACCACTGCCCCCAACCAATGACACCGTCCACTGCCCCACTGACACCGACCACTGACAGCAACCACTGCCACCGTCCACTGCCCCACTGACACCGACCACTGCCCCCAACCACTGCCACCGACCACTGCCCCACTGCCACCGTCCACTGCCACCGACCACTGCCCCACTGACACCGACCACTGCCCCACCGACACCGACCACTGCCCCACCGACACCGACCACTGCCCCACCGACACCGACCACTGCCCCACTGACACCGACCACTGCCCCACTGACATCGACCACTGCCCCACCAACACCGATCACTGCCCCACCGACACCGACCACTGCCCGACCGACACCGACCACTGCCAACCAAAAAATTTACCGGGAAAAATGGCTATTTGACACTGGCCTCAAATGGATAGGTTGGTCAGCTTGGGAACGAATATCTCGGGTCCCGTTGGTATGTAGACCTAAAAAAAAAATCATTCCATACTTTGACAGAATATATGTCTATGTAAGCTTTTTCCTTTTAATAAGTATATTCTATTATCTTTGGGGTTTAGGGTGAAGAACGGAAAGACTTCAAAGTTGAGGTTAAAGAGGAAGAAGAAGAGATGTTGGTGAGTGGAGATCAGCAGTCTATGGAGGAGAGAGGTCCTCTGTATTCCCGGGATTCCACCCAGGAAGATCACACCTATAAAGGGAATGATCAGGTAGATGGGACAGGAGAAAAAGAACTCGAAAAAAGTTCTATGAGAGGACATTCTTCTACGTAATCTCTTGTTTCTTTTCTATCATCTTTGGGGTGTAGGGTGAAGAACGGAAAGACATCAAAGTTCAAGTTAAAGAGGAGAAAGAAGAGAGGTTGGTGAGTGGAGATCAGCAGTCTATGGAGGAGGGGGAGATGATTATGGAAAGTAAACAGGAGGAATCTTCTCTACATAAGGACACAAGTAAGTCATAAACACTAAATGTGTATAAAATAAGTATTTACGTTGTTAGGTTGAGACAAATTTCCCAACTTCTTGATCTCCAGCTTTATGATCCATCTTCATCCATGCCTACAAATTGAATGCACTGATACAGATACAGGACATAACTTGTGTTACATTTCTTTTTTCCATGTAATATGAATAAAAGTGATAAAAAAGGGGGGTGGGGGGGCAGTGTAGAAAGTCAAAATTGGAGGGAAAAGGAGAGATTTGGGGATTTTCTGACCCCTGATGTCTCAATAAAGAGGACCTGTCATCCTTATTTATATTAGAAGAGATGTTTACATCTCTTGTAAAAGTGATAAAAAAAAGGGGGGGGGGGGTGACAGTGTGGAAATAAGAAAACTAAAAAGTACTTTTTTTTTTCTAAAGCAAAAGATTAAAAAAATATATTTACCTTTTTAATGGTAAAGGAGATATATATATATATATTGTGAGGGGGTTAGCTCGGCAGCGGGTGTGTGTGACCCCCGGGATGGGCTCCCCACACAAAAACAGGCCCAGCAAACGGAGGTTGTGGTTTTCAAAATCAAAAAGGTGCGGTTTATTTTCTATTTACAGTGACAAAACACAGCAAAGCAAAAGAAACATAAATAAAATAAATCCTGGTCAACTTGACCTCTGACTAAACATACAGGTTTCCTAACTAACAACTGGGATCAGCCTAGTGCTGTCCTAGTCCCTAAGTCCCTGGTTTTAAATGTCCAAGCAAATAGCCACACAGGCTTTGTCTCACCGCACAGGGGTTCACTCTCCCTAGACAGTCCACACAGGTCTGGGTCCAGGCATGAGCTAACACCTAATGAATCTGGGAGTTCTTATAGAGGCCTAAATGAGCTGACAAGCTTCAGCTGGTCTCATCAACTCCCTGTCTGCACGACGCCCCACACTCTCCCTAGAGGTATGAGTCATCCATGAGCCCACTAGCCTCAGCTGGGCTTATACAACTCTCCACCTAGTTGTATAAGTCGGCGTAAAGCCTGAATCTGGGCGAAATATATCTACCCCCCTGGATGCAACCAGGTGACTTTACCTTCCTGCTGTCACATACCCCCCCCTCTTGTTTTAACCTCGGGGTTGGAACACCAGCAATCAGGCATTCATGTACTCGAGACAAAGCATCCACATTCCCCATTTGAATGCCAGGGCGATGCTTTACTGTGAAGTTGAATTCCTGGAGGGCCAGGAACCACCTATTCACTCTTCTATTTGTTTCCTTGTTTTGAGCCATCCACTTTAACGGAGCGTGATCCGTAACCATGTCAAAGTGCCTACCTAGCAGGTAGTACCGAAGGGAATCTAGAGCCCACTTCACCGCTAAACACTCCTTTTCAACGGTGGCGTAATTTACCTCATGGGACTTCAACTTCCTGCTGAGGTAAATGACTGGGTGCTCTTCCCCGTTCCAGACCTGGGACAATACTGCTCCTAACCCCACATCTGACGCATCACTTTGTACGACAAAGTCTTTAGAGAAGTCGGGTGAGTACAACACTGGCTGGCTACATAAGGCTTGTTTCAAGAATTGGAATGCTGCCTCAGCCTCGGGGGTCCATTTAATCATGACCGACCCTTTCCCCTTCTTCAGGTTGGTTAGGGGCACAGCCTTAGAAGCAAAGTGGGGAATGAATCGCCGATAATACCCAGCGATTCCCAGAAAGGCTCGTACCTGCTTCTTGCTGTTGGGACGTGGCCAACTCTGGATGGCCTCGACTTTGTTGAGTTGGGGTTTTATTACTCCCCTCCCAATGGTGTACCCAAGATATTTGGCCTCCTCCTGCCCAATGGTACACTTCTTGGGGTTAGCCGTAAACCCCGCTTCCCGAACAGAGTCCAGGACTGCTTGCACTTTTGGCAGATGTGAGGCCCAATCTGTGCTATGGACAATTACGTCATCCAGGTAAGCCGCAGCATACTTCCGATGGGGCCTCAGCATCTGGTCCATTTTCCGCTGGAATGTGGCCGGCGCATTCTGTAACCCGAACGGCATTCTCTTATATTGGAACGCCCCGTCTGGGGTTACAAATGCGGTTTTCTCTTTGGCCGACTTGGCCAGGGGGATTTGCCAATACCCTTTTGTGAGGTCAAGAGTCGTCATGTATCGGGCTGTTCCCAGCCGGTCGATCAACTCATCTATACGTGGCATGGGGTAGGTGTCAAATTTTGTAACTTTGTTCAACTGACGAAAATCGTTACAAAATCGCCAGCTCCCATCCGGTTTAGGCACCAACACAATGGGACTAGACCAATCACTTTGGGACTCCTCTATCACCCCTAAGTTCAGCATTTTCTGTACTTCCTCCCGTATTGCCTCCCGTCGGGCCTCTGGGATCCGATAGGGTTTTAACTTCACCCTTTCACCGGGCGGGGTAATGATGTCATGCTCTACCCCAGATGTTTGTCCCGGCAGCTCAGAGAATACCTCCTTGTTGCGAAGCACAAACTCCTTAACCTCCTGTTGTTGGGGTTGTGACAAGGTGGCTGCTATTCCAACCTCAGGAATCACGCAACCAGTTTGAGCTGGTGACCAAGTGTCTGCGACTAGGGACTCTCTATCCCTCCAGGCTTTCAACAGATTAATGTGATAGATCTGTTCGGGCTTTCGCCTTCCTGGTTGTCTGACCTTGTAATTCACTTCGCTCACTTTTTCCATTATCTCATAGGGGCCTTGCCATTTGGCAAGGAATTTACTTTCAACCGTAGGGACAAGTACCAGTATCCTATCCCCCGGGGAAAAGGTACGGGTCTTGGCTCCACGGTTGTACACTCTCTGCTGTGCTAACTGCGCTTGGGCCAAATGTTCCTTAACGATGGGCATTACCTGTGCAATTCGGTCTTGCATCAGGGCGACATGCTCAATCACACTCCTGTGGGGAGAACTCTCACTTTCCCAAGTTTCCTTGGCAATATCCAACAGCCCTCTTGGGTGTCTCCCATACAGTAACTCAAAGGGGGAGAATCCCGTAGAGGATTGGGGCACCTCCCTAATAGCAAACATCAGATAAGGAAGTAGACAGTCCCAATCCTTTCCATCTCTATCCACCACTTTCTTCAACATTTGTTTTAGGGTTTTGTTGAATCTTTCAACCAGCCCATCGGTTTGGGGGTGATACACAGATGTACGTAATTGCGTCACTTTGAACAATTTACACAGCTCCTTCATAACCCGGGACATAAAGGGTGTACCTTGGTCCGTAAGCAGTTCTTTACAAATACCCACCCGGCTAAACACAAGAGATAGCTCTTTGGCTATGGTTTTGGCCGAGGTATTTCGGAGAGGGATCGCTTCTGGATAACGGGTGGCATAGTCCATTATAACTAATATGTACTGGTGCCCCCTAGCGGACTTGATTATAGGCCCTACCAAATCCATGGCGATCCTCTCAAACGGGACCTCAATGATGGGTAGAGGGACCAGCGGGCTACGGAAATGTGGCATCGGGGCCGACCTCTGACACACAGGGCAGGAGGAACAATAATTTTCTATGTCCTTCATCACCCCCGGCCAATAGAATCTCTGTAATACCCTCTCTCGGGTTTTCTCTGTCCCCAGATAACCTCCAAGAATGTGCCCATGGGCCAACTCCAACACCAACTTCCTGTAAGGTTTGGGCACCACAAGCTGCTCAACGGTTTCTTCTGCCCTTTTTTGCCACCCGATACAGTAGGTCCTTCTCTACGCTGAAGTATGGGTAAGTGCAGGTATTATCTGGGTTCACTAACTCGCCATCTATTTTCACTACGTTTTCCCGTGCCTTTATTAGGGCGGGGTCTTTCATCTGTTCTGTGGCAAAGTTTTCCCTGTGAACCTCAAGATCAGAAAACTCCACAGACGGTAGGTTTTCGTCTGAGGAGGTGGGCTCCTCTCCAGTTTCTTGAGTCTCCCCTGCCAATACTGATAAGGGAAATTCCGGAGAGTCCTCACCACTCTCAGGGGAGTTCTGGCTATCACATTCCTGGTACATAGGGGCACCAGTGGGGGGCTCAGGATCATCCCACAGTTCCCAGAACTTCGGAAAATCCCTTCCCACAATGGCGTCATGCGGTAACTGAGATACTAAGCCCACTGGATGAGAGAGGGTACCTTTGGGGGTCTCGAAACACACTGTAGTCACTGGATACTCTCGGGTGTCCCCATGCACACAAATAACAGCTACCTTGCTATTCCCAAAGACCTCTGTTTTAACTAACTCAGCCTTTATCAGGGTCACAAGGCTACCTGAATCCAGCAATACCACAACATTTCTACCATTAACACACATTTTGCATAAATGTTTCTCAGTTCCTCGAATGGCAGTGCATGCGACTGTCGCACACAGCGACTGACGTCTGCCCGTCAGAAAGTCACACTGCATGGGTTCCTCCACAACCGGGCAATTGGCTGCAATATGTCCCGCTTGCCGGCAGCGGTAGCAAACGATCCTTCTTGCCGCCTCTTGAGCCGCTGATTTCCCAGGCTGTTCTCGCCAAACTTGGGGTAGAGCTCCCACCCTCTCACTCTCTCCACCCTCACCCCTTGGAATCCTCTTATCCGCCCCTGGGGATGGTCTGGTCTTAGGGTGGAAAGTCCGAGTGTCTCTGGAAGAGGCCGTCAGGTTCTCTGTAGCCAAGTATTTCTCCACACGATCCACAAGACCATCGGCCGTCTCTGGGTCTCCATGGCTTACCCACTTTTGGATGGCAGTAGGAAGAGCTCTCAAAAACCGATCCATTACAACACGTTCCACAATCTTTGGTGCGGACAAAGTCTCTGGCTGTAGCCACTTTCTGCTCAGGTGAATGAGATCATACATTTGAGACCTGGGGGGTTTTCCAAGCTGGAAAGTCCAGTTATGCACACGCTGAGCCCGGACAGCCTGGGTGACACCCAGCCTTGCCAAAATTTCAGCTTTTAGCATCACATAGTCTTTTGCTTGGTTAGGCTCTAGGTCATAGTAAGCTTTCTGCGATTCACCAGTTAACAGAGGAGCCACCAGTCCAGCCCACTGCTCCTCAGGCCACTTTTCTCTTTCAGCGGTCCTTTCAAATGTGGTCAAAAATACCTCTGGATCATCCTCTCCAGTAATTTTTGTCAATAAACGACTCACCCCAAAGGACGCGGTATTAGTGGGACGGCTTTCCTCACTGGTCTGCGGACGTTGCTGCATTACTGCTTCCATTTGTTGTAGTCTCTGCTCTTGCTTCTGTAACAGGTCTATGAAGCGGGCCTCAGATTGCTGCTGGGCTTGTTGCTGAGCTTCCAGACTCTGTTGGTGAGCTTGCTGCTGGGCTGCAAGGCTCCTTTGTAAACCTGCATTTGTCTGCTGTTGATTGGCATTTGCTAGAGCCAGCTGTTTCAGTATCTCCTCCATGCTGGCTTAAAAAAAACTGCCTGCATTCTCCACCAACTGTGAGGGGGTTAGCTCGGCAGCGGGTGTGTGTGACCCCCGGGATGGGCTCCCCACACAAAAACAGGCCCAGCAAACGGAGGTTGTGGTTTTCAAAATCAAAAAGGTGCGGTTTATTTTCTATTTACAGTGACAAAACACAGCAAAGCAAAAGAAACATAAATAAAATAAATCCTGGTCAACTTGACCTCTGACTAAACATACAGGTTTCCTAACTAACAACTGGGATCAGCCTAGTGCTGTCCTAGTCCCTAAGTCCCTGGTTTTAAATGTCCAAGCAAATAGCCACACAGGCTTTGTCTCACCGCACAGGGGTTCACTCTCCCTAGACAGTCCACACAGGTCTGGTTCCAGGCATGAGCTAACACCTAATGAATCTGGGAGTTCTTATAGAGGCCTAAATGAGCTGACAAGCTTCAGCTGGTCTCATCAACTCCCTGTCTGCACAACGCCCCACACTCTCCCTAGAGGTATGAGTCATCCATGAGCCCACTAGCCTCAGCTGGGCTTATACAACTCTCCACCTAGTTGTATAAGTCGGCGTAAAGCCTGAATCTGGGCGAAATATATCTACCCCCCTGGATGCAACCAGGTGACTTTACCTTCCTGCTGTCACAATATATATATATATATATATATATATATATATATATATATTTTTTTTACCCCATATCTCTCCATAAAGAGGACCTGTCATCCTTCTTTCTATTACAAGGGATGTTTACATTTCTTGCAAAAGTGATTAAAAAAAGGGGGGGGCGGGTGACAGTGTGAAAATAAGAAAACTAAAAAGTACTTTTTTTTTTTTTCTAAAGCAGAAGACTAAAAAAAAAATATTTAGCTTTTTAATGGTAAAGGAGAGATTTTTTTTTTTTTACCACATATCTCTCCACGAAGAGGATCTGTCATCCTTATTTCTATTACAAGGGATGTTTACATTCCTTGTAATTGGGGAAAAAAAGTGATCAAAGAATAAAAAAATGTAAAGGGAAAGTATAAAAATAAATACAAATAAAATAAACAAAAAAAAAAAGTAAAGCTCCCCCATCCCTGCATGCACACACGCAGACGTAAGTCGGGCCCGCATATGTAAACGGTGTTCCCATCACACACGTGAGGTATCGTCGCGATCATTAGAGCGAGAACAATAATTCTCAGGCTGGACCTCCTCTGTAACTCAAAACTGGTAACCTGTAAAAAAAAAAAAAATTGTCTCCTATGGAGATTTTTAGGTTCTGTATTGTGTCGCCATTCCACGAGCGTGCACGATTTTAAAGTGTGACATGTTCGGTATCTATTTACTCGGCGTAACATCATCTTTCATGTTATGCAAAAAAATTGGGGTATAGATTGTGTTTTGTTTTTGTTTTTTTAAATCATTAAAGTATAATTTTTCCCCCAAAAATTGCGTTTGAAAGACGGTTGCGCAAATACCGTGTGACATAAAAAATTGAAACAACCGCCATTTTATTCTCTAGGGTCTCTGCTAAAAATATATATATGTGTGTGTGTAAAAAATATATACATATATATATATGTGTGTGTGTGTGTAGATAGATAGATAGATAGATAGATAGATAGATAGAGAGATATATATAATGTTTGGGGGGGGGGGGTTCTAAGTAAATTTATAGCAAAAGAAAACTGATTTAAACTTGTAAACAAAAAGTGCCAGAAAAGGGCGGGACTTCAAGTGGTTGATGATTGGTTGTCTTACAGATGGACGCTTTATTCTGAAAACCTCAGAGGGAGATCCGAATTTACCTCAAGAATTCAAGGCAGAAGATGATGACATCACACAATGTTCTCCAGGAGAAGATCCCATTATTCCAACCGCACATCACAGACCTCACCATCTGGAGGGATCAATGGATCCTTCTAATCCTGAGGAATCTTCTGATAAATCCCATACTATGACATCACATGTCCATCCTTCCCACACTATGACATCACATGTCCATCCTTCCCACACTATGACATCACATGTCCATCCTTCCCACACTATGACATCACATGTCCATCCATCCCACACTATGACATCACATGTCCATCTAAGATCAATGGATCCTTCTAATCCTGAGGAACCTTCTGATAAATCCCACACTATGACATCACATGTCCATCCATCCCACACTATGACATCACATGTCCATCTAAGATCAATGGATCCTTCTAATCCTGAGGAATCTTCTGATAAATTCCACACTATGACATCACATGTCCATCCATCCCACACTATGACATCAGATGTCCATCTAAGATCAATGGAACCTTCTAATCCTGAGAGATCTTCTGATAAAACCCACACTATGACTTCAGATGTCCATCTAAGATCACTGGATCCTTCTAATCCTGAGGAACCTTCTGAGAAATCCCACACTATGACATCACATGTTCATCTAGGTTCTCACAGTGCCGATCACTCAACACATCCACCCAAATCCAAGGAGTCTCTTCTTTATATAACAGGGGTCACATGGAAGAGCATCCTATTTCATGTTCCGAGTGCGGGAAGTGTTCTGACAAAGGAACGCTTGTTAGACACCTAAGCATTCACACAGGAGAGCGTCCTATTTCATGTTCAGAGTGTGGGAAATGTTTCAGTAAGAACGAAAAACTTCTTGGGACACCAGAAAAGTCACACGGGTGAGCGTCCCTTTTCATGTTCCCGAGTGTCGGAAATGTTTCACTACGAAAACGGGCCTTCGTAGGCACCAGTCAGTTCATACTGGTGAGCGTCCTTATTCATGTTCAGAGTGCGGGAAATGCTTTCTGATGCTGCATACACACGGTCAGAATTTCCATCAAAAAAAGTGTGATGGGAGCTTTTGGTCGGATATTCTGACCGTGTGTAGGCCCCATCCAACTTTTTCTGTCTGAATTTCCGCCAACAAAAGATTGAGAGCAGGTTCTCTATTTTTCCGATGGAAAAAGTTCTTGTCGGAAATTCCGATCGTCTGTATGCAATTCCGACGCGCAAAAAAAACACGCATGCTCAGAATCAAGTAGAAGAGCCGAAGTGCCTATTGAACTTCATTGATCTCGGCTCGTCCTACGTCTTGTACGTCACTGCGTTCTTGACCTGTGGAATTTCAGACAAGATTTGTGTGCAACACAAGTTTGAGCCATTTTCCGTCAGGGGAAAAAAAAACACGGTTTACTTGTCGGAAATTCCGCTCATGTGTAAAGGGCATTAGGGTTGATCACCTTCTTCACCAGAGGCGTCCACACGGGTGAGCGTCCTTTTTCATGGAAATGTTTCACTTTAAAAAAAAAAAGAAACCTTCTTAGACACCAGAGACTTCATACCAGTGAGCGTCCTTTTTCATGTTTATAGTGCGGGAAATGTTTTACTGACAAAGGAGCCCTGGCAAAACAAAAGATCAAGTCTTCTGGACAGCAGCACTCCAATAAAAAGCCTTTATTATGTAAAATCTTCAAAAATCCAAATACAGAACAGCAAGTCACAAAATTCTGGTCAGCTCTAGCCAGAATTTTGTGACTTGCTGTGCTGTATTTGGATTTTTGAAGATTTTACATAATAAAGGCTTTTTATTGGAGTGCTGCTGTCCAGAAGACTTGATCTTTTGTTTTGCCTGAGATTGCATTTCCTGCACCCTTGGCTGTTGGGAGGAGATAGTCACCTGGAGGACGTCTACACCTGAGCGGTTTCTGTTTTTGTTCACCAAAGGAGCCCTGGCACCCGCCGCCTTTCCTGGGCTCACCTGTCCGACCATGGAGCCGCTGCAACATTGCACAGGGAGAGGGGAACCAATGACGTTCCTCCCCCTCTGGGACCCTAAAGCGACGATGGGTCCTGATTTCCGGGTCCTCCTCTCTGGTTGGAGGTCTAATAGACTCCATATCTCTCCATAAAGAGGACCTGTCATGGCCCATGCTTTCTCAAGGGATGTTGTTCATTCCTTATGATAGAAATAAAGTTAATACAAAAAAAAATAAAAAATAAACCAGTGTAAAAAAAATATTTGAAATAAAAAATTAAATAAAAAAAATTAACCTCTTCAGAACCGAGCACTGTCACCTCCTTCCTGCCCAGGACAACTCTCAGCTTTCAGCGCTCTCACACTTTGAATGACAATTACACAGTCGTGCTACACTACTCGTATGACATTTTATAATTTTCCTCCCACAAATAGAGCTTTTATTTGGTGGTATTTGATCACTACTGGGGGGGGGGTTATTATTTTGCTAAACAAATGAAAAAAAATTAAAACCCAAAATTTTGATAAAAACAATTTATTTTATTAGTTTCTGTTACAGAATTTTGTAAATAAGTATATTTCTCCTTCACTGATGGGCACTGATAGAAGGCACTGATAAGTCTGCAGTGATAAGGAGGCACTGATAGGAGGCACTAATAAGTCTGCACTGATGGGCACTGATGAGGAGGAGGCAGTGATGGGCACTCATGAGGAAACACTTATATGCAGCACTGATAGGTGCCACTGCTGGGAAGCCTTTTATAGGCAATGATGGGCACTGATGAGCAGCCTTTATGGAAACTGACAGGTGACAGTGATGGGCAGCCTATAGGCACTGATGGGAAGCCTTTATGGGCACTGATAGGTGGCACTGATGGGCACTGGTAGGTGGCATTGGTGGGAAGCTTTTATAGGCACTGATGGAACTAATAGGTGGCACTGATGGGCAGCATTTATAGGCACTGATTGGAAGCCTTTATAAGCACTGATGGGCACTGATAGGTGGCACTGATGGGAAACCTTGATGGGCACTGATAGGTGGCACTGATGGGCAGCATTTATAGGCACAGATGGGCACTGGCATGGATCGCTGATGGAGCTGGATTGAAAATCAGTGCAAGCCAGTCAAGTTCCTCGACCCCAAACTCACTCATCCACGTTTATGGACCTTGCTTTGTGCACTGGTCCAAATCTTTTGGTGGAGGGGGGATTATGGTGGGGGGTTGTTTTTCAGGGGTTAGCACCTTAGTGAAGGGAACTCTTAAGGCGTCATCATACAAAGACATTTTGGACAATTTCATGATCCCAACTTTGTGGGAACAGTTTTGGGGATGACCCCTTCCTGTTCCAACACGACTGTCCACCAGTACACAAAGCAAGGTCCATAAAGACATGGATGAGCGAGTTTGGGGTGGAGGAACTTGACCGGCCTGCACAGAGTCCTGACCTCAACCTGATAGAACACCTTTGGGATGAATTATAGCAGAGTACCTTCTAGTCCAACACCAGTTTAGGAATGGCCTCTTCCTGGTCCAACGTGACTGCGCAACAGTGCACAAATCAAGGTCCATAAAGACATTAATGAGCGAGTTCTAGGTGGAGGAACTTGACTGGCCTGCATAAAGTCCTGACCTCAGCCCAACAGAATACCTTTGGCATGAATTGGAGTGGAGACTGCGAGCGAGGCCTTCTCTTCCAACATCAGTGCCTGACCTCACAAATGCGCTTCTGGAAGAATGGTCAAACATTCCCATAGACACACTCCTAAACCTTGTGGACGGCCTTCCCAGAAGAGTTAAAGCTGTTATAGCTGCAAAGGGTGGGCCATCTCAATATTGAACCCTACGGACTAAGACTGGGATGCCATTAAAGTTAATGTGCGTGTAAAGGCAGGTGTCCCAATACTTTTGGTAATATAGTTGTAGCGGGGTCTTTAAATTTAGGTGGGGTACACCTGGGTGGAAGTTCAGGTGTGTAGGTATGGGAGTAATGACCATTTGTACTCGTGGAGGATTTGGCGGTGTAATAATCTCCTTGGCCTGTGGGTGGCAGGTGCCCACAGGCTCAAGGTAGATTCACTGCCACAGTGCTGTCCTTTTTGTCCCTTCTCGGAGATGGTACGGCGAGGGCGGGGAACCTGCCGTGGCGTCATTGGAGGGGATAAAAGGGGGAGACGCCCTGGTCACGAGGTCTTGCTCTTCTGGAGGTTCTTCATCACGCGCCCAGGCACCTTAGGCCTGGGTGCGGGCGGGTGCGGATTCCGGCTCAGGTGCCCTAGGCCTGACCGGAATGGAGTTGGAGTCCATCCCAGTCACCTTCAGCCTGGGGTGAGGTACTAAACCAGGAGGCCTGGGGCCCAGTGACTTCGACTTGGTCCCGCAAGGGTGGAGAAGTCCGAGGGTCTCTGAAGTGGATGGGGCCCATGTCTGAGGTGAGGAGGCCGGGGAGGTTACCCATTCGGAGAGTCTGGAGCAGCATCAACCCAGTGACGGATGGGCCTCTGGTAACTCTCTTGGAGGGACATCTTCCCCTGACAGGGGCCGCAACGCAGCGAAGGTACTCCTATCTATGTTCTCTTGAGTCGCAGGTAGAGACTGTCAAGTTCTAAGTCCTTTCTAGCTAAATGCTATAGTAACCGCTGGCGAGATCGCAGTGGTTTAGCTGATAATTAGGATAGTGCCTCGACCTGCTCATCCCCTGTATCAAAATGTTATCAAGTCGCAACCAGTTGGCTACTGAAGCACTGTTTATTGTGAGAAATGCAATACAACAAGAGTTGGACTGTGATCGGTGTGTGGAACTCTGGTTAATGGGAGCAAAGGGAAGTGTTGGCACAGCAGGACTTAATCCTTTACAGAAGCACACAGGCCCGAGGAAATATCTGGTACTGGCCTTCACCTCACCCACAGCTTTGGGGAGGACATGGGCCGTAGCGCATCTCACTCTATCGTGTGTGATACCCCTAGACGGAAGAGATGGGGTGAGGTCGCTACATAGTGTATAGTATACATCAAGCTGGTCTATTTTCAAGTACATGCTTTACATAACGAAGATGATTGCAATATGGGAGAGGAAGGCATCTTGTAGCTCAACGCGTTTCCTGAATACTTTCACTTCTTCAGGACTAAATGCCTCCAACAACAGATCTTGGAATTTCATAAAACATAATGTCTCAATCTGGTGACCGCTGCTCAGTGTCTGACACGGAAGTAGTGGAAGGGGACCAAGACACCCAATGGGAAAACCAATGAGGTGGCATAATGAGAGTTCATGGATGTGGTAAAAAAAAACGATTCCAAAGTACCTAAAACCAACCTAATGTTTGCAAAGGTGAGTGATGATTCTCCAACCAAACAGATTGTGATCTAAAAAGAAAAGAGGCACCTACTCCTGAAGAAGTGAAAGTATTTACGAAATGCGTCGAGTTACAAGACGCATTCCTCTCCCATATTGCAATCATGTTGGTGATGTAAAGCGTGTACTTGAAAATATACCAGCTTGATATACAGTATATATTGTTATGTGTGACCCATTGGCTTGGTGTGTCAAACCTTTTGTATGTGTACTTTATACATTTATGTGTCCAATCCTTGTACAATAAATTTATATTTTATGACTTTTGTATTATGCCTCATTTAAAGTCCAATGGGCCAATATTGGTTTTGTGTATATTATAACTAAAGTCCCTTGGACGGCAAGAAGATCAAACCAGTCAAGCTTGAAGGAAATCAACCCTGAATATTCACTGGAAGGACAGATCCTGAAGCTGAAACTCAAATGCTTTGGCCACCTAATGCGAAGAGAGGACCTGTTGGAAAAGACGTTGGTGCTGGGAAAAAAGAAAAGAGGACGACAAAAAACAAGATGGATGGATAGCATCATCGAAAAACAACGAATATGAAGTTTAGCAAGCTCCGGGAGGCAGTGGAGGACAGAAAAGTCTGGCTCGCTATGGTCCATGAGGTCACAAAACGTCGGATGCGACTAAACGACTGAACAATGTTAAATGTGGGGATGGAGGCATGATACGTTAAAGCGGTTGTATGCCCAAAAAAAATAAAAAACAAAAAAAACTGTAAGGCAAAGGCATAATGAGCTAGTATGCACCGCAATGCAGTATGCATCATGAGATAATTACCTATAGACAGGCTAGGGTAGTATAGGGGAAGGCTAGGGTAGTATATAAACAGGCTAGGGCAGTATATGGACAGGATAGGGTAGAATATAGACAGGCTAGTGTAGTATAGGGGCAGGCTAGGGTAGTATAGGGGCAGGTTAGGGTAGTATGGGGGCAGACTAGGGTAGTATAGGGGCAGACTAGGGTAGTATAGGGGCAGGCTAGGGTAGTATATGGACAGGCTAGGTTGGTATATGGACAGGCTAGGGTAATATATGGACAGGCTAGGGTAGTATAGGGGCAAGCTAGGGTATTATATTGACAGGCTGGGGTAGTATATGGACAGGCTAGGGTAGTATAGGGCATAGTTGCCAACATTGTAAAAAAAAAAATCCGGGACACTTTTTTTGCATGTAGGCGGAACCTTGTTATAATTAGGGGCGGGGCATGCATTTGTAGGCGTGTCCCACATGAATACGAAAATGTGGCGCACTAAAAATAGGCGTGGTTTATGCGCGATAGTGGGTGTGGCTTAAATGCCGTGGTTCAGAAGGGGTGTGGTTAGAGTCCGAGAGGAAGGAAGGAAGATCCTACACCACAATAGAAATATGTGTATTCCAGAAAGTTTAACAAAAACGGCAGATAAAGATACTCCAAAACATCTGTTGTTGGCGCTTCAATCATTCCGGCACCATGGCTGTTATGGTGTCAGGATGATTGAAGTGCATTATTTCTATTATTACATTTTAATATAAAATGAAATCATTCAACTCACCATAATGCCGAATCAGTGGGACCCCTGAGCGTGTCACTTGCCACGTCGCCTGCCAGCAGATGCCATCAGATGCTACCAGCGGAGTCCGTCCTTACATTAGTGCCCCAGCAGAGCCCGGTCCTTACATTAGTGCCCCCAGCAGAGCCCGGTCCTTACAACGGTGTCCCCAGCAGAGCCCGGTCCTTACATCGGTGCCCCCAGCAGAGCCCGGTCCTTACAACGGTGTCCCCAGCAGAGCCCGGTCCTTACATCGGTGCCCCCAGCAGAGCCCGGTCCTTACATCAGTGTCCCCAGCAGAGCCCGGTTCTTACATCAGTGTCTCCAGCAGAGCCTGGTCCTTACATCGGTGCCCCCAGCAGAGCCCGGTCCTTACATCGGTGCCCCCAGCAGAGCCCGGTCCTTACATTAGTGCCCCCAGCAGAGCCCAGTCCTTACATTAGTGCCCCCAGCAGAGCCCGGTCCTTACATTAGTGCCCCCAGCAGAGCCCGGTCCTTACATCAGTGTCCCCAGCAGAGCCCGGTCCTTATATCAGTGTCCCCATCAGAGCCCGGTCCTTTACCTTACATCAGTGTCCCCTGCGGCTGTGTTCTCCATCAGAGCCTCCCCCGCCGCCTCCTCCGCCTCCCAGATCCACATGTTCAGTATAGGGGGAGGGGCCGCCAAAAGAGAGAAGCCGATTGGCTGCCCCTCTCCTCTGCACTGAACACAAGAGGACAACACAGTGGCGGCAGCGGAGGCCATTTTGGTGACAAAAACAATCCGGGACAAGGGTCCCAAATCCGTGAATGTCCTGGGAAATCTGGGACTGTTGGCAACTATGATAGGGGCAGGCTAGGGTAGTATAGGGGCAGGCTAGGGTAGTATATAGAAATGCTAGGGTAGTATATGGACACAGGCTAGGGTAGTACATGGACAGGCTAGGGTAGTATATAGACAGGGTAGGTCTGTAAATGGACAGACTAGGGCAGTATAGGGTCAGGCTAGGGTAGTATATGGACATACAGTATATACAATGATCTTTATGGTCTCTCTGCTGTTAGAGTAATACAAACTTATATTAACTAATTAACACATCAACCCGCAGGGGTTATCAACAAATAATATTATTCATATTTCATTAATAAAACATTTATGATTCAATCATTCGTTTAGTGGTTACCCATTTTGGCAACTTTTAACAGTTAAATATTATTTTCTAAAAAATCTTTTTGAAATTATTTGTAAAAACACTAAGGCTGCCCACAATATATCGCAGGTGCTTGCTTGCTCTTCTCCTTGTCCCCTTAGGAGTCCAAAAAAGTGGTGTCTTGTAAGTTCTTTGGAGGTGGGGTCTGTCTCAATGAGAGCAAAGATGACACAAGAAATCTCTGACTACAGGACATGTCTATTCCTCTCTCCATCATCATAATTGGTAAATATACACTATTGTGTGCGGCTAGATGTAATGTTTAAATATAAAATGATGACTGAAACATGAAAAAAATATTTTTCTTTCCCTGCATAGAATAAAAAATCCCCCTTGAAGAAGACCATAATTAGAAGGGTCGAAACACTTTGGTATATCATGTGGAGGACAACGTTGCAGTAAAATGCTAATAATGGGTTTCATACAAATGAGTAGTCTCATTATGATTGATCGGTATGCTATTTTCATGTAAATGTCGGAGCTCACTTTTTACAACTTTCATGAAATTAATTGCTTTTTGATAAAATAAAAAAAATTTAATAAACAAATTTGAATATTCTTCTTGGCTGCTAAAAAACCCTGTGAGGGAATTCTCCATTTTATCAAATTAAAACAGTATTATAAAACAGTAAAATAAACCATATATTTATATGAAGATTTTAATGTGTAATGAAAGAATGGACGGACCACGTTGCAGAGGGAAAAATTATGGAATATAACATAAACTATGGAATTCAACACAAGGTGGTGATCTCACATATTGTCAGTGGAATGCAAAGACAGGAAGTGATGTCAGGTACAGACAGGAAGTGATGTCAGGTACAGACAGGAAGTGATGTAAGAGTATATATAGGAAGTTCCGGGTGAGAGGTGAGTCGGGAAGTAGAGAGGAGACATTGCTGGAACTGGTAGCAGAGGAGGTAAGAGGATCTTATTTTACATTAACACCCAGTAACCCTCCATAAAAGGAATAGGGGGCACTCTTTACGTCTGGGGGGAAAAGAGAATTAACCTCCACATACGGAAAGTAGGGTTGCCACCTTTTCTTCAAACCAAACCTGAACACTTTAGCGGCACAGGGCACATTTATTTTTCTGTAGTATACGCTATAGGATTAGAAAAGACCTGGGACATCTTTGGGTGCCCCAAGGAGAGTAGTAATGGGGGACATTGCTGGGAACAGTGGGTGTGTAAAAATTACTCTTGCTGACATCATCACCCTGCCCCCCCCCAGTGATGTTGAACCTGCCCCCAGATAGCAACAGATTTGTGTGTGACTGTCTCAGTTACTTGGGGAGCCACAGCCCTATCTGACAAAATGTCCGGGTTTCAGTCTGCCTGAAACCCGAACACATGATTCCAAACCTGGACTGTCCGGGTGAATCCTGGGCAGGTGACAACCCTAACGTAAAGGCTTCTTCACAATAAGAGCTGTTGAAATACGTAATGGACTATCTCAAGTACCAGTACTGAGCAGCTCAGTAGATTGTTTGTTTTAAAAAGTAGTTGTGTAGCACCCTCTAGTGTGCTACTAGTGTAAATGCAGGAAAATGTATGCTTTGACTCGTGTTTAAACCTGTGAGTCTTAATTGGATCACGGGTTTACTTTAGTTAAAGGCAGGATGACTTATGCAGGAAAGTCTCTGGTCCCTTCCGATGGTTCTGGAAAGTTGGAGAACGTTCTGGAAACTGGAGGGTCGAAGGCTTGGAGGGTCACTCTGGGGAGCTTGGCCAATCAATGGGTGGTGGGCGTGGCCGGGTGGTGGAGCCAGCGCTTAAGTATGGATGACTCATGCTGGCAGGGAAGTCGGGTAATAGATGGAGTTCTGAAGGCACTGTTGGTGGCCCTTGAGGTGAACCCTCTGGTCTGGGGGCGGTGGTGCTCTGCCTCGGGTTGATGCTCGGGCTGGCTTGGGAGAATCCTGACAACAGAAGCAGTTTGGTGGGGATCTTCCCTGAGAGACAGCGGGAGCAAGGAGGACAGTGTGAGTACTACAGCACGGTCAGGGACTTACAAGGGGAGAGATGGCCGCATGTAGCAGGTCTCTCTGGAAGATAGAGGTGTGCTTAAATCTTTCTTAACCTTGCCCTGGGAGATCTCAAGAGAAGTCGGGTAGACTGGGGAAGAGTCGGGCACGTAGACGGGTGAAGAGTCGGCCGGTTAGACGGGTGAAGAGTCGGCCGGTTAGACGGGTGAAGAGTCGGCCGGTTAGACGTGTGAAGAGTCGGCCGGTTAGACGTGTGAAGAGTCGGCCGGTTAGACGTGTGAAGAGTCGGCCGGTTAGACGGGTGAAGAGTCGGCCGGTTAGACGGGTGAAGAGTCGGCCGGTTAGACGGGTGAAGAGTCGGCCGGTTAGACGGGTGAAGAGTCGGCCGGTTAGACGGGTGAAGAGTGTCTACAAGGGAGTTGGAAGTACTCCATGATGCAGTCTACTTGCCTGGCTGTGCAGGAGTTGGGAACCCAGTTATCTGCAACCCTACGGGGGTAGTGCTACAGTTGGATGCCTTTCCAAAAGCAAAAAATATAACTGGATATTAACATTTATAGGTCTTATATTTATAGGATATTAACATTTTATGGTTATAGGTGATAACTAGGGATGAGCCCGATGTTCGAGACGAACGTAAGTTTGACTCGAACATCGGGTGTTCACCGAATAGCGAACAATTTTGTGGTGTTCACGGCAAATTTGAAAGCCGCGGAACACCGTTTAGAAGTCTATGGGAGATTAACAAGTGCTAATTTTAAAGTCTTATATGCATGGTATTGTCATAAAAAGAGTTTGGGGACCGGGTCCTGCCCCAGGGAACATGTATCAATGCAAAAAAAGTTTTAAAAACGCACGTTTTTTCGGGAGCAGTGATTTGACTAATGCTTGAAGTGAAGCAATGTGAAATATTCCTTTTAAATATCGTGCCTGGGGGGTGTTTAAAGTATGCCTGTAAAGTGGCAGAGTTTTTCCCGTGTTTAGAACAGTCCCGCAGCAAAATTACATTTCTAAAGGAAAAAAAGTCATTTAAAACTGATCGCGACTGTAATGAATTGTCGGGTCCCACAATACAGATAAAAGTCATTAAAAAAACGGCATGGGTTTCCCCCTCTGTCCATTACCAGGCCATTTGGGTCTGGTATGAATATTAAGGGTAACCCCGAACCAAAATTAAAAAAAAATTGCGTGAGGGTCCCCTCAAATTCCATACCAGGCCCTTCAGGTCTGGTATGGATATTAAGGGGAACCCTGTGCCAAAATAAAAAAACATGGCGTAGGGGTCCCCCCAAAAGTCCATACCAGACCCTTATCCGAGCACGCAACCTGGCAGGCTGCAGGTAAAGGGGGCGAGAGAGCCCCCCCCCCCTGAACTGTACCAGGCCACATACCCTCAACATGGAGGGGGGGATGGGGCCTCATCCCCACAACCCTTGCCCCGGTGATTGTGGGCGTCTCCGGATGGGGGGCTTATTGGAATCTGGAAGCCCCCTTTAACAAGGAGACCCCCAGATCCCGCTCCCCCCCATGTGAATTGGTAACGGGTACATTGTACCCCTACCATTTCACCCAAAAAAGTGTCAAAAATGGTAAAAAGACAGGAGACACTTTGGGACAAGTCCTTTATTAAAAAAAAAAAAAAATGAAAGTCCAGCGATGTCCATTCAACTCGCAATGCCCGAAAAAAAAAGAAAAAAGCAACAGCTCTGCCTCCATTGGCGTCTCCCGCCGACTGATACGTCTCCCGCTGTGTTATAGCTGAGGGAGTGACATAACTCGCCCCCTCTGACACCACAGGGTTTCCCTGCAGAGCCCCCCTGCACCACAGCACCGATCCCCCCCATGTTGAGGGCGTGTAGCCTAATACGGTTCAGGAGGGAGGGCCACTCCCTCGTCCCCCCCTCTTTTCCTGTGGCCTGCCAGGTTGCGTGCTCGGATAAGGCTCTGGCATGGATTTTTGGGGGACCGCTACGCCATTTTTTTTTTTTTCACATTTTATTGCAGGGTTCCCCTCAATATCCATACCAGACCTGAAGGGCCTGGTAATGGACTGGGGGGGAACCCATGCCGTTTTTTTCAATGACTTTTATCTGTATTGCCGAGACCCGACAATTCATTATAGCCGCGATCAGTTTTAAATGACTTTTTTTCTTTTTAGAAATGTAATTTTGCTGCGGGACTGTTCTAAACACTGAAACAATGCGCCACTTTACAGGCATACTATAGACACCCCCCAGGTACGACATTTAAAGGAATATTTCACTAAAATCGCTCCCGAAAAAACTGACAATTTTTTAAAAATGGGTCCCCAAACACTTTTTATGACAATAACTTGCATATTAGCCTTTAAAATGAGCACTTTTGTTTTTTCACGTTCGTGTCCCATAGACTTTAACAGTGTTCAAATTTATTGCCTGTTCGCAAGATCTGGTGTGAACTGAACCGGGGAATGTTCGGCTCATCCTTAGTGATAACATGTTTTGAGGTGATTGTAGTCGTATTATGGACCTTGAAGAAGGGGACACACCCCGAAAACTTGTCCTGAAAAATTGTATGTTAGTGCAAATGATGAAAAGAATGGCGGGAAGTACTCAATTGTTTCTGTAGGTAACAACATCAGAGATTGTTGATCCAGGGAATATTCAAATGCTTTTGGAAGATGAGAAAGAAATGTTTTTCCCAGTTGGCTCAATTTGGACCATAATTTACAGGGGTTTTTGCTTTCCTCTAAGTCAACTGTTGGGTATAGGATTATACATATGGAGATTTTCTATTTTTATTTATTTTTCTATTGGTCAAACAAGTCTTTTCAATCTTTTTTTTAAGTCATTTATCCAACTTGAGGAGTGGGAGTTTTTTAGAAGGACACAAGGATCTCTACAAGGACGTCATGATGGACAATCAGCCGCCCCTCACATCACCGGGTAAGAGGAGACTTTATTGTAAAGGAGAGAGCAGTACTGAGTCTCCACCTAGATCCCCCATCATCTGATAAACACATAGAAACAATGTATTCAGTCAGTGTGTGTGTTTCCTACAGATGGATCCAGTAATGGGAACCCACCAGAGAAATGTCCCTGTCCTCTGTATTCCCAGCTAACAGTGGGGCCCAAACTGTAGGGTGGTGCACATTATTGTAAAGGAGAGAGCAGTACGGAGGCTCCACCTAGATCCCCCATCATCTGATAAACACATAGAAACAATGTATTCAGTCAGTGTGTGTGTTTCCTACAGATGGATCCAGTAATGGGAACCCACCAGAGACATGTCCCCGTCCTCTGTATTCCCGGGATTCCACAGTTAATATTAAAGAAGAGATAAAAGAGGAGGATGATGAGGATGGCGTAATGGAGGAGACAGAGTTTCGAAAAGGACACAAGAAGCAGTACCAGGACACCATGGTGGAGTCATCCAGCTACAGAAACCCACCAGAGAGATGTCCCTGTCCTCTGTATTCCCAGGATTCCACACAGGAAGATCACACCATCCCTCACCATCATCAGGTAGATGAAACTGAGCATGTAGACCTAAAAAGAAAAAAAAATTCAATACTTTGACAGAACGTGTGTCTATGTAAACTTTTTCCTTTTAATAAGTATATTCTGTCATCTTTGGGGTTTAGGGTGAAGAACGGAAAGACATCAAAGTCGAGGTTAAAGAGGAAGAAGAAGAGAGGTTGGTGAGTGGAGATCAGCAGTCTATAGAGGAGGGAGGTCCTCTGTATTCCCGAGATTCCACCCAGGAAGATCACACCTATAAAGGGAATGATCAGGTAGATGGGACGGGAGAAAAAGAACTCGAAAATAGTTCTATGAGAGGACATTCTTCTATGCAATCTCTTATTTCTTTTCTGTCATCTTTGGGGTTTAGGGTGAGGAACTGAAAGACCTCAAAGCTGAGATTAAAGAGGAAGAAGAAGAGAGGTTGGTGAGTGGAGATCATCAGTCTATGGAGGAGGAGAGAGGTCCTCTGTATTCCCGGGATTCCACCCAAGAAGATCACAATTATAAAGAGAATGATCAGGTAGATGGGACAGGAGAAAAAGAACTCGAAAATAGTTCTATGAGAGGACATTCTTCTACGTAATCTCTTGTTTATTTTCTGTCATCTTTGGGGTTTAGGGTGAGGAACTGAAACACCTCAAAGCTGAGATTAAAGAGGAAGAAGAAGAGAGGTTGGTGAGTGGAGATCAGCAGTCTATGGAGGAGGGGGAGATGATTATGGGAAGTAAACAGGAGGAACCTTCTCTACATATCAACACAAGTAAGTCATAAACACTAAATGCCGAAACGCTTCACATTTTTATATGAGTATAAAATATGTATTTACGTTGTTGGGTTGAGACAAATTTCCCAATTTCTTCATCTCCAGCTTTATGATCCATCTTCATCCATGCCTACAAATTACATGTACTGATACAGATACAGGACATACCTTGTGTTACATTTTGTGACTCCAGATTTCTCCACAAAGAGGACCTGTCATCCTTATTTCTATTACAAGGGATGTTTACATTTCTTGTAAAAGTGATTAAAAAAAGGGGGGGGGGGGGTGACAGTGTAGAAATAAAATAAAAAAAACTAAAAAGTACTTTTTTTTTTTTTTTTTCTGTCTTTTGCTTTAGAATTTTTATTTTTTTTTGCTTTTTAAAGGTAAAGGAAAAATGTAGGGTCTTTTTGACCCCAGATCTCTCCATGAAGAGGACCTGTCAAGCTCTATTCCTATTATAACGGATCTTTACATTCCATGTAATAGAAATAAAAGTGATAAAAAGGGGGGGGGCAGTGTAGAAAGTCAAAATTAAAGGTAAAGGAGAGATTTGGGGGATTTTCTGACCGCAGATCTCTCCATGAAAAGGACCTGTCATCCTTATTTCTCTTACAAGGGATGTTTACATTTCTTGTAAAAGTGATAAAAAAAGGAGGGGGGGGGGGTGACAGTGTGGAAATAAAAAAACTAGAAAGTACTTTTTTTTTCTTTTTCTAAAGCAAAAGATAAAAATAAATATTTTGCTTTTTAAAGGTAAAGGAAAAATGTAGGGTCTTCTTGACCCCAGATCTCTCCATGAAGAGGACCTGTCAAGCCCTATTCCTATTACAACGGATGTTTACATTCCATGTAATAGGAATGCAAGTGATAAAAAAAAGGGGGGGGGGGCAGTGTAGAGAGTCAAGCCTCGTACACACGGCCGAGAATCTCGTCGTTAAAAACATGTCGTTTTTTACGACGAGATCCTTGGACAAGAAACTTGTCCCGGCCGAGTGTACACACGCTCATTTCAAAGAACCCGCGGTTCTTTGAATGGAGCGTACGCGGTGACGTCATCGACTACGACGAGCATGCGCTCGTCACATTCGATGCCGTCGCCGCCATCTTGGTTCACCCTACCTATGCCTAGGAAGTTACCGCGCATGCGTCAAAGTCATTTCGAACATGCGCAGGCTTTCCGGCGAACAGGTAAGTGTACACACACACACACACACACACACAATTTTCTCGTCGAGAAACCGGCTGACGAGAATCTCAACGAGAAAATAGAGAGCAGGTTCTCTATTTTCTCGTCGAGATTCTTGTCGCTTTTCTTGACGAGAAACCATACACACGAACAAATTTCTCGGCAAGAAATCTCTGCCAGCAAGTTTCTTGCTGGTTCTTGACGAGAAACTCGGTCGTGTGTACGAGGCTTCAGAATTAAAGGTAAAGGAGAGATTTGGGGATTTTCTTTTTTTTAATACAAACGTTTTTTTTATTGGGTATAGACAGAAAAAAAAAAGCACATATCTTATCGGGATGCAACCCACTCATATAACATAAAAATTACATTGCGACATATAATATCGAGAGGAAAAGAGCATAAGAGGATCAGTCACAGGGGCAGAAACTAAATGTGTTACTCGAGGTCAGGCCCAGTGACGGCCCGTCAGGTGCATCCCAGGGTTCAAACAGAAATAAAATTCTATTAATGCTTAAAAGAAATCAAGAAGGAAACAGGATTAGAGGGGAATAAGGGAGAATCTCCATGGAAGGATAAGAAAGAAGGGAAAGAAAGATTAGGGAAAAGAAAAAGCTTAGACAGGTATATGTGTAGAAAGGGGAAAACAACCTGTTGAAAAATCAACTTTAATCTGCTACTTCTGGTTTGAATAATTCGACCGACCCAGTATCAAACAAAAAGAAAAAGTAGAGGATGTACTCCTCGTTGGGTTGGGATCACATGTCCTGACCATCTCCTAGTATCCCCAGGCCCAGGGCCCAAAGGAAACGGGAGAATATGGGGTACCTATCCGACCACACAGAGGCGGCCACCCCAGAGGCAGTGCGTTGGTCACAGTATAGCCGCTCCTGTCGACCACGCCGCCCATTTATTATGGAAGGTCGGCATGGTGTCCATGATAGTGTGATAGATCCTCTCCATAAGACGGATAGACTCCATCCGCTGGAGTACCTGTGTCCATGGAACCGACTGGGACCGCCAATTCAAGGCTATGGCCCAATGAGCTGCACAGAATAGGGTATTCACTAATCTCTGGGTATGGGGAGGCAGACCCGGTATAGTGGCAAAGAGCAAACACATCGGGCCGTCAGGTCTAGGATGGTGCCCGCAATCTGCGTCACCCTGGATGCCACCTGGCTCCATAGGTGCCTCAGATGAGGGCAACCCCAAAACGTGTGCAGAAGGGTGCCAGGGCTCTGACAGCCCCTAAAGCACGTCTCCTGAACTGTAGGGTAGTATTTATGAACTCTATCTGGAGTGAGGTACCACCTCGTATGTAGTTTAAGTACTGTCTCCTTAGTGGCTATGGAGCGGGTACATCTGTGCATATTCTGTAGCATGTCGCTCCAGTCTTCTGGGGGGAATGCCACACCCAGGTCTGATTCCCAATGGGTCATAGCCGAGGACTTAACTGGCAGCTGAGAATCATTTAGTGACATATATATCGTAGAGATCGTTCCCTTGCCTCTAGCACCATTCTGGCAGATTGTTTCATACTGGGATAAGTTGGATCTAGTGTTCAATGTGAATAGGGATTCGAAAAAGTGCCTAATTTGTAGGAATCTAAAGAATTCCGTTCCCGGGGCTTCGAACTGCTCTTGGATTTGTGTAAATGAACAGAAATGTGTGCCTTGCGATAGTGCTTTTAATGTCAAGAGGGAGTTTTGTACCCACCAATGGAAGCTCTCAGGGGATCGGAAAGCAGGGGGAAAACTGGGCGATCCCAGGAAGGTGGACAGGGGGGGTCTGCCAGACCTAAGTTTAAATTTGTGGTGATATAGGGACCAAAGGTGTATTGTCTGACCCACTACCATGTTTAGCATGCCCAGTTCCCTGGGCTTAAGGCCCGTCTGCCAAAGAAGTCCCGGAAGGTAGTATGGGCAGACAGAGGACATTTCAAACTGTAGCCAGGGGATGCTGTCTGGTGCGGCATGCCACTGTGCCGTCTGGGCCAACCTGGCTGACAAGTAATACAACCAGATGTTAGGTAGCCCTAACCCCCCCTGTGAAGAGGGTCTGTGTGTGATAAGACCGCCATACCTAGGATGTTTATTGTTCCATAGAAACCCATTAATCTCACGTTGGATCTGCAACAGAGTATGTCGTGATACATAAAGGGGGAGAGCCCTAAAGAAGTAAAGCAATTTCGGTAAAATGGACATTTTTACGGCTGTGACTCTGCCTAGGAGGGTGATGTGGAATGTAGACCATAGGCGTAACCATTGTCTGACTTTGGCGAAGATCTGGGGGTAGTTAGCGTTATATAATTCTCTTAGGGTGGGGGCTAGACGAATCCCGAGGTATTGGAGGGTTTTATTTGATACTGAAAAGCCAAAAGAAGATTTAAGGGCAGAGGTGACTCTGGGAGGGGATATTGACAGGGAGGGCCGAACACTTGGAGAGGTTGACACCAAGGCCCGAAAAAGTGTGAAAGGATTGGAGCGTAGAGATTAAATTAGGAAGGGAAGTAACTGGGTCCTGGAGGAATACAAGGATATCATCCGCGTATAGGCTCACCTTATACTCCCCATTCCCCTTCTGATACCCCCTAATGTTCTGGTCTGTGATGATCGCCCTCGCCAAAGGCTCCACGGCCAGGGCAAACATCAAAGGGGACAGAGGGCAGCCCTGGCGTGTTCCCCTGCCCAGGGGGAAGTAATCCGAAGTGCAACCTGGGAGCTTAACGCGTGTGTGAGGATTGTGGTACAGTGCCCTAAATCCATGAACAAACTCCCCTGAAAAACCAAACCTAGTCATGACCGCGTCCATATATGGCCACAGGACACTATCAAAGGCCTTGTGTATATCCAGGCCCAACAGAAGAACCTTGCGGGAAAATAGCTCCGCATCCTGGATAATGTCCGTCGCCAAGCGAATGTTGTCTGTGATTTGCCTAGAGGGGATGAATCCGGTTTGTTCGGGGCCAACCAGGGTGGAAATTATGGGGGCTAGTCTATCTGCAAGAACACGACCTAGAATCTTAATGTCATTGTTAAGAACCGAGATTGGTCTGTAATTCTGGGGGAGGGAGTGATCCTTGTTAGGTTTAGGGATTAGGGTCATATTGGCTGCAAGCATTTCCTCTGGAAGTGAGTGGCCTTGCAATACGTGGTTGATTAATTTAGTCAATTTAGGGGCCAACGTACCTGCAAATTTTTTATAGTAAGTCGCCGTATACCCGTCTGGGCCCGGGGCTGTTGACGCTTTGAGCGACTTAATGACTGTCAGGACCTCCAGTTCTGTGCATGGGGCGTTCAAGTTGGTCAGTTGTTCGTGTGTCAAAGTCGGAAGTTGGATGGAGTTCAACCAGTCCTCAACTCCAGCAGGGGGGAGAGGCTGGGGCAGATAGTAGGGAGCTGTAGAACGCGGTGAAAGTGTCAAGTACCTTCTTGGGGTGGGAGACCAGCTGGCCCGAGGTGTTACGCAATTTGTAGATATGGGTGGGCTGAAGGGAGTGATGTAGTTTACGTGAGAACATGGCCGAGGCAGCGTTTGAGTGCAATAGGAATCTCGCTTTGGCCCATCTAATAGATTTTTCAGTGTGGTCTGAGAGGATAGTATCCAATTCCACCCTCTTCTGGTCAATTTGTCTAAGAGTGTCCGGGGCGTGGGATTGTGCGTGTATATGGTACAGTTTTGCAAGGTCTGCAGTTAGGGTTTTAATTTTGGCTAACTTCTGTCTCTTCTTAATGGTGGCCAACTCTATCAGTCGGCCGCGAAGTACTGCCTTATGGGCCGCCCAGAGAATAGAGGGGGTGGTGCCTTCTACATCGTTCAGTCTGAAGTACTCTTCCAACTGATTCGCTACTTGTGTGGCTATGTCAGGGTCCGTCAATAGGGAGTCATTAAGCCTCCAGGAGGCTGTCAGGGGGGAAATGCCTACATGCGAAGTTTTAAAGGAGACCACCAGGTGGTCTGACCATGGGCATGGGTGTATAGTGGCCGCTGTGGAGTTGGCAAGTAAAATTGGGGAGCTGAAAATGTAATCTAGCCTTGCATAGCTCTCGTGGGGGGCTGAGTAATGTGTGTATTCCCTAGCTCCTGTATTGAGGGCCCTCCATGTGTCAATAAGTTGGAAAGTCTCCAGGGACCTCACTAGAGATTTGGGGAAGGCCTTAGATGAGTGGGTAACCTTGCTTCTGTCCAGTGTGGAATGGGCGACTAGATTGAAGTCACCACCCACTATCATGTGTGGAGAAGTATATCTGTCCAAAATTTGGGTGAAGGACCTGAAAAAGGAACCCTGAGCAGTATTGGGGGCGTACACATTGGCGACTGTAAAGGCTTTGCCCTGGACATCACCTTGGAGTATCAAAAACCTGCTATCCGGGTCCTTGTAAACATGTTTGACATCAAAATGTACATTATTTCTGACAAATATGGCTACCCCTCTGGCTTTAGAGCTATACGTGGTATGGTAATGTAACTTAAATGACTTGTCAAAATAATTGGGGTGAGACAATGCCGAAAAATGAGTCTCTTGCAGGAGGACAATGTCCGCCCCCAATTGCTTATAATCTCGAAAGGCCTTCCTCCTCTTTTGTGCGGAATTAAAGCCTCTGACATTATGTGAGATAACCTTCAAACCCATAATATGGTTGGAACAAATTTAGCTTGGGGTGAGGTTGGTGAGATAGGTGCGAATGTCAGCCGCACAAACCACAGGCCCAGCACCAAAGCGGGTTGCCAAATTCCTGGATCATAGATCGGGGGCACGGTCAGCAGGTTAAGTGTAGCAGTAAAACCAATAATATAACATTGATAACAGGAACATTGTAGGAAGAAAAAAAAAGGCAAACAAACTAACAGGGGTCTGGATGGATAGGCCATCCAGGCCAGCATCAAATATTTCAAATGACTGAAAAAAAACAGTCTTCCACGTGCACTCAATCTCCCCCAACACTGAAGGGGGGAGAGAGAGAGAGTGGCAAGAGTTCAGTACAAGGTCTCTCCCAAAACAAAAAAGGGAATGGTGGGAGAGAAGTGATTCTTGGATTGAACACTAACGTGGTTGGGGGGTAAAAGTTCCGGGCGGAAAACAGCAGGATCACGAGGACCGGAGACATAAAGGCTCGTTCAGAACCGAAAGGCTTGGGGGTCCAGAAATTGACAAGTCCAGCGAGACAGGCCAGGGGACATGGGGCTCATGAACAAAAAATAAGGGGGGGACAGGTGGTACCGAAATCATATTTAGTACCTTGACCGCAAGCCTGCGGGAAGATCGTGTTGGAGCCGCGGAGAACTTCCACAGCTGTCCGCGGTCACGGGTTACGGTAGGCTCTGCGTCCCCTCTGAGGAGGTGGGGTGGCCCAGATTGGTGACGGGCGGGGGGTGGACGGGTGCCTTGGTGCTTGTTGAGGTTCGAGGAGGCCCAATTTGACCAGGATGGATTTACCTTCCAGGACCGTGGTGGCGGTGTATGTGGATCCGTTGTGTGGGACCGTCAGTTTGAATGGGAAACCCGATCTATAGCGGATCCGAGCAGTTTGAAGGACGGAGGTGATTTCTTTCATCTGTCGGCGTCTCTCCAGTGTGGTCGGGGAGATGTCCGGATATATCTGAATGGTGACCCCGTCCAGCTGTATACGAGGGGTGTTGCGGGAAGCTCGCAGGATCTCCTCCTTCACCAGGTAGTCCTTCAGGCACATCACCACATCCCTCGGAGGCTTCTCCGGGGGCGGTTTGGGTCGTAGGGCCCTGTGGAGGCGGTCACATATGAATGCATTCACCGGTTGTTCTGGGAGGAGGGAGCGAAACAATCTCTCAGTGGCATCAGGCAGATCCAAGACTGTTTCAGGCAGGCCACGCACTCTAATATTGTTCCTCCTGTTCCGGTTGTCTAAATCTTCCATACTATTCTGGAGCTGGACAACCGTGTCCGTGAGCAATTCATGGTCTTTGCGGAGGTCATCGTATGCGAGCTGGAGCTCATCATGCTTCACCTCCAGTACGTCTGTCCTCCCGCCCAGGGAAGCGATCTCCTGGGAGAGGGTATGGGTGGACTTGTGAAGCTCAGCCTGAAACTTGCGGGCAAGTTTTTCATACATTGTTGTCAGACTGTGGTCCAAGTCTGCCTTCGTGAGGTGTGGAGTGCACTCACTCAGCTCTGAAGTCGCAGAAGGGGAAGCCATGGGCTCCGGGGCCTCCAGCATGGACGATTCCTGGTCAGCGCCACTCTGGGACATCCTCGTTTGATCCCGGGCCCGTAGTAAATAATTCGTCAAGGACCGCTGGGCGGATTTCTGCTTAATATATTTTTTAATCGACGGCATGCACAACTGGTCCCTCTAGGGGTTCAGGGTGATTCAAGTAAGATTTGCAGGCAATATAACCCCCTTGGGAGTGCTAATGTCTCCGATGCCCTCGGATCTCCTTCACTTAGCTGCCTGCCAGTTCCGCGCCGCGCATGCGCCCCCCCTTGCGGATGTGACTTTTAGTTCATCTTGTCACCTTAATACAGGTGAGGGGGTGAGGGGATCCTCCAACCATGGAGCGCTGTCTCCTGTTGGGTTCTCACAACAGCCCAAGGGAAAGTCGGCAGAGGACCGGGTTGTGGGGTTAGTGGCAGGCCAGGAGTCTCGGTTCAGGCAGGGGACGACTTATGGGGAGTTCAAAAACCAGGATGGGAGGAAGCCTCTACTGATGGTGACCCCTGGGGATGTTCTTTCAGGCAGGGCTACTTTAAAAGTGTTGAGGGGGGTGAAACATCTGCAGAAGGATAAGGGAGAGCTCTGTAAATTTGAGGCCGGGTGAAGCAAGATGTCCGCCTGACAGGGTTATGGGAACCGGGCTGCAGCCGAATCCCACTAATAGGAAGGAATCCCACCTTAGTCCTCTACAAGAGCACCGACTTTTGTTGAACTGTTAGCCGAGGTAGAGGGACAGGGTCTTTAATCTGCTGCAGGGGGACTATGGAGATCGCAGAGGTGTACCAAGATGGCCGCCGTATGCTAGCAGCACAGACTTTTGTAAGAAGGTAGTAGATAGCCTTATGCATATATTGGGAAGAAGTGATGGATAGTTTCCCCAGCTGTGACAGGGACCAGGAAGAGTGACTGGGTACAGGAGATCTGCAGATGTGGCCCGGCCGCGGCCCGCTCCCGCGGGGTACTGCCTCAGGAAACACCGCGGACTCCCAGGCCCGACTAGGCCGCACCGACCGCGGCCTCCACGAATGCCCCCGAGACTTAGCTCTTGCTCCGGATCACTGGAGGTAAGTGGATGGGTGTCAGGGAGGGACGAGAGCTGGTCCCTTACCTCAAATACAGCCGCAAACAGGTTTCCTCCGGGAGGCCTCGGGCCTGCAAGATGGCGGCGGCCCCGGGCACTGGATGCCGTCAATCTCGGGAGACCTCCGGTGTCCCCCGGCCGAATTGTCCGAAGATAAGGGTGTGGGATACTGCAGGGGGTCTAGCTGGATGGGATGGTATGCTTTGTAAGCGTGGATGGGCGATACAGAGTTCCGATGGTGATGGATGGTACCTGGAGCTCCTCTAGGAAACGTCCGCCGCCACTCACATCCAGGCCACGCCCCGATTTGGGGATTTTCTGACCCCCTGATGTCTCAATAAAGAGGACCTGTCATCCTTATTCCTATTACATTTCTTGTAAAAGTGAAAAAAAAAAAAAAAAAAACGGGGGGTGACAGTGTAGAAATAAAAAAAACAAAAAGTACTTATTTTTTTTTTTCTAAAGCAACAGATAAAAAAAAGATATTTTGCTTTTTAAAGGTGAAGGAAAAATGTAGCGTCTTTTTGACCCCAGATCTCTCCATGAAGAGGACCTATCAAGCCCTATTCCTATTACAACGGATGTTTACATTCCATGTAATAGGAATAAAAGTGATAAAAAGGGGGGGGGGGGGGCAGTGTAGAAAGTCAAAATTAAAAGAGACTTGGGGGATGTTCTGACCGCAGATCTCTCCATGAAGAGGACCTGTGATCCTTATTTCTCTTACAAGGGATGTTTTACATTTCTTGTAAAAGTGATAAAAAAAGGAGGGGGGGGGGGGTGACAGTGTGGAAATAAAAAAACTAGAAAGTACTTTTTTTTTTTCTAAAGCAAAAGATAAAAATAAATATTTTGCTTTTTAAAGGTAAAGGAAAAATGTAGGGTCTTCTTGACCCCAGATCTCTCCATGAAGAGGACCTGTCAAGCCCTATTCCTATTACAAGGGATGTTTACATTCCATGTAATAGGAATGCAAGTGATAAAAGAAGGGGGGGGGGGGGGGGACAGTGTAGAAAGTCAGAATTAAAGAAGTCAGAATTAAAGGTAAAGGAGAGATTTGGGGATTTTCTGACCCCCTGATGTCTCAATAAAGAGGACCTGTCATCCTTATTCCTATTACATTTCTTGTAAAAGTGATTAAAAAAAATAAAAAAAAACGGGGGGGTGACAGTGTAGAAATAAAAAAAACGAAAAAGTACTTATCTTTTTTTTATCTGTTGCTTTAGAAAAAAAAAAAATTGCTTTTTAAAGGTAAAGGAAAAATGTAGGGTCTTTTTGACCCCAGATCTCTCCATGAAGAGGACCTGTCAAGCTCTATTCCTATTACAACGGATGTTTACATTCCATGTAATAGGAATAAAAGTGATAAAAAGGGGGGGGGGGGCAGTGTAGAAAGTCAAAATTAAAAGAGATTTGGGGGATTTTCTGACCGCAGATCTCTCCATGAAGAGGACCTGTCATCCTTATTTCTCTTACAAGGGATGTTTTCATTTCTTGTAAAAGTGATAAAAAAGGGGGGGGGGGGTGACAGTGTGGAAATAAAAAAAACTAGAAAGTACTTTTTATCTTTTGCTTTAGAAAAAAAATAAAAATAAATAAATAAATAAATATTTTGCTTTTTAAAGGTAAAGGAAAAATTTAGGGTCTTTTTGACCCCAGATCTCTCCATGAAGAGGACCTGTCAAGCCCTATTCCTATTACAACGGATGTTTACATTCCATGTAATAGGAATAAAAGTGATAAAAAAGGGGGGGGGGACAGTGTAGAGAGTCAAAATTAAAGGTAAAGGAGAGATTTGGGGATTTTCTGACCCCTGATGTCTCAATGAAGAGGACCTGTAATCCTTACTCCTATTACAAGGGATGTTTACATTCCATGTAATATGAATCAAAGTGATAAAAAGGGGGGGGGGGCAGTGTAGAAAGTCAAAATTAAAAGAGAGATTTGGGGGATTTTCTGACCGCAGATCTCTCCATGAAGAGGACCTGTCATCCTTATTTCTCTTACAAGGGATGTTTTACATTTCTTGTAAAAGTGATAAAAAAGGGGGGGGGGGCAGTGTAGAGAGTCAGAATTTAAAGGTAAAGGAGAGATTCGGCTATTTTCTAAACCCCCTGCCTGATGTCTCAATAAAGAGGACCTGTCATCCTTATTTCTATTACAATTCTTGTAAAAGTGATAAAAAAAAAGGGGGGGGGGGGTTTAAAGGTAAAGGAGAGATTTGTTTTTTGTTTTTTTTACCCCACCTCTCTCCATGAAGAGGACCTGTCATCCTTATTTCTATTACAAGATGTTCTACATTCCATGTAATAGGAATAAAAATGATCAAAGAATAAAAAAAATGTAAAGGGGAAAGTGTTAAAATAAATAAATAAAGCGCCCCCATCCCTGCATGCACACACGCAGAAGTGAACGCATACACAAGTCGCGCACGCATATGTAAACGGGTATCGCCACAATAACTCTAAACTGGTAACCTGTAAAAAAAATAAAATAAAGCGTCGCCTATGGAGATTTTTAGCTTCCGTATTGTGTCGCCATTCCACGAGCGTGCGCGATTTTAAAGTGTGACATGTTCGGTATCTTATTTACTCGGCGTAACATCATCTTTCACATTATACAAAAAATTTGGGGTATAGATTGTGTTTTTTTTTTTGTTTTTTAAATCATTAAAATAAAACTTTTCACAAAAAAATTGCGTTTGAAAGACCGCTGCGCAAATATGGTGTGACATTAAAAATTTCAACAACCGCCATTTTATTCTCTAGGGTCTCTGCTAATATATATATATATATATATATATATATATATGTGTTTGGGGGTTCTAAGTAAATTTTTAGCAAAAGAAAACTGATTTAAACTTGTAAACAAAAAGTGCCAGAAAAGGGCGGGACTTCAAGTGGTTGATGATTGGTTGTCTTACAGATGGACGCTTTGTTCTGAAAACCTCGGAGGGAGATCCGAATTTACCTCAAGAATTCAAGGCAGAAGATGATGACATCACACAATGTTCTCCAGGAGAAGATCCCATTATTCCAACCGCACATCACAGACCTCACCATCTGGAGGGATCAATGGATCCTTCTAATCCTGAGGAACCTTCTGATAAATCCCACACTATGACATCACATGTCCATCCTTCCCACACTATGACATCACATGTCCATCCATCCCACACTATGACATCACATGTCCATCCATCCCACACTATGACATCAGATGTCCATCCATCCCACACTATGACATCACATGTCCATCCATCCCACACTATGACATCAGATGTCCATCCATCCCACACTATGACATCACTTGTCCATCCATCCCACACTATGACATCACATGTCCATCCATCCCACACTATGACATCACATGTCCATCTATCCCACACTATGACATCACATGTCCATCTAAGATCAATGGATCCTTCTAATCCTGAGGAATCTTCTGATAAATCCCACACTATGATATCAGATGTCCATCTAAGATCAATAGATCCTTCTAATCCTGAGGAACCTTCTGATAAATCCCACACTATGACATCAGAGGTCCCTCTAAGTTCTCACAGTGCCGATCACTCAACACATCCACCCAAATCCAAGAAGTCTTCTTTATATAACAGGAGTCACATGGGAGAGCGTCCTTTTTCATGTTCCGAGTGCGGGAAGTGTTTTACTACCAAAGGAACACTTGTTAGACACCTAAGCATTCACACAGGAGAGCGTCCTTTTTCATGTTCAGAGTGCGGGAAGTGTTTCGATAGGATGGGGGTTCTTCGTGCACACCTGAGAGTTCACACGGGTGAGCGTCCTTTTTCATGTTCAGAGTGCGAGAAACGTTTTTCTGACAGAGGAACACTTGTTAGACATCTAAGGATTCACACGGGAGAGCGCCGTTTTTCATGTTCAGAGTGCGGGAAATCTTTCATTAGGTTAGGAAGTCTTCGTACACACCATGGAATTCACACTGGTGTGCGTCCTTTTTCATGTTCAGAGTGCGGGAAATGTTTCAGTAAGAAAGCGGGCCTTGATAGACACCAGTCACTTCATACCGGTGAGCTTCGTTATTCATGTTCAGAGTGCGGGAAATGTTTCAGTAAGAAAGCGGGCCTTGATAGGCACCAGTCAGTTCATACCAGTGAGCGTCGTTTTTCATGTTCAGAGTGCGGGAAATGTTTCGCTGTGAAAGAAGACCTTGTTAAACACCAGAGAAGTCACACCGCTGAGCGTCCTTTTTCTTGTTCAGAGTGCGGAAAAAGCTTTCTTAGGGTTAATCGCCTTCTTCTACACCAGAGACGTCACACGGGTGAGCGTCCTTTTTCTTGTTCAGAGTGCGGGAGATGTTTCGCTGAGAACAGCAGACTTCTTATACACCAGAGAATACACACAGGGGAGCGTCCTTTTTCATGTTCAGAGTGCGGGAAGTGTTTTATTGACAAAAAAGTACTTCATACACATCGAAGAGTTCACACGGGTGAGCGTCCTCATTCATGTGCAGAGTGCGGGAAATGTTTCATTGATAAACGAACACTTCGTAGACACCAGAAAACTCACACGGGTGAGCGTCCTTTTTCATGTTCAGAGTGCGGGAAATGTTTCACTCAGAAAGGGACCCTTCTTAGACACCAGAGAGTTCATGCCAGTGAGCGTCCTCTTTCATGTTTATAGTGCGGGAAATGTTTTACTGACAAAGGAGCCCTGACACCGCCGCCTTTCCCGGGCTCACCTGTCTGACCACGCAGGGGCGGATCCAGAGTCTAGTCTCGGGAGGGGCACTGCCAGAAAATACGTTTTTTCGGGGGGGGACAATTTATCGGGGAAATGGCTGGTAATCATCCCGGCACCAAGGTTGTTATGGTGTCAGGATGATTGAAGCGCATTATTTCTATTATTACATTGTAATATAAAAATGAAAAAGTTCAACTCACCATAATGCCGAATCAGTGGGAGCCCCGAGTGTGTCACCTGCCACCAGATGCGGATTGTCACTTGCTGTGTCACTTTCCTGCTAAGGTGGTCTCCTGCTGTGTCCCAGAGTCAGGCAGCAGAGAGATGATGTAATCTCTCTGCTGCCCAGGCTGCCTGCACAGTGAGGGTGGAACTGCAGGGATGCAGGGGGTGCCGGGCGGTGAGAGATGATGTCATCTCTCTGTTTCCCTGCCCACCGGCTCTCTGATTGGCCAGCAGCCTGCTCAAACACCAAGCCACCCAGCTGCTCGCCAGCTCCCTCACCCGCCCACTCACCGACCAAGCCACCCGCGGAGCCGCCGCAATGTCGCCCGCGGAGCCACCGCAATGTCACCCGCGGAGCCACCGCAATGTCGCCCGCGGAGCCGGCGCAATGTCGCCCGCGGAGCCGGCGCAATGTCGCCCGCGGAGCCACCGCAATGTCACCCGCGGAGCCACCGCAATGTCACCCGCGGAGCCACCGCAATGTCGCCCGCGGAGCCGGCGCAATGTCGCCCGCGGAGCCACCGCAATGTCACCCGCGGAGCCGACGCAATGTCACCCGCGGAGCTACCGCAATGTCACCCACGGAGCCGGCGCAATGTCACCCGCGGAGCCGGCGCAATGTCACCCGCCCACTCACCGACCAAGCCACCCGCGGAGCCGCCGTAATGTCGCCCGCGGAGCCGCCGCAATGTCGCCCGCGGAGCCGGCGCAATGTCACCCGCGGAGCCACCCGTTCTGCCTGTCACCCTTTCTCTCCCCCCCCCCCCCATTCTCGGAATGGGCAGTTGCCCCCCCTGGATCCGTCCCAGCGACCACGGAGCCCGGGACCGCTGCAACTTTGCACACAGAGAGGGGAACCAGTGACATTTCTCCCCCTCTGGGACCCGAAAGCGACGATGGGTCCTCATTTCCGGGTCCTCTCTGCTTACCTGATTGGTTGCATTGGAGGCCACCGAAGGGTCTAATAGACTCCAGTAGACATGTGCAATTAGTTTCGTTCCGAATTTTGTTTTTTAACGAATTTCGACAAATTCGTTAATTCGGAAATAAACAAGTTTTCATTAATTCGAATATTCGGAAATTCGCACATTCGTAAATGCTTAAATTCGAAAATCTGAAATAATAATTAACTAATAATAACTTACCTATAATTGAATAATTAGTAATAATTATTGGAATTTCCTTTCAAATTTGGCTGTTAGTGAACTTAACGAATACAAATTTATCCGAAGTTACGAATTGTTTTCCGAAATAATGAATGCCGCATCTAAACGAATGGAATGTAATGAATTAATAATAATAATAATAACAATAATAATAATAATAAAACCTTTTTATTATTTATTATTAATTTGTTCCGTTCCATTTGTTTAGATGTGGCATTTGTTATTTCAGGTTATGCGTAACTTCGAATAAATTTGTATTCGTTACGTTCGCTAACAGCCAAATTTGAAAGGAAATTACAATACCTATAATTTAATAGTTATTTTTTCAGATTTTAGAATTTTCGAATTTCAAAATTTCCAAATGTACGAATTGCGATCATAACGAATGACCCGAAAAACGAAAAAAAAAAAAAAAAAAGACGAATGAAGCGAAAACGAAAAAAAAATTCTGCAACATTGCACAGAGAGAGGGGAACCAATGACGTTTCTCCCCCTCTGGGACCCGAAAGCGACGAGGGGTCCTGATTTCTGGGACCTCCTCTCTGCTTACCTGATTGGGCGCATTGGAGGTCACCAGAGGGTCTAATAGACTCCAGATCTCTCCATAAAGAGGACCTGTCATGGCCCATGCTGTCACAAGGGATGTTGTTCATTCCTTATGATAGCAATAAAGTTAATACAAAAAAAAATGTAAAAAAATAAACAGTGTAAAAAAATTCTTTTAGATAAAAAAAAATGTTTTAATAATTAACCGCTTCAATACCGGGGCACTTTTGCCCCTTCCTGCCAATGACAATTTTCAGCTGTCAGCGCTGTCACACTTTGAAAAATTATGCGGTTATGCTACATTGTACCCATATGGCATTTTATATTTTTTTCCCCACAAATAGATCTTTTATTTGGTGGTATTTTATCACTACTGGGGGGGGGGGGGGGTATTATTTTGCTAAACAAATGAAAAAAGACGAACAAATTGTTTTTTTTGTTTTTCTTAGTTTTTGTTACAGAATTTTGTAAATAAGTATATTTCTCCTTCACTGATGGGCACTGATAAGACTGCACTGATAGAATGTACTGATGGGCATTGATGAGGAGACACTAATATGCACCACTGATGGGTACTGATAGGTGGCACTGATAAGTCTGCATTGATGGGCGCTGATGAGGTGGCACTGATGGTCACTGAGGAGGAGGCACTGATGAGGACACACTAATGGGCACTGATAGGTGGCACTGCTGGGAAGCCTTTATCGGCAATGATGGGCACTGATATGTTGCACTGATGGGCAGCCCATAGGCACTGATAAACGGCACCGATGCGCACTGATAGGAAGCCTTTATAGGCACTTATAGGTGGCACTGATGGGCAGCATTTATAGGCACTGATGGGCACTGACCGGCATCACTGATGGGCACTGGCATGGATCGCTGATGGAGCTGGATTGAAAATCTGTGCAGGCCAGTCAAGTTCCTCGACCCTAAACTCACTTATCCACGTTTATGGACCTTGCTTTGTGCTCTGGTCAAAATCATTTGGTGGAGGGGGGTTTATGGTGTGGGGTGGTTTTTCAGGAGTTGGGTTTGGCCCCTTAGTGTCAGTGAAGGGAACTCTTAAGGCGTCAGCATACCAAGACATTTTGGACAATTTCACGCTCCCAACTTTGTGGAAACAGTTTTGAGGATGGCCCCTTTCTGTTGCAACATGACTGTGCACCAGTGTACAAAGCAAGGTCCATGAAGACATGGATGAGCGAGTTTGGGGTGGAGGAACTTGACTGGCCTGCACAGAGTCCTGACCTCAAACCGATAGAACACCTTTGGATTAAATTACAGCAGAGACTGCGAGCCAGGCCTTCTCGTCCATCATCAGTGCCTGACCTCACAAATGCACTTCTGAAAGAACGGTCAAACATTCCCATAAACACACTCCTAAACCTTGTGGACAGCCTTCCCAGAAGAGTTGAAGCTGTTATAGCTGCAAAGGGCGGGGCTAACTCAATATTGAACCCTACGGACTAAGACTGGGGTGCCATTAAAGTTCATGTGCGTGTAAAGGCAGGTGTCCCAATACTTTTGGTAATCTAGTGTATAATATACATCAAGCTGGTCTATTTTCAAGTACATGCTTTACATAACCAAGATGATTGCAATATGGGAGAGGAAGGCATCTCGTAACTCAACGCGTTTCGTGAATACTTTCACTTCTTCAGGACTAGATGCCTCCAACAACAGAACTTGGATCTTCATAAAACATAACGTCTCAATCTGGTGACCGCTGCTCAGTGTCTGACAAGGGAGTAGTGGAAGGGGACCAAGACACCCAATGGGAAAACCAATGAGGTGGCACAAGAGAGTTCATGGATGTGGTAAAAAACAAAATACCAAAAACCAACCTAGTGTTTGCAAAGGTGAGCGATGATTCTCCAACCAAACAGATCGCGATCTCAAAGGAAAAGAAGCGTCTACTCCGGAAGAAGTGAAAGTATTTACGAAATGCGTCGAGTTACAAGACGCATTCCTCTCCCATATTACAATCATGTTGGTGATGTAAAGCGTGTACCTGAAAATATACCAGCTTGATGTACAGTATTGTTACGTCTGACCCATTGGCTTGATATGTCAAACCTTTTTTATGTGTACTTTATACATTTATGTGTCCAATCCTTGTACAATAAATTGATATTGTATGACTTTTGTATTATGCCTCATTTAAAGTCCAATGGGCCAATATTGGTTGTGTGTATATTATATATAAAGTCCCTTGGACGGCAAGGAGATCAAACCAGTCAAGCTTGAAGGAAATCAACCCTGAATATTCACTGGAAGGACAGATCCTGAAGCTGAAACTCGAATGCTTTGGCCACCTAATGCGAAGAGAGGACTTATTGGAAACGACCCCGATGCTGGGAAACATGGGAGGAAAAAAGAGAAGAGGACAACAGAAAACAAGATGGATGGATAGCATCATCGAAAAACAATGAATATGAAGTTAAGCAAGCTTCGGGAGGCAGTGGAGGACAGAAAAGTCTGGCTCGCTATGGTCCATAAGCTCACGAAGAGTCAGATACGACTAAACGACTGAACAATGTTGTGACGAACCCTTGTCCTCGAACAAAACTTGGTCCATCGCCAATGCTTCCTCTGTCCAGAACCAGCACCATTCATGACTCTCCAGCCCCCCCCCCCCAGTCACCAGACAAAACCTCAGTGTAGGGTGCACATTATACACAGATATCCCCCTTCAAAACACTTCCCCCCCACCCTTGGAAAACAGGGCGGGTTAAACTGTCCAATGACAATAGACACACAGGTCAGGTGTGTTCAAACTTCTCATCAGTAAACAGTCTTATCAGCAGGGGGCTGCTGGAGGAGTCCCCCTCCCTCTTTCCCCACAGCAAACACACATCCCATAATAGTTGAGGCAGATAGAATACAGTCACACCCCAAACTATCACAGCAAATAGTACACAACAGCATGAAACAACACACAATATATACAACATTGAGTCTGACTAGCACAGATCATAGTGGGGTTCTCATTCACCCTGTGCCCCTATTAGAGACACAGGGTGATGTACACATAAGAGGGGTCGGGGAAGCTGGACACAGAGTTTCCAGACCTCTCGAAGGTAAGCTGAGTCGCATAAACCCCCCGACCCAAAGTGACCCCTGTCACAAATGTTATATGTGGGGTTGGAGGCATGATACGTTATAGCGGTTGTATGCCCAAGAAAAAAAAAACTGTAAGGCAAAGGCATAATGAGCTAGTATGCAATGCAGTATGCATTATGAAATAATTATCTATAGACAGGCTAGGGTAGTATAGGGGAAGGCTAGGGTAGAATATAGACAGGCTAGGGTAGTATAGGGACAGGCTGGGGTAGACTAGGGGAAGGCTAGAGTTGTATATAGACAGGCTAGGGTAGTATAGGGGCAGGCTAGGGTAGACTAGGAGAAGGCTAGAGTTGTATATAGACAGGCTAGGGTAGTATAGGGGCAGGCTAGGGTAGTATATAAACAGGCTAGGGCAGTATATGGACAGGATATGGTAGTATATGGACAGGCTAGGGTAGATGGACAGGCTGGGGTAGTATAGGGGAAGGCTATGGTAGTGTATATATACAGGCTAGGGTAGTATATATACAGGTTAGGGTAGTATAGGGGCAGGCTAGGGTAGTATAGGGGAAGACTAGGGCAGTATAGGGGAAGGCTAGGGTAGTATAGACAGGCTAGGGTAGTATAGGGGAAGACTAGGGTAGTATAGGGGCAGGCTAGGGTAGTATATAAACTGACTAGGGTAGTATAGGGGCAGGCTGGGGTAGTATATGGACAGACAAAATAAGAATGCTCGTTAATATCATTTTATTATTGTCATAATAATTACGATTATTCGTTATGATGAAGTTAAAAACCCAGGAAGTCAAAACAGCACAAAGATGGTGGGAGCCCCTCATAATGAGCACAGCAGGGGTACATTTCCAGGATGAACTTCCTCCTGGGGCTGTACCCCTGCTGTGCTCATTATGAGGGGCTTCCACCATCCCTGTGCTGTGCTGACTTCCTCTGAGGAAGTCAGCACAGCACGGGGATGGTGGGAGCCCCTCATAATGAGTACAGCAGGGGTACAAACCCAGGAAGTCAGCACAGCACAGGGATGATGGGAGCCCCTCATAATGAGCACAGCAGGGGTACAAACCCAGGAAGTCAGCACAGCACAGGGATGATGGGAGCCCCTCATAATGAGTACAGCAGGGGTACAAACCCAGGAAGTCAGCACAGCACAGGGATGATGGGAGCCCCTCATAATGAGTACAGCAGGGGTACAAACCCAGAAAGTCAGCACAGCACAGGGATGGTGGGAGCCCCTCATAATGAGCAAAATGAGTCGACGTCTGCCATATTGAGAAAGGTATTTTTTGCTTTTTAAATTCATAACGAATGTTCGTAATTGTTTCGAAAAGTTAACGAACCTAACGAAAATTTGTATTTCGTACGAATCCAAATTGAATTTTGGACACGAATTACGAAATAGGAATTAACGGCTAATACGAAACGGAACGGAACAAAACAAATTTATTGATGGCGCACATGTCTAGTATATAGACAGGCTAGGGTAGTATACGGACAGGCTAGGGTAGTATACGGACAGGCTAGGGTAGTATACGGACAGGCTAGGGTAGTATACGGACAGGCTAGGGTAGTATACGGACAGGCTAGGGTAGTATATGGACAGGCTAGGGCAGTATACGAACAGGCTAGGGTAGTATACGGACAGAATAAGACAAGTATATGTGCAAACTGCAAAGAACTGAACACAATTTGTCCCATAAGTAATGAGGCAAATAAATGAAAACGGGGGAGGGGGGATGCAATGATATATATATATATATAGATAGATAGATAGATAGATAGATAGATAGATAGATAGATAAATGTCCAACAGGTATAGGGAAAAAAAGTTCACAGACCATAAGGACGGTGTAGAGATCCACTGCACAGGGCAGCCGTCATATGGGAACACAAACCATGTTCCAGTTCACTGTAAATAAACAAAGGCAGAGGCGCCTCCGGGTGCGGAAGTATTACAAGTTTTAATAGCACTAAAACTGAACAACTCAATTACATTTTTACTTTTTCAATGATCTTTATGGTCTCTCTGCTGTTAGAGTAATACAAACTTATATTAACTAAGACAGCAACCCTCAGGGGTTAACAACAAATAATATTATTCATATTTAATTAATAAAAAATGAACAAATCAATCATTCCTTTAGTGGTTTCCCATTTTGGCAACTTTTTTACAGTTAAAAATTATTTTCTAAAAAATATTTTTAAAATTATTTGTAAAAATACTAAGGCTGCCATATTATATCACAGGCGTTTGCTTGTTCTTCTCCTTGTCCCCTTGGAAGTCCAAAAAAGTCGAAACTAGATTTTAAAGAAATATCTGACTACAGGACATGTCTATTCCTCTCTATATCATCATAACTGGTAAATATACACTATTGTGTGTGGCTAGATGTAATGTTTAAATATAAAACGATGACTGAAACATGAAAAAAATGTTTTTCTTTCCCGGCATAGAATAAAAAGTCCTCCTTGAAGAAGACCATAATTAGAAGGGTCGAAACGCATTGGAGTATCATGTGGAGGACCACATTGCAGTTAAATGCTAATAACGGGTTTCATACAAATGAGTAGTCTCATTATGATTGATGGGTATGCTATTTTCATGTAAATGTCAGAGCTCACTTTTTACAACTTTCTAGAAATTGTTAATTGCTTTTTGATAAAATAAAATAATTTTAATCAACAAATTTGAATATTCTTCTTGGCTGCTAAAAAACCCAGTGAAGGAAATCTCCATTTTATCCAATTAAAACAGTATTATAAAACAGTAAAATAAACCATATATTTATATGAAGATTTTTATGTATAATCTGTGTATGTAATCATCGATATATCCTAATAGAAGAATGGACAGACCACAAGGCAGAGGGAAAAATTGTGGAACGTAACATAGACTGTGGTATTTATTTTCAACACAAGGTGGCGATCTCACGTATTGTCAGTGGAATGCCAAGACAGGAAGTGATGTCAGGTACAGACAGGAAGTGATGCAAGAGTATATATAGGAAGTTCCGGGTGAGCGGTGAGTCGGGAGGAAGTAGAGAGGAGACATTGCTGGAACTGGTAGCAGAGGAGGTAAGAGGATCTTATTTTACATTAACACCCAGTAACCCTTCATAAAAGGAATAGGGGGCACTCTTTACGTCTGGGGGGAAAAGAGAATTAACCTCCACATACGGAAAGTAGGGTTGCCACCTTTTCTTCAAACCAAACCTGAACACTTTAGCGGCACAGGGCACATTTATTTTTCTGTAGTATACGCTATAGGATTAGAAAAGACCTGGGACATCTTTGGGTGCCCCAAGGAGAGTAGTAATGGGGGACATTGCTGGGAACAGTGGGTGTGTTCAAATTACTCTTGCTGACATCATCACCCTGCCCCCCCCCCCAGTGATGCCGAACCTGTCCCCAGACAGCCCACCCACAGCTCCCAGATAGCAACAGATTTGTGTGTGACTGTCTCAGTTACTTGGGGAGCCACAGCCCTCTCTGACAAAATGTCCGGGTTTCAGTCTGCCTGAAACCCGGACACATGATTCAAAACCTGGACTGTCCGGGTGAATCCTGGGCAGGTGGCAACCCTAACGGAAAGGCTTCTTCACAATAAGAGCTGTTGAAATACGTAATGGACTCCCTCAAGAACCAGTACTGAGCAGCTCAGTAGATTGTTTTAAAAATTAGCTGTGTAGCACCCTCTAGTGTGCGTGCAGGAAAATGTATGTTTTAACTGGGGCTTAAACCTGTGAGTCTTAATTGGATCATGGGTTTACTTTAGTTCAAGGCAGGATGACTCATGCAGGCAAGTCTCTGGTGCCTCCTGATGGTTCTGGAAAGTTGGAGAACGTTCTGGAAACTGGAGGGCGAAGGCTTGGAGGGTCATTCTGCTTACTCTGGGGAGCTTGACCAATCAATGGGTGGTGGACGTGGCAGGGTGGTTGAGCCAGCGCTTAAGTATGGATGAGTCATGCAGTCAGGGAAGACTGATGGAGATGGAGTGCTGAGGGGACTGTTGGTGGCCCTTAAGGTGAACCCGCTGGTCTGGGGGCGGTGGTGCTCTGCCTCGGGTTGATGCTCGGGCTGGCTTGGGAGGATCCTGACAACAGAAGCAGTTTGGTGGGGATCTTCCCTGAGAGACAGCGGGAGCAAGGAGGACAGTGTGAGTACTACAGCACGGTCAGGGACTTACAAGGGGAGAGATGGGCGCATGTAGCAGGTCTTTCTGGAAGATAGAGGTGTGCCTAAATCTTTCTTAACCTTGCCCTGGGAGATCTCAAGAGAAGTCAGGTAGACTGGGGAAGAGTCGGCCGGGTAGCAGTGGCGGCTGGTGCTCAAATTTTTTTGGGGGGGCGCAAATAAACTGAAAAAAAAAACCCATCAATTGCAGCCACTGTGCCCATCAAACGCAGGTACTGTACCCATCAATTGCTGACACTGTACCCATAAATTGCCACCACTGTGCCATCAAAGCAGCTACTGTACCCCATCAGATGCTGCCAGTGTGCCATCAATTGCCACTACTGTGCCCCATCACATGCTGCCAGTGTGCCCATCAATTGCCACTACTGTGCCCCATCACATGCTGCCAGTGTGCCGAACAATTGCCGCTACTGTGCCCCATCAGATGCTGCCGGTGTGCCCGTCAATTGCCGCTACTGTGCCCCATCAGATGCTGCCGGTGTGCCCATCAATTGCCGATACTGTGCTCCATCAGATGCTGCCAGTGTGCCCATCAATTGACGCTACTGTGCCCCATCAGATGCCAGTGTGCCCATCAATTGACGCTACTGTGCCCCATCAGATGCTGCCAGTGTGCCCATCAATTGCTGCTACTGTGCCCCATCAGATGCTGCCTGGCACTTACCTGTCTCGCAGCGGGTTAGCGGCAATCTCCTGCACGTCCTCCATGTCTTCTTCCGTCCTCTTTCAGGAATCCAATCACAGTGCCTGACGTTTCAGACAATCAGGTGACCTGTAACAGACCCGGCAAAATGATTCCCTGAGAGGCGGTTCAGTGTTATCAAAACAAGTTCCTTTGCTTTTGCTAACACACATCTGAGTGAACAGCGAACGCCCAGCATGGCGCCCGCTGTTCACTTTTTTGGGCGCCTATTACAGCCTATGGCTCTAATCAGGTGCTTTTCAAAAACACCCTCTCTGCTGTAATTCAGGTGTCCTGCGCCCGAAAAGGGTCCGGACACCTGAATAGGGGGTGTCAGCGGCGACCATAGATAAATTCATGCATTGCATGAATCTATCTATGATGGTAGAGCGGTGCAGGAGAGAGGGGGCTGCGCTCCTGCGTCCTTTATGGACGCACCGCCACTGACGGCTAGACTGGTGAAGAGTGTCTACAAGGGAGTTGGAAGTACTCCATGATGCAGTCTACTTGCCTGGCTGTGCAGGAGTTGGGAAACCAGTTATCTGCAACCCTATGGGGGTAGTGCTACAGTTGGATGCCTTTCTAAAAGCAAAAAATCTAACTGGATATTAACATTTATAGGTTTTATGTTTTTATATAACATTCACAGGATATTAACATTTTAAGGTTATAGGTAATAAGATGCTTGAGGTGATTGTAGCCGTATTATGGACCTTGAAGAAGGGGACACACCCCGAAAACTTGTCCTGATAAATTGGATGTTAGTGCAAATAAAGAAGTATCCTGGACAGTACTCAATTGTTTCTGTAGGTAACAACATCAGAGATTGTTCATCCAGGGAATATTCAAATGCTTTTGGAAGATAAGAAAGGAATTTTTTTCCCAGTTAGCTTAATTTGGACCATAATTTACAGAGGTTTTTTCTTTCCTCTAATGCCTTGAACACACGATCGGAATTTCCGAGGAAAAAAGTCAGACGGAATTTTTTCACCGGATATTCTGAAAGTGTGTGTGCCCCATCTGACTTTCTGTCGAAAATTCCGACGGAGTTAGAAAGAGAAATTCCGTTCGTCTGTAGGGATCTCCGACGAAGAAAAAAACAGGCATGCTCGGAAGCATTAAACTTCATTTTTCTCGGCTCGTCATAGTTTTGTACGTCACCGCGTTCTTGACGGTCGGAATTTGGTGTGACAGTGTGTATGCAAGACAGCTTAAACGGAATTCCGTCGGATAAATCCGTCGGAGTTTATCCCGACTGAAAATCCGATCGTGTGTACGGGGCATAAGTCAACTGTTGGTATAGGATTATGCATATGGAGATTTTCTATTCATTTATTTTTCTATTGGTCAAACAAGTCTTTCCAATCTTTTTTTCCCCAAGTCATTTATCCAACTTGAGGAGTGGGAGTATTTAGAAGGACACAAGGATCTCTACAAGGACGTCATGATGGAGAATCAGCCGCCCCTCACATCACCGGGTAAGAGGAGACTTTATTGTAAAGGAGAGAGCAGTACGGAGGCTCCACCTAGATCCCCCATCATCTGATAAACACATAGAAACAATGTATTCAGTCAGTTTGTGTGTTTCCTACAGATGGATCCAGTAATGGGAACCCACCAGAGAAATGTCCCTGTCCTCTGTATTCCCAGCTAACAGTGGGGCCCAAACTGTAGGGTGGTGCACATTATTATAAAGGAGAGAGCAGTACGGAGGCTCCACCTAGATCCCCCCAACATCTGATAAACACATAGAAACAATGTATTCAGTCAGTGTGTGTGTTTCCTACAGATGGATCCAGTAATGGGAACCCATCAGAGAGATGTCCCCGTCCTCTGTATTCCCGGGATTCCACACAGGAAGGTCACACCATCCCTCACCATCATCAGGTAGGTGAAGATGGATATGAAAAACTTAAAAGTAACCTGACTGTATGAAAATTATATTCCACTTTTAGGTTTAGAGTTATTTGTGCTCACATTTTAAAGAAATTATTCCCTGCTATGTTTTTATTTTCAGAATGAAGATCTTATGGATATAAAAGATGAGGTTAAAGAAGAAGAAGAGACGTATGTGAGGGGTGATCAGCAGTTCAAGGAGGAGGATGGGATGATGGACAAAGTTAAAGAGGAGGAATCTTCTCCAGACATCAGCACAGGTGAGTGATGGCCACTAAATACAAACACTGTTCAGGTATATGGATTGATGTTTGAGGATCTGTAGACCCATCTCTAGAAGGACGTCATGATGAAGAATCAGCCGCCCCTCACATGGACAGTGGCGTCGCTAGGGGGTGGCTTTTGGGGCCATAGCCCCCAATCTGGGGCCCATAGCCCCGAGTCTCTGCAAGGGGTCCTGCTTTATTGTAAAGCAGTACGGAGGCTCCACCTAGATCCCCCCATCATCTGATAAACACATAGAAACAATGTATTCAGTCAGTGTGTGTGTGTTTCCTACAGATGGATCCAGTAATGGGAACCCACCAGAGAGATGTCCCCGTCCTCTGTATTCCCGGGATTCCACACAAGTCAATATTAAAGAAGAGATAAAAGAGGAGGATGATAGCATAATGGAGGAAGCAGAGTTTCGAAAAGGACACAAGAAGCAGTACCAGGACACCATGGTGGAGTCATCCAGCTACAGAAATCCACCAGAGAGATGTCCCCGTCCTCTGTATTCCACACAGGAAGGTCTCACCATCCCTCGCCATCAGCAGGTAGATAAAGCTGAGCATGTAGACCTAAAAAAATAATTTCAAGCTCTGACGGGACATTTGTTTATGTAAACTTTTTTCTTTTAATAAGTATATTCTATTATCTTTGGGGTTTAGGGTGAAGAATGGAAAGACATCAAAGTTCAGGTTAAAGAGGAAGAAGAAGAAAGGTTGGTGAGTGGAGATCAGAAGTCTTTGGAGGAGGAGAGAGGTCCTCTGTATTCCTGGGATTCCACCCAGGAAGATCACACCTATAAAGGGAATGATCAGGTAGATGGGACAGGAGAAAAAGAACTTGAAAATAGTTCTATGAGAGGACATTCTTCTATGTAATCTCTTATTTCTTTTCTATCATCTTTGGGGTTTAGGGTGAAGAACGGAAAGACATCAAAGTTGAGGTTAAAGAGGAAGAAGAAGAGAGGTTGGTGAGTGGAGATCAGCAGTCTATGGAGGAGGGGGAGATAATTATGGAAAGTAAACAGGAGGAATCTTCTCTACATATGAACATAAGTAAGTCATAAACACTAAATGCCGAAACACTTTACATTTTTATATGAGTATAAAATATGTATTTAGGTGTCGGATTGTTGGGTTGAGATAAATTTCCCAACGTCTTCATCTCCAGCTTTATGTTCAATATTCATCCATGCCTACAAATTGAATGCACTGATACAGATACTTGTGTTACATTTGTGTCCCCCACACAGTGGTACCCTCCTGATCATGATATCAATAAATATTATAATAATAATAATCAGCCATAATACTGACTTCTCATTTAGATGGGAGCCCCTCTACTAGTGGACCTCCTCCATTACTAAGGAAACCACATCTCTGCTGACCAAAGCCTGGCAACTGTGTGCCGGAAATAGGCTGTTTGTAAAGCTGGCACAGGGCTGGGACAAGGGGTGGACAGAAGGGGCGCCTGCCCTGTGTGGCATAACCAGGGCCAGGAAAAGGGGTGGGCAGAAGGGGCGCCTGCCCTGTGTGGCATAACCAGGGCCAGGAAAAGGGGTGGGCAGAAGGGGCGCCTGCCCTGTGTGGCATAACCAGGCCCAGGAAAAGGGGTGGGCAGAAGGGGCGCCTGCCCTGTGTGGCATAACCGTGGGCAGAAGGGGCGCCTGCCCTGTGTGGCATAACCAGGGCCAGGAAAAGGGGTGGGCAGAAGGGGCGTCTGCCCTGTGTGGCATAACCAGGGCCAGGAAAAGGGGTGGGCAGAAGGGGCGCCTGCCCTGTGTGGTATTTGATCACCTCTGCGGTTTTTAGTTTTTTTGCGCTATAAACAAAAATAGAGCGCCAATTTTGAAAAAAAAAAAACAATATTTTTTTACTTTTCGCTATAATAAATATCCCCAAAAAGTATCTAAAAAAAAAATATGTTTTTCCTCAGTTTAGGCCGATACGTATTCTTCTACATATTTTTGGTAAAAAAAAATCGCAATAAGCGTATATTGATTGGTTTGCGCAAAAGTTATAGCGTCTACAAAATAGGGGGTAGTTTTATGGCATTTTTATTATAATTTTTTTTTTGTTTTACTGGTAATGGCGGCGATCAGCGATTTGTATCGTGACTGCGACATTATGACACTTTTGACGCTGTTTTGGGACCATTCACATTTATACAGCGATCAGTGCTATAAAAATGCACTGATTACTGTATAAATGTGACTGGCAGTGAAGGGGTTAACCACTAGGGGCGGGAAGGGGTTAAGTGTGTCCTAGGGAGTGATTCTAACTGTAGGGGGCGGGGCTTACTGTGATACGTCACTGATCACTGGTCCTGACTGGCAGTGAAGGGGTTAACCACTAGGGGCGGGAAGGGGTTAAGTGTGTCCTAGGGAGTGATTCTAACTGTAGGGGGCGGGGCTTACTGTGATACGTCACTGATCACTGGTCCTGATGAGAGGGAGTGTAACGACACCCCGTGTATGAGAGGGGTTAAAGTCGTTTAGGATATTCCATTCCCGAACACAAGGCAGCTATCAGACACTCCAATCAGGCGAACAAGACCCCATATGAATAATTCTCCCCCAAATACGAGACAAAGCTCCGCGTTGAGGTCAAGCAGGAATATTACTTTATTGGAAGGAATACAGGCTCTTTATATACACTTGAGAATACTGCAGTAACCACATGGACAATGACCCGGATCCACCCACAACATCACACAATGGTTACATAACGAGCCCCCAATACACATTATTCTGAGTGTCAATACATCCCTTAGGAGACAACAGGTGAGTTCATTAGCACACTTAATAATAGGTGAAGGGAAAGCTGCCTCAGACAAGATTAACACAATTTACTTATCCAGACAAAGGCAACATCGTTAAGCAATAGACAATAGAATACAGTCACACCCCACCCCATCACAGCAAATAGTACACAACCGCCAACACACAATATATACAATGTATACAGCATTGAATCTGACTAGTACAAATCATAGTGGGGTTCTCATTCACCCTGTGCCCCTATTAGACACACAGGGTGATCTACACATAAGAGGTGCATGGGGAGCTGAAGCAAAGGTATCTCATACTTTCCAAGAGATTCTGGGTTCCACGGGGCCCTCCCGATACAGGGAGCAGACGATCAGTATCCTGTCACAAGGCAGAACAGGGAGATGCCTTGTTTACAAAGGCACCCCCCCCCCGTTCTGCCGTTCCGTGACCCGATCGCGGGACACTGGCGGACATCGAGTCCGCGGGTCCCGCAGGCACGGTCACGGAGACCGCAGCGCCCGGCAGATTTAAAGCAACGTGTATATATACATTGCTTTGCCTGCCCGTGCCATTCTGTCGACGTATAAATGCGTGAGGCAGTCGGAAAGCGTGTAAAGTATAACTTTTCCCCAAAAAATTGCGTTTGAAAGACCGCTGCGCAAATACCGCGTGACGTAAAAAATTGCAACGACCGCCATTTTATTCTCTTGGGTCTCTGCTAAAAAAATATATATATATATATATATATATATATATTTATAATGTTTGGGGGTTCTGAGTAAATTTATAGCAAAAGAAAACTGATTTAAACTTGTAAACAAAAAGTGCCAGAAAAGGGCGGGACATCAAGTGGTTGATGATTGGTTGTCTTACAGATGGACGCTTTCTTCTGAAAACCTCGGAGGGAGATCCGAATTTACCTCAAGAATTCAAGGCAGAAGATGATGACATCACACAATGTTCTCCAGGAGAAGATCCCATTATTCCAACCGCACATCACAGACCTCACCGTCTGGAGGGATCAATGGATCCTTCTAATCCTGAGGAACCTTCTGATAAATCCCACACTATGACATCAGATGTCCATCCTTCCCACACTATGACATCAGATGTCCATCCTTCCCACACTATGACATCAGATGTCCATCCATCCCACACTATGACATCACATGTCCATCCATTCCATACTATGACATCACATGACCATCTATCCAATACTATGACATCACATGTCCATCCTTCCCACACTATGACATCAGATGTCTATAAATCCCACACTATGACATCACATGTCCATCCATCCCATACTATGACATCACATGACCATCTATCCCATACTATGACATCACATGTCCATCCATCCCACACTATGACATCAGATGTCCATCCTTCCCACACTATGACATCAGATGTCCATCCTTCCCACACTATGACATCAGATGTCCATCCTTCCCACACTATGACATCACATGTCCATCCATCCCACACTATGACATCACATGTCCATCCTTCCCACACTATGACATCACATGTCCATCCTTCCCACACTATGACATCACATGTCCATCCTTCCCACACTATGACATCACATGTCCATCCTTCCCACACTATGACATCACATGTCCATCCTTCCCACACTATGACATCACATGTCCATCCTTCCCACACTATGACATCACATGTCCATCCTTCCCACACTATGACATCAGATGTCCATCCTTCCCACACTATGACATCAGATGTCCATCCATCCCACACTATGACTTCAGATGTCCATCTAAGTTCTCACAGTGCTGATCAATCAACACATCCACCCAAATCCAAGGAGTCTTCTTTATATAACAGGAGTCACACGGGAGAGCGTCCTTTTTCATGTTCAGAGTGCGGGAAGTGTTTTTCCACCAAAGGAACACTTGTTCGACACCTAAGCATTCACACAGGAGAGCGTCCTTTTTCATGTTCAGAGTGCGGGAAATGTTTTTCTGACAAAGGAACGCTTGTTAGACACCTAAACATTCACACGGGTGTGCGTCCTTTTTCATGTTCAGAGTGCGGGAAATCTTTCATTAGGATGGAAAGTCTTCGTACACACCAGGGAATTCACACTGGGTTGCGTCCTTTTTCATGTTCAGAGTGCGGGAAATGTTTCAGTAAGAAAGCGGGCCTTCATAGACACCAGTCAGTTCATACCAGTGAGCATCTTTATTCATGTTCAGAGAGCGGGAAATGTTTTTCTCTGAAAGAAGAACTTGTTAAACACGAGAGAAATCACACCGGTGAGCGTCCTTTTACTTGTTCAGAGTGTGGGAAATGCTTTTTTAGGGCTGATCACCTTCTCCTACACCAGAGACGTCACACGGGTGAGCATCCTTTTTCATGTTCAGAGTGCGGGAAATGTTTCACTCGGAAAGGGAGCCTTCTTTTACACCAGAGAAATCACACGGGTGAGTGTCCATTTTCATGCTCGGATTGTGGGAAATGCTTTCCTAGGGTTGATCGCCTTATTTTACACCAGAGAAAACACACAGGGGAGCGTCCTTTTTCATGTTCAGAGTGCAGGAAATGTTTCATTGATAAAGGAACACTTCTGATACACCAAAGGATTCACACGGGTGAGAGTCCTTTTTCATGTTCAGAGTGCGGGAAATGTTTCACTTTAAAAAATAACCTTCTTAGACACCACAGAATTCACACGGGTGAGCGTCCTTTTTCATGTTCGGAGTGCGGGAAATGTTTCACCTCGAAAAGGAGCCTTCTTGGACACCAGACAATTCATACCAGTGAGCGTCCTTTTTCATGTTTATAGTGCAGGAAATGTTTTACTGACAAAGGAGCCCTGGCACCGCCGCCTTTCCTGGGCTCACCTGTTCGACCACGGAGCCCGGGACCGCTGCAACATTGCACAGAGAGAGGGGAACCATTGACGTATCTCCCCCTCTGGGACCCGAAAGCGACGATGGGTCCTGATTTCCGGGTCCTCCTCTCTGCTTACCTGATTGGCTGCATTGGAGGTCACCGGAGGGTCTAATAGACTCCAGATCTCTCCATAAAGAGGACCTGTCACGTCTCATGCTGTCACAAGGAATGTTGTTCATTCCTTATGATAGCAATAAAGTTAATACAAAAAAATATATAAAAAAAATAAGTGTAAAACAATAATTTTCGATAAAAAAAAAAATATTAAAAATGAACCCCTTCCATACCGGGCACTTTCCCCCCTTCCTGCCCAGGACAATTCTGAGCATTCAGCGCTCTCACATGTTGAATGACAATTACACAGTCATGCTACACTGTACTCATATGACATTTTATCATTTTCTTCCCACAAATAGAGCTTTTATTTGGTGGTATTTGATCACTACTGGCAAAGGGGGGGGGGGGGTTTATTTTGCAAAACAAGATTAAAAAGACAAATTTTTGAAAGAAAAAAAAAAAATTTGGAGTTTCTGTTACAGAATTTTGTAAATAAGTATATTTCTCCTTCACTGATGGGCACTGATAAGACTGCACTGATAGGAGGTACTGATGGGCATTGATGAGGAGACACTAATATGCAGCACTGATGAGGCGGCACTGATAAGTCTGCATTGATGGGCACTGATGGATACTGATGAGGAGGCACTGAGGAGGAAGCACTGATGAGGTGGCACTGATGAGCAATGGCGTCCAGAGGGGGCCCTGACCCCCCCAACATTATGATGTGCCCCCCCCCCCCCCCCCAAAAAAATGTTTTTATTTTTTTTGTATTTTGCTTGGGCCGCCGCTGGAGTAGCACAGTCTCTCCTGAGAGGGAGAGCGTCCCCAGTCAGCTCATGCGGGGGATTCCTCCCTCTGCTCACTGACACTGCATAATGCGAGCGCTCACACAACCACAGCCGCCCGATCTGCTCCTTTCCCTGCATCCTCATTGGCACAGAGAAGAGCGAGTGGCAGAAAGGACTCCACGAGCACTGTGGGGGGGAGGGGGGCCCAAGCCTTCATCTCAGTTACTGAAAAAACAGACTGATTGATTTCTCTTGTCCTTAGGACAGGAGAACCAGTCTGTAAATTCCGAGAGTGGTGACTGCAAGCTGAGCCGAGTGTCAAGCCTCGTGCACACGACCGATTTTCTCGGCAAGAACCAGCAAGGAACTTGATGGCAGAGCTTTCTTGCCAAGTAAATCGGTCGTGTGTACGCGGCCTTCAGGTTTCTCGTCAAGAAAACAGGCAAGAATCTCGACGAGAAAAATAGAGAACCTGCTCTCTATTTTCTCGTCGGCCTGTTTTCTCGACGAGAAACCCGAGTGTGTGTACACTTACCTGTTGCAGTGGAAACCCGCGCATGCTCGAAATGACTTTGACGCATGCGCGGTAGCTTCCTAGGCATAGGTAGGGTGTAGCAAGATGGCGGCGATGGCATCGAATGTGACGAGCACATGCTCGTCGTAGTCGATGACGTCACCGCGTTCGTGCCATTCAAAAGAACGGCGATTCTTTTGAAAGGTACGTGTGTACACTTGGCCGGGACAAGATTCTTGTCCGAGAATCTCGTCAGGAAAAACAACAAGTTTTTTTCCTGACGAGATTCTCGGCCGTGTGTACGAGGCTTCAGTCTATGACCCTCTTTCACAGCCCAGCGAGTCCAGCCCCCCCCTCTCCCTCTCCTCACATACAAGCAGGGAGGAATACAGCTCCTCCTCCTCCTTCAAGTCCCGCCCACACTATCCCGGCGTGCTGTATCTGAAGAGAGGGGATGTGTGGGCGGGGAAATATGAAAATCAGCAGCATTCCTGGCTGTGTGTGAATGATGCCTGAGATTCTAGCCTGGGCTGTGGGTAAGACTGCAGTACACTGTAATCACTTAACTGCCTTATCTCCATCCCTTCTCTCCCCCATCTGTCTCCCTCCCCCTCTCCTGTTCTTTCAAGACCTTCACAATTTACTTTCACTTTCAGTTAGGCAGGTAATATACGGTGCAAATTTCTTTCCTGCATCCACAGATTGCAGGAAAGAAACTTGCATGATTCCCCCATCAACACAGACAGTGCTGACAGAGGAATATCCCTCCTGCCCAGCAATTGTATTCTCCCGACAAACAGTGATTATCACTAGTGGCTATAGCAACCACTAGTGATAATCATAAGAGAATCTGCTCATTAATGGTTCAAATCTCAGCCAGTTCCTGCTGAACCAGCTGAGACCAGCCACCCCCCCTCACTCTCCTCACATACGAGCAGGGAGGAATACAGCTCCTCCTCCTCCTACCAGTCCCGCCCACACTACCCTGGTGTGCTGTATCTGAAGAGAGGGGATGTGTGGGCGGGAAATATGAAAATCAGCAGCATTCCTGACTGTGTGTGAATGATGCCTGAGATTCTACTATTTTACCTTCTTAGATCAATTTTACTTGCAGCGGAAAGGCACGGCAATGGGAGCTAATTTTGCTCCTGGACACGCGAACCTGACTATGGGTTATTGGGAAGAACTGAAAATATGGAAAGATAATCCTTTCATCCAACACATTGTTCTATGGTCGTTATATTGACGACGTGCTGTTGATTTGGAGTGGTGGTCCTACCCTTTTCACTGCATTTGTTGCCCATTGTAATGAAAAACAGTTGGGACTTACCTTCACACACGAGATAGACGAAACCCAATTAGTATTTCTCGATCTAGTTTTATCCCATGAGAATCACACCATCATCACCAACAACCACATTAAACCCACCTCAGGGAACTCTTACCTTCACTACAACAGTTGCCATCATCCAACCTGGAAAAACAACATTCCAAAGGGCCAATTCCTGAGGCTACGAAGGAATTGTACTAAAACCGAGGACTATGTGACACAAGGACAGAATATGAAAAACAAATTTGAAGATAAAGGATATCCTAAAGATCTAGTCGCACTCGCTTTTTCGTCCAATCAGATACAACCGGTTAGAGATAATAGTAAAAATAAAAACAAAAAATCTGTGGACAAGGCAAACACAGCTAGATTTGTGTCAACATTCAATACCAATTACAAAGCGATTTCGGATATAATATATAAACATTATAACATCCTGAAACTTGATCACATCTTGGCCCCCATTCTCCCTCCCAAACCACAGGTCACGTTTAGACGCTCGCGCACAGTAAAGAATATTATTGCTCCCAGCAAACTTACTGATTCTAATAGGAGACCTGTATTAGACATCAGAACCTATTTTGATAATAGGACTGGAATTTTTCAGTGTCGCAAAAGAGGTTGCCTTACGTGCCAGTCTGTCCCCAATGGATGCTCAGAGATAAGCAACAATAAAGGCAAAGTGTTCAAGATCAAACAATTCATCACTTGCTCCACTGAGTTTGTAGTTTATGTCCTACGCTGCTCCTGTGGCCTTCTATATGTGGGGCGTACCATACGGACGTTACGCACTAGAATAGGCGAGCATCGGAGACTAACAAAGAAAGGTTGTGGTAAACATAGTGTCCCACGACATTTTCGTCAGACACATAATAGAGACTTGCAGGTGTTTGCAATCGAAGCCATTCCAAAGGGTACTTTGACGGACAACGAAAGGTTCTCCCTTCTATGCCGAAGGGAGACCTTTTGGATATACCTATTAGGTTCCCTCACGCCTGAAGGCCTAAACGAGGAAATTGATGTTCTTAGTATAATTCGATAAATCGATTCAACCCAATTGTTCACACCCCATGTGTTGTATGCATTAATGCATTCGCTACATCACAGCCATCTGTCCCTCCAAACAAATCATACCAATAGTACATATTTTTGGTACCGCTTGGGGATATATTGGGGATATTCGGGGATGTGTTAGTCCATCATAGATAGTCCTTGATCTTTATATCATTAGTATTAGTATTATTTTCATTGTACAGAGTTATTGCACTATATTAGTATTATTATCTTATTATTATTATTTTATTTTTGTTTATTTTTTCAGTTACATTGTTATTATTATTACATCATTATATTATTTACTATTATTTATTTTCAATTTGTTTTTTTTTTATTATTATTTTATTATTTATTTAGATATTTTTTTTTGTTTTTTTTTCATTTAATTTTATATTTATTTTCATTTGTACTTTTATTCTATTTCCAATTTTTCATTTTTTCCATTATCTTTATTATCATGATTACCGTATTTATCGGCATATAACACGCACAGGCGTATAACACTCACCCAAACTTTAAGAGGGAAGTTTCAGGAAAAAAACTTTCCACAGCCCCCTGCGTATAACACGCAGGCACAGTTTACACTCTATTTTCAGTGTAAAAAATTGAGTGTTATACGCCAATAAATACAGTATATACAATTTCCCATTTAATCTCTTTTATAAGAATCATTATTCCATATGCAGTTTGTATTACCAAGATACCGAGAATCCAATGACACTATGTATCATATTATGTCCCTGAACTAATGTAGAGTTGGATGTATACAAGGAGTTAAGATGGCAAGAGCAGTGATTCACTCCCCATTTCTGCTTCTACTAATACTGCCCATTGGCAGTGTCCTCCTCACCTTTGACAAAGCGCATGCGCGCGAAACATGTTAGTGTGAGGACTCTCCGACACTACAGGAGCCCACCATCCCGCCAGCCAAGTCTGCAGATCCCTCCTGCTCCTTGCCCCCATCTTGGTGTTTCTTCCGGCCGCCAGTTGGAGAGCGCAACAGCTACATAGCCGCATAGAGCCGCTGATCATTCCATCTCCTGCCTGCCTGCACAGCTGGTCTGATTGCGATACAGGTACTTGCAGAGTATCTCTTTTTGGTCTTCCTGGTCTCCACGGCTTTTGTATTTCCATCCAGCCATAGGCTGTGAAAGACTGCATCCACGGATACAGGTTTAAATCTCTACTGACGGCAAGGATAGTGCAAGTTACATCCAGTAACTTTGATCAACACCAAGCTCATTCCATCCAACTGGTCATCACAACCAGATTTAATCAGCACACTTGCACATCTTAACCCTTTGGCTGGCGGTGTTGGTTGTTATGCGTTTTTTAATGCTTCAATACTAATCAAGATTTTTGTCTGATCCCAGTTTGAAGGTTATTATACTTTGTATTTTTGATTCCATCCGATCAAATACATTAAATCAATTTTCAGCATGCATTTTAATCAATAAATTATCATTTTTATTTGATCACCAAGTTACATTTCATCATTTTTGCCACCATTTGAGCGCTGGATTGTATATAATTGTTTCGAGATTGCCTTGTTCCGGAGGTTGCCAGCTGCACCGGGGGCAAGTTTTTTAAGACTTATATTCATATGACATTACGTTTTACATATTGCTGCCGGTTTTAGCGCTACAAGACTCTTTTTGTTTTTGTTCTATGCCTGAGATTCTAGTGTGGACCGTGGGTAAGTGTGTGCACTGCAGACTGCAGTACACTGAAATCACTGAACTGCATTATCTCTATCCCTTCTCTCCCCCATCTGTCTCCCTCCCCCTCTCCTGTTCTTTCAAGACCTTCACAATTTACTTTCACTTTCAGTTAGGCAGGTAATATACAGTGCAAATTTCTTTCCTGCATCCACAGATTGCAGGAAAGAAACTTGCATAATTCCCCCATCAACACAGACAATGGTGACAGGAGAATATCCCTCCTGCCCAGCAATTGTATTCTCCTGACAAACAGTGATTATCACTAGTGGCCATAGCAACCACTAGTGATAATCATAAGAGAATCTGCTCATTAATGGTACAAATCTCAGCCAGTTCCTGCTGAACCAGCTGAGATTTAAACTGTCTATGGCTGGTCTTAGCTCTTAGGCAGCCCATACATTGATCACTTTTTTTCATTCAACTATTAGGTTGAATGAAAAAAAAAAAGAAATGATCCAATTCCCCCATCTACACATTATAGGTGGATGGGGGAATCCTCCCAGTGTGGACCAGTGCTGGAACAACCAGAGTTGCTGTCCTGTCCCGGCTATTCACAGCGCTGGTCTCTGTCTCCATGGCAGCGGCGGCAGCACATTGGAACCCAGTGCTGGTTACTTTATAGGGCTGATGTACAGGAGGGCCGGCACAATTTGTTGTTAGAGATGGGCTGGGCATGTTCAAAATTCCACATGCCAGAGCCTGCCAGGAAGCCCACACTGCACAGCGCTAATCACAGGCAGGGAGACATTTCCCGCTCCGCAGCTCCACAGATCAGGAAATGTCTCACTGGCTGTGATTAGCACTGTGGAGTGTCGGCTTCTTGGCGGGAGATCGGGCATGTGGGATTTCAAACACACCCGAGCCCATCTCTATTGGTTGTAGACAGTTGAGCTCCCTGCAGGTTGCTTAGCAGCAGTGGAGCCTTCTCTGACATGCTGAACGGGATGCAATCCAGGTGATGATCCTAGTCAAATCCTAGTGTTAAATATCAGTGATTTTATTGATCAAAGCCCACACTTTACAGGCATAGAGCCCACATGGCTGCTGAACATACGGTTGATTATATATATGTGGTTGTACTCTTGATGCTAATAAATACTGTGTTTATTAGATCTGACTTGGAGCATCACCTGGATCACATCCCGATCAGCATGTCAACAGAGAAGGTTATACAGCATTACTGCTGCTAGGTGACCAGCTGGGGGCTCGGTTCTCTATAACCAATAGTGCCAGCCTTCCCCTGCATGCACCCAAAATGTCACCAGCACTAGGTCCTAATAGACTGCCGCCGCTGCCAAGGAGACAGATGCCAGACCAGCGCTGTCAATAGCAGGGACAGGACAGCTGGGGAACCCCACAGTGGCAGAACACCAGGGCCCGGTGGCAAGACAACCTTTGCAACCCTGATAGTTCTCCCACTGCTTTGGACCCTTATATTTTCTTGGTGTGCTGGTGACATATATCTCTTGTTTTCTGCCACCCTGGGCGGCCCCAGTATAGTAGGAAGGGAGCTCACTGCAGAACATGTGAAAGGGCCCGTTGTGGGATCGTAGTAAAGGGCCCCAGGATATATATATATATATATATATATATATATATAAATTGCATTTTATAGTTGTCCCCCCTACTTTTGTCCCTGTCCTCTCATGTGCCTCCCCTAAATATGAAAGCTGGAGACACCACTGCTGATGAGGAGGCACTGATGGGCACTGATGAGAACACACTAATATGCAGCACTGATGGGTACTGATAGGTGGCACTGCTGGAAAGCCTATATAGGCAATTATGGGCACTGACAGAGACAGTGATGGGCAGCCTTTATGGGCACTGACAGGTGACAGTGATGGGCAGCTTATAGGCACCGATGGGCAGTATTTATAGGCTCTGATGGGCACTGATAGGTGGCACTGATGGGAAGCCTTTATAGGCACTGATGGCACTAATAGGTAGCACTGAGGGGCAGCATTTATAGGCACTGATAGGTGGCACTGATGGGCACTAACAGGCATCAATGATGGGCACTGCCAAGGATCGCTGATGGAGCTGGATTGAAAATCAGTGCAGGCTAATCAAGTTCCTCGACCCCAAACTCGCTCATCCACGTTTATGGACCTTGCTTTGTGCAATGGTCCAAATCATTTGATGGAGAGGGAGATTATGGGGTGGGGATGCTTTTCAGGGGTTGGGCTCGGTCCCCTTAGTTCCACTGAAGGAAACTCTTAAGGCGTTAGCATACCGAGACATTTTGGACAATTATGTGGGAACAGTTTTGGGGGTGACCCCTTCCTGTTCCAATATGACTGCGCACCAGTGCACAAAGCCAGGTCCATAAAGACATGGATGAGTGAGTTTGGGGTGGAGGAACTTGACTGGTCTGCACAGAGTACTGACCTCAAACCGATAGAACACCTTTGGGATGAATTAGAGTGGAGACTGAGAGCCAGGCCTTGTCATCTATCATCAGGGCCTGACCTCACAAATGCGCTTCTGGAAGAATGGTCAAACATTCCCATAGACACACACCTAAACCTTGTGGACAGCCTTCCCAGAAGAGCTGAAGCTGTTATAGCTGCAAAGGGTGGGCCAACTCAATACTGAACCCTACAGACTAAGACTGGGATGCCATTAAAGTTCATATGCGTGTAAAGACAGGTGTCCCTGGATACTGCCAAGGCCTTTGACTCAGTGGAGTGGCGGTACCTTTGGGGATGCCTCCGTGGCTTTGGTTTTGGACCTAAATTTATTAAGTGGGTTCAATTATTATATCTGGCACCCAGGGGTAAAGTAGTGGCCAACGGGAGGGCCTCCCAGACATTTGACTTATCTAGGGGCACTAGACAGGGCTGCCCACTGTCTCCGCTCCTCTATGCCTTGGCGGCGGAGCCCCTTGCAATCTCCATTAGAGAGGACCCCGAGATTCAGGGTCTCTGCCTTGGTTCCCTGACTGAAAAACTTAGCTTATACGCAGACGACACGCTACTATACCTGGCCGACTCTGCCACATCGCTTCGGAAGGCGTTACATACAATTGAACACTTTGGTCAGTTCTCTGGCCTTAAAATTAATTGGGAGAAATCTCAAATATTGCCTATGGATAGTTTCCCCTCTCCCAAGCTACAGGCGCAGTTACCACTCCAGCGAGTGAACACTATCAAATATCTTGGAGTATTGGTGAATAGAACACCGGCTGACTATATATCCCTGAACATAGAACCCCTTTTTGATCTCATCAAGTCTAGAACCCAGGTATGGGCGAGACTACCGCTCGGCGTGTGGGGCCGCATTAACATTGTTAAAATGATATTATTTCCTAAAATATTGTATATACTCTGGCACACACCCGTATACTTACCCTTGAAATTTTTCAAGTCAATGGAGGCCATACTCAAGACATTTATTTGGGGTACCAACAGACACAAGCTGGCCTGGAGAGTCCTTAAGAACCCTACTGACCTAGGTGGAACAGCCCTCCCTGACTTAAATCTTTATTACCTTGCGTCCCAACTGTCTCAACTATACCACATAGATAAAACCGACAGACTCAGATTCCTCACCCTTCTCTGTCCACGGTGGGCACAACTGACCACTGACCCACTCACTGCAATTGCAGTGGGACATAGTGGGAATAACTCCAATAGAGACCGTGGGTCCCTATTGTACCAATATAGGCGCGTATGGGACATCACCACTAAAATATTAATGACCCCTAAACACAACAATTATACCCCCTTATGGCACAATAGACTACTCTCAGAGTTTCTCTTGATCCCTGACACAGAGATATGGTGCGAATATGGAATATATTATTTGCACCACATAATTTCCGATGGCACACTTAAAAACTTTGAGGACCTCCAAAATGAGTTCCTGCTGCCCAATTCTATGCTTTTTAGATTCTTCCAAGTGCGTCACGCAGCCCAAGCTCAGTTTCCCCAGCCTTTGCCACAATCTACGCCCAATGTTATTATGGCAGTGGTTAAGGGTGTGGACCCGCGAAAGCTGATCTCTGATTTTTATGTCATGCTTCTCACCCCATCATCTACCACGCTAGCTTACAACCTTAAACCAAGATGGGAAAGAGAGGTGGGCCCACTGGAGGATGAGGAGTGGAGTGAAGCACTAGACTCGTGCAAGACTGTATCCCCCAAGCTCTCTGACAGGCTGACCCAGTTATACGTGGTGCACCGAGCGTATCTCACCCCCCTAAGAATCGCCCGCTTTAGACGACAGTTTTCTACCTTGTGCACAATGTGTAACCAAACGACGGGCACATTCTTCCATCTACTCTGGGCGTGCCCGGTCCTTCAGGGTCTGTGGAAGCAGATTGTTGACTTCCTCCATGATGACATGGGATCCCCATTGACCCTGGACCCCAAACAATGCTTACTGGGGATATTCCCCGACTCTGGGATGGACAAATTCACTAAAACATTCTTGCATGAAACATTGTTTAATGCTAGAAAAATTATAGCCAGACAGTGGATGAGACCCACTCCCCCCAGCTTCAACGATTGGAAACTAGATATAAATAACACTCTTCCCTACAAAAAGTTCATATACATCAACAGAGGTTGTCCAGATAAGTACTACAAAATCTGGGATCGATGGCTTGAGTCCCCAGACACATGCACTGATGGTCCGTAATATTATACATCCTTCTAGCGTGCAATTCCATGAATAGCGTGGACATAGGGTTTTCCACTTATTGATAGTCACTGAATCCAGTGTTCAATCTGAACAAGTTTTTTGTTCTACTGTGCCTATATATGTATAAGCCACATTTCTTTGTTTTATGCATTTCTCCAGTATTGCCTTGTAACTTGCAGAATTATGTTCCAAATGTAAATTGTTCAATAAAAACTTTTTTTTCTAAAAAAAAAAAAAAAGACAGGTGTCCCAATACTTTTGGTAATCTTGTGTATAATATACATCAAGCTGGTCTATTTTCAAGTACATGCTTTACATAACCAAGATGATTGCAATATGGGAGAGGAAGGCATCTTGTAACTCAACGCGTTTCGTGAATACTTTCACTTCAGGAGTAGATGCTTCCAACAACAGAACTTGGAACTTCATAAAACATAACGTCTCCATCTGGTGACCGCTGCTACGTGTCTGACCCGGGAGTAGTGGAACGGGACCAAGACACCCAATGGGAAAACCAATGAGGTGGCACAAGAGAGTTCATGGATGTCGTTAAAAAACAATTCCAAAGTACCAAAAACCAACCTAGAGTTTGCAAAGGTGAGTGATGATTCTCCAACCAAACATCGTGATCTCAAAGGAAAAGAGGCATCTACTCCTGAAGAAGTGAAAGTATTTACAAATTGTGTCGAGTTACAAGACGCATTCCTCTTCCATATTACAAACATCTTGGTTATGTAAAGCGTGTGTAGCGGGTATGTACTTTCCTGGGGTTTAAATTTGAACTTGGCAAAGACTTTGCGATGTGTAATTCCCCGCAACCCATTGGGTGGTGCTGTCACCCTGGGTTGGGGTCGAATCATTGCTGTGTCGAAACCCTTTTTGTCCTTCTTCGGCAGCCGTGCGGTGGGGCGGGGAACCCGCTGCGCATGCCGGGGGAGGGTATAAAGGGGATCGGCCATCTTTGTCACGTGGTCTTAGTCCCTGGCACCTTCAGCCTGCGGACGGAGTTCGTGTTCGTCCTCTTGGCGGACTAGGCCTAGAGGACCACCGGAGATCGTGTTCCATCTCAGGCACCTTTAGCCTGGGGTGAGGTACTTGGACGGCAGTCCGGGGCTCAGTGCCCAACACTGAGTTCCGCGAGGGAAGGATCCTTAGGTATTCCGGGGATGGATGCCTGAATCCAAGGTGGGCGTAATGGACCGGGAAGAGCTCCTCATCTGAAGACCCGGTGCAGCATACTGCCGGTGACGGGTGAGTCTCTTGTCGGAGACCGTCCGGAAGGTGAATTTCCCTCGTGCGGAGACCATAGCCCACTCTTTGGAGGAGAGTGGAGGATCGAATTTGTGTCTGGGCCTATTCGCACCCACACCTCCTTTTCTGTTCTATAGCCAAGGGAGTCCATGTTATGTTCTAAATAAAGGAGTGTTGGACTTTAACGGTGTGGGGCTCAATTTCTGGCAGACGAGGCTCACGGAGACTCTTGGAGGGAGGATCCGATGCACAACACAGACCCGAAGGTAATATAGACATTGCTAATACCACTTATACATCTGTGGTGGAAGCCAGGCGTAGCGCACCCTCTCCCTCCCCTATCATACCCCTAGACCAGAGACATTGCGAGCAGAACTTTAATAGAGGGGACTGGGAGAGGTGGTCTCTGCCCGCTACACGTGTACTTGAAAATATACCAGCTTTATATACAGTATATATTGTTACATCTAACCCATTGTCTTGATGTGCCAAACATTCTTTATGTGTACTTTATACATTTATGTGTCCAATCCTTGTACAATAAATTGATATTGTATGACTTTTGTATTATGCCTCATTTAAAGTCCAGTGGGCCAATATTGGTTGTGTGTATCTTATATATAAAGTCCCTTGGACGGCAAGGAGATCAAACCAGTCAATCTTGAAGGAAATCAACCCTGAATATTCACTGGAACTCAAATGCTTTGGCCACCTAATGTGAAGAGGACTCGTTGGAAAAGATGTTGATGATGGGAAACATGGAAGGAAAAAAGAGAAGAGGATGACAGAAAACAAGATGGATGGATAGCATCATCGAAAAACAACAAATATGAAGTTAAGCAAGCTCCGGGAGGCAGTGGAGGACAGAAAAGCCTGGCTCGCTATAGTCCATGAGGTCATGAAGAGTCAGATACGACTAAATGACGCCATCGCGGCTCTGGCGCTGTGAGTGGCCGGAGCCACGATGACGTCACTCCTGCGCATGTGCACGGGAGCCCTCCATTCCAGCACGATACGCGAGACCTTCACCGGACCTTCTCTGCGCATGCGCCGTGGACGTCAGCGGCTGCATGCAAGCTGAATATCTCCTAAGCCGTACAGGTTTAGGAGATATTCATTTTACCTACAGGTAAGTCTTATTATAGGGTTACCTGTAGGTAAAAATGACCAAAGGGGACAATACAACCGCTTTAAGCACCTGGTCACAGATCTTTTCTACAATTGGTCCTTTATTAGTGAGTCGTAGAGTTCAGAAAGCCCATTTCCACACGTGTGCCCATTGATATTCCAAGGACACATGAGATATTTCATGTCACAGATCAGCAGCTTTGCTGTTGCTGCTGATCTGTCACTTGTATTTCCACAGACCAGCAGGTACATGTAGTCAGGGCTGGCCCAAGACATTGTGCTGCCTGGGTCCAAGAATTAAATGCTGCTCCCCCCCCCCCATAAATAAAAAAATCACGCCCACCAAAAGGCCCCCACATCCATTATTTTATACGATAATAATTAAAGCTAATAAAATTTATCAGTAAGTCACATTTACATGCAACAGCACCTTGTCTATATGCAAAATTATATGACATACCAATTTCTTGAATTCCTAGGGGCAGGCTAGGGTAGTATATAAACAGGCTAGGGCAGTAAAGGAGCAGGCTAGGGTAGTATATAGACAGGCTAGATTAGTAAATGTACAGGCAAGGGCAGTATAGGGACAGGCTAGGGTAGTATAGGGGCAGACTAGGGTAGTATAGGGACAGGCTAGGGTAGTATATAGAAAGGCTAGGGTAGTATATGGACAGGCTGGGGTAGTAAAAGAACAGGCTAGGGTAGTATATAGAAAAGCTAGGGTAGTATATGGACAGGCTGGGGTAGTATATGGACAGACTAGGGTAGTATATAGAAAGGCTAGGGTAGTATATGGACAGGCTGGGGTAGTATATGGACAGACTAGGGTAGTATATAGAAAGGCTAGGGCAGTATAGGGGCAGGCTAGGGTAGTATATAGACAGGCTAGATTAGTAAATCTACAGGCTAGGGTAATATACGGACAGGCTAGGGCAGTATATGGACAGGCTAGGGCAGTATACGGACAGGCTAGGGTAGTATATGGACAGAATAAGACAAGTATATGTGCAAAGAACTGAATATATATATATAGATAGATAGATAAATGTCTAACAGGTATTGGGAAAAAAATTCACAGACCATAAGGAGGGTGTACAGATCCACCGCACAGGGCAGCCGTCATATGGGAACAGAAACCATTTTCCAGTATATTGTAATTGTAAATAAATAAAGGGAGAGGCGCCTCCGGGGTCAGAAGTATTACAAGTGTTAATAGCACTAAAACTGAACAATGTAGCGGACCCCCTTCTCCACTCCCTTCTCGATTCTGCTCGCAATGTCTCTGGTCTAGGGGTATATGATAAGGGAGGGAGCAGGGGAGCTACGCCTGGCTTCCACCACAGATGTCAATGTGGTATTAGCAATATTGCTTTACCTTCGGGTCTGTGCTGTGCATCCGGATCCTCCCTCCTTGAGTCACCCTGAACTTCGTCTGCCAGGAATTGAGCCCCACACCGTAGAACATAACATGGACTCCCTTGGCTACAGAACAGAAAAGGAGGTGTGAGTGCGAATAGGCCCAGACACAAATGCGATCCTCCACTCTCCTCCTAGAGAGTGGGCTATGGTCTCCGCATGAGGAGGATTTCCTTCCAGGCGGTCTCCGACGAGAGACTCACTTGTCACCGGCAGTATGCTGCACCGGGTCTTCAAATGAGGAGCTCCCCCCGGTCCATTGCGCCTTCCGCGGATTCGGGTACCCACTCCCGGAGTACCCTAGGATCTCCTTCCCTCGCGGAACTCAGTGTTGGGCACTGAGCTCCGGACCTCCATCCAAGTACCTCACCCCAGGATAAAGGTGCCTGGGATGGAACACGATTTCCGACTGTCCTCTAGGCCTAAGCCGCATAGAGGAGCGACACGAACATCCGTCCGCAAGCTGAAGGTGCCTGGGACTTCGACTCTGTGACAAAGATGGCCGGCCCCCTTTATATCCTCTCCGAGCAAGCACGGCGGGTTCCCCGCCCCACATACTGCTGCCGAGGGAGGACAAAAAGGGTCCCGGCATAGCAATGATTTAACCCCAACCCAGGGTGACAGCGCCACCCACTGGGTTGCTTGGAATTACACATCACTAAGTCTTTGCGAAGTTCAAATTTGGACCCGGGAAAGTACATTGCTAGGGCAGTATATGGACAGGCTAGGGCAGTATACGAACAGGCTAGGGTAGTATATGGACAGAATAAGACAAGTATATGTGCAAAGAACTGAATATGAATATGAATATAAATATATATATATATATATATATATAGATAATAGATAGATAGATAGATAGATAGATAGATAGATAGATAGATAGATAGATAGATAGATAGATAAATGTCCAACAGGTGTTGGGAAAAAAGTTCACAGACCATAAGGAGGATCTAGAGATCCACCGCACAGGGCAGCCGTCATATGGGAACACAAACCATTTTCCAGTATATTGTAAATAAACAAAGGGAGAGGCGCCTCCGGGGTCAGAAGTATTACAAGTGTTAATAGCACTAAAACTGAACAACTCAATAAAATTTTTACTTTTTCATTGATTTTATCACCATCACTCATCTTTAACTTAATTCAATTCACATTCATTAAATTTTTCACAACACTTCCACTGATTTTATATATATATATATACAATAATCTTTATGGTCTCTCTGCTGTTAGAGTAATACAAACCTATATTAACTAATTAACACATCAACCCGCAGGAGTTAACAACAAATAATATTATTCATAGTTAATTAATAAAAAAATAATGATTCAATCATTCGTTTAGTGGTTGCCCATTTTGGCAACTTTTAACAGTTAAAAATTATTTTCTAAAAAAATATTTTTTAAATTATTTGTAAAAACACTAAGGCTGCCATAATATATCACAGGCGTTTGCTTGCTCTTCTCCTTGTCCCCTTGGAAGTCCAAAAAAGTCGTCTCTTGTAAGTTATTTGGAGGTGGGGTCGGTCTCAGGGAGAGCAAAGACGACACATGAATGGTTCCAGGATCACCAAAACTAGATTTTAAAGAAATCTCTGACTACAAGACATGTCTATTCCTCTCTCTATGATCATAATTGGTAAATATACACTATTGTGTGCGGCTAGATGTAATGTTTAAATATAAAATGATGACTGAAACATGAAAAAATATTTTTCTTTCCCGGCATAGAATAAAAATTCCCCCTTGAAGAAGACCATAATTAGAAGGGTTGAAACGCGTAGGGGTATCATGTGGAGGACCACGTTGCAGTTAAAATGCTAATAACGGGTTTCATACAAATGCGTAGTCTCATTATGATTGATGGGTATGCTATTTTCATGTAAATGTCAAAACTCACTTTATACAAGTTTCATGAAATTGTTAATTGCTTTTTGATAAAATAAAATAATTTTAATCAACAAATTTGAATATTCTTCTTGGCTGCTAAAAAACCCAGTGAGGGAATTCTCCATTTTATCAAATTAAAACAGTATTATAAAACAGTAAAATAAACCATATATTTATATGAAGTTTTTTATGTATAATCTGTTTATGTAATCATCGATATATCCTAATAGAAGAATGGACGGACCACGAGGCAGAGGGAAAAATGATGGAACGTAACATAGACTGCGGTATTTGTATTCAACACAGGGTGGCGATCTCACATATTGTCAGTGGAATGCAAAGACAGGAAGTGATGTCAGGTACAGACAGGAAGTAATGCATGTGTATATATAGGAAGTTCCGGGCGAGAGCGAGTCAGGAAGTAGAGAGCAGACATTGCTGGAAGTGGCAGCAGAGGAGGTAAGAGGATCTTATTTTACGTTAACACCCAGTAACCCTCTGTAGCGGGGTCTTTAAATTCAGTTGGGGTACACCTGGGGGTAGTGTGACCCAGGTGTGTAATTGTGAAAGGTTCTGGACCCCTTTGTAATTCGTGGAGGATTGGGTGGTGTATTATTCTCCTTGGCCTGTGGGTGGCGGGGTACCTACAGGCTCAAGGTAGAATCACTGCCACAGTGCTACCCTTTTTGTCCCTTTCCGGAGATGGTACGGCTGGGGCGGGGAACCCGCCGTGGTGTTGATGGGAGGAGGTAAAAGGGGGAGACGCCCTCACCACGAGGTCTTCGAGGATTTCTCTTCACGCACCCAGGCACCTTAGGCCTGGGTGCGGGCGGTTCAAGGTTCCGGCCCAGGCGACCTAGGCCTGACCGGAACGAAGTTGGGGTCCATCCCAGGCACCTTCAGCCTGGGGTGAGGTACTGGATCGTAGGCCTGGGGCCCAGTAACTTCGACTGGGTCCCGCGAGGGTGAAGTGATCCGAGGGTGCCGCCTTGCGAGGGGACCCGCATCTGAGGTGAGGAGGCCGGGGAGGTCACCCGTCCGGAGATTCCGGAGCAGCATCAACCCGGTGACGGATGGGCCTCCGGTAACTCCCTGAGAGGGACATCTTCCCCTGATAGGGGCCACAGCGCAGCGAAGGTACTCCCATCTATGTTCTATGGAGTCGCTGGTAGAGACTCACAAGTTCTATGTTCTGTGCTAAGCAAAGTTGCTATAACCCCTGGTGAAACCACAGGGGTTTAGACTGAAATCAGGATAGTGCCTTGACCTGCTCATCCCACCGTATCAGGCTGTTATAATATTCCAACCAGTTGGCTACAGAAGCACTGTTTATTGTGGAGTTTACAATAAAGCAAGAGTTGGACTGTGATCGGTGTGTGGACTCTGGTTAATGGGAGCAAGGGAGGTTTCAGCATAGCAGGACTGAGCTTCATAACTAACACACATTGGCCCGAGGAAGATACTGATACTGGCCTTCACCTCACCCACAGCTATGGGGAGGACATGGGCCGTAGCGCATCTCACCCAGTCATGTGACATACCCCTAGAAAAAGAAGATGGGGTGAGGCCGCTACACCTCCATAAAAGGAATAGGGGGCACTCTTTACGTCTGGAGGAAAAGAGAATTAACCTCCACATATGGAAAGTAGGGTTGCCACCTTTTCTTCAAGCCAAACCTGAACACTTTAGCGGCACAGGGCACATTTATTTTTTCTGTAGTATATGCTATAGGATTATAAAAGACCTGGGACATCTTTGGGTGCCACAAGGGGAGTAGTAATGGGGTACGTTGCTGGTAACAGTGGGTGTGTTCAAATTACTCTTGCTGACATCATCAACCTGCCCCCCCCAGTGATGCCGAACCTGTCCCCAGACAGCCCACCCACAGCTCCCAGATAGCAACAGATTTGTGTGACTGTCTCAGTTACTTGGGGAGCCAAAGCCCTCTCTGACAAAATGTCCGGGTTTCAGTCTGCCTGAAACCCGGACACATGATTCAAAACCTGGACTGTCTGGGTGAATCCTGGGCAGGTGGCAACCCTAACGGAAAGGCTTCTTCACAATAAGAGCTGTTGAAATACGGAATGGACTACCTCAAGAACCAGTACTGAGCAGCTCAGTAGATTGTTTTAAAAAGTCATTGTGTAGCACCCTCTAGTGTGCTACTAGTGTGAGTGCAGGAAAATATATGTTTTGACTCGTGTTTAAACCTGTGAGTCTTAATTGGATCATGGGTTCACTTTAGTTCAAGGAAGGATAACTCATGCAGGCAAGTCTCTGGTGCCTCCTGATGGTTCTGGAAAGTTGAAGAACGTTCTGGAAACTGGAGTGGTGAAGATTTGGCTGGGTAGACTGGTGAAGAGTTGGCCGGGTAGACTGGTGAAGAGTTGGCCGGGTAGACTGGTGAAGAGTTGGCCGGGTAGACTGGTGAAGAGTCGGCCGGGTAAGACTGTTGAAGAGTCGGCCGGGTAAGACTGTTGAAGAGTCGGCCGGGTAAGACTGTTGAAGAGTCGGCCGGGTAAGACTGTTGAAGAGTCGGCCGGGTAAGACTGTTGAAGAGTCGGCCGGGTAAGACTGTTGAAGAGTCGGCCGGGTAAGACTGTTGAAGAGTCGGCCGGGTAAGACTGTTGAAGAGTCGGCCGGGTAAGACTGTTGAAGAGTCGGCCGGGTAGACTGGTGAAGAGTGTCTACAAGGGAGTTAGAAGTACTCCATGATGCAGTCTACTTGCCTGGCTGTGCAGGAGTTGGGAACCCAGTTATCTGCAACCCTACGGGGGTAGTGCTAGACTTGAATGCCTTTCTAAAAGCAAAAAATATAACTGGATAATAACATTTATAGGTTTTATGTTTATATAACATTTACAGGATATTAACATTTCAGGGTTATAGGTAATAAGGTGCTTGAGGTGATTGTAGTCGTATTATGGACCTTGAAGAAGGGGACACACCTCGAAAACTTGTCCTGATAAATTGCATGTTAGTGCAAATAAAAAAGTATCATGGACAGTACTCAATTGTTTCTGTAGGTAATAACATCAGAGATTAATGATCCAGGGAATATATAAAAGCTTTTGAAAGATAAGAAAGAAATGTTTTTCCCATTTGGTTCAATTTGGACCATAATTTACAGAGGATTTTGCTTTTCTCCAAGTCAACTGTTGTTATAGGATTATGCATATAGAGATTTCTATTCATTTTTTTTTTCTATTGGTCAAACAAGTCTTTTCAATCTTTTTTCAAGTCATTTATCCAACTTGAGAAGTGGGAGTATTTAGAAGGACACAAGGATCTCGACAAGGACGTCATGATAGAGAATCAGCCGCCCCTCACATCACCGGGTAAGAGGAGACTTTATTGTAAAGGAGAGAGCAGTACGGAGGCTCCACCTAGATCCCCCATCATCTGATAAACACATAGAAACAATGTATTCAGTCAGTGTGTGTGTGTTTCCTACAGATGGATCCAGTAATGGGAACCCACCAGAGACATGTCCCTGTCCTCTGTATTCCCGGGATTCCACACAGGTCAATATTAAAGAAGAGATAAAAGAGGAGGATGATAGCATAATGGAGGAAGCAGAGTTTCGAAAAGGACACAAAGATCTGTACCAGGACACCATGGTGGAGTCATCCAGCTACAGAAACCCTCCAGAGAGATGTCCCCGTCCTCTGTATTCCCGGGATTCCACACAGGAAGGTCACACCATCCCTCACCATCAGCAGGTAGATAAAGCTGAGCATGTAGACCTAAAAAAATAATTTCAAGCTCTGACGGGACATTCGTCTGTAAACTTTTTCCTTTTAATAAGTATATTCTGTCATCTTGGGGTTTAGGGTGAAGAACTGAGAGACATCAAAGTTGAGGATAAACAGGAAGAAGAAGAAGAGAGGTTGGTGAGTGGAGATCAGCAGTCTATGGAGGAGGGGGAGATGATTATGGAAAGTAAACAGGAGGAATCTTCTCTACATAAGGACACAAGTAAGTCATAAACACTAAATGCCGAAACACTTTACATTTTTATATGAGTATAAAATATGTATTTAGGTGTCGGATTGTTGGGTTGAGACAAATTTCCCAACGTCTTCATCTCCAGCTTTATGATCCATCTTCATCCATGCCTACAAATTGAATGCACTGATACAGATACTTGTGTTACATTTGTGTCCCCCACACAGTGGTACCCTCCTGATCATGATATCAATAAATATTATAATAATAATAATCAGCCATAATACTGACTTCTCATTTACATGGGAGCCCCTCTACTAGTGGACCTCCTCCATTACTAAGGAAACCACATCTCTGCTGACCAAAGCCTGGCAACTGTGTGCCGGAAATAGGCTGTTTGTAAAGTTGGCACAGGGCCGGGACAAGGGGTGGGCAGAAGGGGCGCCTGCCCTGTGTGGCATATAACCAGGCCCGGGACAAGGGGTGGGCAGAAGGGACGCCTGCCCTGTGTGGCATAATCAGGGCCCGGGACAAGGGGTAGGCAGAAGGGGCGCCTGCCCTGTGTGGCATAATCAGGGCCCGGGACAAGGAGTGGGCAGAAGTGACGCCTGCCCTGTGTGGCATATAACCAGGGCCCGGGACAAGGAGTGGGCAGAAGGGGCGCCTGCCCTGTGTGGCATATAACCAGGGCCCGGGACAAGGGGTGGGCAGAAGGGGCGCCTGCCCTGTGTGGCATAATCAGGGCCCGGGACAAGGAGTGGGCAGAAGGGGCGCCTGCCCTGTGTGGCATATAACCAGGGCCCGGGACAAGGGGTGGGCAGAAGGGGCGCCTGCCCTGTGTGGCATATAACCAGGGCCCGGGACAAGGGGTGGGCAGAAGGGGCGCCTGCCCTGTGTGGCATAACCAGGGCCCGGGACAAGGGGTGGGCAGAAGGGGCGCCTGCCCTGTGTGGCATATAACCAGGGCCCGGGACAAGGAGTGGGCAGAAGGGGCGCCTGCCCTGTGTGGCATAACCAGGGCCCGGGACAAGGGGTGGGCAGAAGGGGCGCCTGCCCTGTGTGGCATATAACCAGGGCCCGGGACAAGGAGTGGGCAGAAGGGGCGCCTGCCCTGTGTGGCATACCCAGGGGCAGGACAAGGAGGTTAAATCATTAACCACTTCAGCCTCGGACCATTTGGCTGGCCATATGACCAGGCCACTTTTTGCGATTCGCCACTGCGTCGCTTTAACTGACAATTGCGCGGTCGTGCGACGTGGCTCCTAAACAAATTTGACGTCCTTTTTTTCCCACAAATAGAGCTTTCTTTTGGTGGTATTTGATCACCTCTGCGGTTTTTATTTTTTGCACTATAAACAAAAATAGACCAACAATTTTGAAAATAAGCAATATTTTTTACTTTTTTCTATAATAAATATCCCACAAAAATTTATAAAAAAACTTTTTTTTTTCCTCAGTTTAGGCCAATACGTATTCTTCTACATATTTTTGGTAAAAAAAATCGCAATAAGCGTCTGATTGTTTTGGTTTGCGCAAAAGTTATAGCGTCTGCAAAATAGGGGGTAGTTTTATGGCATTTTTATTATTATTATTTTTTTTTTTTACTAGTAATGGCGGCGATCAGCGGTTTTTATCGTGACTGCGACATTATGGCACTTTTGACGCTATTTTGGGACCATTCACATTTATAAAGCGATCAGTGCTATAAATATGCACTGATTACTGTATAAATGACACTGGCAGGGAAGGGGTTAACAACTAGGGGCGAGGAAGAGGTAGATTAAGTGTGTCCTAGGGAGTGATTCTAACTGTAGGGGGCGTGGCTTACTGTGATACGTCACTGATCACTGCTCCCGATGAGAGGGAGCAGACGATCAGTGTTGTGTCACAAGGCAGAACAGGGAGATGCCTTGTTTACAAAGGCACCCCCCCATACCCCCCCCCCGTTCTGCGGTTCCGTGACACAATGGCGGGCATCGAGTCCGCAGGTTTCGCAGGCGCGGTCACGGAGACCGCGGCGCCCGGCAGATTCAAAGCAACGTATATATATATGTTGCTTTGCCTGCCCGTGCCATTCTGCCGACGTATAAGTGCGTGAGGCAGTCGGCAAGTGGTTAAAATATAATTTCTCTTATCGTCCATGGACTGACACAGCTGGATACTGTAAACGTGTGGGTATATGTCCCTGCTCGCAGGAGAAGATCTAGGCAGAATGTTAGATGTTAAAACATTCTAGAACAAACCAGAGCTGAACAGCCCCGCCCAGGGGGGCGGTCCCTCCGGACATTACCCTCCCACCTGCAGCTAGCAGACCTCAGTTTTTTTCTGCCTAGCAGAAGGAGAAGACGTGGCTCTCTCAGGAGCCAGTCTCCTGGAAGATTTTACTTTTGATTTTTATTCCTTTGGGAATTTTATTATTTTCTTTTTGAGACCTTCAATCAACTGTCGGCTGGGCAACAGGTTGGGTACACTGGTATCCTTGTAGTCTTCCCTGTCCGACCATCGAGCGTGCTGATCATCGCCTTGTGTGCGTGAGACTCAGTTCACGACATACCCCATGACTCCAGGGGTGGCCGGGTTGCTTTCATGCTCCCGCGGTCCTCTCAAGATTGAACAGTACTTGACTGACTGTATCTCTTGCGGTGGACCGGGCCGACAGCTACGCAGTACGACTCTGTGATAGGTCTGTCTGAAACAAGTCAGTGGGTCCCTGAAAGGGACGGGTAAGTAGTCTCTCCTACTGCAGGTGAGTACATGCTGGCTGTGTTTCTGTGTGTGGGGGTTTCTCCCTGTCTCCCCCCTGTTATGCTGCTCTCTGCACCCTGTACTGGTGCAGTGCTGTGGGGTGCTTGGGGGTCACTCTGGCCTGGCTGGGTGCTCATGTCTGCAGTTTTTTCTGGTGTGTGAGGTGATTATTGCGTGCGCCATTGGCGCGCATTAGAGCTTTGAAAAAAGGAGCTATAAGCCCCCTCCCCCCACAAAAATCTTTAGTGAAGGAGTGCTCTGAGTCAGATATGGGCCTAGCTATTGGGCTCAGGACCCTACCTCTGAATATTTAATGTTTATGAACAGGACATTCCCTTGTGAGGAAGACTCCAGTTCTGTGTCAGTGAATGACAGGGCGCTTGTAAGTGATCTCATTGATGTGAGGAACACTCTCAGGCTGGAATTGCTGTGACAAGCTTTTCTTTTACACAGTTTCCTCACTGTTTTCCTCACACTGCCTCAAGAGCAGCATGGATGAGGGAGGACTTTATTCATTTATGTCCGTAGTCCCTGTGAGCCTTATGTGTGATAACTGAGGTAACATTTCCCGCCATTTCCTGGGGAATGATTTGAGCTGTGACAGACACACAGTCTGAGGATCAGAGGTTACCTGTTACCTGCATGCTGCTTCAGCAGCACAGTCAAGCAGGTTGGAATGATACAGAGAAGATTATGCGCCTCTGCGCCATAATTTAACTCATCCTATACCTCTACACTGCATACATTCACAGTGTATGTATGTGTTATTGGTCTCTGTGTCTGCGTGGCTGTCCCCACGTTCCAATGCTGTGTTTCAGTGCCATACATGATATAAACGTACAAAATATGTTTATGCACGACTCCAGATACATTCACAGTATATGTATGTATTATACTCTCTGGGCTGGCGGGGGCTCCGGTGTCCTCCCGCACTCTCATGGTATGTGCGCTTCAGCTCTCTGCACAGTATAGACATGTTCAATATGTTTATTGCACATATTATACATGTTTGCAGTATGGGTATACTGTTTGCATGGGGTTCCTCCGGGTACTCCGGTTTCCCCCCACGCTCCAATGGAAATGCACAGCATAAACATGTGCAATATGTTGATTCACATGCTATCATTCCTACATGGTATCTGTGTGCTGTCTGCGTGGAGTTCTTCCGAGTGTTCCGGTTTTCTCCCACGCGCTGACGGTATGTGCGCCTTTGGCCTTCTGCACAGTTAAACATGTTCAATGTTTATCACGCATGCTATAATACCTACACGGTATGTGTAGGCAGTCTGTGTGGTTTTCCTTCGGGTACTCCGGTTTCCTCCCACACTCCATTGGTATGGGCGCTTCGGCGCTATGCACAGTCTAAATTTGTGCGATTGGATATCCACATACTAACATACCTACCCGGTATGTCTTTGCACTCTGCGTGGGTTTCCGCCCACGCTACATGACATGCATGCCTTTGGTGCAATACACAATGTAAACATATACATTATGTTTATACACTACACTAAATACATTCACAGTAGTTGTAGGTATTGCATTCTCTGAGTATGCGTGGGGTACTTCAGTACCTCCCACGCGCCAACGGTGTGCGCGCCTTCGGTGCTATGCACACATGAGCTTGTGCAAAATGTTTAGCACTCACACTATAATACCTACACGGTATGCGTATGCAGTCTGCGTGGGTTTCCGCCCACGCTACATGACATGCATGCCTTTGGTGCAATACACGGTGTAAACATACACATTATGTCTACACTACACTAAATACATTTACAGTAGCTGTAGGTATTGCATTCTCTGAGTATGCGTGGGGTACTTCGGTTCCTCCCACGCGCCAACAGTGTGCGCGCCTTCGGTGCTATGCACACATGGGCTTGTGCAAAATGTTTAGCACACATTCTATAATACCATACACGGTATGCGCATGCAGTCTGCATGGGTTTCATCCGGGTGCTCAGGTTTCTCCCCTGCGTTCCAATGGTGTGCGCATTCTCAGCGCTATGCACAGTATAAATATGTGCAATTTGTTTATTCGCAGGCTAACATACCTACACGGTTGTGTACGCAATCTGCGTGGCTGGTTTACGTCCAGGCCCCGAAGATGTGCGCGCCTTCGTCGCTGGCACAGTATATACGTGTTTAATAGGTTTATCCACAAATACTAAACTACATACGCCGTATGTGGTGGTATTATGCTCTTTGTGGCTGGGTGGGTTTCCCCCCACACTCTCCATTTGTGCGTTTGACGCAATACATAGTATAAACGATGTGTTTGCACAATCGGCACCTATCCATGGGTAGCTGCTGGATGGAGCATTGTCACAAGGATCCCTGGTTTCAGGGGTATCACTTTCCACCTGCTTTCAGTGGTGATCAGAAGCGCTGGCTTGGACTGTGTTCGCCAGGCTGGGGTTGGCGTTGCGCCCGATAGTGGCTGCGTCTCTGGCATTTTTTATAGCTCAATGACTGGGCAAAAGCCTCTGCTTCATCCATCAGTCGTCTAGCAGGTGCACTACAACTGCTTTAGCCTTTAGGGTCTCTGTGCCCGGGGTGGGTTTGCGCCACCTGTGAAGGCTGAGGTACTAGTCCTCTGACCGAGTTTCTAGGGAAGTTCCGTCAAGTTGCCTTTATTGGCCAACATTTGAGGCACCCTGTACACTGGGGCCTCCCTTCTCCGATACATTGCGGAGTCTCTTTGGGATTTTCATACGTCTCGCTGCAAGACGGTCCTGTCGGCCGTGTGCATTGCAGGCAAAGGGTCCTTGCATCTGGAGGTGTTTCCACCTTCTTTACCGGAGGTGGGGCACCGGAAGTGGACCTTGTGGCCTCTCGACTCACTCACAAGGTGGCAAGATCGTGGTCAGGTCCAGGGACCCCTGGGCGGACGCGTCAGACGCGTTGGAAGCCCGTGGGGGCAGTATTACCTGATGTATGCTTACCCTCCACTACTGTTGTTGCCTCGCCAGCTTCGCAGAGTAGGGGCTGAGGCCATTCCAGTGCTCTGGAACGGCGACATTGGTACGCCGATCTACTTCGGCTAGTCGCAGACATTCCTGGCGACGGCCTATTGGGGTGGACCTTCTGTCTCATGATCCCATACTTCATCCTGCTTTACAGTCCTTGGCTTTAATGGCATGGCTGTTAAAGCCAGGTGCTAAAGGACCGAGTTCTCTCGTATTCGGTCATCTCTTCTATGTTGTTGACACGGGAATCTTCCTCCAGAAAGATATCTCACCGTACCTGGAAGGCTTACATCGCTATGTGCGAGGAACTTGAGTGGCATCCTCGGATGTATTCCGTTCCCAGGATTTTGCTGTTCTTACAGCGTGGTGTGACCCAAAAGCTGGCCTTGCATACCTTTTTTGAGGGTCGGATTTCGGCCTGGGCTGTCTTTTTCAACGACCGCTACCGGGCCATTCCTTGATTAGCACCTTTTGTGCAGGGGGTTCGCCATGTGATCCCCCCTGTCAAGCCTCCTCTCCCTACTTGGGATCTGATTTTGATGCATCTCGGTTCTCCAAGAACATCCCTTTGTGAATATCAGAGAGATTCCTCTCTTGACCTTGTCCCGGAAGTTGGCCTTCTTAGTGGCCATTGCTTTGGTTAGACGGGTGTCTGAGTTGCTAGCCTTGTCCGGCAAGTCGCCTTACTTGGTCCTCCATAAGGATATGTTGGTGTTGCGCCCATGACCATCCTTCTTTTCTAAGGATGGTCTTGGCCTTTCACCTTAAGAAGGACATTGTTCTTCCGTCCTTGTGTCCTCACCCATCGCATCCCTGAGAGTTTGCGCTTCATACATTAAGATGGGTACAAGCCTTACGAGTGTACCTGTCTGCTACTGTTTCCATTCGGAAATCTGTGTCTGGTCCAAAACAGGGCCGAGCGGTGTCGTCTGCCACCATCTTTAGGTGGATCAGGCAGACCGTCATACAGGCCTATGCCCTTAAGGGGCGGGCGCCTCCCTTTCCGGTTGCGGCGCATTCCACCAAGGAAATTGGTGCTTCCCGGGTCTTCCGACATCAAGCGTCGGTTGCACAAGTGTGCAAGGCGACGACCTGGTCGTCTGTTCATACCTTTTCAAGATTTTATAAGGTTGATGTGGCTGCATCTTCGGATGCTCCCTTCGGCCGCAAAGTGTTGCAGGCCGCTGCTTAATGTTGCAACTCCTCCGTTGAGGAGCTCTGCTTGTTTGGAGTGAAGTTTTGGTTGTTCCTTTGCTACTGCTCCCACCCTTCTGATACTGCTTTGGGACGTCCCACACGTTTACAGTATCCAGCTGTGTCAGTCCATGGACAATAAGAGAAAATAGGATTTTTGTACTCACCGTAAAATCCATTTCTCTGACGTCCATGGACTGACGCAGCACCCACCCTTCCTTTTAAGGTTTTTACTGCTTTGTTACGAACTGAGGTCTGCTAGCTGCAGGTGGGAGGGTAATGTCCGGAGGGACCGCCCCCCTGGGTGGGGCTGTTCAGCTCTGGTTTGTTCTAGAATGTTTTAACATCTAACATTCTGCCTAGATCTTCTCCTGCGAGCAGGGACATATACCCACACGTTTACAGTATCCAGCTGTGTCGGTCCATGGACGTCAGAGAAATGGATTTTTCGGTGAGTACAAAAATCCTATTTTTTTCCCAAAAAATTGCGTTTGACAGACCGCTGCGCAGAGACAGACCGCCATTTTATTCTCTAGGGTCTCTGCTAAAAAAAATATATATATAATGTTTGGGGGTTCTGAGTAAATTTATAGCGAAAGAAAACTGATTTAAACTTGTAAACAAAAAGTGCCAGAAAAGGGCGGGACTTCAAGTGGTTGATGATTGGTTGTCTTACAGATGGACGCTTTGTTCTGAAAACCTCGGAGGGAGATCCGAATTTACCTCAAGAATTCAAGGCAGAAGATGATGACATCACACAATGTTCTCCAGGAGAAGATCCCATTATTCCAACCGCACATCACAGACCTCACCGTCTGGAGGGATCAATGGAGCCTTCTAATCCTGAGGAACCTTCTGATAAATCCCACACTATGACATCACATGTCCATCCTTCCCACACTATGACATCACATGTCCATCCATCCCACACTATGACATCACATGTCCATCCATCCCACACTATGACATCAGATGTCCATCCATCCCACACTATGACATCACTTGTCCATCCATCCCACACTATGACATCAGATGTCCATCCATCCCACACTATGACATCACATGTCCATCCATCCCACACTATGACATCAGATGTCCATCCATCCCACACTATGACATCACATGTCCATCTATCCCACACTATGACATCACATGTCCATCTAAGATCAATGGATCCTTCTAATCCTGAGGGACCTTCTGATAAATCCCACACTATGACATCAGAGGTCCCTCTAAGTTCTCACAGTGCCGATCAATCAACACATTCATCCAAATCCAAGGAGTCTTCTTTATATAACAGGGGTCACATGGGAGAGCGTCCTTTTTCATGTTCCGAGTGCGGGAAGTGTTTTGCCACCAAAGGAACACTTGTTCGACACCTAAGCATTCACACAGGAGAGCGTCCTTTTTCATGTTCAGGGTGCGGGAAATGTTTTTCTGACAAAGGAGGACTTCATACACATCAAAGGATTCACACGGATGAGCGTCCTCATTCATGTACAGAGTGCGGGAAATGTTTCATTGATAAAGGAACACTTCTTAGACACCAGAGAACTCACACGGGTGAGCGTCCTTTTTCATGTTCAGAGTGCGGGAAATGTTTCACTCGGAAAGGGAGCCTTCTCTTACACCAGAGAAATCACACGGGTGAGCGCCCTTTTTCATGTTCGGTGTGCGGGAAATGCTTTCCTAGGGTTGATTGCCTTATTTTACACCAGAGAAAACACACAGGGGAGCGTCCTTTTTCATGTTCAGTGTGCGGGAAATGTTTCAGTGATAAAGGAACACTTCTGAGACACCAAAGGATTCACACGGGAGAGAGTCCTTTTTCATGTTCAGAGTGCAGGAAATGTTTCATTGATAAAGGAACACTTCTTAGACACCAGAGAACTCACACGGGTGAGCATCCTTTTTCATGTTCAGAGTGCGGGAAATGTTTCACTCAGAAAGGGAGCCTTCTTTTACACCAGAGAAATCACACGGGTGAGTGTCCCTTTTCATGCTCGGTGTGCGGGAAATGTTTTACTCAGAAAGGGAGCCTTCTTTTACACCAGAGAAAACACACAGGGGAGCGTCCTTTTTCATGTTCAGAGTGCGGGAAATGTTTCATGGATAAAGGAACACTTCTGATACACCAAAGGATTCACACGGGTGAGAGTCCTTTTTCATGTTCAGAGTGCGGGAAATGTTTCACTTTAAAAAATAACCTTCTTAGACACCACAGAATTCACACGGGTGAGCGTCCTTTTTCATGTTCGGAGTGCGGGAAATGTTTCACTTTAAAAAATAACCTTCTTAGACACCACAGAATTCACACGGGTGAGCGTCCTTTTTCATGTTTATAGTGCGGGAAATGTTTCACCACGAAAAGGAGCCTTCTTGGACACCAGACAATTCATACCAGTGAGCGTCCTTTTTCATGTTTATAGTGCGGGAAATGTTTTACTGACAAAGGAGCCCTGGCACCCGCCGCCTTTCCTGGGCTCACCTGTCTGACCCCGGAGCCCGGGACCGCTGCAACATTGCACAGAGAGAGGGGAACCAATGACGTTTCTCCCCCTCTGGGACCCGAAAGCGACGATGGGTCCTGATTTCCGGGTCCTCCTCTCTGCTTACCTGATTGGCCGCATTGGAGGTCACCGGAGGGTCTAATAGACTCCAGATCTCTCCATAAAGAGGACCTGTCACGGCCCATGCTGTCACAAGGGACGTTGTTCATTCCTTATGATAGCAATAAAGTTAATACAAAAAAATATATAAAAAAATAAAGTGTAAAACAATAATTTTCGAAAAAAAAAATATATATTAAAAATTAACCCCTTCCATACCGGGCACTTTCCCCCCTTCCTGCCCAGGACAATTCTGAGCTTTCCGCGCTCTCACACGTTGAATGACAATTACACAGTCATGCTACATTTTACTCATATGACATTTTATCATTTTCTTCCCACAAATAGAGCTTTTATTTGGTGGTATTTGATCACCACTGGGGGGGGGGGGGGGGGTTATTATTTTGCAAAACAAGATTAAAAAGACAAATTTTTGAAAAAAAAAAAATATAATTCTGAGTTTCTGTTACAGAATTTTGTAAATAAGTATATTTCTCCCTCACTGATAAGACTGCACTGATAGGAGGTACTGATGGGCATTGATGAGGAGACACTAATATGCAGCACTGATAGGTGACACTGATGAGGCGGCACTGATAAGTCTGCATTGATGGGCACTGATGGATACTGATGAGGAGGCACTGAGGAGGAAGCACTGATGAGCAATGGCGTCCATAGGGGGGCCAGAGGGGGCCCTGACCCCCCCAACATTATGATGTGCCCCCCCCCAAATGTTTTTTTTTTTTGTATTTTGCTTTGGCCGCCGCTGGAGTAGCACAGTCTCTCCTGAGAGGGAGAGCGTCCCCAGTCAGCTCATGCGGGGGATTCCTCCCCCCTCCCTCTGCTCGCTGACACTGCATAATGCGAGCGCTCACACAACCACAGCCGCCCGATCTGCTCCTTTCCCTGCATCCTCATTGGCACAGAGAAGAGCGAGTTGCAGGAGGGACTCCACGAGCACTGTGGGGGGGGAGGGGGGCCCAAGCCTTCATCTCAGTTACTGAAAAAACAGACTGATTTCTCTCGTCCTTAGGACAGGAGAACCAGCCTGTAAATTCCGCGAGTGGTGACTGCAAGCTCAGCCGAGTGTCAAGCCTCGTACACACGACCGATTTTCTCGGCAAGAACCAGCAAGGAACTTGATGGCAGAGCTTTCTTGCCAAGTAAATCGGTCGTGTGTACGCGGCCTTCAGGTTTCCCGTCAAGAAAACAGGCAAGAATCTCGACGAGAAAAATAGAGAACCTGCTCTCTATTTTCTCGTCGGCCTGTTTTCTCGACGAGAAACCCGAGTGTGTGTACACTTACCTGTTGCAGTGGAAACCCGCGCATGCTCGAAATGACTTTGACGCATGCGCGGTAGCTTCCTAGGCATAGGTAGTGTGTAGCAAGATGGCGGCGACGGCATCGAATGTGACGAGCGCACGCTCGTCGTAGTCGATGACGTCACTGCGTTCGTGCCATTCAAAAGAACGGCGGTTCTTTTGAAAGGTACGTGTGTACACTCGGGCCGGGACAAGATTCTTGTCCAAGAATCTCGTCAGGAAAAACAACAAGTTTTTTCCTGACGAGATTCTCGGCCGTGTGTACGAGGCTTCAGTCTATGACCCTCTTTCACAGCCCAGCGAGTCCAGCCCCCCCCTCTCCCCATCACTCTCCTTACATACGAGCAGGGAGGAATACAGCTCCTCCTCCTCCTTCCAGTCCCGCCCACACTATCCCGGCGTGCTGTATCTGAAGAGAGGGGATGTGTGGGCGGGGAAATATGAAAATCAGCAGCATTCCTGGCTGTGTGTGAATAAGATTCTAGCCTGGGCTGTGGGTAAGACTGCAGTACACTGTAATCACTGAACTGCATTATCTCCATCCCTTCTCTCCCCCATCTGTCTCCCCCCCTCTCCTGTTCTTTCAAGACATTCACAATTTACTTTGACTTTCAGTTAGGCAGGTAATATATGGTGCAAATTTCTTTCCTGCATCCACAGATTGCAGGAAAGAAACTTGCATGATTCCCCCATCAACACAGACAGTGCTGACAGAGGAATATCCCTCCTGCCCAGCAATTGTATTCTCCCGACAAACAGTGATTATCACTAGTGGCTATAGCAACCACTAGTGATAATCATAAGGGAATCTGCTCATTAATGGTTCAAATCTCAGCCAGTTCCTGCTGAACCAGCTGAGATTTAAACTGTCTATGGCTGGTCTTATCTCTTAGGCAGCCCATACATTGATCACTCTTTTTCATTCAACTATTAGGTTGAATGAAAAAAAAAATGATCCAATTCCCCCATCTACACATTATAGGTGGATGGGGGAATCCTCCCAGTGTGGGCCAGTGCTGGAACAACCAGAGTTGCTGTCCTGTCCCGGCTATTCACAGCGCTGGTCTCTGTCTCCATGGCAGCGGTGGCAGCAGATTGGAACCCAGTGCTGGTTACTTTATGGGGCTGATGTACAGGAGGGCCAGCACAATTTGTTGTTAGAGATGGGCTGGGCATGTTCAAAATTCCACATGCCAGAGCCTGCCAGGAAGCCCACACTGCACAGCGCTAATCACAGGCAATGAGACATTTCCCGGTCCGCAGCTCCACAGATCAGGAAATGTCTCCCTGGCTGTGATTAGCACTGTGGAGTGTCGGCTTCTTGGCGGGAGATCGGGCATGTGGGATTTCAAACACACCCGAGCCCATCTCTATTGGTTGTAGACAGTTGAGCTCCCTGCAGGTTGCTTAGCAGCAGTGGAGCTTCTCTGACATGCTGATCGGGATGCAATCCAGGTGATGCTCCTAGTCAAATCCTAGTGTTAAATATCAGTGATTTTATAGAAAAAAGCCCACACTTTACAGGTATAGAGCCCACATGGCTGCTGAACATACGGTTGATTATATATAGGTGGTTGTACTCTTGATGCTAATAAATACTGTGTTTATTAGATCTGACTGGGAGCATCACTAGGATCACATCCCGATCAGCATGTCAACAGAAAAGGTTATACAGCATTACTGCTGCTAGGTGACCAGCTGGGGGCTCGGTTCTCTATAACCAATAGTGCCAGCCTTCCCCTGCATGCACCCAAAATGTCACCAGCACTAGGTCCTAATAGACTGCCGCCGCTGCCAAGGAGACAGATGCCAGATCAGCGCTGTCAATAGCAGGGACAGGACAGCTGGGGAACCCCACAGTGGCAGAACACCAGGGCCCGGTGGCAAGACAACCTTTGCAACCCTGATAGTTCTCCCACTGCTTTGGACCCTTATATTTTCTTGGTGTGCTGGTGACATATATCTCTTGTTTTCTGCCACCCTGGGGGGCCCCCAGTATAGTAGGAAGGGAGCTCACTGCAGAACATGTGAAAGGGCCCGTTGTGGGATCGTAGTAAAGGGCACCAGGATATATATATATAAATTGCATTTTATAGTTGTCCCCCCTACTTTTGTCCCTGTCCTCTCATGTGCCTCCCCTAAATATGAAAGCTGGAGACGCCACTGCTGATGAGGAGGCACTGATGAGGACACACTAATATGCAGCACTGATGGGTACTGATAGGTGGCACTGCTGGGAAGCCTTTATAGGCAATTATGGGCACTGACAGAGACAGTGATGGGCAGCCTTTATGGGCACTGACAGGTGACAGTGATGGGCAGCTTATAGGCACCGATGGGCAGTATTTATAGGCTCTGATGGGCACTGATAGGTGACACTGATGGGAAGCCTTTATAGGCACTGATAGCTGGCACTGATGGGCACTGCCATGGATCGCTGATGGAGCTGGATTGAAAATCAGTGCAGGCTAATCAAGTTCCTCGACCCCAAACTCGCTCATCCACGTTTATGGACCTTGCTTTGTGCAATGGTCCAAATCATTTGATGGAGAGGGAAATTATGGGGTGGGGATGCTTTTCAGGGGTTGGGCTCGGTCCCCTTAGTTCCAGTGAAGGGAACTCTTAAGGCGTTAGCATACCGAGACATTTTGGACAATTATGTGGGAACAGTTTTGGGGGTGACCCCTTCCTGTTCCAATATGACTGCGCACCAGTGCACAAAGCCAGGTTCATAAAGACATGGATGAGTGAGTTTGGGGTGGAGGAACTTGACTGCTCTGCACAGAGTCCTGACCTCAAACCGATAGAACACCTTTGGGATGAATTAGAGTGGAGACTAAGGCCTCGTACACACGGCCGAGATTCTCGTTGAAAAAAACATGTCGTTTTTTTCGACGAGATTCTTGGACAAGAAACTTGTCCCGGCCGAGTGTACACACGCTCGTTTCAAAGAACCCGCGGTTCTTTGAAAGGAGTGTACGCGGTGACGTCATCGACTACGTCGAGCATGCGCTCGTCACATTCGATGCCGTCGCCGCCATCTTGGTATACCCTACGTATGCCTAGGAAGCTACCGCGCATGCGTCGAATTCATTTCGAACATGCGCGGGCTTCCGGGCGGACAGGTAAGTGTACACACACTCACTTTTCTCGTCGAGAAACATGCCGAGGAGAATCTCGACGAGAAAATAGAGAGCAGGTTCTCTATTTTCTCGTCAAGGTTTCTTGTCGGTTTTCTCGACGAGAAACCCGATAGCAGCGTACACACGACCGATTTACTCGGCAAGACCTCTCTGCCAGCAAGTTTCTTGCTGGTTCTTGCCGAGAAAATCGGTCGTGTGTACGAGGCCTGAGAGCCAGGCCTTGTCATCTATCATCAGGGCTTGACCTCACAAATGCGCTTCTGGAAGAACGGTTAAACATTCTCATAGACACACTCCTAAACCTTGTGGACAGCCTTCCCAGAAGAGTTGAAGCTGTTATAGCTGCAAAGGGTGGGCCAACTTAATATTGAACCCTACGGACTAAGACTGGGATGCCATTAAAGTTTATGTGCGTGTAAAGACAGGCGTCCCAATACTTTTGGTAATCTGGTGTATAATATAAATCAAGCTGGTCTATTTTCAAGTACATGCTTTACATAACCAAGATGATTGCAATATGGGAGAGGAAGGCATCTTGTAACTCAACGCGTTTCGTGAATACTTTCACTTCTTCAGGAGTAGATGCTTCCAACAACAGAACTTGGAACTTCATAAAACATAACGTCTCCATCTGGTGACCGCTGCTACGTGTCTGACCCGGGAGTAGTGGAACGGGACCAAGACACCCAATGGGAAAACCAATGAGGTGGCACAAGAGAGTTCATGGATGTGGTTAAAAAACAATTCCAAAGTACCAAAAACCAACCTAGAGTTTGCAAAGGAGAGTGATGATTCTCCAACCAAACATCGTGATCTCAAAGGAAAAGAGGCATCTACTCCTGAAGAAGTGAAAGTATTTACGAAACGTGTCGAGTTACAAGACGCATTCCTCTTCCATATTACAAACATCTTGGTTATGTAAAGCGTGTACTTGAAAATATACCAGCTTTATATACAGTATATATTGTTACATCTAACCCATTGTCTTGATGTGCCAAACATTCTTTCTGTGTACTTTATACATTTATGTGTCCAATCCTTGTACAATAAATTGATATTTTATGACTTTTGTATTATGCCTCATTTAAAGTCCAATGGGCCAATATTGGTTGTGTGTATATTATATATAAAGTCCCTTGGACGGCAAGGAGATCAAACCAGTCAATCTTGAAGGAAATCAATCCTGAATATTCACTGGAAGGACAGATCCTGAAGCTGAAACTCAAATGCTTTGGCCACCTAATGTGAAGAGGACTCGTTGGAAAAGACGATGATGATGGGAAACATGGAAGGAAAAAAGAGAAGAGGACAACAGAAAACAAGATGGATGGATAACATCATCGAAAAACAACGAATATGAAGTTAAGCAAGCTCCGGGAGGCAGTGGAGGACAGAAAAGCCTGGCTCGCTATGGTCCATAAGGTCACGAAGAGTCAGATACGACTAAACGTCGCCATCGCGGCTCCGGCGCTGTGAGTGGCCGGAGCTGCGATGACGTCACTCCTGCGCATGTGCACGGGAGCCCTCCGTTCCAGCACGATACGCGAGACCTTCACCGGATCTTCTCTGCGCATGCGCCGTGGATGTCAGCGGCTGCATGCAAGCTGAATATCTCCTAAGCCATACAGGTTTAGGAGATATTCATTTTACCTACAGGTAAGTCTTATTATAGGCTTACCTGTAGGTAAAAATGACCAAAGGGGACAATACAACCGCTTTAAGCACCTGGTCACAGATCTTTTCTACAATTGGTCTTTTATTAGTGAGTCATCGAGTTTAGAAAGTCTGTGTGCCAATTGATATTCCAAGGACACATGAGATATTTCATGTCACAGATCAGCAGCTTTGCTGTTGCTGCTGATCTGTCACTTGTATTTCCACAGACCAGCAGGTACATGTAGTCAGGGCTGGCCCAAGACATTGTGCTGCCTGGGTCCAAGAATGAAATACTGCCCCCCCCAAAAAAAATAAAAAAAGGCCCCCACATCCATTATTTTATATGATAATAATTAAAGCTAATAAAATTTATCAGGAAGTCAAATTTACATGCAACAGCACCTTGTCTATATGCAAAATTATATGACATACCAATTTCTTGAATTTCAAGGGGCAGTTAGGGTAGTAAATTGACAGGCTAGGGCAGTATAGGGGCAGGCTATGGTAGTATACAAGCAGGCTAGGATATTACATGGACAGGCTAGGGTAGTATAGGGGCAGGCTAGGGTAGTATACAAGCAGGCTAGGATATTACATGGACAGGCTAGGGTAGTATAGGGGCAGGCTAGGGTAGTATACAAGCAGGCTAGGATATTACATGGACAGGCTAGGGTAGTATAGGGGCAGGCTAGGGTAGTATACAAGCAGGCTAGGATATTACATGGACAGGCTAGGGTAGTATAGGGGCAGGCTAGGGTAGTATACAAGCAGGCTAGGATATTACATGGACAGGCTAGGGTAGTATATAAACAGGCTAGGGTAGTATATAAGCAGGCTAGGGCAGCATATAGACAGGCTAGGTTAGTAAATGTACAGGCTAGTGTAGTTTAGGGGCAGGCTAGGGTAGTATATAGAAAGGCTAGGGTAGTATATGGACAGGCTGGGGTAGTATATAGTAAGACTAGGGCAGTATAGGGGCAGGCTAGGGTAGTATATAGAAAGGCTAGGGTAGTATATGGACAGGCTGGGGTAGTATATAGTAAGACTAGGGCAGTATAGGGGCAGGCTAGGGTAGTATATAGAAAGGCTAGGGTAGTATATGGACAGGCTGGGGTAGTATATAGTAAGACTAGGGCAGTATAGGGGAAGGCTAGGGTAGTATATAGAAAGGCTAGGGTAGTATATGGACAGGCTGGGGTAGTATATAGTAAGACTAGGGCAGTATAGGGGCAGGCTAGGGTAGTATACAAGCAGGCTAGGATATTACATGGACAGGCTAGGGCAGTATATAGACAGGCTAGGTTAGTAAATGTACAGGCTAGTGTAGGGGAAGGCTAGGGTAGTATATATACAGGCTAGATTAGTAAATGTACACGCTAGGGCAGTATAGGGGCAGGCTAGGGTAGTACACAAGCAGGCTAGGATAATATATGGACAGGCTAGGGTAGTATATAGACAGGCTAAGTCAGATTTACATGCAACAGCACCTTGTCTATATGCAAAATAGAATGGACGGACCACGAGGCAGAGGGAAAAAAGATTTAACCTAACATAGACTTGTTTGTAATCAACACAAGGTGGCGATCTCACATATTGTCAGTGGAATGCAAAGACAGGAAGTGATGTCAGGTAGAGACAGGAAGTGATGTCAGGTACAGACAGGAAGTGATGTAAGAGTATATATAGGAAGTTCCGGGTGAGAGGTGAGTCAGGAAGTAGAGAGGAGACATTGCTGGAAGTGGCAGCAGAGGAGGTAAGAGGATCTTATTTTACATTAACACCCAGTAACCCTCCATAAAAGGAATAGGGGGCACTCTTTACGTCTGGAGGAAAAGAGAATTAACCTCCACATACGGAAAGTAGGGTTGCCACCTTTTCTTCAAGCCAAACCTGAACACTTTAGCGGCACTGGGCACATTTATTTTTCTGTAGTATACGCTATAGGATTATAAAAGACCTGGGACATCTTTGGGTGCCACAAGGAGAGTAGTAATGGGGTACGTTTCTGATAACAGTGGGTGCGTTCAAATTACTCTTGCTGACATCATCACCATGCCCCCCCCCCCCCAGTGATGCCGAACCTGCCTACAGAGAGCCCACCCACAGCTCCCAGATAGCAACAGATTTGTGTGTGACTGTCTCAGTTACTTGGGGAGCCGAAGCCCTCTCTGACAAAATGTCCGGGTTTCAGTCTGCCTTAAACCCGCACACATGATTCAAAACCTAGACTGTCCGGGTGAATCCTGGTCAGGTGGCAACCCTAACGGAAAGGCTTCTTCACAATAAGAGCTGTTGAAATACGTAATGGACTACCTCAAGAACCAGTACTGAGCGTCTCAGTAGATTGTTTTAAAAACTAGTTCTGTAGCACCCTCTAGTGTGCTACTAGTGTGAGTGCAGGAAAATATATGTTTTGACTCGTGTTTAAACAACCTGTGAGTCTTAATTGGATCATGGGTTCACTTTAGTTCAAGGAAGGATAACTCATGCAGGCAAGTCTCTGGTGCCTCCTGATGGTTCTGGAAAGTTGGAGAACGTTCTGGAAACTGGAGTGCGAAGGCTTGGAGGGTCATTCTGCTTACACTGGGGAGCTTGGCCAATCAATGGGCGGTGGGCGTGGCAGGGTGATTGAGCCAGCGCTTAAGTATGGATGAGTCATGCTGGCAGGGAAGTCAGGTGGAAGATGGAAATGGAGTGCTGAGGGGACTGTTGGTTGCCCTTGAGGTGAACCCCCTGGTCTGGGGGCGGTGGTGCTCTGCCTCGGGTTGATGCTCGGCTTGGGAGGATCCTGACAACAGAAGCAGTTTGGAGGAGATTTTCCCTGAGAGACAGCGGGAGCAAGGAGGACAGTGTGAGTACTACAGCACGGTCAGGGACTTACAAGGGGAGAGATGGCCGCATGTAGCAGGTCTCTCTGGAAGATAGAGGTGTGCGTAAATCTTTCTTAACCTTGCCCTGGGAGATCTCAAGAGACGTCGAGTAGACTGGTGAATAGACGGTCGATGCTTTTGGAAGATAAGAAAGGAATTTTTTTCCCATTTGGCTCAATTTGGACCATAATTCAAAAAGTTTTTTGCTTTCCTCTGAGTCAACTGTTGGTATAGGATTATGCATATGGAGATTTTCTATTAATTTCTTTTTCTATTGGTCTTTTCAATCTTTTTTCAAGTCATTTATCCAACTTGAGTGGTAGTATTTAGAAGGACACAAGGATCTCTACAAGGACGTCATGATGGAGAATCAGCCGCCCCTCACATCACCGGGTAAGAGGAGACTTTATTGTAAAGGAGAGAGCAGTACGGAGGCTCCACCTAGATCCCCCATCATCTGATAAACACATAGAAACAATGTATTCAGTCAGTGTGTGTGTTTCCTACAGATGGATCCAGTAATGGGAACCCACCATGTCCATGTCCTCTGTATTCCCGGGATTCCACAGAAGTTAATATTAAAGAAGAAATAAAAGAGGAGGATGGTGTAATGGAGGAGACAGAGTTTCAAAAAGGACACAAGAAGCAGTACCAGGACACCATGGTGGAGTCATCCAGCTACAGAAATCCACCAGAGAGATGTCCCCGTCCTCTGTATTCCCGGGATTCCACACAGGAAGGTCACACCATCCCCCACCATCATCAGGTAGATAAAGCTGAGCATGTAGACCTAAAAAATTATTTCAAGCTCTGACAGGACATTCGTCTATGTAAACTTTTTTAATTTTAATAAGTATATTCTGTCATCTTTGGGGTTTAGGGTGAAGAACGGAAAGACATCAAAGTTGAGGTTAAAGAGGAAAAAGAAGAGAGGTTGGTGAGTGGAGATCAGCAGTCTATGGAGGAGGAGGGAGGTCCTCTGTATTCCCGGGATTCCACCCAGGAAGATCACACCTATAAAGGGAATGATCAGGTAGATGGGACAGAGAAAAATAACTCGAAAAAAGTTATACGAGAGGACATTCTTCTACGTAATCTCTTGTTTCTTTTCTATCATCTTCGGGGCTTAGGGTGAAGAACGGAAAGACATCAAAGTTGAGCATAAAGAAGAAGAAACGTTGGTGAGTGGAGATCAGCAGTCTATGGAGGAGGGGGAGATGATTATGGGAAGTAAACAGGAATCTTTTCTACATAAGTACACAAGTAAGTCATAAACACTAAATGCCGAAACACGTCACATTTTTATATGAGTATAAAATATGTATTTAGTAGACATGTGCACCCTGAAATATTTCGTTTCGGAATTTCGTTTTCGTCCGAAAAATAAATTTATTTAGTTACTCCCGAAATTCGTTTTTTATTTATTTTGTTTCGTTAAAAAATGCATTCGTCCGAAAATCCAAATGAATTATGGTCGAATCTGTCATTGGAGGCTTATGGTGTCTGTCGAATGTTCTAAGAAGATTCGATGGAGCAGCTGAACTGTACGACGCTGCAATCGTACATTTCCGGTCGAATGTTCCGCCTACAAGCTATAGAAGAATTCTAATGTTGTATGACAGTACAAGTAATAGTAATAGTTATATTTATAAATTATTATTACTAGTCAACCAACATTCAAATTCTTCTATAGCCTATGGGCGGAGCATTTGACCGGAAATGTACGATTGCGGCGTCGTACAGTTTAGCTGCTTGTCGAATCTTCTTAGAACTTTCGACAGACACCATAAGCCTTCAATGACAGATTTGACGTTTGTATGTTGTTGGCTGCTTCGTCGAATCTTTGTCATTCATGTCGAATAGGTTACCCCAACACTGTCTCTATAATGTCGAATCTTTCCTCTCTATGTAGAATAATCTCGGACTAATAGAGTTAAGGTTAGGCACATTCGACCACAGGTTCGATAGACACAGATCGCTATTGTCAGCGTCACGCCAAATCTCCTATCTGTATCGAACTGTTGTAGAAACGAAAATTAAGCATTTTTTTATGTCGGATCTTTTGGATTTTGGATTCTGCGTGTTCATTTTCGTTTGCTAAAACGATAACGAAAATACCCGAAATTCGGACGAAAATGCAATCGGACGAAAACGAATGCACATGTCTAGTATTTAGGTGCCGGATTGTTGGGTTGAGACAAATTTCCCAACAGCTTTATCTCCAGCTTTATGATCCATCTTCATCCATGCCTACAAATTGAATGCACTGATTCAGATACTTGTGTTACATGTGTGTCCCCCACACAGTGGTACCCTCCTGATCATGGTATCAATAAATATTATAATAATAATAATAATCAGCCATAATACTGACTTCTCATTTAGATGAGAGCCCCTCTACTAGTGGACATCCTCCATTATTAAGGAAACCACATCTCTGCTGACCAAAGCCAGGGAACTGTGTGCCGGAAATAGGCTGTTTGTAAAGCTGGCACAGGGCCGGGACAAGGGGTGGGCAAAAGGAGTGCCTGCCCTGTGTGGCATAACCAGGCCCAGAAAAAGGGGTGGGCAGAAGGGGCGCCTGTCCTGTGTGGTATTACCAGGGTCAGGATAAGGGGTGGGCAGAAGGGGCGCCTGCCCTGCGTGGTATAACCAGGGTCAGGATAAGGGGTGGGCAGAAGGGGCGCCTGCCCTGTGTGACATAACCAGGGTCGGGACAAGGGGTGGGCAGAAAGGGCGCCTGCCCTATGTGACATAACCAGGCCCAGAAAAAGGGGTGGGCAGAAGGGGCGCCTGCCCTGTGTGGTATAACCAGGGTCGGGATAAGGGGTGGGCAGAAGGGGAGCCTGCCCTGTGTGGCATAACCAGGCCCAGGAAAAGGGGTGGGAAGAAGGGACGCCTGCCCTGTGTGACATAACCAGGCCCAGGAAAAGGGAAGGGCAGAAGGGGCGCCTGTCCTGTGTGGTATAACCAGGGCCGGGACAAGGGGTGGGCAAAAGGGGCGCCTGCCCTGTGTGGTATAACCAGGGGCCGGACAAGGAGGTTAAATCATTAACCACTTCAGCCTCGGACCATTTGGCTGCCAAATGACCAGGCCACTTTTTGCGATTCGGCACAACGTCGCTTTAACTGACAATTGCGCGGTCGTGCGACGTGGCTCCCAAACAAAATTGACGTCCTTTTTTTCCCACAAATAGAGCTTTCTTTTGATGGTATTTGTTCACCTCTGCGGTTTTTATTTTTTTGCGCTATAAACAAAAATTAGAGCGACAATTTTGAAAAAAAAGCAATATTTTTTACTTTTTGCTATAATAAGTATCCCCAAAAAGTATATAAAAACTTTTTTTTTCCCTCAGTTTAGGCCGATACGTATTCTTCTACATATTTTTGGTAAAAAAAAAGTGCAATAAGTGCATATTGATTGGTTTGCGCAAAAGTTATAGCTTCTACAAAATAGGGGATAGATTTATGGCATTTTTATTATTTATTTATTTTTTACTAGGAATGGCGGCGATCAGCGATTTTTATTGTGACTGCGACATTATGGCGGACACATCGGACACTTTTGACCCTATTTTGGGACCATTGTCATTTATACAGCGATCAGTGCTATAAAAATGCACTGATTACTGCATAAATGTGACTGGCAGTGAAGGGGTTAACCACTAGGGGCGGGAAGGGGTTAAGTGTGTCCTAGGGAGTGATTCTAACTGTAGGGGGCGTGGCTTACTGTGATACGTCACTGATCACTGCTCCAGATGACAGGGAGCAGACGATCAGTGTTGTGTCACAAGGCAGAACAGGGAGATGACTTGTTTACAAAGTCCCCCCCGTTCTGTGATTCCGTGACCCGATCGCGGGACACTGGTGGACATCGGGTCCCGCCGGCACGGTCACGGAGACCACAGCACCCGGCAGATTCAAAGCAACGTATATATACATTGCTTTGCCTGCCCGTGACATTCTGCCGACGTACAAGTGCGTGAGGCAGTCAGCAAGCGGTTAAAGTATAACTTTTCCAAAAAAAATTACGTTTGAAAGACCGCTGCGCAAATACCGTGTGACATAAAAAATTGCAACGACCGCCATTTTATTCTCTAGGGTCTTTCCTAAAAAATATATATATATAATGTTTGGGGGTTCTGAGTAAATTTATAGCAAAAGAAAACTGATTTAAACTTGTAAACAAAAAGTGCCAGAAAAGGGCGGGACTTCAAGTGGTTGATGATTGGTTGTCTTACAGATGGACGCTTTCTTCTGAAAACCTCGGAGGGAGATCCGAATTTACCTCAAGAATTCAAGGCAGAAGATGATGACATCACACAATGTTCTCCAGGAGAAGATCCCATTATTCCAACCGCACATCACAGACCTCACCATCTGGAGGGATCAATGGATCCTTCTAATCCTGAGGAACCTTCTGATAAATCCCACACTATGACATCACATGTCCATCCTTCCCACACTATGACATCACATGTCCATCCATCCCACACTATGACATCAGATGTCCATCCATCCCACACTATGACATCAGATGTCCATCCATCCCACATTATGACATCAGATGTCCATCCTTCCCACACTATGACATCAGATGTCCATCCTTCCCACACTATGACATCAGATGTCCATCCTTCCCACACTATGACATCACATGTCCATCCTTCCCATACTATGACATCACATGTCCATCCATCCCATACTATGACATCACATGTCCATCCATCCCATACTATGACATCAGATGTCCATCTAAGATCAATGGATCCTTCTAATCCTGAGGAACCTTCTGATAAATCCCACACTATGACATCACATGTCCATCCATCCCACACTATGACATCACATGTCCATCCTTCCCATACTATGACATCACATGTCCATCCATCTCACACTATGACATCACATGTCCATCCTTCCCATACTATGACATCACATGTCCATCCTTCCCACACTATGACATCACATGTCCATCCTTCCCATACTATGACATCACATGTCCATCCATCCCATACTATGACATCAGATGTCCATCTAAGATCAATGGATCCTTCTAATCCTGAGGAATCTTCTGATAAATCCCACACTATGACATCACATGTCCATCCTTCCCATACTATGACATCACATGTCCATCCATCCCATACTATGACATCAGATGTCCATCTAAGATCAATGGATCCTTCTAATCCTGAGGAACCTTCTGATAAATCCCATACTATGACCTCAGATGTCCATCCTTCCCACACTATGACTTCAGATGTCCATCCATCCCACACTATGACATCAGAGGTCCCTCTAAGTTCTCACAGTGCTGATCAATCAACACATCCATCCAAATCCAAGGAGTCTTCTTTATATAACAGGAGTCACATGGGAGAGCGTCCTTTTTCATGTTCAGAGTGCGGGAAGTGTTTTGCTACCAAAAGAACACTTGTTCGACACCTAAGCATTCACACAGGAGAGCGTCCTTTTTCATGTTCAGAGTGCGGGAAATGTTTTTCTGACAAAGGAACACTTGGTAGACACCTATACATTCACACTGGTGTGCGTCCTTTTTCATGTTCAGAGTGCGGGAAATGTTTCAGTAAGAAAGAAAATCTTCTTGGACACCAGAAAAGTCACACGGGTGAGCGTCCCTTTTCGTGTTCCGATTGCGGGAAATGTTTCACTACGAAAACAGGCCTTCGTAGACACCAGTCAGTTCATACTAGTGAGCGTCCTTATTCATGTTCAGAGTGCGGGAAATCTTTTGCTCTGAAAGAAGAACTTGTTAAACACCAGAGAAGTCACACAGGTGAGCGGCCTTTTCCTTGTTCGGAGTGCGGGAAATGCTTTCTTAGGGTTGATCATCTTCTTCTACACTGGAAACGTCACACGGGTGAGCGTCCTTTTGCTTGTTCAGAGTGCGGGAAATGTTTCATTGATAAAGGAACACTTCTGAGACACCAAAGGATTCACACGGGTGAGAGTCCTTTTTCATGTTCAGAGTGCGGCAAATGTTTCATTGATCAAGGAACACTTCTGAGACACCAAAGGATTCACACGGGTGAGCGTCCTTTTTCATGTTCGGAGTGCGGGAAATGTTTCACCGCGAAAAGGAGCCTTCTTAGACACCAGACAATTCATACCAGTGAGCGTCCTTTTTCATGTTTATAGTGCGGGAAATGTTTTACTGACAAAGGAGCCCTTTGGGCATTGATGAGGAGGAGACACTAATATGCAGCACTGATAGGTGACACTGATGAGGCAGCACTGATAAGTCTGCATTGATGGGCACTGATAAGTCTGCATTGATGGGCACTGATGAGGACACACTAATATGCAGCACTGATGGGCACTGATAGGTGGCACTGCTGGGAAGCCTTTATAGGCAATGATGGGCACTGATGGGTGGAACTGATGGGCAGCCTTTATGGGCACTGACAGGTGGCAGGGATAGGCAGCTTATAGCACTGATAGGTGGCATTGATGGGCAGCATTTATAGGCACTGATGGACACCGACAGGCATCACTGATGGGCACTGGCATGGATCGCTGATGGTGCAGGCCAATCAAGTTCCTCAAATCCAAACTCGCTCATCCACGTTTATGGACCTTGCTTTGTGCACTGGTCCAAATCATTTGGTGGAGGGGGGATTATGGGGTGGGGATGCTTTTCAGGGGTTGGGCTCGGTCCCCTTAGTTCCACTGAAGGGAACTCTTAAGGCGTTAGCATACCGAGACATTTTGGACAATTATGTGGGAACAGTTTTGGGGGGTGACCCCTTCCTGTTCCAATATGACTGCGCACCAATGCACAAAGCCAGGTCCATAAAGACATGGATGAGCGAGTTTGGGGGTGGAGGAACTTGACTGGCCTGCACAGAGTCCTGACCTCAAACCGATAGAACACCTTTGGGATGAATTAGAGTGGAGACTGAGAGCCAGGCCTTGTCATCTATCATCAGGGCCTGACCTCACAAATGCGCTTCTGGAAGAATGGTCAAACATTCCCATAGACACACACCTAAACCTTGTGGACAGCCTTCCCAGAAGAGTTGAAGCTGTTACAGCTGCAAAGGGTGGGGCCAACTCAATATTGAACCCTACGGACTAAGACTGGGATGCCATTAAAGTTCATATGCGTGTAAAGACAGGCGTCCCAATACTTTTGGTAATCTTGTGTATAATATACATCAAGCTGGTCTATTTTCAAGTACATGCTTTACATAACCAAGATGATTGCAATAGGGGAGAGGAAGGCATCTTGTAACTCATAGCGTTTCATGAATACTTTCACTTCTTCAGGAGTAAATGCCTCCAACAACAGAACTTGGACCTTCATAAAACCTAACGTCTCCATCTGGTGACCGCTGCTCAGTGTCTGACCCGGGAGTAGTGGAACGGGACCAAGACACCCAATCGGAAAACCAATGAGGTGGCACAAGAGAGTTCATGGATGTGGTTAAAAAACAATTCCAAAGTACCAAAAACCAACCTAGAGTTTGCAAAGGTGAGTGATGATTCTCCAACCAAACATCGTGATCTCAAAGGAAAAGAGGCATCTACTCCTGAGGAAGTGAAAGTGTTTACGAAACGTGTCGAGTTGCAAGACGCATTCCTCTCCCATATTACAATCATGTTGGTTATGTAAAGCGTGTACTTGAAAATATACCAGCTTGATGTACAGTATATATTGTTACTTGTAACCCATTGTCTTGATGTGCCAAACATTTTTTATGTGTACTTTATACATTTATGTGTCAAATCCTTGTACAATAAATTGATATTGTATGACTTTTGTATTATGCCTCATTTAAAGTCCAATGGGCCAATATTGGTTGTGTGTATGTTATATATAAAGTCCCTTGGACGGCAAGGAGACCAAACCTGTCAATCTTGAAGGAAATCAACCCTGAATATTCACTGGAAGGACAGATCCTGAAGCTGAAACTCAAATGCTTTGGCCACCTAATGCGAAGAGAGGACTCGTTGGAAAAGACGATGATGATGGGAAACATGGAAGGAAAAAGAGAAGAGGACAACAGAAAGCAAGATGGATGGATAGCATCATCGAAAAACAACAAAAATGAAGTTAAGCAAGCTCCGGGAGGCAGTGGAGGACAGAAAAGCCTGGCTCGCTATGGTCCATGAGGTCACGAAGAGTCAGATACGACTAAACGACGTCATCGCGGCTCCGGCGCTGTGAGTGGCCGGAGCCACGATGACGTCACTCCCGCGCATGTGCACAGGAGCCCTCCATTCCTGCACGATACGCGGGACCTTCTCTGCGCATGCGCCGTGGACGTCAGCGGCTGCATGCAAGCTGAATATCTCCTAAGCCGTACAGGTTTAGGAGATATTCATTTTACCTACAGGTAAGTCTTATTATAGGGTTACCTGTAGGTAAAAATGACCAAAGGGGACAATACAACCGCTTTAAGCACCTGGTCACAGATCTTTTCTACAATTGGTCTTTTATTAATGAGTCATCGAGTTTAGAAAGTCTGTGTGCCAATTGATATTCCAAGGGTACATGAGATATTTCATGTCACAGATCAGCAGCTTTGCTGTTGCTGGTGATCTGTCACTTGTATTTCCACAGACCAGCAGGTACATGTAGTCAGGGCTGGCCCACCACATTGTGCTGCCTGGGTCCAAGAATGAAATACTGCCCCCCCCCCCAAAATAAATAAAAAAAATCACGCCCACCAAAAGGCCACCACATCCATTATTTTATATGATAATAATTAAAGCGAATAAAATTTATCAGGAAGTCAGATTTACATGCAACAGCACCTTGTCTATATGCAAAATTATATGACATACCAATTTCTTGAATTCCAAGGGGCAGCTAGGGTAGTATGTGGACAGGCTAGGGTAGTATAGGGGCAGGCTAGGGGGGGTATATAGACAGGCTAGGGTAGTATATGGACAGGCTAGGGCAGTATAGGGGCAGGCTATGGTAGTATACAAGCAGGCTAGGGTAGTATATGGACAGGCTGGGGTAGTATAGGGGCAGGCTAGGGTAGTATATATACAGGCTAGATTAGTAAATGTACACGCTAGGGCAGTATAGGGGCAGGCTAGGGTAGTACACAAGCAGGCTAGGATAATATATGGACAGGCTAGGGTAGTATATAGACAGGCTAAGTCAGATTTACATGCAACAGCACCTTGTCTATATGCAAAATTATATGACATAACAACTTCTTGAATTCCAAGGGGCGGCTAGGGTAGTATAGGGGCAGGCTAGGGTAGTATATAGATAGGCTAGGGTAGTATATGGACAGGCTAGGGTAGTATATGGACAGGCTAGGGTAGTATATAGATAGGCTAGGGTAGTATATGGACAGGCTAGGGTAGTATATGGACAGGCTAGGGTAGTATATAGATAGGCTAGGGTAGTATATGGACAGGCTAGGGTAGTATATGGACAGGCTAGGGTAGTATATAGATAGGCTAGGGTAGTATATGGACAGGCTAGGGTAGTATATGGACAGGCTAGGGTAGTATATAGATAGGCTAGGGTAGTATATGGACAGGCTGGGGTAGTATATGGACAGGCTAGGCTAGTATATAGACAGGCTAGGGTAGTATATGGACAGGTTAGGGTAGTAAATTGACACGCTAGGGCAGTATAGGGGCAGGCTATAGTAGTATATAGACAGGCTAGAGTAGTATAGGGACAGGCTAGGTTTGTAAATGGACAGACTAGGGCAGTATATAGACAGGCTAGATTAGTAAATGTACAGGCTAGGGTAGTATAGGGACAGGCTAGGGCAGTATAGGGGCAGGCTAGGGTAGTATACAAGCAGGCTAGGATAGTATATAAACAGGCTAGGGCAGTATAGGGGCAGGCTAGGGTAGTATATAAACAGGCTAGGGCAGTATAGGGGCAGGCTAGGGTAGTATATAGACAGACTAGATTGGTAAATGTACAGGCTAGGGCAGTATAGAGACAGGCTAGTGTAGTATAGGGGCAGGCTAGGGTAGTATATAGAAAAGCTAGGGCAGTATAGGGGCAGGCTAGGGTAGTATATAGAAAAGCTAGGGTAGTAAATGGACAGGCTGGGGTAGTATAGGGGCAGGCTAGACTAGTAAATGGACAGGCTAGGGTAGTATATGGACAGGCTAGGGTAGTATATGGACAGGCTAGGGTAGTATATGGACAGGCTAGGGTAGTATACGGACAGGCTAGGGTAGTATATGGACAGGCTAGGGTAGTATACGGACAGGCTAGGGTAGTATATGGACAGGCTAGGGTAGTATACGGACAGGCTAGGGTAGTATATGGACAGGCTAGGGTAGTATACGGACAGGCTAGACTAGTAAATGGACAGCCTAGGGCAGTATATGGGAGGCTAGGGTAGTATACGGACAGGCTAGGGTAGTATATGGACAGAATAAGACAAGTATATGTGCAAAGAACTGAATATATATATAGATAAATGTCCAACAGGTAACAGGGAAAAAAAGTTCACAGACCATAAGGAGGATGTAGAAATCCACCGCACAGGGCAGCCGTCATATGGGAACACAAACCATGTTCCAGTACATTGTAAATAAATAAAGGGAGAGGCGCCTCCGGGGTCAGAAGTATTACAAGTGTTAATAGCACTAAAACTAAACAACTCAATAAAATTTTTACTTTTTCAGTGATTTTATCACCATCACTCATCTTTAACCTAATTCAATTCACATTCATTAACTTTTTCACAACACTTTCACTGATTTTATATATACGTTACAATAATCTTTATGGTCTCTCTGCTGTTAGAGTAATACAAACCTATATTAACTAATTAACACATCAGCCCGCAGGGGTTAACAACAAATAATATAATTCATAGTTAATTAATAAAAAAAATGAATGATTCAATCATTCGTTTAGTGGTTGCCCATTTTGGCAACTTTTAACAGTTAAAAATTATTTTCTAAAAAAATATTTTTCTAATTATTTGTAAAAACACTAAGGCTGCCATAATATATCACAGGCGCTTGCTTGCTCTTCTCCTTGTCCCCTTGGAAGTCCAAAAAAGTCGTCTCTTGTAAGTTCTTTGGAGGTGGGGTCTGTCTCAGGGAGAGCAAAGATGACACATGAATGGTTCCAGGATCACAGAAACTAGATTTTAAAGAAATCTCTGACTACAGGACCTGTCTATTCCTCTCTCCATCATCATAACTGGTAAATATACACTATTGTGTGTGGCTAGATGTAATGTTTAAATATAAAATGATGACTGAAACATGAAAAAATATTTTTCCTGACAGACTCCATGGCAGCCTACGTGTGGGTTAATCCCGCCCCTCATACCTCATAGGACCCTTCTCCCATAAATCTTTGCTCTGGGCCAGAGGCCGTGTTCCTTTTTTTGTCCTCCTCCTAGGACCAAGATATAGTCTTACCTTTTCATGAAGTTTTCCTGTAATCCAGGCCTGGCGGTGTGCACGGCGATACGTTGGTGGTTAGCGGTGATCCTCTCTGCAGTCCAGCAATCCTAGCTATTAGCAGGTGGACATGGGCGATATGATGTGATACCATGAAGAGCTTACTAACCTGACCATTGGCAGGCAAGCGGCAATATGGCCAAACGTCCCAGCTATTAGCGGGAGGCTTTGTAAACGCCCGATCGTGCGGTGGGTCGAGCGAACAGCTCCCCAGTCCCAGGTTCTGGTCCGGATCGTGCCGTGGTGGTGGTAATGTACAAAGATATTCCTTTTATATGGCAGCCGTATCTCTGTGTTTTGTGTGTCTTCTTATTTTCTATCAAGCTCCAGTGAGTGGCCACGGCGGCTGGAGCGCAGCTGCGTTCCAGCTCGCCGTTTCAGGAAGTCGCTGCGCATCCGCAAGCCGCGAACGAAGATTCCGTGCTTGGTTCGTGCAGGCGCAGTTTCGCCAAAATGGCGGTCGCGCATGCGATTGGCCGCCACCGGATGGCAACCGCTATGGGGCGGTGACATCGTTAACGGTGGCAGATTTAAATAGCTGTCAAAGCAGCTATTACTTGGGATGACTTGCAGGCGTATGCAGTGTTTACCCAGGCACTGGGCTCTGGTTTACAAGGTAAATTGTTTGCTGCAGGCTCCCTGGGTGCTGGCTATGTTTTGTTATGTGCAGTCTCATGCCTGTTGTCACTCCTGTTTCTCATAAGGCTTTAATGATTCATTTCACTTTCAAACTGCCTTGCCATGGATCTGTCACCGCCCTCTTGTGGCCAACCCTTGCGCGGCAGGTAGGATTTATTTATTTTCTACCTGTGATGCTTGGGTTCACTCATTCAGGAGCTCTTAACCCTTTCTTTTTCACTCAGCTCTTCTAGGTCTGAACACCAAAGCACGGCAAAGACCATCCTAGGTCTCAACGTTGTCACTCCTCTTCAAGGTCCAGACGTCAGATCTTCCTTTAGATCTAGGTACCACAGATAGGAGTCTAAAACCACCTCTGGGCGTCACTCTCACCGCCACTCCAGCCGCTCTGTGAGGAAAGCCTGCTGGGTATGCGGGGCCCAGGTTCCTGAAGGCAAAATCGCTCTGCAAGCGATGCTTTTCTAAAGTCGCATAAGAGAGGGTGGAGACCAACAAGTGGAAGCACTGGTCAGAAAGGTGGTCCATGAGTCCCTGAGTAAAGGGGATTCTGGTCATACCCACAACCCTGCTGGCGACACTATGTCAGTCCCTATTAGGGATGATCTCAAGGCTCCAGGCCCTTCACAGCCGAGCCATTCCTCAATTGAAGCCTCAGACAGTGAGGTGGAGGTAGATGACCCTGGTGCAGGTTTTGAATTTGCCCTAGTACCACAGCTGGTCAAAAGCTGTCAAAGAAGCTTTGAGATGGAAGAGCCAGTGGAGGCACCCTCCAAACAGAGGAAATATTTTAAACACCTCAAAAAAGAACGCCCTAATTTCTCCTTTTTGGGTGAACTCAGCGCAATAATTACCAACGAATGGGGTGGTGTTGAAAGGAAGAATTGCCTGTTAATGAAGGTATCAAAAATGTACCCATTTAAAAGCAAGGATGTAAAACACCTGGAGTCGGCTCCTCTCATTGACTCAGCCCTAATGAGGATGGTGAGGCATGTCACACTCCCATTGTAGGATACTGTTTCCTTTAGGGATTGCCTGGAGTGGAAAATTTATACCGACCTCAAGCAGATCTACATTACAGCGGGTATGACCTGCAAACCAGCTCTAGCTCTCGCAGCCCTTTCTAAAGCGATGGAAGTCTGGGCAGACGACGTAGATGCTTCTCTGAGGAGCATCTCGGAAGAACTGGCCAGGAGCTCACCTATTCATGGGCTAAGGTTGACGTTGGCTTTGCTCGTGGGGTTTCCCTAGACATAATTCGCCTGGTGGCTCGGATCATGCTGACATCTGTCACGGCTAAGCGTGCCTTGTGGCTGCGCCCATGGGTAGCTGACCCTGCCTCCAAGCAGGCATGGTGCAGGATTCCATTTGGGGGTTCGTCCCTCTTTGGGAACATATCGGACAGTGCCATCACCCGTGCCACAGGGGGCAAGTCGGGGTTCCTTCCCCAGGATCGCCGTCTGCTAAACCAGAAGAGAACACAGCCCAGGCAAAGTTCAGATTGAGCAAAGAATGCTCGCTACTATAGGCCTGGCCGTGAGTTCAAAAAGACCTGGAAGAAAAAAAAAAAACAGCCTTCAGGCCAGAAGTTTTCAAAAGGGGCATCTTCCGGTGGACAAGAATCCCCTAAGTCTTTATTATATTGCACCTGCCTAAAACAGAGCGAGTCGGCATCCTTGCCTCTCTCGGAAGAGGAAAAGCGAATTTTTCTGTCTCTCTTGTGGCTCAGGGCGCTGCAATTCCAGTTCCAGACGACAAAAGGTTTTAAGGGGTCTACTCGCCCCTCTTCATGGTGTTGAAGAAAAACGTCTCCTGGAGGCCAGTTATAGACCTAACCCACTTGAATTCTTTTATCTAGAAGGAGAAGTTCAAGATGGAGACACTGCTCATGATCAGTCAAGCAATCCAACCCGGCGATTGGCTTGTCTCTATAGACCTGAAGGACGCCTACTTCCATGTTCCGATCACGTCAGAATTCCAGAAATACCTTCGCTTTGCTGTCGATCAAATCCGTCTGCAGTTCACCTGTCTCCCCTTCGGGCTTACAACATCGACTCGTGTGTTTTCAAAACTTGTTGGCTGTCGTGGCTCTGATCAGGACCAGAGGTATCCGTCTGTATCACTATCTAGACGACCTGCTGTTGTCTCGGGACAAGGAGCAGTTGCTAATCCACAGATCCTAGGTCATCTCCACTCTACTCGAGTTTGGTTGGCTTCTGAATCTGGAAAAGAGCCATCTGGATCCTATGCAGTCCCTGGTATTCCTCGGGGCACACTTCAACGCTATCAAGAGCACCATCTTGTTACCCCTGGAAAAATCCCAGTGATCCGGGACAGAGTTTGGCTTGCAATGTCGTCCTCATCTCCAAGCCTCTCAATGCCTAAAGATCATTGGCACCATGGTGGCAACAACACCCATGGTAAAGTGGGCTCAGTGGAAAATGTGGCCCTTCCAGAAGGGTTTCCTCCAGCAGTATAATCCAGGGCTTCGGGATCACTTTATCCAAATCCAAATAACCTCATCCATGCGGGAGAGCTTTCCTTGGTGGCTACAACAGAGGAACCTCCTCAATTGTCAGTCCATCTCACCTGTGTCTTGGGTCACCATCACTACAGATGCCAGCAACAGGGGCTGACAGAAGTAGCCCAAGGCATATGGAATTTTCCCTCTCACAGGATAGTCTCCAATGTTCTGGAACTCCGGGAAGCGTTCTGCGCTCTGCAGGCCTTTCACCACTTAACAGCAGGAGACTCAGTCCTCCTAAGACTGGACAACACAACGGCAGTCGCATACATCAAGAGACAGGGGGGTACTCGCAGTCTCTCCCTGTCAAAGGAAATAGAGCCCATCATGATCTGGGCCCAGAAAAACCTGGCCAACCTGACAGCTGTCTATCTCCCTGGAGTCCCGAACGTTCAGGCAGATTTTCTGTTGAGAGTTTCTCTGGACAACGAGTGGACTTCCCCCCCGAAGTCTTCAGGTGGGTCCTGTCCCTGGGAGTCATTCCGGAAGTAGACTTGTTCGCCTCCCCATGTAACTTCAGACTAGAGAGATACTACACGAGGTCTTGGTATTCCCAGGCTTTTGGGTAGATGCTCTGACAGACCATTGGCGGTTCCACAGGGCCTATGCCTTTCCCCCGGTTCCTGTCATTCTCCGTTTTTTGTCGAGGCTCAGGATGGAAGAAGCAGAGATAGTGGCAATAGTCCCGTACTGGCCAAACAAGCCATGGTTTCCACTGCTGATGCAACTCAGCTTCCGGGACCCAGTTCCTCTACCCTCCAGACCAGATCTCCTATCACAAGGGGCACATCCATGCCCGACCCATCTACATCTGATGATCTGGTTCTTGAGAGGGGAAGGTTGGAGGCCCTAGGCTGTCCAAGTAGGGCCATCTCCACAATATTAAATGCCAGAAGAACAGGCACCAACAGGGTCTACCAGAGGATTTGGAAAAAGTTTTCAGACTACACCTCTTCCACTGCAGGTTCTTGCAATAACCCAAAGATACATGATATCCTGGGCTTCTTACAATCAGGATTGGATCTCTCATTGTCAGTCAGCTCGCTGCGAGTCCAAATTACTGTAATCTCTGCCTTTACGGGTGTTTCCTGGGCTAGACACCCTCTTACTCAGTAGTTTTTCAGAGGAGCAATAAGGCTCAGACCTTAGAGCCAAGTTTTTCTAATTGGGATCTTCTCCTTGTCCTGGATTTTTTCTTAGGTAGAGAGTTGGAACATGAAGATCAATCTTCTGTCAAATGACTCTCTCTAATAGTTGTCTTCTTGGTGGCTATAACATCGGCCAAGAGGGTCTCTGAAATCAGCTCTCTGGGATGCAAGGAGCCATTTCTAAACCTTTTAATTCCTATGTTGGGTTCAAACCCCAAAGTGGCATCTGTGTTTCATGACAATCAGGAGATTGCTCTTCCAACGTTCAGATCTACCGAGGATTCCAGTGTTTATCCCTTAGATGTTGGAAAAGCTCTGAGTCAGTATCTTGAAGCTACAGCTTCTTTCCGTCAGACCGACCACCTGCTCGTTCTTTTCACAGGAAGTATAAGGGAATGCGTGCCTCTTCCAGATCTATTGGAGCATGGATTGTTCAGGCCATTCAGTGGGCCTATAAAGCCAAGGGCTTGGCGCCTCCAGAAGCGGTGACTGCTCACTCAACTAGAAGTGTCTTCATCATGGGCGGCATCACGTCATGTGCCTCCAGAAGTTATTTGCAAGGTGGCCTTGTGGTCTTCAATTAACACGTTCATGGCACACTACTGCATAGAGCCAGCCTCATTATCTTCTGTTTAATTTGGTTTACGCATCTTGTCTGTTGATGGTGCCACTTAAACCTTTTTTCTTTTGTCCAGCACTCTGCCCACCCGGGTGTGTATGGCTAGTTATTTCCCACACGTAGGCTGCCATGGAGTCTGTCAGAAAAACGGAAAATTTATATCAAATACTTACCGTAATTTTCCTTTCCTGATGGACTCCATGGCAGCAGGAGTTCTCTCCCAGTGGCTGGAGTAGGCTAAATTATGGAACACGGCCTCTGGCCCAGAGCAAAGATTTATGGGAGAAGGGTCCTATGAGGTATGAGGGGCGGGATTAACCCACACGTAGGCTGCCATGGAGTCCATCAGGAAAGGAAAATTACGGTAAGTATTTGATATAAATTTTCCGTTTTCTTTCCCGGCATAGAATAAAAAGTCCCCCTTGAAGAAGACCATAATAAGAAGGGTCGAAACGCGTAGGAGTCTCATGTGGAGGACCACGTTGCAGTAAAATGCTAATAACGGGTTTCATACAAATGTGTAGTCTCATTATGAATGATGGGTATGCTATTTTCATGTAAATGTCAGAGAGCACTTTTTACAACTTTCATGAAATTGTTAATTGCTTTTTGATAAAATAAAATAACTTTAATCAACAAATTTTAATATTCTTCTTGGCTGCTAAAAAAAACCCAGTGAGGGAATTCTCCATTTTATCAAATTAAAACAGTATTATAAAACAGTACAATAAACCATATATTTATATGAAGTTTTTTATGTATAATCTGTATATGTAATCATCGATATATCCTAATAGAAGAATGGACAGACCACGAGGCAGAGGGAAAAAAGATGGAACGTAACATAGACTGCAGTATTTGTATTCAACACAGGGTGGCGATCTCACATATTGTCAGTGGAATGCAAAGACAGGAAGTGATGTCAGGTACAGACAGGAAGTAATGCATGTGTATATATAGGAAGTTCCGGGTGAGAGGTGAGTCAGGAAGTAGAGAGGAGACATTGCTGGAAGTGGCAGCAAAGGAGGTAAGAGGATCTTATGTTACATTAACACCCTGTAACCCTCCATAAAAGGAATAGGGGGCACTCTTTACGTCTGGGGGGAAAAGAGAATTAACCTCCACATACGGAAAGTAGGGTTGCCACCTTTTCTTCAAGCCAAACCTGAACACTTTAGCGGCACAGGGCACATTTATTTTTCTGTAGTATACGCTATAGGATTATAAAAGAGCTGGGACATCTTTGGGTGCCCCAAGGAGAGTAGTAATGGGGTACATTGCTGGGAACAGTGGGTGTGTTCAAATTACTCTTGCTGACATCATCGCCCTGCCCCCCCCCCCCCCCAGTGATGCCGAACCTGCCCACAGACAGCCCACCCACAGCTCCCAGATAGCAACAGATTTGTGTGTGACTGTCTCAGTTACTTGGAGAGCCACAGCCCTCTCTGACAAAATGTCCGGGTTTCAGTCTGCCTGAAACCCGGACACATGATTCAAAACCTGGACTGTCCGGGTGAATCCTGGGCAGGTGACAACCCTAACGGAAAGGCTTCTTCACAATAAGAGCTGTTGAAATATGTAATGGACTCCCTCAAGAACCAGTACTGAGCAGCTCAGTAGATTGTTTTAAAAAGTGGTTGTGTAGCACCCTCTAGTGTGAGTCTTAATTGGGTCATGGGTTTACTTTAGTTAAAGGTACAATGACTCATACAGGCAAGTCTCTGGTGCAGAATATAAACAAAAAAGTCAGTGCTACTAACCAAACATCACATAGAAAGCAGAGCTCCCAGGTGCTCGATCCACAGTCGCTGGCTGAGTAGAAGTGAACGAAGAAAAGATGATCCGCACTCCGGTCGTTACTCTTAAAAAATTGACGTATTTATTGACAAGCCACAGTAGACAAACGCAAATAGGAAAGGTTAGCGCGTTTCAGCCTATAAGGCCTTAGTCATAACCACATGACTTATGACTAAGGCCTTATAGGCGGAAACACGTTAACCTTTACTATTTGCGTTTGTCTACTGTGGCTTGTCAATAAATACGTAAATTTTTTAAGAGCAACGACCGGAGTGCGGATCATCTTTTCTTCAAGTCTCTGGTGCCTCCCGATGGTTCTGGTTCTGGAAAGTTGGAGAACGTTCTGGAAACTGGAGTGTGAAGGCTTGGAGGGTCATTCTGCGTACTCTGGGGAGCTTGGCCAATCAATGGGCGGTGGGTGTGGCAGGGTGGTTGAGCCAGCGCTTAAGTATGGATGAGTCATGCTGGCAGAGAAGTCGGGTGGAAGATGGAGATGGAGTGCTGAGGGGACTGTTGGTGGCCCTTGAGGTGAACCCTCTGGTCTGGGGGCGGTGGTGCTCTGCCTCGGGTTGATGCTCGGGCTGGCTTGGGAGGATCCTGACAACAGAAGCAGTTTGTAGGGGATATTCCCTGAGAGACAGCAAGAGCAAGGAGGGCAGTGTGAGTACTACAGCACGGTCAGGGACTTACAAGGGGAGAGATGGGCGCATGTAGCAGGTCTGTCTGGAAGATAGAGGTGTGCTTAAATCTTTCCTAACCTTGCCCTGGGAGATCTCAAGAGAAGTCGGGTAGACTGGTGAATAGACGGTCGATGCTTTTGGAAGATGAGAAAGGAATTTTTTCCCATTTGGCTCAATTTGGACCATAATTTAAAAGGTTTTTGCTTTCCTCTAAGTCAACTGTTGGTATAGGATTATGCATATGGAGATTTTCTATTAATTTCTTTTTCTATTGGTCTTTTCAATCTTTTTTCAAGTCATTTATCCAACTTGAGGAGTGTGAGTATTTAGAAGGACACAAGGATCTCTACAAGGACGTCATGATGGAGAATCAGCCGCCCCTCACATCACCGGGTAAGAGGAGACTTTATTGTAAAGGAGAGAGCAGTACAGAGGGTCCACCTAGATCCCCCATCATCTGATAAACACATAGAAACAATGTATTCAGTCAGTGTGTGTGTTTCCTAAAGATGGATCCAGTAATGGGAACCCACCAGAGAAATGTCCCCGTCCTCTGTATTCCCCGCTAACAGTGGGGCCCAAACTGTAGGGTGGTGCACATTATTGTAAAGGAGAGAGCAGTACGGAGGGTCCACCTAGATTCTCCATCATCTGATAAACACATAGAAACAATGTATTCAGTCAGTGTGTGTGTTTCCTACAGATGGATCCAGTAATGGGAACCCACCAGAGAAATGTCCCTGTTCTCTGTATTCCCAGCTTACAGTGGGGCCCAAACTGTAGGGTGGTGCACATTATTGTAAAGGAGAGAGCAGTACGGAGGGTCCACCTAGATTCTCCATCATCTGATAAACACATAGAAACAATGTATTCAGTCAGTGTGTGTGTTTCCTACAGATGGATCCAGTAATGGGAACCCACCAGAGAGATGTCCCCGTCCTCTGTATTCCCAGCTAACAGTGGGGCCCAAACTGTAGGGTGGTGCACATTATTGTAAAGGAGAGAGCAGTACGGAGGGTCCACCTAGATTCTCCATCATCTGATAAACACATAGAAACAATGTATTCAGTCAGTGTGTGTGTTTCTTACAGATGGATCCAGTAATGGGAACTCACCAGAGAGATGTCCATGTCCTCTGTATTCCCGGGATTCCACAGTTAATATTAAAGAAGAGATAAAAGAGGAGGATGATGAGGATGGTGTAATGGAGGAGACAGAGTTTCCAAAAGGACACAAGAAGCAGTACCAGGACACCATGGTGGAGTCATCCAGCTACAGAAATCCACCAGAGAGATGTCCCCGTCCTCTGTATTCCCGGGATTCCACACAGGAAGGTCACATTATCCCTCACCATCATCAGGTAGATAAAGCTGAGCATGTAGACCTAAAAAATTATTTAAAGCTCTGACAGGACATTCGTCTATGTAAACTTTTTTAATTTTAATAAGTATATTCTGTCATCTTTGGGGTTTAGGGTGAAGAACGGAAAGACATCAAAGTTGAGGTTAAAGAGGAAAAAGAAGAGAGGTTGGTGAGTGGAGATCAGCAGTCTATGGAGGAGGAGAGAGGTCCTCTGTATTTCCGGAATTCCACCCAGGAAGATCACACCTATAAAGGGAATGATCAGGTAGATGGGACTGGAGAAAAAGAACTCGAAAAAAGTTCTATGAGAGGACATTCTTCTACGTAATTTCTTGTTTCTTTTCTATCATCTTCGGGGTTTAGGGTGAAGAACGGAAAGACATCAAAGTTGAGGTTAAAGAGGAGAAAGAAGAGAGGTTGGTGAGTGGAGATCAGCAGTCTATGGAGGAGGGGGAGATAATTATGGAAAGTAAACAGGAGGAATCTTCTCTACATAAGGACACAAGTAAGTCATAAACACTAAATGCCGAAACACGTCACATTTTTATATGAGTATAAAATATGTATTTAGTAGACATGTGCACCCTGAAATATTTTGTTTCAGAATTTCGTTTTTGTCCAAAAAATACATTTATTTAGTTACTCCCGAAATTTTCGTTTTTATTTATTTTGTTTCGTTAAAAAATGCATTCGTCCGAAAATCCAAATGAATTATGGTCGAATCTGTCATTGGAGGCTTATGGTGTCTGTCGAATGTTCTAAGAAGATTCGATGGAGCAGCTGAACTGTACGACGCCGCAATCGTACATTTCCGGTCGAATGTTCCGCCTACAAGCTATAGTAGAATTCTAATGTTGTATGACAGTACAAGTAATAGTTATATTTATAAATCATTATTACTAGTCAACCAACATTCAAATTCTTCTATAGCCTATGGGCCGAGCATTAGACCGGAAATGTACGATCGCGGCGTCGTACAGTTTAGCTGCTTGTCGAATCTTCTTAGAACTTTCGACAGACACCATAAGCAGACACAGACACCGTGACCAGATCGCGGGACACTGGTGGACATTGAGTCCGCGGGTCCCGCCGGCGCGGTCACGGAGACCGAGGTGCCCCGGCAGATTCAAAGCAACGTATATATACGTTGCTTTGCCTGCCCGTGCCATTCTGTCGACGTATAAATGCGTGAGGCAGTCGGCAAGCGGTTAAAGTATAACTTTTCCAAAAAAAAATTGCGTTTGACAGACCGCTGCGCAAATACCGTGTGACATAAAAAATTGCAACGACCGCCATTTTATTCTCTAGGGTCTCTGCTAAAAATATATATATATATAATGTTTGGGGGTTCTGAGTAAATTTATAGCGAAAGAAAACTGATTTAAACTTGTAAACAAAAAGTGCCAGAAAAGGGCGGGACTTCAAGTGGTTGATGATTGGTTGTCTTACAGATGGACGCTTTGTTCTCAAAACCTCGGAGGGAGATCCGAATTTACCTCAAGAATTCAAGGCAGAAGATGATGACATCACACAATGTTCTCCAGGAGAAGATCCCATTATTCCAACCGCACATCACAGACCTCACCATCTGGAGGGATCACTGGATCCTTCTAATCCTGAGGAACCTTCTGATAAATCCCACACTATGACATCACATGTCCATCCATCCCACACTATGACATCACATGTCCATCCTTCCCACACTATGACATCACATGTCCATCCTTCCCACACTATGACATCACATGTCCATCCATACCACACTATGACATCACATGTCCATCCTTCCCACACTATGACATCACATGTTCATCCATCCCACACTATGACATCAGATGTCCATCCTTCCCACACTATGACATCAGATGTCCATCCATCCCACACTATGACATCAGATGTCCATCCTTCCCACACTATGACATCACATGTCCATCCTTCCCACACTATGACATCAGATGTCCATCCTTCCCACACTATGACATCACATGTCCATCCTTCCCACACTATGACATCAGATGTCCATCCTTCCCACACTATGACATCACATGTCCATCTATCCCACACTATGACATCAGATGTCCATCCATCCCACACTATGACATCAGATGTCCATCCTTCCCACACTATGACATCAGATATCCATCTATCCCACACTATGACATCAGATGTCCATCCTTCCCACACTATGACATCACATGTCCATAAATCCCATACTATGACATCAGAGGTCCCTCTAAGTTCTCACAGTGCTGATCAATCAACACATCCATCCAAATCCAAGGAGTCTTCTTTATATAACAGGAGTCACACGGGAGAGCGTCCTTTTTCATGTTCAGATTGCGGGAAGTGTTTTGCTACCAAAAGAACACTTGTTCGACACCTAAGCATTCACACAGGAGAGCGTCCTTTTTCATGTTCAGAGTGCGGGAAATGTTTTTCTGACAAAGGAACGCTTGGTAGACACCTAAGCATTCACACTGGTGTGCGTCCTTTTTCATGTTCAGAGTGCGGGAAATGTTTCAGTAAGAAAGAAAATCTTCTTGGACACCAGAAAAGTCACACGGGTGAGCGTCCCTTTTCGTGTTCCGAGTGCTGGAAATGTTTCACTACGAAAACGGGCCTTCGTAGGCACCAGTCAGTTCATACCGGTGAGCGTCCTTATTCATGTTCAGAGTGCGGGAAATCTTTTGCTCTGAAAGAAGAACTTGTTAAACACCAGAGAAGTCACACAGGTGAGCGGCCTTTTCCTTGTTCGGAGTGCGGGAAATGCTTTCTTAGGGTTGATCATCTTCTTCTACACTGGAGACGTCACACGGGTGAGCGTCCTTTTGCTTGTTCAGAGTGCGGGAAATGTTTCGCTGAGAACAATAGACTTCTTATACACCAGAGAATACACACAGGGGAGCGTCCTTTTTCATGTTCAGAGTGCGGGAAATGCTTTATTGACAAAAGAGTACTTCATACACATCAAAGAAGTCACACGGATGAGCGTCCTCATTCATGTACAGAGTGCGGGAAAAGTTTCATTGATAAAGGAACACTTCTTAGACACCAGAGAACTCACACGGGTGAGCGTCCTTTTTCATGTTCAGAGTGCGGGAAATGTTTCACTCAGAAAGGGAGCCTTCTTTTACACCAGAGAAGTCACACGGGTGAGCGTCCTTTTTCATGCTCGGTGTGCGGGAAGTGCTTTCCTAGGGTTGATCGCCTTCTTTTACACCAGAGAAAACACACAGGGGAGCGTCCTTTTTCCTGTTCAGTGTGCGGGAAATGTTTCATCGATAAAGGAACACTTCAGAGACACCAAAGGATTCACACGGGTGAGAGTCCCTTTTCATGTTCAGAGTGCGGGAAATGTTTCACTTTAAAAAAAAACCTTCTTAGACACCAGAGAATTCACGCGGGTGAGCGTCCTTTTTCATGTTCGGAGTGCGGGAAATGTTTCACCACGAAAAGGAGCCTTCTTAGACACCAGACAATTCACACCAGTGAGCGTCCTTTCTCATGTTTATAGTGCGGGAAATGTTTTACTGACAAAGGAGCCCTGGCACCGCCGCCTTTCCTGGGCTCACCTGTCCGACCACAGAGCCCGGGACCGCTGCAACCTTCCACAGAGAGAGGGGAACCAATCACGTTCTTCCCCCTCTGGGACCCGAAAGCGACGATGGGTCCTGATTTCCGGGTCCTCCTCTCTGCTTACCTGATTGGCCGCATTGGAGGTCACCGGAGGGTCTAATAGACTCCAGATCTCTCCATAAAGAGGACCTGTCACGGCTCATGCTGTCACAAGGGATGTTGTTCATTCCTTATGATAGCAATAAAGTTAATACAAAAAAAATGTAAAAAAATTATTTTAGATAAAATTATTTTAGATAAATTATTTTAGATTAAAAAAAATATATATATATATTGTGACAGCAGGAAGGTAAAGTCACCTGGTTGCATCCAGGGGGGTAGATATATTTCGCCCAGATTCAGGCTTTACGCCGACTTATACAACTAGGTGGAGAGTTGTATAAGCCCAGCTGAGGCTAGTGGGCTCATGGATGACTCATACCTCTAGGGAGAGTGTGGGGCGTCGTGCAGACAGGGAGTTGATGAGACCAGCTGAAGCTTGTCAGCTCATTTAGGCCTCTATAAGAACTCCCAGATTCATTAGGTGTTTGCTCATGCCTGGAACCAGACCTGTGTGGACTGTCTAGGGAGAGTGAACCCCTGTGCGGTGAGACAAAGCCTGTGTGGCTATTTGCTTGGACATTTAAAACCAGGGACTTAGGGACTAGGACAGCACTAGGCTGATCCCAGTTGTTAGTTAGGAAACCTGTATGTTTAGTCAGAGGTCAAGTTGACCAGGATTTATTTTGTTTATGTTTCTTTTTCTTTGCTGTGTTTTGTCACTGTAAATAGAAAATAAACCGCACCTTTTGATTTTGAAAACCACAACCTCCGTTTGCTGGGCCTGTTTTTGTGTGGGGAGCCCATCCCGGGGGTCACACACACCCGCTGCCGAGCTAACCCCCTCACAGTTGGTGGAGTACCAGTGGCAGTTTTTTTTTAAGCCAGCATGGAGGAGATACTGAAGCAGCTGGCTCTAGCAAATGCCAATCAACAACAGAACTTCGCAGCCCAGCAGCAAGCTCATCAACAGAGCCTTGCAGCTCAGCAACAAGCCCAGCAGCAATCTGAGGCCCGCTTCATAGACCTGTTGCAGAAGCAAGAGCAGAGACTACAACAACAGATGGAAGCAGTAATGCAGCAACGTCCGCAGACCAGTGAGGAAAGCCGTCCCACTAATACCGCGTCCTTTGGGGTGAGTCGTTTATTGACAAAAATGACTGGAGAGGATGATCCAGAGGTATTTTTGACCACATTTGAAAGGACCGCTGAAAGAGAAAAGTGGCCTGAGGAGCAGTGGGCTGGACTGGTGGCTCCTCTGTTAACTGGTGAATCGCAGAAAGCTTACTATGACCTAGAGCCTAACCAAGCAAAAGACTATGTGATGCTAAAAGCTGAAATTTTGGCAAGGCTGGGTGTCACCCAGGCTGTCCGGGCTCAGCGTGTGCATAACTGGACTTTCCAGCTTGGAAAACCCCCCAGGTCTCAAATGTATGATCTCATTCACCTGAGCAGAAAGTGGCTACAGCCAGAGACTTTGTCCGCACCAAAGATTGTGGAACGTGTTGTAATGGATCGGTTTTTGAGAGCTCTTCCTACTGCCATCCAAAAGTGGGTAAGCCATGGAGACCCAGAGACGGCCGATGGTCTTGTGGATCGTGTGGAGAAATACTTGGCTACAGAGAACCTGACGGCCTCTTCCAGAGACACTCGGACTTTCCACCCTAAGACCAGACCATCCCCAGGGGCGGATAAGAGGATTCCAAGGGGTGAGGGTGGAGAGAGTGAGAGGGTGGGAGCTCTACCCCAAGTTTGGCGAGAACAGCCTGGGAAATCAGCGGCTCAAGAGGCGGCAAGAAGGATCGTTTGCTACCGCTGCCGGCAAGCGGGACATATTGCAGCCAATTGCCCGGTTGTGGAGGAACCCATGCAGTGTGACTTTCTGACGGGCAGACGTCAGTCGCTGTGTGCGACAGTCGCATGCACTGCCATTCGAGGAACTGAGAAACATGTATGCAAAATGTGTGTTAATGGTAGAAATGTTGTGGTATTGCTAGATTCAGGTAGCCTTGTGACCCTGATAAAGGCTGAGTTAGTTAAAACAGAGGTCTTTGGGAATAGCAAGGTAGCTGTTATTTGTGTGCATGGGGACACCCGAGAGTATCCAGTGACTACAGTGTGTTTCGAGACCCCCAAAGGTACCCTCTCTCATCCAGTGGGCTTAGTATCTCAGTTACCGCATGACGCCATTGTGGGAAGGGATTTTCCGAAGTTCTGGGAACTGTGGGATGATCCTGAGCCCCCCACTGGTGCCCCTATGTACCAGGAATGTGATAGCCAGAACTCCCCTGAGAGTGGTGAGGACTCTCCGGAATTTCCCTTATCAGTATTGGCAGGGGAGACTCAAGAAACTGGAGAGGAGCCCACCTCCTCAGACGAAAACCTACCGTCTGTGGAGTTTTCTGATCTTGAGGTTCACAGGGAAAACTTTGCCACAGAACAGTTGAAAGACCCCGCCCTAATAAAGGCACGGGAAAACGTAGTGAAAATAGATGGCGAGTTAGTGAACCCAGATAATACCTGCACTTACCCATACTTCAGCGTAGAGAAGGACCTACTGTATCGGGTGGCAAAAAGGGCAGAAGAAACCGTTGAGCAGCTTGTGGTGCCCAAACCTTACAGGAAGTTGGAGTTGGCCCATGGGCACATTCTTGGAGGTCATCTGGGGACAGAGAAAACCCGAGAGAGGGTATTACAGAGATTCTATTGGCCGGGGGTGATGAAGGACATAGAAAATTATTGTTCCTCCTGCCCTGTGTGTCAGAGGTCGGCCCCGATGCCACATTTCCGTAGCCCGCTGGTCCCTCTACCCATCATTGAGGTCCCGTTTGAGAGGATCGCCATGGATTTGGTAGGGCCTATAATCAAGTCCGCTAGGGGGCACCAGTACATATTAGTTATAATGGACTATGCCACCCGTTATCCAGAAGCGATCCCTCTCCGAAATACCTCGGCCAAAACCATAGCCAAAGAGCTATCTCTTGTTTTTAGCCGGGTGGGTATTTGTAAAGAACTGCTTACGGACCAAGGTACACCCTTTATGTCCCGGGTTATGAAGGAGCTGTGTAAATTGTTCAAAGTGACGCAATTACGTACATCTGTGTATCACCCCCAAACCGATGGGCTGGTTGAAAGATTCAACAAAACCCTAAAACAAATGTTGAAGAAAGTGGTGGATAGAGATGGAAAGGATTGGGACTGTCTACTTCCTTATCTGATGTTTTCTATTAGGGAGGTGCCCCAATCCTCTACGGGATTCTCCCCCTTTGAGTTACTGTATGGGAGACACCCAAGAGGGCTGTTGGATATTGCCAAGGAAACTTGGGAAAGTGAGAGTTCTCCCCACAGGAGTGTGATTGAGCATGTCGCCCTGATGCAAGACCGAATTGCACAGGTAATGCCCATCGTGAAGGAACATTTGGCCCAAGCGCAGTTAGCACAGCAGAGAGTGTACAACCGTGGAGCCAAGACCCGTACCTTTTCCCCGGGGGATAGGATACTGGTACTTGTCCCTACGGTTGAAAGTAAATTCCTTGCCAAATGGCAAGGCCCCTATGAGATAATGGAAAAAGTGAGCGAAGTGAATTACAAGGTCAGGCAACCAGGAAGGCGAAAGCCCGAACAGATCTATCACGTTAATCTGTTGAAAGCCTGGAGGGATAGAGAGTCCCTAGTCGCAGACACTTGGTCACCAGCTCAAACTGGTTGCGTGATTCCTGAGGTTGGAATAGCAGCCACCTTGTCACAACCCCAACAACAGGAGGTTAAGGAGTTTGTGCTTCGCAACAAGGAGGTATTCTCTGAGCTGCCGGGACAAACATCTGGGGTAGAGCATGACATCATTACCCCGCCCGGTGAAAGGGTGAAGTTAAAACCCTATCGGATCCCAGAGGCCCGACGGGAGGCAATACGGGAGGAAGTACAGAAAATGCTGAACTTAGGGGTGATAGAGGAGTCCCAAAGTGATTGGTCTAGTCCCATTGTGTTGGTGCCTAAACCGGATGGGAGCTAGCGATTTTGTAACGATTTTCGTCAGTTGAACAAAGTTACAAAATTTGACACCTACCCCATGCCACGTATAGATGAGTTGATCGACCGGCTGGGAACAGCCCGATACATGACGACTCTTGACCTCACAAAAGGGTATTGGCAAATCCCCCTGGCCAAGTCGGCCAAAGAGAAAACCGCATTTGTAACCCCAGACGGGGCGTTCCAATATAAAAGAATGCCGTTTGGGTTACAGAATGCGCCGGACACATTCCAGCGGAAAATGGACCAGATGCTGAGGCCCCATCGGAAGTATGCTGCGGCTTACCTGGATGACGTAATTGTCCATAGCACAGATTGGGCCTCACATCTGCCAAAAGTGCAAGCAGTCCTGGACTCTGTTTGGGAAGCTGGGTTTACGGCTAACCCCAAGAAGTGTACCATTGGGCAGGAGGAGGCCAAATATCTTGGGTACACCATTGGGAGGGGAGTAATAAAACCCCAACTCAACAAAGTCGAGGCCATCCAGAGTTGGCCACGTCCCAACAGCAAGAAGCAGGTACGAGCCTTTCTGGGAATCGCTGGGTATTATCGGCGATTCATTCCCCACTTTGCTTCTAAGGCTGTGCCCCTAACCAACCTGACGAAGGGGAAAGGGTCGGTCATGATTAAATGGACCCCCGAGGCTGAGGCAGCATTCCAATTCTTGAAACAAGGCTTATGTAGCCAGCCAGTGTTGTACTCACCCGACTTCTCTAAAGACTTTGTCATACAAAGTGATGCGTCAGATGTGGGGTTAGGAGTAGTATTGTCCCAGGTCTGGAACGGGGAAGAGCACCCAGTCATTTACCTCAGCAGGAAGTTGAAGTCCCATGAGGTAAATTACGCCACCGTTGAAAAGGAGTGTTTAGCGGTGAAGTGGGCTCTAGATTCCCTTCGGTACTACCTGCTAGGTAGGCACTTTGACATGGTTACGGATCACGCTCCGTTAAAGTGGATGGCTCAAAACAAGGAAACAAATAGAAGAGTGAATAGGTGGTTCCTGGCCCTCCAGGAATTCAACTTCACAGTAAAGCATCGCCCTGGCGTTCAAATGGGGAATGTGGATGCTTTGTCTCGAGTACATGAATGCCTGATTGCTGGTGTTCCAACCCCGAGGTTAAAACAAGAGGGGGGGGTATGTGACAGCAGGAAGGTAAAGTCACCTGGTTGCATCCAGGGGGGTAGATATATTTCGCCCAGATTCAGGCTTTACGCCGACTTATACAACTAGGTGGAGAGTTGTATAAGCCCAGCTGAGGCTAGTGGGCTCATGGATGACTCATACCTCTAGGGAGAGTGTGGGGCGTCGTGCAGACAGGGAGTTGATGAGACCAGCTGAAGCTTGTCAGCTCATTTAGGCCTCTATAAGAACTCCCAGATTCATTAGGTGTTTGCTCATGCCTGGAACCAGACCTGTGTGGACTGTCTAGGGAGAGTGAACCCCTGTGCGGTGAGACAAAGCCTGTGTGGCTATTTGCTTGGACATTTAAAACCAGGGACTTAGGGACTAGGACAGCACTAGGCTGATCCCAGTTGTTAGTTAGGAAACCTGTATGTTTAGTCAGAGGTCAAGTTGACCAGGATTTATTTTATTTATGTTTCTTTTGCTTTGCTGTGTTTTGTCACTGTAAATAGAAAATAAACCGCACCTTTTTGATTTTGAAAACCACAACCTCCGTTTGCTGGGCCTGTTTTTGTGTGGGGAGCCCATCCCGGGGGTCACACACACCCGCTGCCGAGCTAACCCCCTCACAATATATATTAAAAAAATGAACCCCTTCCATACCGAGCACTTTCCCAAATCTTGCCCAGGACAATTCTCAGCTTTCAGCGCTCTCACTAGGGATGAGCCGAACACCCCCCGGTTCGGTTCGCACCAGAACCTGCGAACGGACCGAAAGTTCGCACGAAATATCGAACCCTGTTAAAGTCTATGGGACTCGAACGTGAGAAATCAAAAGTGCGAATTTTAAAGGCTAATATGCAAGTTATTGCCATACAAAGTGTTTGGGAACCCGGGTCCTGCACCAGGAGACGTATCAATGCAAAAACAAAGTTTTAAAAACTGACGTTTTTCCGGGAGCAGTGATTTTAATGATGCATAAAGTGAAAAAAAAAAGTCAAATATTCCTTTAAATATCGTACCTGGGGGGTGTCTAAAGTATGCCTGTGAAGTGCCACGTGTTTCCCGTGTTTAGAACTGTCCCTGCACAAAATTACATTTCTAAAGGAAAAAAAGTAATTTAAAACTGTTTGCAGCTTTAATGTCATGTCTGGTCCCGGCAATATGGATGAAAATCGGCATGGGTACCCTCCCCCACCCCCTCAGCCCATTTGGGTCTTGTATGGATATTAAGGGGAACCCTGCACCCAAATTAAAAAAAGGAAAAGCGTGGGGCCCCTAGGCCCTATATTCTCTGAACAGCAGTATACAGGCGGTGCAAACAAGACAGGGACTGTAGGTTTGTTCTTAAGTAGAATCTGTTTGTAATTTTGGAACAAGTACATTTTTTAAGTGTAGCTCCAGCCCAAAAAATCTATTTTTAAGCTTTTTGGAAAACATAGGGAAGGGTTATCATCACCCCTGTAACATTTGTTTTGCTCTCTGTGCCCCTGTTCAGAAGATTTCACCTCACTTTCCGTCCCAATGACAATTGGTTTTTGAAAATTTTGGGTTTTTAGTGAAACAAGAATTGGTGATAAAGCATCAGTGGAGAGGAGACACTTTTTTTCCCCATATTAACTCTTATAGGAGAGAATTTCCCTTCCTAGGGGTAGATTTCCTCTCACTTCCTGTTGTTTCCTTCCGTTTGCAAGGAGGAGTCGTTTGTAAGTCGGATGTTTGGAAGTAGGGGGCTGCCGTATATGTTCTGCAGAAATTTGGGCCTTAGATGTTGGTGTTGCCACAACACTGTAAGGCCTCACAGTTACTCTTGGTGGGCGCTGGAACGGGCCCTGCTGTGAAATATTAGATTAAGAATTGGAGTTACATGCCCCTGTTAAACAGGGGCAGAAAAATTGGGCCTTAGGCACAGGTGCTGGTGCCACAACACTGCAAGCACTCACAGAAACTCTAGTTGGAGCGCATTATTGAGCCCTGCTGCAAAGTATTGCATCAAAAATTGTAATTACATGCCCCTGTTAAACAGGGGCTGAAAAATTGGGCCTTATCCACTGGTGGCAGTGCCCAGAACCAAAAATGTTCTTACAAGCTATCAGCATGATTATTGAGGAGGAAGAGGATAGTCACTCAGCATAACAGGATAGTCATTCAGCATCAGCATAGGCAGTCTTGAAGGGATCTTCCATTCAAAAAAAAATTATACGGTTACATCAGCATCAGGTGCTTGGTAGCTGGTGATCGAAGACTGATTCATTTTTATGAAGGTCAGCCGATCGACCGATTCGGTGGACAGGCGCACCCTGTGATCGGTTACAAAGCCTCCAGCAGCACTGAATGTGCGTTCTGAAAGAACGCTGGATGCAGGACAGGCCAGTAGCTCAATTGCATACTGTGCAAGCTCTGGCCAGTGATCCATCCTCAAGACCCAGTAACCCAGAGGATTTTCGGTGGGAAAGGTGTCCAAGTCTGATCTTGCCCCTAGGTACAAAGTTCATGTGCTTGTAAAGGCAAGCGTCCCAATACTTTTGGTAATATAGTGTATAATATACATCAAGCTGGTCTATTTTCAAGTACATGCTTTACATAACCAAGATGATTGCAATATGGGAGAGGAAGGCATCTTGTAACTTAACGCGTTTCGTGACTACTTTCACTTCTTCAGGACTAGATGCCTCCAACAACAGAACTTGGAACTTCATAAAACATAACGTCTCAATCTGGTGACCGCTGCTCAGTGTCTGGCACGGGAGTAGTGGAAGGGGGCCAAGACACCCAATGTGAAAACCAATGAGGTGGCACAAGAGAGGTCATGGCTGTGGTAAAAAAACAATTCCAAAGTTCCAAAAACCAACCTAGTGTTTGCAAAGGTGAGTGATGATTCTCCAACCAAACAGATCGTGATCTCAAAGGAAAAGAGGCATCTACTCCTGAAGAAGTGAAAGTATTTATGAAACGCGTTGAGTTACAAGACGCATTCCTCTCTAATATTACAATCCTCTTGGTGATGTAAAGCATATACTTGAAAATATACCAGCTTTATATAAAGTATATATTGTTACGTGTAACCCATTGGCTTGATATGCCAAACATTCTTTATGTGAACTTTATACATTTATGTGTCAAATCCTTGTACAATAAATTGATATTTTTATGACTTTTGTATTATGCCTCATTTAACCACTTTATCGCTGGGCTCTCGCAATTTGAATGACAATTACTCAGTCACGTAACACTGTACCCATATGAATTTTTTGTACTTTTTCTCACACAAATAGAGCTTTCTTTTGGTGGTATTTAATCACCGCTGGGATTTTTTTTTTTTTGCGCAATAAAAGAAAATAGACTGAAAATTCTGTAAAAAAAAAAATGAATTTTTCTTTGTTCCTGTTATAAAAAATTTCAAATTTGTAAAAAAAAAATCATAAATTTTGGTTAAAATTTATACTGCTACATATCTTTGGTAAAAATAATCCAAATCGTATATATTTTGGTCTTTGTGGAAGTTGTAGAGTCTACAAGCTATGGTGCCAATCTCTGAAAATTGATCACACCTGAAGTACTGACGGCCTATCTCATTTCTTGAGACCCCAACAAGCCAGGAAAGTACAAATACCCCCCAAATGACCCCTTTTTGGAAAGTAGACATTACAATGTATTTAGTAAGAGGCATTGTGAGTTTTTTGAAGTTGTCATTTTTTCCCCACAATTCTTTGCAAAAATTGCAAAAAAAAATTCCCCCCACAAAATTGTCATATTAGCAGGTTATTTCTCACGCACAGCATATGCATGCCACAAATTACACCCCAAAATAGATTCTGCTACTCTGCTAAATAATGATACCACATGTGTGAGACTTTTACACAGCCTGGCCACATAGAGAGGCCCAACATGCAGGGAGCACCTTCCGTTTTTTTTCTTGAGCATAAATTACATCTAATCTAATTTCCTGACTACCACTTGCACTTTTGAAGGCCCTGGAGCACCAGGACAATAGAAACGCCCCAAAATTACCCCATTTTGGAAAGAAAACACCCCAACGTATAATCTATGAGGCATAATGAGTCTTTTGAACATGTCATTTTTTTTTACAAGCTTTTGGAAAATGTGGAAAGAAAATAAAAACACATTTTTTTTTTTTTTTACACAAAAGTTGTTAATTTATACAATATTTCTAACACATAGCATGTATATACCAAGAATTACACCCCAAAATAGATTCTCCTACTCCTCCTGAGTACGGCGATACCACATGTGTGAGACTTTTCCCCAGCCTGGCCACATAGAGCGGCCCAACATGCAGGGAGCACCATCAGATGTATCTAGGGGCATACATTTCTCAAATCTAATTTGACTACCAATTACACTTTTTGTGAGGCACTGTAGTGGCATGGATGAGAACTGATGTGCCATGGATGAGCCATAAATGTGGATAGCTGAATATGGATGGGACAGCTGGGTAGGGATGGGACAGCTGGGTACGGCTGGGTATAGCTGAGTACGGCTGAGTATGGATGGATGGACGAGTATTGCTGAGTATGGATGGATGAGTATGACAGCGGGATAGCTGTGGTTATGGATGAATGGCTGATTATGGATGGCTGGCTGTGAGTATGGATGGATGGCTGGCTGTGAGCATGGATAGATGGATTATTCCTGCAATTGGCACAGAGCAGTGCTGTGGGAACTACAGATCCAGCCCACAGCGCTGCTGCAACCGATCTCTCCCCCTCTCCTCTCACACTGTACCGATCAGAGAGTGGAGAGAGGAACCGGACATGACGCCGGTTTGTTTACATGTGATCGCTCCGTCATTTGACAGAGCGATCACGTGGTAAATGGCCGCTGTCAGCGGCCATTTACCGTGATCCGTGATGCGCCGAGTCCTCCTGACCCGGCGGTCACGGATAATGCCATGTGCACGCCCCAGGGGGCACGCGGAAGCACGATTCTGGGAGGACGTCAATGTATGCTCTCCCAGAGTTATCAAGCCGCTCTGTAGCCGTCATCCGGCTATGGCACGGTCGGTAACTGGTTAAAGTCCAATGAATATTGGTTGCGTGTATGTTATAGGTAAAGTCCCTTGGACGGCAAGAAGATCAAACCTGTCAAGTTTGAAGGAAATCAATCCTGAATATTCACTGGAAGGTCAGATCCTGAAGCTGAAACTCAAATACTTTGGCCACCTAATGTGAAGAGGACTCGTTGGAAAAGACATTGATGCTGGGAAACATGGAAGGAAAAAGAGAAGAGGACAACAGAAAGCAAGATGGATGGATAGCATCATGGAAAAACAACAAATATGAAGTTAAGCAAGCTCCGGGAGGCAGTGGAGGACAGAAAAGCCTGGCTCGCTATGGTCCATGAGGTCATGAAGAGTTGGATAAGACGGAACAATGTTATATGTGGGGATGGAGGCATGATACGTTAAAGCGATTTGTGAGGGGGTTAGCTCGGCAGCGGGTGTGTGTGACCCCCGGGATGGGCTCCCCACACAAAAACAGGCCCAGCAAACGGAGGTTGTGGTTTTCAAAATCAAAAAGGTGCAGTTTATTTTCTATTTTACAGTGACAAAACACAGCAAAGCAAAAGAAACATAAACAAAATAAATCCTGGTCAACTTGACCTCTGACTAAACATACAGGTTTCCTAACTAACAACTGGGATCAGCCTAGTGCTGTCCTAGTCCCTAAGTCCCTGGTTTTAAATGTCCAAGCAAATAGCCACACAGGCTTTGTCTCACCGCACAGGGGTTCACTCTCCCTAGACAGTCCACACAGGTCTGGTTCCAGGCATGAGCAAACACCTAATGAATCTGGGAGTTCTTATAGAGGCCTAAATGAGCTGACAAGCTTCAGCTGGTCTCATCAACTCCCTGTCTGCACGACGCCCCACACTCTCCCTAGAGGTATGAGTCATCCATGAGCCCACTAGCCTCAGCTGGGCTTATACAACTCTCCACCTAGTTGTATAAGTCGGCGTAAAGCCTGAATCTGGGCGAAATATATCTACCCCCCTGGATGCAACCAGGTGACTTTACCTTCCTGCTGTCACATACCCCCCCCCCTCTTGTTTTAACCTCGGGGTTGGAACACCAGCAATCAGGCATTCATGTACTCGAGACAAAGCATCCACATTCCCCATTTGAACGCCAGGGCGATGCTTTACTGTGAAGTTGAATTCCTGGAGGGCCAGGAACCACCTATTCACTCTTCTATTTGTTTCCTTGTTTTGAGCCATCCACTTTAACGGAGCGTGATCCGTAACCATGTCAAAGTGCCTACCTAGCAGGTAGTACCGAAGGGAATCTAGAGCCCACTTCACCGCTAAACACTCCTTTTCAACGGTGGCGTAATTTACCTCATGGGACTTCAACTTCCTGCTGAGGTAAATGACTGGGTGCTCTTCCCCGTTCCAGACCTGGGACAATACTGCTCCTAACCCCACATCTGACGCATCACTTTGTACGACAAAGTCTTTAGAGAAGTCGGGTGAGTACAACACTGGCTGGCTACATAAGGCTTGTTTCAAGAATTGGAATGCTGCCTCAGCCTCGGGGGTCCATTTAATCATGACCGACCCTTTCCCCTTCGTCAGGTTGGTTAGGGGCACAGCCTTAGAAGCAAAGTGGGGAATGAATCGCCGATAATACCCAGCGATTCCCAGAAAGGCTCGTACCTGCTTCTTGCTGTTGGGACGTGGCCAACTCTGGATGGCCTCGATTTTGTTGAGTTGGGGTTTTATTACTCCCCTCCCAATGGTGTACCCAAGATATTTGGCCTCCTCCTGCCCAATGGTACACTTCTTGGGGTTAGCCGTAAACCCCGCTTCCCGAACAGAGTCCAGGACTGCTTGCACTTTTGGCAGATGTGAGGCCCAATCTGTGCTATGGACAATTACGTCATCCAGGTAAGCCGCAGCATACTTCCGATGGGGCCTCAGCATCTGGTCCATTTTCCGCTGGAATGTGTCCGGCGCATTCTGTAACCCGAACGGCATTCTTTTATATTGGAACGCCCCGTCTGGGGTTACAAATGCGGTTTTCTCTTTGGCCGACTTGGCCAGGGGGATTTGCCAATACCCTTTTGTGAGGTCAAGAGTCGTCATGTATCGGGCTGTTCCCAGCCGGTCGATCAACTCATCAATACGTGGCATGGGGTAGGTGTCAAATTTTGTAACTTTGTTCAACTGACGAAAATCGTTACAAAATCGCCAGCTCCCATCCGGTTTAGGCACCAACACAATGGGACTAGACCAATCACTTTGGGACTCCTCTATCACCCCTAAGTTCAGCATTTTCTGTACTTCCTCCCGTATTGCCTCCCGTCGGGCCTCTGGGATCCGATAGGGTTTTAACTTCACCCTTTCACCGGGTGGGGTAATGATGTCATGCTCTACCCCAGATGTTTGTCCCGGCAGCTCAGAGAATACCTTCTTGTTGCGAAGCACAAACTCCTTAACCTCCTGTTGTTGGGGTTGTGACAAGGTGGCTGCTATTCCAACCTCAGGAATCACGCAACCAGTTTGAGCTGGTGACCAAGTGTCTGCGACTAGGGACTCTCTATCCCTCCAGGCTTTCAACAGATTAACGTGATAGATCTGTTCAGGCTTTCGCCTTCCTGGTTGTCTGACCTTGTAATTCACTTCGCTCACTTTTTCCATTATCTCATAGGGGCCTTGCCATTTGGCAAGGAATTTACTTTCAACCGTAGGGACAAGTACCAGTATCCTATCCCCCGGGGAAAAGGTACGGGTCTTGGCTCCACGGTTGTACACTCTCTGCTGTGCCAACTGCGCTTGGGCCAAATGTTCCTTCACGATGGGCATTACCTGTGCAATTCGATCTTGCATCAGGGCGACATGCTCAATCACACTCCTGTGGGGAGAACTCTCACTTTCCCAAGTTTCCTTGGCAATATCCAACAGCCCTCTTGGGTGTCTCCCATACAGTAACTCAAAGGGGGAGAATCCCGTAGAGGATTGGGGCACCTCCCTAATAGCAAACATCAGATAAGGAAGTAGACAGTCCCAATCCTTTCCATCTCTATCCACCACTTTCTTCAACATTTGTTTTAGGGTTTTGTTGAATCTTTCAACCAGCCCATCGGTTTGGGGGTGATACACAGATGTACGTAATTGCGTCACTTTGAACAATTTACACAGCTCCTTCATAACCCGGGACATAAAGGGTGTACCTTGGTCCGTAAGCAGTTCTTTACAAATACCCACCCGGCTAAACACAAGAGATAGCTCTTTGGCTATGGTTTTGGCCGAGGTATTTCGGAGAGGGATCGCTTCTGGATAACGGGTGGCATAGTCCATTATAACTAATATGTACTGGTGCCCCCTAGCGGACTTGATTATAGGACCTACCAAATCCATGGCGATCCTCTCAAACGGGACCTCAATGATGGGTAGAGGGACCAGCGGGCTACGGAAATGTGGCATCGGGGCCAACCTCTGACACACAGGGCAGGAGGAACAATAATTTTCTATGTCCTTCATCACCCCCGGCCAATAGAATCTCTGTAATACCCTCTCTCGGGTTTTCTCTGTCCCCAGATGACCTCCAAGAATGTGCCCATGGGCCAACTCCAACACCAACTTCCTGTAAGGTTTGGGCACCACAAGCTGCTCAACGGTTTCTTCTGCCCTTTTTGCCACCCGATACAGTAGGTCCTTCTCTACGCTGAAGTATGGGTAAGTGCAGGTATTATCTGGGTTCACTAACTCGCCATCTATTTTCACTACGTTTTCCCGTGCCTTTATTAGGGCGGGGTCTCTCAACTGTTCTGTGGCAAAGTTTTTCCTGTGAACCTCAAGATCAGAAAACTCCACAGACGGTAGGTTTTCGTCTGAGGAGGTGGGCTCCTCTCCAGCTTCTTGAGTCTCCCCTGCCAATACTGATAAGGGAAATTCCGGAGAGTCCTCACCACTCTCAGGGGAGTTCTGGCTATCACATTCCTGGTACATAGGGGCACCAGTGGGGGGCTCAGGATCATCCCACAGTTCCCAGAACTTCGGAAAGTCCCTTCCCACAATGGCGTCATGCGGTAACTGAGATACTAAGCCCACTGGATGAGAGAGGGTACCTTTGGGGGTCTCGAAACACACTGTAGTCACTGGATACTCTCGGGTGTCCCCATGCACACAAATAACAGCTACCTTGCTATTCCCAGAGACCTCTGTTTTCACTAACTCAGCCTTTATCAGGGTCACAAGGCTACCTGAATCCAGCAATACCACAACATTTCTACCATTAACACACATTTTGCATAAATGTTTCTCAGTTCCTCGAATGGCAGTGCATGCGACTGTCGCACACAGCGACTGACGTCTGCCCATCAGAAAGTCACACTGCATGGGTTCCTCCACAACCGGGCAATTGGCTGCAATATGTCCTGCTTGCCGGCAGCGGTAGCAAACGATCCTTCTTGCCGCCTCTTGAGCCGCTGATTTCCCAGGCTGTTCTCGCCAAACTTGGGGTAGAGCTCCCACCCTCTCACTCTCTCCACCCTCACCCCTTGGAATCCTCTTATCCGCCCCTGGGGATGGTCTGGTCTTAGGGTGGAAATTCCGAGTGTCTCTGGAAGAGGCCGTCAGGTTCTCTGTAGCCAAGTATTTCTCCACACGATCCACAAGACCATCGGCCGTCTCTGGGTCTCCATGGCTTACCCACTTTTGGATGGCAGTAGGAAGAGCTCTCAAAAATCGATCCATTACAACACGTTCCACAATCTTTGGTGCGGACAAAGTCTCTGGCTGTAGCCACTTTCTGCTCAGGTGAATGAGATCATACATTTGAGACCTGGGGGGTTTTCCAAGCTGGAAAGTCCAGTTATGCACACGCTTAGCCCGGACAGCCTGGGTGACACCCAGCCTTGCCAATATTTCAGCTTTTAGCATCACATAGTCTTTTGCTTGGTTAGGCTCTAGGTCATAGTAAGCTTTCTGCGATTCACCAGTTAACAGAGGAGCCACCAGTCCAGCCCACTGCTCCTCAGGCCACTTTTCTCTTTCAGCGGTCCTTTCAAATGTGGTCAAAAATACCTCTGGATCATCCTCTCCAGTCATTTTTGTCAATAAACGACTCACCCCAAAGGACGCGGTATTAGTGGGACGGCTTTCCTCACTGGTCTGCGGACGTTGCTGCATTACTGCTTCCATCTGTTGTTGTAGTCTCTGCTCTTGCTTCTGCAACAGGTCTATGAAGCGGGCCTCAGATTGCTGCTGGGCTTGTTGCTGAGCCTCCAGACTCTGTTGCAAAGTTGCGTTTGTCTGCTGCTGGGCTGCAAGGCTCTGTTGATGAGCTTGCTGCTGGGCTGCGAAGTTCTGTTGTTGAGCTGCAAGGCTCTGTTGATGAGCTGCAAGGCTCTTTTGTAAACCTGCATTTGTCTGCTGTTGATTGGCATTTGCTAGAGCCAGCTGCTTCAGTATCTCCTCCATGCTGGCTTAAAAAAAACTGCCCGCATTCTCCACCAACTGTGAGGGGGTTAGCTCGGCAGCGGGTGTGTGTGACCCCCGGGATGGGCTCCCCACACAAAAACAGGCCCAGCAAACGGAGGTTGTGGTTTTCAAAATCAAAAAGGTGCGGTTTATTTTCTATTTTACAGTGACAAAACACAGCAAAGCAAAAGAAACATAAACAAAATAAATCCTGGTCAACTTGACCTCTGACTAAACATACAGGTTTCCTAACTAACAACTGGGATCAGCCTAGTGCTGTCCTAGTCCCTAAGTCCCTGGTTTTAAATGTCCAAGCAAATAGCCACACAGGCTTTGTCTCACCGCACAGGGGTTCACTCTCCCTAGACAGTCCACACAGGTCTGGTTCCAGGCATGAGCAAACACCTAATGAATCTGGGAGTTCTTATAGAGGCCTAAATGAGCTGACAAGCTTCAGCTGGTCTCATCAACTCCCTGTCTGCACGACGCCCCACACTCTCCCTAGAGGTATGAGTCATCCATGAGCCCACTAGCCTCAGCTGGGCTTATACAACTCTCCACCTAGTTGTATAAGTCGGCGTAAAGCCTGAATCTGGGCAAAATATATCTACCCCCCTGGATGCAACCAGGTGACTTTACCTTCCTGCTGTCACAGATTGTATGCCCAAAAACCCTGTAAGGCAAGGGCATAATGAGCTAGTATTCACCGCAATCAAGTATGCATTATGAAATATTTCCTTAAAACGAAGCTCCCACAGGGCCGCCCAGTCACTGCTGAGGGAGCTGACATGTTCCCTCTGCGTTTCTTCCAGGTTCATGGCTCTGGGGCTGTGAGTGGCCAGAGCCGCGATGACGTCACTCCCACGCATGTGCACAGGAGCCCTCTGTTCCGGCATGATACGCCGGACCTTCGTCAGACCTTCTCTGCGCAGGCGCCGCTGACGTCAGCGGCTGCATGCAAGCTGAATATCTCCTAAGCCGTACAGGTTTAGGAGATATTAATTTTACCTACAGGTAAGTCTTATTATAGGTTTACCTGTAGGTAAAAATTACCAAGAGGACAATACAACCGCTTTAAGCACCTGGTCACAGTTCTTCTCTACAATTGGCCTTTTATTAGTGAGTCGTAGAGTTTAGAAAGCCCATTTCCACACGTGTGCTAATTGATATTCCAAGGAGACATGAGATATTTCATGTCACAGATCAGCAGCTTTGCTGTTGCTGCTGATCTGTCATTTGTATTTCCACAGACTAGTAGGTACATGTAGTAAGGGCCGGCCCAAGACATTGTTCTGCTTGGGTCCAAGAATGAAATTCTGCCCCCCCCCCAAATAAATAAAAAAAATCACGCCCACCAAAAGGCCCCCACATCCATTATTTTATACGATAATAATTAAAGCGAATAAAATTTATCAGTAAGTCAGATTTAGCAGGGGTTATCAACAAATAATATGATTCATAGTTAATTAATAAAAAAATTAATGATTCAATCATTCGTTTAGTGGTTGCCCATTTTGGCAACTTTTAACAGTTAATTATTTTTTTCTAAAAAATCTTTTTTTAATTATTTGTAAAAATACTAAGGCTGCCATATTATATCACAGGCGTTTGCTTGCTCTTCTCCTTGTCCCCTTTGAAGTCCAAAAAAGTCGAAACTAGATTTTAAAGAAATCTCTGACTACGGGACAAGTCTATTCCTCTCTCCATCATCATAATTGGTAAATATACACTATTGTGTGTGGCTAGATGTAATGTTTAAATATAAAATGATGACTGAAACATGAAAAAAAAATTTATTTCCCTGCATAGAATAAAAACCCCCCTTGAAGAAGACCATAATAAGAAGGGTCAAAACGTGTTGGGGTATCATGTGGAGGACCACGTTGCAGTAAAATGCTAATAACGGGTTTCATACAAATGTGTAGTCTCATTATGAATGATGGGTGTGCTATTTTCATGTAAATGTCAGAGCTCACTTTTTACAGCTTTCATGAAATTGTCAATTGCTTTTTGATGAAATAAAATAATTTTAATCAACAAATTTGAATATTCTTCTTGGCTGCTAAAAAACCCAGTGAGGGAATTCTCAATTTTATCCATTTAAAACAGTATTATAAAACAGTAAAATAAACCATATATTTATATGAAGATTTTCATGTATAATCTGTGTATGTAATCATCGATATATCCTAATAGAAGAATGGACGAACCACGATTGGACGTAACATAGACTGCGGTATTTGTATTCAACACAAGGTGGCAATCTCACATATTGTCAGTGGAATGCAAAGACAGGAAGTGATGTCAGGTACAGACAGGAAGTGATGCAGGAGTATATTTAGGAAGTTCCGAGTGAGAGGCGAGTCGGGAAGTAGAGAGGAGACATTGCTGGAACTGGTAGCAGAGGAGGTAAGAGGATCTTATTTTACATTAACACCCAGTAACCCTCCATAAAAGGAATAGGGGGCACTCTTTATGTCTGGGGGGAAAAGAGAATTAACCTCCACATATGGATAGGGTTGCCACCTTTCTTCAAGCCAAACCTGAACACTTTAGCGGCACTGGGCACATATTTTTTTCTGTAGTATACACTATAGGATTATAAAAGACCTGGGACATCTTTGGGTGCCCCAAGGAGAGTAGTAATGGGGTACATTGCTGGGAACAGTGGGTGTGTCTAAATTACTCTTGCTGACATCATCACCCTGGAAGATAGAGGTGTGCTTAAATCTTTTTTAACCTTGCCCTGGGAGATCTTAAGAGAAGTCGGGTAGACTGGGGAAGAGTCGGCCGGGTAAGACTGTTGAAGAGTCGGCCGGGTAATACTGTTGAAGAGTCGGCCGGGTAAGACTGTTGAAGAGTCGGCCGGGTAATACTGTTGAAGAGCTGGCTGGGTAATACTGTTGAAGAGTCGGCCGGGTAATACTGTTGAAGAGCTGGCTGGGTAAGACTGTTGAAGAGTCGGCCGGGTAACACTGTTGAAGAGTCGGCCGGGTAAGACTGTTGAAGAGTCGGCCGGGTAAGACTGTTGAAGAGTCGGCCGGGTAAGACTCTTGAAGAGTCGGCCGGGTAATACTGTTGAAGAGCTGGCCGGGTAATACTGTTGAAGAGCTGGCCGGGTAAGACTGTTGAAGAGTCGGCCGGGTAAAACTGTTGAAGAGTCGGCCGGGTAACACTGTTGAAGAGTCGGCCGGGTAACACTGTTGAAGAGTCGGCCGGGTAAGACTGTTGAAGAGTCGGCCGGGTAAGACTGTTGAAGAGTCGGCCGGGTAAGACTGGGGAAGAGTCGGTCGGGTAAAACTGTTGAAGAGTCGGCCGGGTAAAACTGTTGAAGAGTCAGCCGGGTAAGACTGTTGAAGAGTCGGCCGGGTAAGACTGGGGAAGAGTCGGTCGGGTAAAACTGTTGAAGAGTCGGCCGGGTAAGACTGTTGAAGAGTCGGCCGGGTAAGACTGTTGAAGAGTCGGCCGGGTAAGACCGTTGAAGAGTCGGCCGGGTAAGACCGTTGAAGAGTCGGCCAGGTAAGACTGTTGAAGAGTGGGCCAGGTAAGACCGTTGAAGAGTCGGCCGGGTAAGACCGTTGAAGAGTGGGCCGGGTAAGACCGTTGAAGAGTCGGCCGGGTAAGACCGTTGAAGAGTCGGCCGGGTAAGACCGTTGAAGAGTCGGCCGGGTAAGACCGTTGAAGAGTCGGCCGGGTAAGACCGTTGAAGAGTCGGCCGGGTAAGACTGTTGAAGAGTCGGCCGGGTAATACTGTTGAAGAGTTGGCCGGGTAAGACTGTTGAAGAGTCGGCCGGGTAAGACCGTTGAAGAGTCGGCCAGGTAAGACTGTTGAAGAGTCGGCCGGGTAAGACTGTTGAAGAGTCGGCCGGGTAAGACTGTTGAAGAGTCGGCCGGGTAAGACTGTTGAAGAGTCGGCCGGGTAAGACTGTTGAAGAGTCGGCCGGGTAATACTGTTGAAGAGTCGGCCGGGTAATACTGTTGAAGAGTCGGCCGGGTAATACTGTTGAAGAGTCGGCCGGGTAAGACTGTTGAAGAGTCGGCCGGGTAATACTGTTGAAGAGCTGGCTGGGTAATACTGTTGAAGAGTCGGCCGGGTAATACTGTTGAAGAGCTGGCTGGGTAAGACTGTTGAAGAGTCGGCCGGGTAATACTGTTGAAGAGTCGGCCGGGTAAGACTGTTGAAGAGTCGGCCGGGTAAGACTGTTGAAGAGTCGGCCGGGTAAGACTGTTGAAGAGTCGGCCGGGTAAGACTGTTGAAGAGTCGGCCGGGTAACACTGTTGAAGAGTCGGCCGGGTAACACTGTTGAAGAGTCGGCCGGGTAAGACTGTTGAAGAGTCGGCCGGGTAAGACTGTTGAAGAGTCGGCCGGGTAAGACTGGGGAAGAGTCGGTCGGGTAAAACTGTTGAAGAGTCGGCCGGGTAAAACTGTTGAAGAGTCGGCCGGGTAACACTGTTGAAGAGTCGGCCGGGTAACACTGTTGAAGAGTCGGCCGGGTAAGACTGTTGAAGAGTCGGCCGGGTAAGACTGTTGAAGAGTCGGCCGGGTAAGACTGGGGAAGAGTCGGTCGGGTAAAACTGTTGAAGAGTCGGTCGGGTAAAACTGTTGAAGAGTCGGCCGTGTAAGACTGTTGAAGAGTCGGCCGGGTAAGACTGTTTAAGAGTTGGCCGGGTAAGACCGTTGAAGAGTCGGCCAGGTAAGACTGTTGAAGAGTGGGCCGGGTAAGACCGTTGAAGAGTCGGCCGGGTAAGACCGTTGAAGAGTGGGCCGGGTAAGACCGTTGAAGAGTCGGCCGGGTAAGACCGTTGAAGAGTCGGCCGGGTAAGACCGTTGAAGAGTCGGCCGGGTAAGACCGTTGAAGAGTCGGCCGGGTAAGACTGTTGAAGAGTCGGCCGGGTAACACTGTTGAAGAGTCGGCCGGGTAAGACTGTTGAAGAGTCGGCCGGGTAAGACTGTTGAAGAGTCGGCCGGGTAAGACTGTTGAAGAGTCGGCCGGGTAAGACTGTTGAAGAGTCGGCCGGGTAAGACTGTTGAAGAGTCGGCCGGGTAAGACTGGGGAAGAGTCGGTCGGGTAAAAATGTTGAAGAGTCGGCCGGGTAAAACTGTTGAAGAGTCAGCCGGGTAAGACTGTTGAAGAGTCGGCCGGGTAAGACTGGGGAAGAGTCGGTCGGGTAAAACTGTTGAAGAGTCGGCCGGGTAAGACTGTTGAAGAGTCGGCCGGGTAAGACTGTTTAAGAGTTGGCCGGGTAAGACCGTTGAAGAGTCGGCCGGGTAAGACCGTTGAAGAGTCGGCCAGGTAAGACTGTTGAAGAGTGGGCCGGGTAAGACCGTTGAAGAGTCGGCCGGGTAAGACCGTTGAAGAGTCGGCCGGGTAAGACCGTTGAAGAGTCGGCCGGGTAAGACCGTTGAAGAGTCGGCCGGGTAAGACCGTTGAAGAGTCGGCCGGGTAAGACCGTTGAAGAGTCGGCCGGGTAAAACTAGTGAAGAGTGTCTACAAGGGAGTTAAAAGTACTCCATGATGCAGTCTACTTGCCTGGCTGTGCAGGAGTTGGGAACCCAGTTATTTGCAACCCTATGGGGGTAGTGCTGGAGTTGGATGCCTTTCTAAAAGCAAAAAATATATCTGGATATTAAAGTGGTTGTAAACCCTTTACAACACACTTTATGCTACAGATAAGCCTATATTAAGGCTTACCTGTAGCTACCCAGGATATCTCCTAAACCTACACGGTTTAGGAGATATCCCCCTGTGTCTGCATGTGCCGATGTCATTGGCACATGCGCACTGGAAAAAACTGAAGGAGTGGCACCTATGTGCCGTTGCTTCAGTCCGTGTGCCGTTACCGGCGCCTCCCGCGTGCATTTGTGGGAGTGGCGTCATCGCGGCTCCGGGCAATCACAGCGCCGGAGCCGCGATACCTGAAAGTTAGCGCCGGGAGAAATGTCGGCGGCCGGAGGGGGAAACGTGGACCGATGCCGGGGCTTCGATTTGAGGTAATACATAATGAGCTAGTATGCTATGCATACTAGCTCATTATGCCTTTGTCTTGTAGGGGTTTTTTTTTTTTTTTTGTGATATTTACTTCCTCTTTAACATTTTATAGGTTTTATGTTTATATATAACATTTACAGGATATTAATATTTTAGGGTTATAGGTAATAAGATGCTTGAGGTGATTGTAGTCGTATTATGGACCTTGAAGAAGGGGACACACCCCGAAAAATTGTATGTTAGTGCCAAATAAAGAAGTATCATGGACAGTACTCAATTGTTTCTGTAGGTAATAACATCAGAGATTGTTCATCCAGGGAATATTTAAATGCTTTTGGAAGATAGGAAAGGATTTTTTTTCCCCAGTTGGCTCAATTTGGCCAATAATTTACAGAGGTTTTTGCTTTCCTCTAATGGCCCGTACACACGATCGGATTTTCCGTCGGAAAAACCTTGGATGGTTTTTCGACGGAATTCCGCTCAAACTTGGCTTGCATACACATGGTCACACAAAAGTTCTCTGAACTTTCGACCGTCAAGAACGCGGTGACGTACAACAAAACGACGAGCCGAGAAAATGAAGTTCAATGCTTCCAAGCATGCATCAAATTGTTTCAGAGTATGCGTCGGAATTGCTACAGACGATCGTAATTTCCGATAGGAATTTTTTCCGTCTGAAAAATTGAGAACCTGCTCTCAATATTTTGTTGGCGGAAATTCCGACAGCAATAGTCCTATGGAGCCTACACACGGTCGGAATTTCCGACCAAAAGCTTACATCAGACTTTTTCTTGTCGGAAAATCCGATCGTGTGTACGGGGCATAAGTCAACTGTTGGTATAGGATTATGCATATGGAGATTTTCTATTCATTTATTTTTCTATTGGTCTTTTCAATCTTTTTTCAAGTCATTTATCCAACTTGAGGAGTGGGAGTATTTAGAAGGACACAAGGATCTCTACAAGGACGTCATGATAGAGAATCAGCCGCCCCTCACATCACCGGGTAAGAGGAGACTTTATTGTAAAGGAGAGAGCAGTACGGAGGGTCCACCTAGATCCCCCATCATCTGATAAACACATAGAAACAATGTATTCAGTCAGTGTGTGTGTTTCCTACAGATGGATCCAGTAATGAGAACCCACCAGAGAGATATCCCCGTCCTCTGTATTCCCAGCTAACAGTGGGGCCCAAACTGTAGGGTGGTGCACATTATTGTAAAGGAGAGAGCAGTACGGAGGGTCCACCTAGATCCCCCATCATCTGATAAACACATAGAAACAATGTATTGAGTCAGTGTGTGTGTTTCCTACAGATGGATCCAGTAATGGGAACCCACCAGAGAGATGTCCCTGTCCTCTGTATTCCCAGCTAACAGTGGGGCCCAAACTGTAGGGTGGTGCACATTATTGTAAAGGAGAGAGCAGTACGGAGGGTCCACCTAGATCCCCCATCATCTGATAAACACATAGAAACAATGTATTCAGTCAGTGTGTGTGTTTCCTACAGATGGATCCAGTATTGGGAACCCACCAGAGAGATGTCCCTGTCCTCTGTATTCCCAGCTAACAGTGGGGCCCAAACTGTAGGGTGGTGCACATTATTGTAAAGGAGAGAGCAGTACGGAGGGTCCACCTAGATCCCCCATCATCTGATAAACACATAGAAACAATGTATTCAGTCAGTGTGTGTGTTTCCTACAGATGGATCCAGTATTGGGAACCCACCAGAGAGATGTCCCCGTCCTCTGTATTCCCCGGATTCCACACAGGAAGGTCACACCATCCCTCACCATCATCAGGTAGGTGAAGATGGATATGAAAAACGTAAAAGTAATCTGACTGTATGAAAATTATATTCCACTTTTAGGTTTAGGGTTATTTGTGCTCACATTTTAAAGAAATTATTCCCTGCTATGTTTTTTTTTTTTTTTCAGAATGAAGATCTTATGGATATAAAAGATGAGGTTAAAGAGGAAGAGACGTATGTGAGGGGTGATCAGCAATTCAAGGAGGAGGATGGGATGATGGACAAAGTTAAAGAGGAGGAATCTTCTCCAGACATCAGCACAGGTAAGTGATGGCCACTAAATACAAACACTGTTCAGGTATATGGATTGATGTTTGAGGATCTGTAGACCCATCTCTACAAGGACATCATGATGGAGAATCAGCTGCCCCTCACATGGACAGTGGCGTCACTAGGGGGTGGCTTTTGGGGCTATAGCCCCCAATCTGGGGCCCATAGCCCCGAGCTTCTGCAAGGGGTCCTCCATTTATTGTAAAGGAGAGATCAGTACGGAGGCTCCACCTAGATCCCCCATCATCTGATAAACACATAGAAACAATGTATTCAGTCAGTGTGTGTGTTTCCTGCAGATGGATCCAGTAATAAGAACCCACCAGAGAGATGTCCCCGTCCTCTGTATTCCCGGGATTCCACACAGGAAGATCACACCATCCCTCACTATCATCAGGTAGAAGAAACTGAGACTGTAGACCGAAAAAAAAAAAATCATTCCATACTTTGACAGAACATGTGTCTATGTAAACTTTTTCCTTTTAATAAGTATATTCTATCATCTTCGGGGTTTAGGATGAAGAACGGAAAGACATCAAAGTTCAGGTTAAAGAGGAAGAAGAAGAGAGGTTGGTGATCGGAGATCAGCAGTCTATGGAGGAGGAGAGAGGTCCTCTGTTTTCCAGGGATTCCCACACTATGACATCACATGTCCATCTAAGATCAATGGATCCTTCTAATCCTGAGGAACCTTCTGATAAATCCCACACTATGACATCACATGTCCATCCATCCCACACTATGACATCACATGTCCATCCATCCCACACTATGACATCACATGTCCATCTAAGATCAATGGATCCTTCTAATCCTGAGGAATCTTCTGATAAATCCCACACTATGACATCACATGTCCATCTAAGATCTCACAGTGCTGATCAATCAACACATCCACCCAAATCCAAGGAGTCTTCTTTATATAACAGGGGTCACATGGGAGAGCGTCCTTTTTCATGTTCCGAGTGCGGAAAGTTTTTTGCTACCAAGGGAACGCTTGTTAGACACCTAAGCATTCACACGGGAGAGCGTCCTTTTTCATGTTCAGAGTGCGGGAAAGGTTTCATTAGGATGGGAGTTCTTCGTGCACACCTGAGAATTCACACGGGTGAGCGTCCTTTTTCATGTTCAGAGTGCGAGAAATGTTTTTCTGACAAAGGAACACTTGTTAGACACCTGAGCATCCACACGGGAGAACGTCCTTTTTCATGCTCAGAGTGCGGGAAATCTTTCATTAGGATGGGAAGTCTTCGTACACACCAGAGAATTCACACTGGTGTGCGTCCTTTTTCATGTTCAGAGTGCGGAAAGTGTTTCAGTAAGAAAGAAAAACTTCTTGGGCACCAGAAAAGTCACACGGGTGAGCGTCCCTTTTCATGTTCCGAGTGCGGGAAATGTTTTTCGACGAAAACGGGCCTTCATAGACACCAGTCAGTTCATACCGGTGAGCGTCCTTATTCATGTTCAGAGTGCAGGAAATGTTTCGCTCTGAAAGAAGACCTTGTTAAACACCAGAGAAGTCACACGGGTGAGCGTCCTTTTACTTGTTCAGAGTGCGGGAAATGCTTTCTTAGGGTTGATCACCTTCTCCTACACCAAAGACGTCACACGGGTGAGCGTCCTTTTTCTTGTTCAGAGTGCGGGAAATGTTTCGCTGAGAACAACAGACTTCTTATACACCAGAGAATACACACAGGGGAGCGTCCTTTTTCATGTTCAGAGTGCGGAAAAAGTTTCATTGACAAAAGAGTACTTCATATACACCAAAGAAGTCACGCAGATCAGCGTCCTCATTCATGTACAAAGTGCGGGAAATGTTTCACTGATGAAGGAAGACTACGTAGACACCAAAGAATTCACACGGATGAGTGTCCCCATTCATGTACAGAGTGCGGAAAGTGTTTCACTGATAAAGGAAAACTTCTTAGACATCAGAGAATTCACACGAGTGAGCGTCCTTTTTCATGTACAGAGTGCGGGAAATGTTTCATTGATAAAGGAACACTTCTTAGACACCAGAGAACTCACACAGGCGAGCGGCCTTTTTCATGTTCAGAGTGTGGGAAATGTTTCACTCAGAAAGGGAGCCTTCTTCTACACCAGAGAAGTCACACGGGCGAGCGTCCTTTCTCATGCTCAGAGTGCAGGAAATGCTTCCCTAGGGTTGATCGGCTTCTTTTACACCAGAGAACACACACAGGGGAGCGTCCTTTTTCATGTTCAGTGTGCGGGAAATGTTTTACTGTCAAAGGAAAACTACGTGAACACCAGAAAAGTCACACGGGTGAGCGTCCTCATTCTTGTACAGAGTGTGGGAAATGTTTCATTGATAAAGGAACACTTCTGAGACACCAGAGAGTTCACACGGGTGAGCGTCCTTTTTCATGTTCAGAGTGCGGGAAAAGTTTCACTATAAAAAAGAACCTCCTTAGACACCAGAGACTTCATACCAGTGAGCGTCCTTTTTCATGTTTATAGTGCAGGAAATGTTTTACTGACAAAGGAGCCCTGGCCCCGCCGCCTTTTCTAATCTCACCCGTCCGACCACGGAGCCCGGGACCTCTGCAACCGGCGGGGAACCAATGATGTTCCTCCCCCCTCTGGGAACCAAAAGCGATGATGGGTCCTGATTTCTGGGTCCTGATTTCCGGGTCCTCCTCTCTGCTTACCTGATTGGCCGCATTGGAGGTCACCGGAGGGTCTAATAAACTCCAGATCTCTCCATAAAGAGGACCTGTCATGGCCCATGTGGTCACAAGGGATGTTGTTCATTCCTTATAATAGCAATAAAGTAAAAAAAAAAAAAAAACGTGTAAAAAATAATTTTAGATAAAATAAAGATAAAAAAAAATGAACCCCTTCAATACCAGACACTGTCACCCCCTTCCTACCCAGGACAATTCTCACACTTTGAATGACAATTACGTAGTCATGTGACACTGTTTCCCAGACGACATTTTTATTATTTTTCTGAGACAGGTGGAGCTTTTATTTGGTGGGATTTAATCATCTGTGGGATTTATTTTTATTTTTTGCTAAACAAATTAAAAAGACCGAAAATTAAAAAAAATAAAATAAATGTTTTTCTTAGTTTCTCTTACAAAATGTTGTAAATAACAAATTTTTCTCCTTCACTGATGGGCATTGATGAGGAGACACTAATAGGCGGCACTGATGGGCATTGATGAGGCTGCACTGATGAGGAGACATGAATAGGCGGCACTAATGAGGCTGCACTTATGGGCACTAATGAGGAGACACTAATAGGCAGCAATGATGGGCACTATTAAGGCTGCACTGATGGGCATTGATAAGGCGGCACTGATGGGCACTGATGAGGAGACACTAATATGCAGCACCGATGGGCACTAATAGGTGGCTCTAATGAGGCTGCACTAATGAGACACTAATAGCGGGCAATGATGGGCACTATTAAGGCTGCACTGATGGGCATTGATAAGGCGGCACTGATGGGCACTGATGAGGAGACACTAATATGCAGCACCGATGGGCACTAATAGGTGTCTCTAATGAGGCTGCACTGATGGGCACTAATGAGACACTAATAGCGGGCAATGATGGGCACTATTAAGGCTGCACTGATGGGCATTGATAAGGCGGCACTGATGAGGAGACACTAATATGCAGCACCGATGGGCACTAATAGGTGGCTCTAATGAGACTGCACTGATGGGCACTAATGAGGAGACACTAATAGGCGGCAATGATGGGCACTATTAAGGCTGCACTGATGGGCATTGATAAGGCAGCACTGATGAGGAGACACTAATATGCAGCACCGTTGGGCACTAATAGGTGGCTCTAATGAGGCTGCACTGATGGGCACTAATGAGGAGACACTAATAGCGGGCAATGATGGGCACTATTAAGGCTGCACTGATGGGCATTGATAAGGCGGCACTGATGAGGAGACACTAATATGCAGCACCGATGGGCACTAATAGGTGGCTCTAATGAGGCTGCACTGATGGGCACTAAAGAGGAGACACTAATAGGCGGCAATGATGGGCACTATTAAGGCTGCACTGATGGGCATTGATAAGGCTGCACTGATGAGGAGACACTAAAATGCAGCACCGATGGGCACTAATAGGTGGCACTAATGAGGCTGCACTGATGGGCACTAATGAGGAGACACTAATGGGCAGCAATGATGGGCACTATTAAGGTTGCACTGATGGGCTTTGATAAGGCGGCACTGATGAGGAGACACTAATAGGCGGCAATGATGGGCACTGATGAGGAGACACTAATATGCAGCACCGATGGGCACTAATAGGTGGCTCTAATAAGGCTGCACTGATGGGCACTAATGAGGAGACACTAATAGGCAGCACTGATGGGCACTGTTAAGGCTGCACTGATGGGCATTGATGAGGCGGCACTAAAAGGGCAGAACAGATGGGCACTGATAAAGCTGCACTGATGAGGAGACACTAATATGCAGAACTGATGGGAAGCCTTTATGGGCACTGATAAGTGGCATTGATGGGCGACACTGATTGGCATTGGTGGGCACTGGGATTGATCTCTGATGGAGCTTGACTGATAATCAGTGCAGACCCCCCTGTCAGGAGAGCCGCTTATCTACTCTCCTCTACTCACGCGCTGTCAGTGTGAACAGAGGACTGCCGATAACCGACACTTCCTATTTACACTGATCAGCTGTGATTGGACACAGCTGATCACATGGTAAAGAGCCCACATCATTGGCTCTTTACCGAGATTGGAGATGCACTGTGACGGACTGACAGACTGCACAGCAGATCGCTGAACGCCCCCAGGGTCGCACACAAACGACTTGTCCTGAAGGACGCCATATACTGTATATATTACCAAAAGTATTGGGACACTTGCCTTTACACGCACATGAACTTTAATGGCATCCCAGTCTTAGTCCGTAGGGTTCAATATTGAGTTGGCCCACCCTTTGCAGCTTTATGGACCTAGCTTGTGCACTGGTCCAAATCATTTGGTGGAGGGTGGATTATGGTGTGGGGTCGTTTTTCAGGGGTTGGGCTTGGCCCCTTAGTTCCAGTGAAGGGAACTCTTAAGGCGTCAACATACCAAGACATTTTGGACAATTTCATACTTCCAACTTTGTGGGAACAGTTTGGGAATGGCCCCTTCCTGCTCCAACTTGACTGTGCACACAGCAAGGTCCATAAAGACATGGATGAGCGAGTTTGGGGTGGAGGAACTTGACTGGCCTGCACAGAGTCCTGACCTCAACCCGATAGAACATCTTGGGATGAATTAGAGCGGAGACTGTGAGTCAGGCCTTCTTGTCCAACATCAGTGCCTGACCTCGCAAATGTGCTTTGGGAAGAATGGTCAAACATCCCCATAGACACACTCCTAAACCTTGTGGACAGCCTTCCCAGAAGAGATTAAAGGGGTTGTAAAGGTTCATGTTTTTTCACCTTAATGCATCCTATGCATTAAGGTTTAGGAGTGTGTCTATGGGAATGTTTGACCATTCTTCCAGAAGCACATTTGTGAGGTCAGGCACTGATGTTGGAAGAGAAGGCCTGGCTCGCAGTTTCCGCTCTAATTCATCCCAAAGGTGTTCTATCGGGTTGAGGTCAGGACTCTGTGCAGGCCAGTCAAGTTCCTCCACCCCAAATTCGCTCATCCATGTCTTTATGGACCTTGCTTTGTGCACTGGTGGGCATTCATGTTGGAACAGGAAGGGGCCGTCCCTAATCTGTTCCCACAAAGCATGAAATTGTCCAAAATGTCTTCGAAAGCTGACGCCTTAAGAGTTCCCTTCACTGGAACTAAGGGGCCAAGCCCAAACTCTGAAAAATTAAAACAGTAAAATAAATCATTTATTTATATAAAGATTTTCATGCATAATCTGTGAGTGTAATCATTGATATAACCTAATAGAAGAATGGACGGACCACAGGGCAGAGGGCAAAATGATGGAACGTAACATAGACTGCAGTATTTATATTCAAAACAAGATGGCGATCTCACTTATTGTCAGTGGAACGCAAAGACAGGAAGTGATGTCAGGAGCAGATAGGAAGTGATGTCGGGTACAGACAGGAAGTGATGTCGGGTACAGACAGGAAGTGATGTTGGGAACAGACAGGAAGTGATGTCAGGTACAGACAGGAAGTGAGGTAAGCATATAAAAAGGAAGTTGAGGCGATTCAGGGGGGAAGTAGAGAACTTCCTGGAACTGGCAGCAGAGGAGGTAATAAGATCGTATTTTATATTTACACCCAGTAACCCCGTCATAAAAGGAATAGGAGGCACTCTTTACATCTAGAGGAAAGGAGATTTACCCTCCACATACAGAAAGACTTCTTCACAGTAAGAGCTGTTAAAATACGGAATGGACTCCCTCAGGAACTAGTACTGGGCAGCTCCGTAGATTGGTTTAAAAAGTAGTTTTATTTCTTCGTAAATGCACAAAATATAACTGGATATGAACATTTATAGGTTTTATATTTATATATAACCTTTACAGGATATTAACATTTTAGGTTTATAGGTGATAACATGTTTGAGGTGTTGGCAGTTGTTGTATTATGGACCTTGAAGAAGGGGACACACCCCGAAGGCTTGTCCTGAAAAATTGTATGTTAGTGCCAAACAAAGAAAAGTATGGCGGGCAGAACTCCATTGTTTCTGTAGGTAACAACATCAGAAATTAATGATCCAGGGAATATCAAAAAAAAAATTGGAAGATAAGAAAGGAATTTTTTTCCCCCAGTTGGATCAATTTGGACCGTGATGTATAGGTTTTTTTTGCTTTCCCCTGAATCTGGGTAGTGAATTAAAATTCAATGAGGTACGGTCACCAGAATTTTCTTCCGGCTGAGGTCCGAAACTTAAGTCTGTGCGATAAAATATTGTATGCATCTACTTTCCTTTTTTTGGCGCAAGCCACGTTCTCTGGCACTTTTGTTACTGTTTCCGCCACACACTCTGGTAATACTCTGTAAATGCCCCCATTAGTGTTCCCCCTCACATCAGGTGCCCCAACCAGAGTAATTCATTACATTGGGTGCCCCCATCAGGCTACCCTCTTATATCATGTTTCTGCATCAGATTTCTAACTTACATCATGTTTCTGCATCAGTGTGCCCTCTTACATCTGGTGTCGCCCATCAGTGTGCCCTCTTACATCTGGTGTCGCCCATCTGTGTGCCCCCTTACATAATTTGTCCCCATCAGAGTGCCCCTTAATATAAGGTTCCCCCATCGCAGTGAACCCTTACATAGGGTGTCCCCATCAGAGTGCCCCTTACATCAAGTGTCCCTATTACAATGCCACCTTAAATCAGCTATTCCCATCAGAGTGCCTCCCTAACATAATATGTCCTCTTCAGAGTGCCCCTTTACATCAGATGTCCCCAGTACAGTGCCACCTTACATCAGGTGTCTCCATCAGAGTTCCCCTTTACACCATGTTTCTGCATCAGAGTCCCCTCTACATCTGGTGTCTCCCATCAATGTGCCCCCTTACATCAGGTGTCCTCATCAGAGTGCCCCCTTACATCAGGTGTCCCCATCAGAGTGCCCCCTTACATCAGGTGTCCCCATCAGAGTGCCCCCTTACATCAGGTGTCCCCATCAGAGTGCCCCCTTACATCAGGTGTCCCCATCAGAGTGCCCCCTTACATTTGGTGTCCCCATCAGAGTGCCCCTTTACATCAGGTGTCGCCATCCGCTTGCTCCCTTAACATAAAATGTGACCATCAGAGTGCCCCCTTACATTTGCTGTAATCATCAAAGTGCTCCTTTACATCATGTATTCCCAACAGAGTGCCCCCTTAACATAATATGTCGCCATCAGAGTTGCCCGTTACATCAGGTGTCCCCATCGGAGTGCTCCCTTAACATAATATGTGCCTATCTGTGTGCCCTTGTAAATCTTTGTAAAGTGCACACACCATAACTTGAGGACAGGCAGAGAGCGGGAGCCAGCAGAGGTAGCGAGCTGCAGGGGGCAGGGGCTGTGCAGAAAACCTTGCTGAAGGGGGCGGAGCGCACACGTGGCGTCACACCATGCTTTGTGGGCAGGCAGGGAGTGAGAGTTGAAATAGATAGTGAGGCGGGGCGCACACGCAATGTCATTGGTTGCTGGAATGTCCGCGGTCCCAGCAACCAATGACTGCTGTGTGGCGGGGATATGGTACGTAAGACTGGCGGGCTGACGGTCCGGACAGGAACCTCGCTCAGTCCATGTTTGGACCACGGTCCGCCATTTTATGACGGCTGCTATAAGTCAACTGTGGGTATAGGATTCTTTGTATACATGGAGGTTTCCTATTCATTTATTTTTTCTATTGGTTAAAAAAGTATTTTTAATATTTTTTGAAGCCATTATTCCAGCGTGAGGAGTGGGAGTATTTAGAAGGACACAAGGATCTCTACAATGACGTCATGATGGAGAATCAGCCGCCCCTCACATCACCGGGTAAGAGGAAACTTTATTGTAAAGGAGAGAGCAGTACGGAGGGTCCACCTAGATCCCCCATCATCTGATAAACACATAGAAACAATGTATTCAGTCTGTGTGTGTGTTTCCTACAGATGGATCCAGTAATGGGAACCCACCAGAGAGATGTTCCCGTCCTCCTGTATTCCCAGCTAACAGTGGGGCCCAAACTGTAGGGTGGTGCACATTATTGTAAAGGAGAGAGCAGTACGGAGGGTCCACCTAGATCCCCTATCATCTGATAAGCACATAGAAACAATGTATTCAGTCAGTGTGTGTGTTTCCTACAGATGGATCCAGTAATGGGAACCCACCAGAGAGATGTCCCCGTCCTCTGTATTCCCGGGATTCCACACAGGAAGGTCACACCATCCCTCACCATCATCGGGTAGGGGAATCTGAGCATGTAGACCTAAAAAATAATTCCAAGTTCTGACAAGACATTCTTCTATGTAATCTTTTTCCTTTGAATAAGTATATTCTGTCATCTTTGGAGTTTAGGGTGAAGAACTGAAAGACGTCAAAGTTGAGGTTAAAGAAGAAGAGAGGTTGGTGAGTGGAGATCAGCAGTCTATGGAGGAGAGAGGTCTTCTGTGTTTCCGGGATTCCACCCAGGAAGATCAGAACTCTACAGAGAATGATCAGGTAGATGGGACTGGGCAAAAAGAATCCAAAATGAGTTCTATTAGAGGACATTCTTCTATGAAATCTCTTGATACTTAAATGTTCTTTATCTTTTGGGATGTAGGGCGAAGAATCAAAGAATATAACAGCTAAAGAGGAGGAAGAAGAAGAGACGTTGGTGAGTGGAGATCAGCAGTCTACCGTGGAGAGAGGTCCTATTAGTTCCCGGGATTCCACCCAGAAAGATCACAGTTATAAGGAGAATGATCAGGTAGATAGAACTGGCCAAATAGAACTCAAAAATAATTTTAAGTAGACATTCTTCTATGTAATTTCTTGTTCCTTTTCCTAAATGTATTCTATCATCTTTGGGGTGTAGGGTGAAGAACGGAAAGACATCAAAGTTGAGGTTAAAGAGGAAGAAGAAGAGAGGTTGGTGAGTGGAGATCAGCAGTCTATGGAGGAGGGGGAGATGATTATGGAAAGTAAACAGGTGGAATCTTCTCTAAATATGGACACAGGTACGTTATAAACACTAAATGCTGAAACACCTCACATTTTTATTTAATTATGAGTATAAAATAAGTGTTTACATTGTTAGGTTGAGATAAATTTCCCAACGTCTTCATCTACAGCTTTATGTTCCGTCTTCATCCATGCCTACAAATTGAATGCACTGATACAGATACAGTACATACCTTGTGTTACATTTGTGTCCCCCACACAGTGGTACCCTCCTGATCATGACATCAATACATTTTATAATAATAATCAGTTATAATGATGAGTTATCATTTATAATAATAGTTATAATACTGACTAATCATTTAGATGGGAGCCCCTCTACTAGCGGACATCCTCCATTACTAAGGAAACCACATCTCTGTTGACCAAAGCCAGGCAACTGTGTGCCGGAAATAGGCTATTTGTGAAGAGATGGGCCGAACCCCCCCCCCCCCCTCCTGGTTTGCACCATAACTCCCAAGTTTGGACCAGAGCTGTGAATTTTATTAACCACTTCTCCACCGGGCCTATTCTGGCACTCCTCTCCTCCATGTAAAAATCATCTTTTTTTGCTTGAAAATTAATCAGAACCCCCAAACATTATATATTTTTTTAGCAGACACACTAGGGAATAAAATGGCGGTCATTGCAACTTTTTATCTTGCACGGTATTTGCGCAATAATTTTTCAAACGCCTTTTTTTGGGGAAAAAAACGGTTTTATGAATTAAAAAATAACAAAACAGTAAAGTTAGCCCAATTTTTTTGTATAATGTGAAAGATCCTGTTACGCCAAGTAAATAGATACTTAACATGTCACGCTTTAAAATTGCGCACACTCATGGAATGGCGCCAAACTTCGGTACTTAAAAATCTCCATAGGCGACACATTACATTTTTTTTATAGGTTACTATTTTCGAGTTACAGAGGAGGTCTAGTGCTAGAATTGTTGCTTGCACTCTACCGCACGCGGCGATACCTCACATGTGGGGTTTGAACGACGTTTACATATGTGGGCGGGACTTACATGCGTGTTCGCTTCTGAGCGCGAACTACCGGGGACAGGGGCGTTTTACATTTTTTATTTTACTGAATTTTTTTTATTTTGACACATTTTTTTTTTTTTTTTTGATCACTTTTATTCCTATTACAAAGAATGTAAACATCCCTTGTAATAGGAATGTGTGTGACAGGTCCTCTTTATGGAGAGATACGGGGTCAATAGGACCCCACATCTCTCCTCCAGGCTGGAAAGCATGAGATTGGTGAAAAAAAATTCACCGATCTCATGCTGACAGCCGCAATTGCGGCTTTGTTTACTTCCGGGTACCGGGCGCGACGTTGTGACGTCACGCCCGGGACTCCGACGGTCATAGAGATGACTGGTGACCATCTGGTCACCGGAAATCTCTATGATACTCATGTGACGCCGGTCGATTCGTTCTCCGGGCCCCCGATGGCACGGGAGTGCCCGGAGAAGCACCGGATGGCGGCAGGAGGGGGGGGATGTCCCCTCCCGCCGCCTATAAGAATGATCCAGCGGCGGAACTGCCGCTATGATCGTTCTTATGGTGCGCAGAATCGCCGGCATGACAGAATGATATCTGAATGATGCCTCTAGCTGCAGGCATCATTCAGATATCCCCCCTTCAAAGTCAAGGACGTCATATGACGTCCTTGGTGGAGAAGTGGTTAAAGTCTACGGGATCCGAAAAAATCCAAAGTCCCCATTTTGAAGACTTATATGCAAGTTATTAAAAAGGGAATAGGGGGTTCTGGGTACTGCCCCAGGGGACATGTATTAATGCAAAATGATTTTTTTTAAAAGATAATTTTTACAGGAGCAGTGATTTTAATGATTCATAAAGTGAAACGATAAAAATGAAAAATTCCTTTAAATACAGTGCCTGGGGGATCCCCTTAGTCTGCCTGTAAAATGGCGCATCCGTACCATGTATAGAACCTGCTGCAGCAAAACTGACATTTATAAAGAAAGAAAAATTACATTTAGATTGCGGCAATACAATACCATTGCCGGCAATAGAAAAATTAAAAAGAAAATGGCGTGGGGGTTCCCCCCCCCCAATCCATACCAGGCCCCTAGGGTCTGGTATGGATTTTAAGGGGAACCCCACTCCAAAATGTCCCACCCAAAATCCATACCAGACCCTTATCCATGGATGCAGCCTGGCAGGCCAGAAAAGGAGGGGGGGCAAGAGTGCCCCCCTCCTGAACCATACAAGGCCACATACCCTCAACATAGGGCCTTCTTGATGGAGACAAGGGCCTCTTCCCGACAACCCTGGGCTGTGGTTGTGGGGGTCTGCATGCAGGGGGCTTATCGGAATCTAGAAGCTCCCTTTAACAAGGGGGCCTCCAGATTCCAGGCCCTCCACCATGTACATAGTACCCCTACCCATTCACCAAGAAAAGTGTAAAAAAACATATTTTGACAATTCCTTTATTAAAAATAAAAAAACAATGTCCCCCAATGTAGCAAAGCCCCCCCGCCCCAAAGCACCAACTCCCCCATGTTGAGGGCATGTGGTCTGGTATGGTTCAGGAGGGGGGCCCTCACTCGCCTACCTTTCCTGAACTGCATGCTCGGATAAGGGCCAGGTATGGACTGGGGGGGACCCCACACCATTTTTTTTTCTTTATTTATTCAATAGCCGGATTCCAGCAATTGTAACCACGAGTCATTTGAAATGGGATTTGACTCTGTTGTTTTTTTCTATAGAAATGTAATTTTTGCTGCAGCAGGTTCTATACATGCTACATATGCCACATGTTACAGACAGACTAAGGGGACCCTCCCAGGCACTGTATTTAAAGGCTTTTTCATATTTATTGTTGCACTTTAAGCATGATTAAAATCACTGCTCCTGAAAAAAAACAATCGTCCTTTTTTTTTATTTTTATTTTTTTATTGATACATGTCCCCCAGGGCAGTACCCAGACCCCCATTCCCCTTTTATGGCCAATTACTTGCATACAAGCCTTTAAAACGGGGAACGTTTGATTTTTCCAGTTCGGCTCCCATAGACATCAATGGGGTTCGCCATTCAAGTTCGAATATTTCCCGTTTGGGAGTTCTCCTGCGAACCAAACAGTTGGTGTTCGGCCCATCTCTATTACTGGTGGTTCCAAACTTCTTCCATATATGGATGATTTTGGGACCTTCAATGCTACGGAAATGTTCCTGTACTCTTCCCCAGATCTGTGCCTCCATACAATCTCGGAGGTCTACAGACAGTTCCTTGGACTTCATGGCTTGGTTTGTGCTCTGACATGCACTGTTAGCTGTGGGACCTTCTTGGAATAAGGCTGTAACATAACAAAATGTGGGAAAAGTGAAGAGCCGTGCACTGTATCTGACTCCTGAATGTAAGACTTTCATTTTTTATTTTATTTTTATTCAAAAAATGGTTTTCTTACAGATGGACACTTTGTTCTGAATTCCTCGGAGGGAGATCCGATTTTATCTCCAGATCTCAAGGCAGAAGATGATGACATCACACAATGTTCTCCAGGAGAAGATCCCATTATTCCAACCGCACATCACAGACCTCACCATCTGGAGGGATCAATGGATCCTTCTAATCCTGAGGAACCTTCTGATAAATCCCACACTATGACATCACATGTTTATCCATCCCACACTATGACATCACATGTCCATCCATCCCATACTATGACATCACATGTCCATCCTTCCCACACTATGACATCACATGTCCATCCATCCCATACTATGACATCACATGTCCATCCATCCCACACTATGACATCACATGTCCACCCATCCCACACTATGACATCACATGTCCATCCATCCCACACTATGACATCACATGTTTATCCATCCCACACTATGACATCACATGTCCATCCATCCCATACTATGACATCACATGTCCATCCATCCCACACTATGACATCACATGTCCATCCATCCCATACTATGACATCACATGTCCATCCTTCCCACACTATGACATCACATGTCCATCCATCCCACACTATGACATCACATGTCCATCCATCCCACACTATGACCTCACATGTCCATCCTTCCCACACTATGACCTCACATGTCCATCCTTCCCACACTATGACCTCACATGTCCATCCTTCCCACACTATGACCTCACATGTCCATCCTTCCCACACTATGACCTCACATGTCCATCCTTCCCACACTATGACATCACATGTCCATCCATTACATACTATGACATCACATGTCCATCCATCCCATACTATGACTTCAGATGTCCATCTAAGATCTCACAGTGCGGATCGATCAACCCATCCATCCGATCCCAAGGTGCCTTCTTTATGTGATAGGGGTCCCACGAGTGAGCGTCCTTATTCATGTTCCGAGTGCGGGAAATGCTTCGCTGCCAAAATAACACTTGTTAGACACCTAAGGAGCCACACAGGGGAGCGTCCTTTTTCATGTTCAGAGTGTGGGAAATCTTTCACTAGGATGGGAATTCTTCGTACACACCAGAGAATTCACACTGGTGAGCGTCCCTTTTCATGTTCAGAGTGTGGGAAATGTTTCACTGATAAAGGAAAACTTCTTGGACACCAGAAAAGTCACACGGGGGAGCATCCCTTTTCATGTTCCGAGTGCGGGAAATGTTTCACTACGAAAAAGAACCTTCGTAGACACCAGTCAGTTCATACCGGTGAGCGTCCTTATTCATGTTCAGAGTGCGGGAAATGTTTCGCTCTGAAAGAAGACCTTGGTAAACACCAGAGAAGTCACAACGGTGAGCGTCCTTTTACTTGTTCAGAGTGCGGGAAATGCTTTCTTAGGGCTCATCACCTTCTTAAGCACCAGAGACGTCACACGGGTGAGCGTCCTTTTTCTTGTTCAGAGTGCGGGAAATGTTTCGCTGAGAACAGCGGACTTCTTCTACACCAGAGAATACACACAGGGGGGCGTCCTTTTTCATGTTCAGTGTGCGGGAAATGTTTCGCTGAGAACAGCGGACTTCTTATACACCAGCGAATACACACAGGGGAGCGTCCTTTTTCATGTTCAGTGTGCGGAAAATGTTTTACTAGCAAAAGAGGACTTCTTAGACACCAAAGAAGTCACACGGATGAGCTTCCTCATTCATGTACAGAGTGCGGGAAGAGTTTCACTGATAAAGGAAAACTTCTTATACACCAGAGAATTCACACGGGTGAGCGTCCTTTTTCATGTTCAGAGTGCGGGAAATGTTTCATTGATAAAGGAAAACTTCTTAGACACCAGAGAGTTCACACGGGTGAGCGTCCTTTTTCATGTCCAGAGTGCGGGAAATGTTTCACTTTGAAAGAGAGCCTTCTTAGACACCAGAGAATTCATACCGGCGAGCGTCCTTTTTCATGTTCAGCGTGCGGGAAATGCTTTCCTAGGGTTGATCACCTGCTTTTGCACCAGAAAATACACACAGGGGAGAGTCCTTTTTCATGTTAAATGTGCGGGAAATGTTTTACCGACAAAAGAGGACTTTGTATACACCAAAGAAGTCACGGACGATCGTCCTCATTCACGTAAGGGTGCGGGAAGTGTTTCACTGATAAAGGAACACTTCTGAGCGGATTCCTCACTTCCGGGTCCTCCTCTCTACTTACCTGATTGGTCGCGTTGGAGGTCAGAGGAGAGATTTGGGGGTCTAATAGACTCCAGATCTCCTCAAAGAGGACCTGTCACAGCCCATGCTGTCACAAGGGATGTTGTTCATTCCTTATGATAGCAATAAAGTTGATACAAAAAAAAAATAAAGAATAGAGAAATGCCAATAACTTCCTGTTTACACTGTGATCAGCTGTGATTGGACACATCAAATCACATGGTAAAGAGCTTACGTCATTGGCTCTTTACCGAAATCGGAGATGCGCTGTGTTGGAGTGTCACACCGTGCCAAGGGCATGCAGAGCGATCTGTTCTGAAGGCCTATATATACACATATATATATATATATATATAAATAAAGGCAGGCGTCACAATACTTTTGGTAATATAGTGTATAATGTGGTCTATTTTCAAGTACATGCTTTACATAACCAAGATGATTGCAATATAGGAGAGGAAGGCATCTTGTAACTCAACGCGTTTCGTGAATACTTTCACTTCTTCAGGAGTAGATGCCTCCAACAACAGAACTCTATAAAACCAGCTTGGACCTTCATAAAACATAACATCTCCATATGGTTATGGTGACCGCTGCTCAGTGTCTGACACGGGAGTAGTGGAAGGGGACTAAGAAAACCAATGAGGTGGCACAAGAGAGGTCATGGCTGTGGTAAAAAAAATACCAAAGTACCAAAAAACAACCTAGTGTGCAAAGGTGAGTGATGATCCTCCAACGAAACAGATCGTGATCTCAAAGGAAAATAGGCATCTACTCCTGAAGAAGTGAAAGTATTTACGAAACGCGTCGAGTTACAAGACGCATTCCTCTCCCATATTGCAATCATGTTGGTTATGGTAAAGCGTGTACCTGAAAATATACCAGCTTGATGTACAGTATATATTGTTACTTATCTTGATATGCCAAACATTCTTTATGTTTACTTTATACATTTATGTGTCCAATCCTTGTACAATAAATTGATATTTTATGACTTTTGTATTATGCCTCATTTAAAGTCCAATGGGCCAATATTGGTTGTGTGTATATTATATATAAAGTCCCTTGGACGGCAAGAAGATCAAACCAGTCAATCTTCATGGTCTTCTGCTGCTGTAGCCCATCTGCTTCAAGGATCAATGTGTTGTGCATTCTGAGATGGTATTCTGCATACCTTGGATGTAACGAGTGGTTATTTGAGTTTCCGTTGCCTTTCCATTATCTGGAACCAGTCTGCCCATTCTCCTCTGACCTCCGACATCAACAAGGCATTTTCCTCCACTCAACTGCCGCTCACTGGATATTTTTTATTTTTTCCATCATTCTCTGTAAACCCGAGAGATGGTTGTGTGTGAAAATGCCAGAAATACTCAGACCAGCCCGTCTGGCACCAACAACCATGCCACATTCAAACTCCCTTTAAATCCCCTGGATTGTTTGCCTCCCCCACCAAAAAATACACCACCAGCTGCCACTGCCAGTGAGTTTATGTCAAAAGACCACTTCTTCTGTTGCCACCAAACAACAAATCCTGAAAATTAAATCTAAATAAGTTATTAAAGTTCCATCCACCAATGTGTGAAAAAAGTTGTTTTATCTCAAAGTATAGATTCCTCCACTTCTTCTCATCTGACGGTGTTTTCCACCACTTGTGTCACTCCAATGCACTCACCACAAAATGAGGACCCCCAATTAAAGGTAAGGTCAACAGCTCTTAATCCAGTGGATTGGATATGTTCTCCAGATAATGATGGATCCACTATTCTACTTCATCTCCAGGGATGGTGTATTGAGCTCTCAATGGGACAAACAATACACATCGGAAAATGAAGATTCTCGTTGTGTCGTATTTATTAAAAAGGTTAAAATTGTCCCCAAAGATATAAAATAAACTCACATTTCAAGGTGCCCAGTCTTCGGCACCAATACAAACAGCCTGTATAGTATATCCTCACCACCGCTCCGCTTTCGGGAGGTGGCGGGCGTTCCAAACTGCGGAACTGAAAGTTACTTCTAAGTAAGATCCGGATATGGCGGTCATGTTACTACTTCTACATGTTTCGCTGAACCAGCATCTTCAGGAAGATGCTGGTTCAGAGAAACATGTTTGGGCACTAACGTGACCGCAATTTCCTGATCTTATGGTGACGTCATTTCCGGTTCCGCACCTTGGAACAAGGTGCTTTATGGTGGTGGGGCAGAGCCCCCTGCCCCAAAGCACCTCCCATTTTGAGGGCATGTGGCCTGGTATATTTCAGGAGGAGGGGGGCACTCGCTCGTCCCCCCGTACTTTCTTGTCCTGCCAGACTGCATGCTCGGATAGGGGTCTGGTATGAGATTTGGGGGTGGACTTCACGCCATTAAATTTTTTTTTTTACAGGGTTCCCCTCAAAATCCATACCAGACCTAATAGTCTGGTAGGGATTTGGGGGAGGGGGTATCCCCCGCCATTTAAAAAAAAAAATTGGTGGGGATTCCCCTTAAAATCCATACCAGACTCAATAATTCTATTGCGGGCAATGTTTTTATTTTCATTTAGCTGTCAGCGGGGAAGCCCGTTGACAGCTGATGACTCATCCGTTGTTAAAGACTGCGATGGGCTTTCCGGCCCACTCCATAACAACCAGCTTTTTAATGTGCCCTGATTGGGCAAAGTTTTGCAAAGGGCTTAGAATGCACCGTGTAGCGCGCAGTGCATTATGGGGACGCTCGGCAAACATCCCGCCGAGCGCCCTGCAAATTAAGCTGTTAGTCGAACAGGCAAACAGGCGATGTTTGGGCCGAACTGTTTGCTCGTTCCCCCCTCCTATCCTGTCCTGCCAGGCTGCATACTCGAATAAGGGTCTGGTATGGATTTTGGGGGGGGACCCCATGACATTTTTTTTATTTAGGTGTGGAGGTTCCCCTTGAAAATCCATACCAGACCTTTGTATTTTGGGGGGGGACCCTACGCCATTTAAAAAAAAAAAATTAGCATGGGGTATCCCTGTAAAATCCATATTAGGCTCAAAGGGCCTGGTATGGACTGGAGGGATCCCCACACCGTTTTTCCCCCATTTTTTTTTTCATTGAGCTGTCAGCGGGGTAGCCCATTGACAGCTGATGACTTATCCGTTGTTAGTAGAATTTCAGTGATTAACTCCATGAGGTGCCACATCCCTGGGTAATGAAGAACAAAAAAAATCCCCTGGGGACACAAAAGTTAAAGTCCCACCCCTAGGGGATTTTTCTGTTCTATGCATTTTTAAGGACGCCGCGTCTGGCTTCCCGGCCCGCTCCTTAACAACCAGCTATTCACTGCGCCCTGATTGGGCCCAAACCCAATCAGAGCTTAGAATGCACTGTGTAGGGCGCAGTGCATTGTGGGGCGCTCGGGAGGCGAACATCCCGCCAACCGCCATGCATATTCAGGTGTTTGCCGAACGGGATCGTAAACTTTTGCCCGGCTCGAACTGTTCGCCCAACTCTACTCATCATCTCAGGACACTCTGTAAGTGACATGCTAATTATTTACTGTACTTAACCTTCCTTCACCAATAAAAACATTGGAACGAGATCGAATGTAGTGTGGGCAATGGAGGGGGAGCGATCTCATCTGGAGGAAGAGGAAGTTTCATCTTTTTTCATAGTAATAGGAGGATGGATCATCCATGAAATAGAGCAGGGATATGCAATTAGCGGACCTCCAGCTGTTGCCAAACTACAAGTCTCATGACGCATAGCGAGACTCTGACAGCAGCAAGCATGACACCCAGAGGCAGAGGCATGATGGGACTTGTAGTTTTGCAACAGCTGGAGGTCCGCTAATTGCATATCCCTGAAATAGAGGATCACCCTACAAGAATAACATGTCTACATTTACTAGGAAAGGTCATGATACAGTATATATATGGTTGATTGAAAGCAGCGCAGCCATTCATGACTCGCGCTGTTGTAAATCGCATCCAATGATGTGGCTCGCCGGGGCCGAGTGATACAGTGAGCGGCTATTGCCGCCGGCTGTATCACGGGAGCATGCCCGCAAGAACTTTCCACCATGCGAGAGAGGCTAGGGTGACCACGTGTCCCGGATTGCCCGGGACAGTCCCGCATTTTGCAGGTCTGTCCCGGCCGGGCACATTCATTCCAGGACAATACAGTGTCCCGGAATGAAACTGACACAGCCACCCCCCAGGGCCAATCTGATGCCCCCCAAAAAAAAGGCTGCAGCATCACCGCTTTACTCACTGACAGTACTTGTCTTGGCCGGGAATGCCTGGAGGAGCACAATCCCCGCCCCCTGCTTGTGATTGGAGAAATCATAAATCCCGCCTCTTGTGTCCAATCACTGTGCTGTGATTCGTTACAGCACGAGCTGATTTTTGGGAAGGGAGGGTGTCCCTGAATGGTAGTTTGAAAATGTGGTCACCCTAGAGAGAGCTCGCATGAACGTTGAAAGTTCTTGCGGGGGGGAGCCGAAACAGCCGCCGAGGGACCCCAGAAGACCAGGTTCGGGGCCACTCTGTGCAAAAACGAGCTGCACAGTGGAGGTAAGTATGACATGTTTGTTATTTTACAAAAAAAATGTTTTTCCTTAAGTGTTCCTTTAAAAATGATGGAATGTAACATAGACTGCGGTATTTGTATTCAACACACGTATTGTCAGTGGAATGCAAAGACAGGAAGTGATGTCAGGTACAGACAGGAAGTGCTTGAATAGGAAGTTCCGGGTGAGAGGTGAGTCGGGAGGAAGTAGAGAGGAGACATTGCTTGAAGTAGCAGCAAAGGAGGTAATAAGATATTTTACACCCAGTTAGTTACCCCTCTAAAAGGAATAGGGGGCACTCTTTACGTCTGGAGTTAAAGAGGTTTAACTTTCACATACAGAAAGCCTTCTTCCCAATAAGAGCTGTTAAAATACGGAATGGACTCCCTCAGGAACTGGGCAGCTCGGTAGATTGTTTTAAAAAGTACTTGTATTTCTTTCTAACTGCAAAAATATAACTGGGTATTAACATTTTATAGGTTTTAGATATATATATATATATATATATCTAACATTTACAGGATATTAACAATTGAGGTTTATAGGTAAAATTGAGTACTGTCTGTGATAACTTAACCACTTAAGCCCCGGACCATTTGGTAGCTAAAGGACCAGAGGTGAATTCAGAATTTTGCACTGCGCTGCTTTAACTGTAAATTGTGCGGACATGCAATGTTGTACCCAAACGAAATTTGCGTCCTTTTCTTCCCACAAATAGAGCTTTCTTTTAATGGTATTTGATTGCCTCTGCGATTTTTATTTTTTGCGATATAAACGGAAAAAGACCGAAAATTTTGAAAAAAAATGATATTTTCTACTTTTTGTTATAAGAAAAATCGAATAAACTCAATTGTAGTCATACATTTAGGCCAAAATGTATTCAGCCACATGTCTTTAGTAAAAAAAATGTCAATAAGCGTATATTTATCGGTTTGCGCACAAGTTATAGCGTTTACAAACTAGGGTACATTTTCTGGAATTTACACAGCTTTAAATTTATGACTGCCTATCTCATTTCTTGAGGTGCTAAAATGGCAGGGCAGTACAAAACCCCCCCAAATGACCCCATTTTAGAAAGTAGACACCCCAAGGAAATTGCTGAGAGGCATGTTGAGCCCATTGAATTTTTATTTTTTTGTCCCAAGTGATTGAATAATGACTAAAAAAAAAAAAAATTACAAAAAGTTGTCACTAAATGATATATTGCTCACACATGCCATGGTTATATGTGGAATTTCACCCCAAAATACATTCTGCTGCTTCTCCTGAGTACGGGGATACCACATGTGTGGGACTTTTTAGGAGCCTAGCCACGTACGGGACCCCGGAAACCAAGCACCGCCTTCAGGATTTCTAAGGGCGCAAATTTTTGATTTCACTCCTCACTACCTATCACAGTTTTGAAGGCCATAAAATGCCAAAATAGCACAAAACCCCCCCAAATGACCCAATTTTAGAAAGTAGACACCCCAAGGAAATTGCTGAGAGGCCTGTTGAGCCCATTGAATATTTTTTTTCTTTTATCCCAAGTGATTGAATAATGACAAAAAAAAAAAAAATTACAAAAAGTTGTCACTAAATGATATATTGCTCACACATGCCATGGTTATATGCGGAATTGCACCCCAAAATACATTTTGCTGCTTCTCCTGAGTACGGGGATACCACATGTGTGGGACTTTTTAGGAGCCTAGCCGCGTACGGGACCCCGAAAACCAATCACCGCCTTCAGGATTTCTAGGCACAAATTTTTGATTTGACTCCTCACTACCTATCACAGTTTCGAAGGCCATAAAATGTCAAAATAGCACAAAACCCCCCCAAATGACCCCATTTTGGAAAGTAGACACCCCAAGCTATTTGCTGAGAGGCATGGTGAGTATTTTACAGCTCTCATTTGTTTTTGAAAATGAAGAAAGAACATTTATTTATTTATTTTTTTTTTTTCAATTTTCAAAACTTTGTGACAAAAAGCGAGATCTGCAAAATACTCACAATACCTCTCAGCAAATAGCTTGGGGTCATTTGGGGGGGGGGGGGGGTTTGTGCCATCTGGGCATTCCATGGCCTCCGAAACTGTGATAGGCAGTGAGAAGTGAAATCAAAAATTTACACCATTTAGAAAGCCTGAAGGCGGTGATTGGTTTTTGGGGTCCCGTACGTGGCTAGGCTCCCAAAAAGTCTCACACATGTGGTATCCCCTTACTCAGGAGAAGCAACAGAATGTATTTTGGGGTGTAATTCCACATATGCCCATGGCATGTTTGAGCAATATATCATTTAGTGACAACTTTGTGCAAAAAAAAAATAAAAAATTGTCTTTTTTCCGCAACTTGTGTCAACATATAAAATATTCCATGGACTCGACATGCCTCTCAGTATATAGCTTGGGGTGTCTACTTTCCAAAATGGGGTCATTTGGGGGGGTTTTGAACTGTTCTGGCATTTTATACACAACATTAGGAAGCTTACATCCACTCTTCTAACCACTTGAAGACAAAGCCCTTTTTGACACTTTTTGTTTACATGAAAACATATTTTTTTTTGCAAGAAAATTATGTTGAACCCCCAAACATTATATATATTTTTAAAGCAAAGGCCCTACAGAATAAAATGGTGGGTGTTGCATTTTTTTTTCTACACAGTATTTGCGCAGCGATTTTTCAAACGCATTTTTTGGGGAAAAAATACACTTTTTTTAATTTTAATGCACTAAAACACACTATATTGCCCAAATGCTTGATGAGATAAAAAAGATGATCTTAGGCCGAGTACATAGATACCAAACACGACATGCTTTAAAATTTCGCACAAACGCGCATTGGCGACAAACTACATACATTTTTAAAAGCCTTTAAAAGCCTTTACAGGTTACCCCGTTAGATTTACAGAGGAGGTCTACTGCTAAAATTACTGCCCTCGATCTGACCTTCGCGGTGATACCTCACATGCATGGTGCAATTGCTGTTTACATATGACGCCAGACCGACGCTTGCGTTCGCCATTGGGCAAGAGCAGGGCAGGACAGGGGTGCTTTTTTTTTTTTATTATTAATTTTGCTTTTTTATTTTATTTTTAAACTGTTGCTTCCATATTTTTTTTATCATTTTTATTGTTATCTCAGGGAATGTAAATATCCCCTATGATAGCTATAGGTAATGACAGGTACTCTTTTTTGAAAAAACTGGGGTCTATTGGACCCTAGATCTTTCCTCTGCCCTCAAAGCATCTGACCACACCAAGATCGGTGTGATAAAATGCTTTCCCAATTTCCCAATGGCGCTTTTTATATCCGGGGGGGGTCATTCCCTCCCACTGCTTGTAAAAGCAGTTCAGAGGCTAATTAGCCACTAGGATTGCTTTTACATGAAAGCCGGCCGCTGGCTGAAAAGAATGATACCAAGATGATACCTAAACCCGCAGGCATCATTCTGGTATAAACATTCAAAGTCCAGCAACATACCAGTACGTTGCTGGTCCTTGTTGGACATGTATTGTAATCTTTTTTTTCATGCAGCCTGTTGGCTGAACGAAAAAAAAAGATTGATCGGTGGGTATGCCCACCATTAGAATACCGCCCTTCATCCACCCACTTCTAATGATGGGCATACATGCACCATTTATATATGCCGAAGCATGGGGGCATCTTCCCGCAAAAGTTATGCCGCGTACACATGGTCAGACTTTTCCACGGGCAAGCCTCCGTCGGAATTTCGACTGTATGTACGCGGCATTAGGAGCAAAATCGCTCCTCCGCCCCTGCTGCCCCAATGCTTCGGCATATATGCTTTTTTTTTTTAACTGTGGTGGCGAAATCACCTCCTACAGCACTGGAGTCGCAGGGATCAGGCCTGTCTCTGCGAACGCTGCAGTTATGTGTGTTGTGTTTTGTAAGTGACAGTGATCGATCGATACTGCACTTGGGTGGCCTGGGCTGGACGGAGGGGCAAAACGCAGGTGCTAGCAGGTATCTGGGCTGATCCCGCTAACACTGCGTTTTTGGGAACCCTAAACTGCTGGGGACGCTAGTATAGATCTGATCAGATCAGATATTGATCTGTTCAGATACTATACCACTAAGGGGGGTGTATGCTTCACGCGTGGGTGTTAGCGTTACTGGCACTAACCTGACGCTGCCTGGGGTGTGACGCAGACCCTATCTGATGCTAAAACCTAATTGATATCACCCGCCGGGCGATCAGGGGGTTAAACCTTTATTGGGTTATATACGGCGGGTGCCCTGACACTATAAAAAGCAAACTAACTAACCAGCGTCACCCGTAACACTTATATGGTGATTACTGGTGAAAGGGTTAACTAGGGGCAATTAGGGGGTTAAAACCTTTATTAGGTAATATATGGGGGTACCTGACGCTATATAAAAACCTGACGGCGAACCTAAAAAAAAATTACTGGCTACCGATCTGCATCACCGACACTAAGACAACGATCATAAAAACGATCGCTTAGCGACAGTGGTGATAGGGGGTGAAAGGGTTACCTGGGGGGCGATCAAGGGGGTTAAACCTTTATTAGATAATATATGGGGGTACCCGACGCTATAAAAACCTGCGGCGAACCTAAAAAAAATTACTGGCTACCGATCTGCATCACCGACGCTAAGACAGCGATCAGAAAAATGATCGCTTAGCGACAGTGGTGATAGGGGGTGAAAGGGTTACCTGGGGGGCGATCAAGGGGGTTAAACCTTTATTAGATCATTTATGGGGGTACCTGACGCTATAAAAACCTGCGGCGAACCTAAAAAAAATTACTGGCTACCGATCAGCATCGCCGACGCTAAAACATCGATCAGAAAAATTATCGCTTAGTGACCGTGGTGATAGGGGGTGAAAGGGTTACCTGGGGGGCGATCAAGGGGGTTAAACCTTTATTAGGTAATATATGGGGGTACCCGACGCTATAAAAACCTGCGGCGAACCTAAAAAAAATTACTGGCTACCGATCAGCATCACCGACGCTAAGACATTGATCAGAAAAATGATCGCTTAGCGACGGCGGTACTAGGGGGTGAAAGGGTTATCTGGGGGGTGATCAGGGGGTTAAACCTTTATTAGGGGGGGTTTGGGGGCTACACTGGACCTAAAACTAAATGTACTGACACTTTTACAGTCACAAATGTCACTGATTGCAGTGATCACTAAATAAATGGTCACTGCAATCAGTGACACTGTGACTGGGGGCTGGGGGGTGGCCTGGGGGGGCGATTTATGTGCCTATGTGTCCTGGTGTCAGTGTAGTGTTGTGTGCACTAACCTGCATCTTCTCCTGTACGGCGCTCGGTATATGTGAGCGCCGCAGGAGAGATGACATCACTTCCTCCAGCCTGTGTATACAAGCACACAGGCAGGGGAAGCTCTCATTTGCCGGGAGCGATCGAGAGGGGGTGGCCGGAATCGAACAGCCGTCCCCTCATGCCGGATCGCTCCCGAAGGTAAAACGACCGCTCACTGTAAAGAAGGGGGGGTCCGATCGGACCCCCCAACTATACAAAGGCAATCACGTACATATACGTGATTCTGCCTGTCGGTGCCATTCTGCGGACGTATATTTACAGTGGGCGGTCGTTAAGTGGTTAAGGTGATTGTAGCCGTATTGAGTGCAATTTTGACATTGTACTCAATTTTCTCTGTCACAATTGCACTAATACAACTACAATCACCTCAAGGTTTATAGGTGATAACATGTTTGAGGTGATGGTAGTTTTCGAATTATGGATCCTGAAGAAGGGGACACACCCCGAAAAGCTTGTCCTGAAAAATTGTATGTTAGTGCAAATAAAGAAAAGTATGGCGGGCAGAACTCCATTGTTTCTGTAGGTAATAACATCAGAGATTAATGATCCAGGGAATATATAAATGCTTTTGGAAGATAAGAAAGGAATTTTTTTCCCAGTTGGATCAATTTTGTCCATAATTTATAGGGGATTTTTGCTTTCCTCTAAGTACGGGGTATTGAATTAATATTCAAAGAGGTCCGGTCACTAAAATTTTCTTCCGGCTGAGGTCTGAATCTCAAGTCTGTGTGATAACTCAGAAAGATTGAACGCATCTACTTTCAATTTTTTGGGCGCAAGCCGCGCTCTCTGACTTTTTTGTTACTGTTTCCTCGACACACTCTGTAATATTCTGTAAATTTCCCCAACAAATCGGTTGTCACCATCAGAGTACCCTATTATATCAGGTGTCCCTATCAGAGTGCCCCCTTAAGTAATGTGTTCCCATCAGAGTGCCACCTTACATCAGGTTTTTGCATCAGAAGGCCCCTTTACATCTGGTGTCTCCCATCAGAGTGCCCCCTTATGTTAGGTGTCCACATCACATCAGGTGTTCCCATCACATCAGGTGTTCCCATCAGAGTGCCCCCTTACATCAGGTGTTCCCATCAGAGTGCCCCCTTACATCAGGTGTTCCCATCAGAGTGCCCCCTTACATCAGGTGTTCCCATCAGAGTGCCCCCTTACATCAGGTGTTCCCATCAGAGTGCCCCCTTACATCAGGTGTTCCCGTCAGAGTTCCCCTCATACATCAGTTTTTTGCATCAGAAGGCCACCTTACATCTGGTGTCTTCCTTCAGAGTGCCCCTTTACGTTAGGTGTTCCCACCAGAGTGCCCCCTTTACATCAGGTGTTCGCGTCAGAGTTCCCCTCATACATCAGTTTTTTTGCATCAGAAGGCCACCTTACATCTGGTGTCTTCCTTCAGAGTGCCCCCTTTACATCAGGTGTTCCCATCATAGTGCCCCCTTTACATCAGGTGTTCCCATCATAGTGCCCCCTTTACATCAGGTGTTCCCATCATAGTGCCCCCTTTACATCAGGTGTTCCCATCATAGTGCCCCCTTTACATCAGGTGTTCCCATCATATTGCCCCCTTTACATCAGGTGTTCCCATCATAGTGCCCCTTTACATCAGGTGTTCCCATCATAGTGCCCCTTTACATCAGGTGTTCCCATCATAGTGCCCCTTTACATCAGGTGTTCCCATTAGAGTGCCACCTTACATCAGGTATTACCATCACACCAGGTATTCCAATCAGAGTGCTCCTTTACATTAGGTGTCCTCATCACAGTGCCACCTTACATCAGATGTCCCCATCAGAGTAACCTTTTACCAAAATATGTCCCCATCAGGGTGTCCCTTTACATAAAATGTGCCCATCAGAGTGCCCCATTACATTAGGTGTCATCATCAGAGTGCCCCTTTACATCAGGAGTCCCCATTACAGTGCCCCTTTACATCAGGTATCCCCATCCGAGTGCCCCCATAACATAATATGTGCCCATCAGGGAATGGTGAGGCGGGGCACACACACGACGTCCGCGGTCCCAGCAGCCAATGACTGCTGAGCATTTAATAACCCAAGTGAACTGTGGGTATTGGATTCTGTATATGGAGATTTTCTATTCATTTATTTTTTTCAAGTCATTTATCCAACGCAAGGAGTGGGAGTCTTTAGAAGGACACCAGGATCTCTACAAGGACATCATGATGGAGAATCAGCCGCCCCTCACATCACCGGGTAAGAGGAGACTTTATTGTAAAGGAGAGAGCAGTACGGAGGCTCCACCTAGATCCCCCATCATCTGATAAACACATAGAAACAATGTATTCAGTCAGTGTGTGTGTTTCTTACAGATGGATCCAGTAATGGGAACCCACCAGAGAAATGTCCCCGTCCTCTGTATTCCCAGCTAACAGTGGGGCCCAAACTGTAGGGTGGTGCACATTATTGTAAAGGAGAGAGCAGTACGGAGGGTCCACCTAGATCCCCCATCATCTGATAAACACATAGAAACAATGTATTCAGTCAGTGTGTGTGCTTCCTACAGATGGATCCAGTAATGGGAACCCACCAGAGAGATGTCCCTGTCCTCTGTATTCCCGGGATTCCACACAGGAGGGTCACACCATCCCTCACCATCATCAGGTAGGTGAAGCTGAGCATGTAAATCTAAAAAATCATTCCAAGCTCTGATGGGACATTCGTCTATGTAATGTTTTTCCTTTGAATAAGTATATTCTGTCATCTTTGGGGTTTAGAGTGAAGAGCGGAAAGACATCAAAGTCGAGGTTAAAGAGGAAGAAGAAGAGAGGGTGAGTGGAGATCAGCAGTCTATGGAGGAGAGAGGTCCTCTGTATTCCCGGGATTCCACCCAGGAAGATCAGAACTCTACAGAGAATGATCAGGTAGATGGGACTGGCCAAATAGAACTCAAAATTAATTCTATGAGAGGATATTCTTCTATGTAATTTCTTGATACTAAAATGTTCTTTATACTTGGGATGTAGGGTGAAGAACCAAAGGATAGAACAGCTAAAGAGGAAGAAGAAGAGATGTTGGAGAGTGGAGATCAGCAGTCTACGGTGGAGAGAGGTCCTGTTAGTTCCTGGAATTCCACCCAGGAAGATCACAGTTATAATGAGAATGATCAGGTAGATAGGACTGGCCAAATAGAACTCCAAAAAATGTTTAAGTAGACATTCTTCCATGTAATTTCTTGTTCCTTTTATTTTAATGCGTTTCATCATCTTTGGGGTTTAGGGTGAAGAACGGAAAGACATCAAAGTTGAGGTTAAAGAGGAAGAAGAAGAGAGGTTGGTGAGTGGAGATCAGCAGTCTATAGAGGAGGAGGGAGGTCCTCTGTATTCCCATTATTCCACACAAGAACATCACAACTATAAAGAGAATCATCAGGTAGATGGGACTGCGGATAGAACTTAAAAATAATTCTCTGAGTAGACATTCTTCTATGCAATTTCTTGTTCCTTTTTCTAAATGTATTCCATCATCTTTGGGGTTTAGGGTGAAGAATGGAAAGTCATCAAAGTCGAGGTTAAAGAGGAAGAAGAAGAGAGGTTGATGAGTGGAGATCAGCAGTCTATGGAGGAGAGAGGTCCTCTGTATTCCCGGAATTCCACCCAGGAAGATCACACCTATAAAGGGAATGATCAGGTAGATGGGACTGGAGAAAAAGAACTCGAAAAAAGTTCTATGAGAGGACATTCTTCTATGTAATCTCTTGTTTCTTTTCTATCATCTTTGGGGTTTAGGGTGAAGAACGGAAAGACATCAAAGTTCAAGTTAAAGAGGAAAAAGAAGAGAGGTTGGTGAGTGGAGATCAGCAGTCTATGGAGGAGGGGGAGATGATTATGGAAAGTAAACAGGAGGAATCTTCTCTACATATGGACACAAGTAAGTCATTCTGAAACATCTCATATTTTTATTTAATTATGAGTATAGAATATGAGTTGAGTTGAGAGGTATCTTGATATAGCGCAGTTTTACCCCGAAGGGTCCCGACATACACATACTAGGGCCAATTTTATAGACAGGATCTGATTAACCTACCAGCATGTCCTTGAAGTGTGGGAAGAAACCGGAGTATTCGGAGGAAACCCACGCAGGCACAGGGAGAACATGCAAACTCCAGGCAGATGGTGTCGTGGTTGGGATTCGAACCAGTGACCCTATTGCTGCTAGGTGAAAGTGCTACCCACTACACCATTTTTCTCCCCGTTATGTACTTACATTGGTGGGTTGAGACAAATTTCGCAACTTCTTCATCTCCAGCTTTATGTTCCATCTTCATCCATGCCTACAAATTGAATGCACTGATCCAGATACAGGACAAACCTTGTGTTACATTTGTGTCCCCCACACAGTGGTACCCTCCTGATCATGATATCAATACATTTTATAATAATAGTCAGTTATAATGATGAGTTATCATTTACATAGGAGCCCCTCTACTAGTGGACATCCTCCATTAATAAGGAAACCACATCTCTGTTGACCAAAGCCAGGCAACTGTGTGCCGGAAATAGGCTGTTGGTAAAGCTGGCATGCCCCCTTACTCTGTAATAGTGATGGGCCGAACCCCCCCTCCCCCCGCCCCCCTCGGTTCGTACCAGAACTCTCGAAATATGTAAAAAGTTCTGACCCAACCTGAAAATTCTATTAACCTCTTAAGGACCAGCAGCCACAGTTATACTGCAGCAGATTTGCTCTCCTGGGTGAATCTCCTTTTTCCTGTACGTCGGTCACTTTAAGAGCTGTAGGGGCAAGCGCTGCCGGAGCCGATGCGCGTGGCCGTTCTTTTAGGGGAGGAGAGACAGATCTGCTGCTCCTAAAGGTCTCCTCCTCCTGGCAGTCCCCTCCCCCCCCCCCACAGTTAGAATCACTCCCTAGGGAACACATTTAACCCCCTTGATCGCCCCCTAGTGTTAACCCCTTTCCCGCCAGTGACATTTATACAGTAATCAATGGCTATTCTTAGCTCTGATCACTGTATAAATGTCACTGGTCCCAACAAAAGTGTCACTTGTCCGATCTGTCCGCCGAAATGTCGCAGTCCCACTAAAAATCACAGCCATTGGCAGTAAAAAAAAAAAAAAAATTTATAATAAAAATGCCATAAAACTATCCCCTATTTTTGTAGACGCTATAACTTTTGCGCAAACCGAAGAGGTGATCAAATACCACCAAAAGAAACCTCTGTGCCCCCCCACCCCAAAGCACCTTGTCCCCATGTTGATGAGGACAAGGGCCTCTTCCTGATAACCCTGGCCAGGGCAGCCATCAGAAATTTTTGGGCCCCTTGCACAGCTTTGGGCCTGCCTCCCCCGAGCCTGACCACCAACATTCCCCAGGGCTTGCCCATGGACCATCCTACCAAATCCGCTCACTGGCCACCTACCTCACCTGTACGCACTCAGCCCCCCCCCCCAATACTGTATATATGTCAGCCCCCCCCACGTGCACACACACACCTGTATACAGTGGGGCAAACAAGTATTTAGTCAGCCACCAATTGTGCAAGTTCTCCCACTTAGAAAGATGAGCGAGGCCTGTAATTGTCATCATAGGTAAACCTCAACTATGAGAGACAAAATGTGGAAATAAATCCAGACAATCACATTGTCTGATTTGGAAATAATTTTTTTTGCAAATTATGGTGGAAAATAAGTATTTGGTGAATATCAAAAGTTCATCTCAATACTTTGTTATATATCCTTTGTTGGCAATGACAGGGGTTAAACGTGTTCTGTAAGTCTTCACAAGGTTGTCACACACTGTTGCTGGTATGTTGTGCCCATTCCTCCATGCAGATCTCCTCTAGAGCAGTGATATTTTGGGGCTGTCGCTGGGCAACACCGACTTTCATCTCCCTCCAAAGGTTTTCTATGGGGTTGAGATCTGGAGACTGGCTAGACCACTCCAGGACCTTGAAATGTTTCTTACGAAGCCACTCCTTCGTTGCCCGGGCGGTGTGTTTGGGATCATTGTCATGCTGAAAGACCGAGACACGTTTCATCTTCAATGCCCTTGCTGATGGGAGGAGGTTTGCACTCAAAATCTCACGATACATAGCCCCATTCATTCTTTCATGTACACGGATCAGTCATCCTGTTCCCTTTGCAGAGAAACAGCCCCAAAGCATGATGCTGCCACCCCCATGCTTCACAGTAGGTATGGTGTTCTTTGGTTGCAACTCAGCATTCTCTCTCCTCCAAACACGACGAGTTGTGTTTCTACCAAACAGTTCTACTTTGTTTTTCATCTGACCATATGACATTCTCCCAATCCTCTTCTGGATCATCCAAATGCTCTCTAGCAAACCTCAGACGGGCCCGGACATGTACTGGCTTAAGCAGGGGGAGACGTCTGGCACTGCAGGATCTGAGTCCCTGGCGGCGTAGTGTGTTACTGATGGTAGCCTTTGTTACGTTGGTCCCAGCTCTCTGCAGGTCATTCACTAGGTCCCCCCGTGTGGTTCTGGGGTTTTTGCTCACCGTTCTTGTGATCATTTTGACCCCACGGGGTGAGATCTTGCGTGGAGCCCCAGATCGAGGGAAATTATCAGTGGTCTTGTATGTCTTCCATTTTCTACTTATTGCTCCCACAGTTGATTTCTTCACACCAAGCTGCATGCCTATTGCAGATTCAGTCTTCCCAGCCTGGTGCAGGTCTACAATCTTGTTTCTGGTGTCATTCAACAGCTCTTTGGTCTTCACTATAGTGGAGTTTGGAGTGTGACTGTTTTTGAGGTTGTGGACAGGTGTCTTTTATACTGATAACAAGTTCAAACAGGTGCCCTTAATACAGGTAATGAGTGGAGGACAGAGGAGCCTCTTAAATAAGAAGATACAGGTCTGTGAGAGCCAGAAATCTTGCTTGTTTGTAGGGGACCAAATACTTATTTTCCACCATAATTTGCAAAATTTCCAGATCAGACAAATGTGATTGTCTGGATTTGTTTCCACATTTTGTCTCTCATAGTTGAGGTATACCTATGATGACAATTACAGGCCTCTCTCATCTTTTTAAGTGGGAGAACTTGCACAATTGGTGGCAACTAAATACTTTTTTACCCCACTGTATATGTCAGCCCCCCACACACACACACACACACCCACCCCTGTATATATGCAAGCCCCAATTCAAAAATTGGTTGTCTTACAGATGGACACTTTCTTCTGAAAACCTCGGAGGGAGATCCGGATTTATCTCAAGAATTCAAGGCAGAAGATGATGACATCACACAATGTTCTCCAGGAGAAGATCCCATTATTCCAACCGCACATCACAGACCTCACCATCTGGAGGGATCACTGGATCCTTCTAATCCTGAGGAATCTTCTGATAAATCCCACACTATGACATCACATGTCCATCCATCCCACACTATGACATCACATGTCCATCCATCCCACACTATGACATCACATGTCCATCCATCCCACACTATGACATCACATGTCCATCCATCCCACACTATGACATCACATGTCCATCCATCCCACACTATGACATCACATGTCCATCCATCCCACACTATGACATCACATGTCCATCTAAGTTCTCACAGTGCTGGTCAACCAACCCATCCATCCAATCCTGAGGTGTCTTCTTTATGTGACAGGGGTCACACGGGTAAGCGTTCTTATTCATGTTCAGAGTGCGGGAAATGTTTCTCCAGGATGGGAATTCTTCGTACACACCAGAGAACTCACACAGGAGAGCGTCCTTTTTCATGTTCAGAGTGCGGGAAATGTTTTACTAGGAAGGGAATTCTTCGTACACACCAGAGAATTCACACAGGTGAGCGTCCTTTTTCATGTTCAGAGTGCGGGAAATGTTTCATTGATAAAGCAAAACTTCTTGGACACCAGAAAAGTCACACGGGCGAACGTCCCTTTTCATGTTCCGAGTGCGGGAAATGTTTTTCTAAAAAAGAAACCCTTTTTAGACACCGGGCAATTCATACCGGTGAGCGTCCTCATTCATGTTCAGAGTGTGAAAAATGTTTCGCTCTGAAAGAAGACCTTGTTAAACACCAGAAGAGTCACACCGGAGATCGTCCTTTTTCTTGTTCAGAGTGTGGAAAATGCTTTCTTAGAGTTGATAACCTTCTTCTACACCAGAGACGTCACACGGGTGAGCGTCCTTTTTCTTGTTCGGAGTGCGGGAAATGTTTCACTGATAACAGCGGACTTCTTATACACCAGAGAATACACACGGGTGAGCGTCCTTTTTCATGCTCAGAGTGCGGGAAATACTTTCTTCGGGTTGATCACCTTCTTCTACACCAGAGACGTCACACGGGTGAGCGTCCTTTTTCTTGTTCGGAGTGCGGGAAATGTTTCACAGAGAACAGAAGACTTCTTATACACCAGAGAATACACACAGGGGAGCGTCCTTTTTCATGTGCAGAGTGCGGGAAATGTTTTATCGAGAAAGGAAACCTTCTTAGACACCAGAAAAGTCACACGGGCGCGCGTCCCTTTTCTTGTTCCGAGTGCGGGAAATGTTTCACTGCGAAAAGGAGCCTTCTTAGACACCAGGCAATTCATACCGGGGAGCGTCCTTTTTCGTGTACGGAGTGTGGGAAATGTTTTATCGACAAAGGAGAACTACGTATACACCAAAGAAGTCACACAGATAAGCGACCTCAATAATGTACAGGGCGCAGGAAGTGATTCACTAAAGGAAAGCTTGTTCTACACCAGAGAATTCACACAGGGGAGAGTCCTTTTTCATGTTCAGATCCAGACTCCGCCCCCAGATCTCTTCATAAAGAGGACCGGTCACGACCCATGCCACACGATGTTCATCCTTTATGATAGCAATAAAGTTAAAACAATTTAAAAAAAAGAATCTGTGTCAAAATTTATATATATATATATATATATATATATATATATATATATATATAAAAGTATAATGAAAAATAAAGGTTAAAATGCCCCACCCTCCCGTGCTTATGCGCAAATACGAATGCATACGGAAGTCCTCTCACTTTACCTGGTAAACAAACGCAAAAGGTGGACTATACGACCTCCAGAAAGTTGGGGGTTTGATAGAAATATTGGATCTTTCAGGGGTGTGGTTTGATGTAAAAAGGTCTACAGGGATTAAATTCTATTGATATGGTCCTCCAAACAAACAAGGCTGAGTTGGTCCCGCACTCACACAAATGGCACCATAGAACTAAAGTGTCCTAATACATGGCCCAATATCGCAATACTTCTGGGGGGGAACCAAATGGACAATCGTGACTCTACAAAGACAGCCGTACCAATACACGGGCAATAAATAAGCCATGGTGGCAATACATGGACAAGAATATGAAGGAACAATAACTTGAAGCCCGGTCTGCCCAATATGTTTATATTCTACAAAGAGGATAACTGTAAAAATTAATTACTCTACACTATGCAATCAGGATTGGTCCTTCACTAACGATCCCTTTTACAAATTGCTTTTGGCTCTTTCACATCATTACAATATTTTCACCTTACTACAGAAGGTAGTATGGTCCATGCATATCTATCACTGTGTGTTCATCACTTATTCTAATCTTATAAAATAAACAAGAACTTTCAAGTATTTTGTTCTCAGTCTCCTTTTTTTTTAACAAATTATAATCCTGAGGTGATCGCTGAGGAAGAGAGCTGTCGGAGAATGTAGTGTGGATGATGGGAGGGAGAGCTGTCGGAGAATATAGTATGAATGGTGGAGGAGAGCTGTCGCAGAATGTAGTGTGGATGGTGGAGGAGAGCTGTCGGAGAATGTAGTGTGGATGGTGGAGGAGAGCTGTCTGAGAATGTAGCGTGGATGGTGGAGGAGAGCTGTCGGTGAATGTAGTGTGGATGGTGGAGGAGAGCTGTCGGAGAATGTAGTGTGGAGGGTGGGAGGAGAGCTGTCGGAGAATGTAGTGTGGATGGTGGGAGGAGAGCTGTCGGAGAATGTAGTGTGGATGGTGGAGGAGAGCTGTCGGAGAATGTAGTGTGGATGGTGGAGGAGAGCTGTCGGAGAATGTAGTGTGGATGGTGGGAGGAGAGCTGTCGGAGAATGTAGTGAGGATGGTGGGAGGAGAGCTGTCGGAGAATGTAGTGTGGATGGTGGAGGAGAGCTGTCGGAGAATGTAGTGTGGATGGTGGAGGAGAGCTGTCGGAGAATGTAGTGTGGATGGTGGAGGAGAGCTGTCGGAGAATGCAGTGTGGATGGTGGGGGGAGGGCTGTCGGAGAATGTAGTGTGGATGGTGGAGGAGATCTGTTGGAGAATGTAGTGTGGATGGTGGAGGAGAGCTGTCGGAGAATGTAGTGTGGATGGTGGGAGGAGAGCTGTTGGAGAATGTAGTGTGGGTGGTGGAGGAGATCTGTCGGAGAATGTTGTGTGGATGGTGGAGGAGAGCTGTCGGAGAATATAGTGTGGATGGTGGGGGGAGAGCTGTCGGAGAATGTAGTGTGGATGGTGTGAAGAGAGCTGTCGGAATCTATAGTGTGGATGGTGGAGGAGAGCTGTCAGAGAATGTAGTGTGGATGGTGGGAGGAGAGCTGTCGGAGAATGTAGTGTGGATGGTGGGGGGAGAGCTGTCGGAGAATGTAGTGTGGATGGTAGGAGGAAAGCTGTCGGAGAATGTAGTGTGGATGGTGGAGGAGAGCTGTCGGAGAATGTAGTGTGGATGGTGGGAGGAGATCTGTCGGAGAATGTAGTGTGGATGGTGGAGGAGAGCTGTCGGAGAATGTAGTTTGGATGGTGGAGGAGAGCTGTCGGAGAGTGTAGTGTGGATGGTGGGAGGAGAGCTGTCGGTGAATGTGGTGTAGATGGTGGAGGAGAGCTGTCGGTGAATGTGGTGTGGATGGTGGAGGAGAGCTGTCGGAGAATGTAGTGTGGATGGTGGGAGGAGAGCTGTCGGAGAATGTAGTGTGGATGGTGGAGGCGAGCTGTCGGAGAATGTAGTGTGGATGGTCGGGGGAGAGCTGTCGGAGAATGTAGTGTGGATGGTCGGGGGAGAGCTGTCGGAGAATGTAGTGTGGATGGTCAGGGGAGAGCTGTCGGAGAATGTAGTGTGGATGGTCGGGGGAGAGCTGTCGGAGAATGTAGTGTGGATGGTGGGAGGAGAGCTGTCGGAGAATGTAGTGTGGATGTTGGGGGGAGAGATGTCGGAGAATGTAGTGTGGATGGTGGAGGAGAGCTGTCGGAGAATGTAGTGTGGATGGTGGAGGAGAGCTGTCGGAGAATGCAGTGTGGATGGGTGAGGAGAGCTGTCGGAGAATGTAGTGTGGATGGTGGGAGGAGAGCTGTCGGAGAATGTAGTGTGGATGGTGGAGGAGATCTGTCGGAGAATGTAGTGTGGATGGTGGAGGAGAGCTGTCGGAGAATGTAGTGTGGATGGTGGGGGGAGAGCTGTTGGAGAATGTAGTGTGGATGGTGGAGGAGAGCTGTCAGAGAATTTAGTGTGGATGGTGGAGGAGAGCTGTCGGAGAATGTAGTGTGGATGGTGGAAGAGAGCTGTCGGAGAATGTAGTGTGGATGGTGGGGGGAGAGCTGTCGGAGAATGTAGTGTGGATGGTGGAGGAGATCTGTCGGAGAATGTAGTGTGGATGGTGGAGGAGAGCTGTCAGAGAATGTAGTGTGGATGGTGGAGGAGAGATGTCGGAGAATGCAGTGTGGATGGTGGAGGAGAGCTGTCGGAGAATGTAGTGTGGATGGTGGGAGGAGAGCTGTCGGAGAATGTAGTGTGGATGGTGGGGGAGAGCTGTCGGAGAATGTAGTGTGGATGGTGGGGGAGAGCTGTCGGAGAATGTAGTGTGGATGGTGGGGGAGAGCTGTCGGAGAATGTAGTGTGGATGGTGGAGGAGAGCTGTCGGAGAATGTAGTGTGGATGGTGGAGGAGAGCTGTCGGAGAATGTAGTGTGGATGGTGGAGGAGAGCTGTCGGAGAATGTAGTGTGGATGGTGGAGGAGAGCTGTCGGAGAATGTAGTGTGGATGGTGGAGGAGAGCTGTGGGAGAATGTAGTGTGGATGGTGGGAGGAGAGATGTCGGAGAATGTAGTGTGGAGGAGAGCTGTCGGAGAATGTAGTGTGGATTGTGGAGGAGAGCTGTCGGAGAATGTAGTGTGGATGGTGGAGGAGAGCTGTCTGAGAATGTAGTGTGGATGGTGGGAGGAGAGCTGTCGGAGAATGTAGTGTGGATGGTGGAGGAGAGCTGTCGGAGAATGTAGTGTGGGTGGTGGAGGAGAGCTGTCGGAGAATGTAGTGTGGATGGTGGGGGAGAGCTGTCGGAGAATGTAGTCTGGATGGTGGGAGGAGAGCGGTCGGAGAATGTAGTGTGCATGGTGGAGGAGAGCTGTCGGAGAATGTAGTGTGGATGGTGGGAGGAGAGTTGTCGGAGAATGTAGTGTGGATGGTGGGGGAGAGCTGTCGGAGAATGTAGTGTGGATGGTGGAGGAGAGCTGTCGGAGAATGTAGTGTGGATGGTGGGAGGAGAGCTGTCGGAGAATGTAGTGTGGATGGTGGGAGGAGAGCGGTCGGAGAATGTAGTGTGGATGGTGGAGGAGAGCTGTCGGAGAATGTAGTGTGGATGGTGGAGGAGAGCTGTCGGAGAATGTAGTGTGGATGGTGGAGGAGAGCTGTCGGAGAATGTAGTGTGGATGGTGGAGGAGAGCTGTCGGAGAATGTAGTGTGGATGGTGGAGGAGAGCTGTCGGAGAATGTAGTGTGGATGGTGGAGGGGAGCTGTCGGAGAATGTAGTGTGGATGGTGGAGGAGAGCTGTCAGAGAATGTAGTGTGGATGGTGGAGGAGAGCTTCGGAGAATGTAGTGTGGATGGTGGAGGGGAGCTGTCGGAGAATGTAGTGTGGATGGTGGAGGAGTGCTGTCGGAGAATGTAGTGTGGATGGTGGAGGAGAGCTGTCGGAGAATGTAGTGTGGATAGTGGAGGAGAGCTGTCGGAGAATGTAGTGTGGATGGTGGAGGGAGAGCTGTCTGTCGGAGAATGTAGTGTGGATGGTGGAGGAGAGCTGTCGGAGAATGTAGTGTGGATGGTGGGGGAGGGCTGTCGGAGAATGTAGTGTGGATGGTGGAGGAGAGCTGTCAGAGAATGTAGTGTGGATGGTGGAGGGAGAGCTGTCTGTCGGAGAATGTAGTGTGGATGGTGGAGGAGAGCTGTCGGAGAATGTAGTGTGGATGGTGGAGGAGAGCTGTCGGAGAATGTAGTGTGGATGGTGGAGGAGAGCTGTCGGAGAATGTAGTGTGGATGGTGGAGGGAGAGCTGTCTGTCGGAGAATGTAGTGTGGATGGTGGGGGAGAGCTGTCGGAGAATGTAGTGTGGATGGTGGGAGGAGAGCTGTCGGAGAATGTAGTGTGGATGGTGGGGTTAGAGCTGTTGGAGAATGTAGTGTGGATGGTGGAGGAGAGTTGTCGGAGAATGTAGTGTGGATGGTGGGAGGAGATGTGTCGGAGAATGTAGTGTGGATGGTGGAGGGGAGAGGTGTCGGAGAATGTAGTGTGGATGGTGGAGGGAGAGCCGTCTGTCGGAGAATGTAGTGTGGATGGTGGGGGAGAGTTGTTGGAGAATGTAGTGTGGATGGTGGGGGGGGGGAGATCTATCGGAGGATGTAGTGTGGATGGTGGGAGGAGAGCTGTCGGAGAATGTAGTGTGGATGGTCGGGGGAGAGCTGTCGGAGAATGTAGTGTGGATGGTGGGAGGAGAGCTGTCGGAGAATGTAGTGTGGATGGTGGAGGAGAGCTGTCGGAGAATGCAGTGTGGATGGGGGAGGAGAGCTGTCGGAAAATGTAGTGTGGATGGTGGGAGGAGAGCTGTCGGAGAATGTAGTGTGGATGGTGGAGGAGATCTGTCGGAAGAATGTAGTGTGGATGGTGGGGGGAGAGCTGTCGGAGAATGTAGTGTGGATGGTGGAGGAGAGCTGTCGGAGAATGTAGTGTGGATGGTGGAGGAGAGCTGTCGGAGAATGTAGTGTGGATGGTGGAAGAGAGCTGTCGGAGAATGTAGTGTGGATGGTGGGGGGAGAGCTGTCGGAGAATGTAGTGTGGATGGTGGAGGAGATCTGTCGGAGAATGTAGTGTGGATGGTGGAGGAGAGCTGTCAGAGAATGTAGTGTGGATGGTGGAGGAGAGATGTCGGAGAATGTAGTGTGGATGGTGGAGGAGAGCTGTCGGAGAATGCAGTGTGGATGGTGGGAGGAGAGCTGTCGGAGAATGTAGTGTGGATGGTGGGGGAGAGCTGTCGGAGAATGTAGTGTGGATGGTGGGGGAGAGCTGTCGGAGAATGTAGTGTGGATGGTGGAGGAGAGCTGTCGGAGAATGTAGTGCGGATGGTGGAGGAGAGCTGTCGGAGAATGTAGTGTGGATGGTGGAGGAGAGCTGTCGGAGAATGTAGTGTGGATGGTGGAGGAGAGCTGTGGGAGAATGTAGTGTGGATGGTGGGAGGAGAGATGTCGGAGAATGTAGTGTGGATGGTGGGAGGAGAGATGTCGGAGAATGTAGTGTGGATGGTGGGAGGAGAGATGTCGGAGAATGTAGTGTGGAGGAGAGCTGTCGGAGAATGTAGTGTGGATTGTGGAGGAGAGCTGTCGGAGAATGTAGTGTGGATGGTGGAGGAGAGCTGTCTGAGAATGTAGTGTGGATGGTGGGAGGAGAGCTGTCGGAGAATGTAGTGTGGATGGTGGGAGGAGAGCTGTCGGTGAATGTAGTGTGGATGGTGGAGGAGAGCTGTTGGAGAAGGTAGTGTGGATGGTGGGAGGAGAGCGGTCAGAGAATGTAGTGTGCATGGTGGAGGAGAGCTGTCGGAGAATGTAGTGTGGATGGTGGGAGGAGAGCGGTTGGAGAATGTAGTGTGCATGGTGGAGGAGAGCTGTCGGAGAATGTAGTGTGGATGGTGGGAGGAGAGCTGTCGGAGAATGTAGTGTGGATGGTGGGAGGAGAGCTGTCGGAGAATGTAGTGTGGATGGTGGAGGAGAGCTGTCGGAGAATGTAGTGTGGATGGTGGAGGAGAGATGTCGGAGAATGTAGTGTGGATGGTGGAGGAGAGCTGTCGGAGAATGTAGTGTGGATGGTGGAGGAGAGCTGTCGGAGAATGTAGTGTGGATGGTGGAGGAGAGATGTCGGAGAATGTTGTGTGGATGGTGGAGGAGAGCTTTTGGAGAATGTAGTGTGGATGGTGGAGGAGAGCTGTCGGAGAATGTAGTGTGGATGGTGGAGGAGAGCTGTCGGAGAATGTTGTGTGGATGGTGGAGGAGAGCTGTCGGAGAATGTAGTGTGGATGGTGGAGCAGAGCTGTCGGAGAATGTAGTGTGGTTGGTGGAGCAGAGCTGTCGGAGAATGTAGTGTGGATGGTGGGAGGAGAGCTGTCGGAGAATGTAGTGTGGATGGTGGAGGAGAGCTGTCGGAGAATGTAGTGTGGATGGTGGAGGAGAGATGTCGGAGAATGTTGTGTGGATGGTGGAGGAGAGCTGTCGGAGAATGTAGTGTGGATGGTGGAGCAGAGCTGTCGGAGAATGTAGTGTGGTTGGTGGAGCAGAGCTGTCGGAGAATGTAGTGTGGATGGTGGGAGGAGAGCTGTCGGAGAATGTAGTGTGGGCAATGAAGGGAGAACTATTTCTTCTGGAGGGAGAGGAACTTTTATCTCTCTTCATAATAATATGAGGATGGATCATACATGAAATAGAGAATACAAGAATCAATTAAAGCGATGTCACGTGTTCATTTGGTAGGAAAGGGCATGATATGAAATAAATGAGTCCTCTGTTTATTAGTACTCAAATTAAAACATTGTAAATAAAAAACAAACATAAATCTATATAAAGAATTTCATGTATAATCTGTGTGTGTAATCATGGATATTATCTAATACAAAATGAACGGACCACGAGGCAGAGGGCACAATAATGGAACACAACTTCTGCAGTATTTATATTCAACACAAGGTGGTGATCTCACTTATTGTCAGTGGAACGCAAAGACAGGAAGTGATGTCACGTACAGACAGGAAGTTCCGGGTGAGAGGTTAGTCGGGAGGATGTAGTGAGGAGACGTTGCTGGAAGTGGCAGCAGAGGAGGTAATAGGTAACCCCCCCATAAAAGGAATAGGGGGGCACGCTTTACGTCTGGTGGAAAAGAGAGCTAACCTCCACATACGGAAAGGTTTCTTCACAATAAGAGCTGTTGAAATACGGAATGGACTCCCTCAGAAACGAGTACTGGGCAGCTCGGTAGATTGTTTTAAAAAGTAGTTGGATTCATTTCTAAATGCAAATATATAACTGGATATGAACATTTATAGGATTTATATTTATATAACATTTACAGGATATTAACATTTTAGGTTTATAGGTGAGAACATGCTTGAGGTGATGGTAGTTGTTGTATTATGGACCTTGAAGAAGGGGACACGCCCCGAAGGCTTGTCCTGAAAAATTGTATGTTAGTGCAAAAAAGTATGGCGGGCAGAACTCCATTGTTTCTGTAGGTAATAATATCAGAGATTATTGATCCAGGGAATATATAAATGCTTTTGGAAGATAAGAAAGGATTTTTTTCTCTAGTTGTATCAATTTGGACCGTGATGTATAGGGGGTTTTTGCTTTCCTCTAAGTCAGGGCTATTGAATTAAAATTCAAGGAGGTCCGGTCACTAAAATTCTCTTCTGCCCGAGGTCCAAATCTCAAGCCGGTGCGATGAAAGATTTTAAGCGTCTTCTTTCCGTATTTTGGCGCAGCCACGCTCTCTGGCGCTTTTTTTATTGTTTCCTCCACACACTCTGGTAATACTCTGTAAGTGTTCCCCCTTTCATCAGGTTCCCCCGACCAGAGTAATTCATTTTATTGGGTATCCCCATAAATCGGTTGCCCCCTTATATCAGGTGTCCCTATCAGAGTGCCCCCTTAAGTAATGTGTTCCCATTAGAGTGCCCCTTTACATCAGGTTTCTGCATCAGAAGGCCCCCTTACATCTGGTGTCTCCCATCTGTGTGCCCTCTTACATCATCTGTCACCATCACAGTGTCCCTTTTTATATAAGGTTCCCCTATCACAGTAACCTCTTTCATGGGGTGTTCCCATCACATTAGGTGCCCCTTTACATCAGGTATCCCCATTACAGTGCCCTCTTACATTAGGTGTCCCCATCAGAGTGCCCCTTTACACAGGTGTCCCCATCAGAGTGCCCCTTTACACAGGTGTCCCCATCAGAGTGCCCCTTTACATCAGGTGTTCCCATCAGAGTGCCCCTTTACATCAGGTGTTCCCATCAGAGTGCCCCCTCGCATCAGGTGCCCCCATCAGAGTGCCCCCTCACATCAGGTGCCCCCATCAGAGTGCCCCCTCACATCAGGTGCCCCCATCAGAGTGCCCCCTCACATCAGTTGCCCCCATCAGAGTGCCCCCATCAGAGTGCCCCCTCACATCAGGTGCCCCCATCAGAGTGCCCCCTCACATCAGGTGCCCCCATCAGAGTGCCCCCTCACATCAGGTGTCCCCATCAGAGTGCCCCCTCACATCAGGTGTCCCCATCAGAGTGCCCCCTCACATCATGTGCCCCCATCAGAGTACCCCCTCACATCAGGTGCCCCCTCACATCAGGTGCCCCCATCAGAGTGCCCCCTCACATCAGGTTTCCCCATCAGAGTGCCCCCTCACATCAGGTGTCCCCATCAGAGTGCCCCCGCAACATAAAATATGCCCATCGGCGTGCCCCTGTAAATCTTTGTGAAGTACACACACCATACCTTGAGGACAATCATTGAGCCGGCAGAGGTAGTGAGCTGCAGGGAGCGGGAGCTGTCCAAAGAACCAAGTTTAAGGGGGCGGAGCGCACATGTGGTGTCAGTGGTTAGCATTTTCACCTAGCAGCAAAAGGGTCTCTGGTTCGAATCGAGACCACGATACCATCTGCCTGGAGTTTGCATGTTCTCCCTGTGTCTGCGTGAGTTTCCTCCGGGTACTCCGGTTTCCTCCCACACTCCAAAGACATGCTGGTAGGTTAAGTGGATCTTGTCCAAATTGGCCCAGTATATATGTGTATATGTGTGTACGACTGTGTGTCCCAAGCGTGTCAAGATCCTACGGGGTAAAATGACTGCACCAGCCAAGCAGACACTGGCTGCAAAAGCGCCTAGAGGCGATTCAGTACGCATGTGTAGCGCTACACAAGTCACTTATTCATTCACCCATTCATTCACACCAGGCCTTACAGGCAGTGAAGCAGTGAGAGCCGGGAGAAATAGCGAGGTGGGGGACGCCTGTGGTCACAGCAACCCATGACTGCTGAGCGGCGGTGATCTGGCTTGTTAGACTGGCGGGCTGACGATCCGGAGAGGAGCGTCACTCGGTCCGTGTTCGGACAGCGGTGCGCCCATTAATAACAGCTGCTCTAAGTCAACTGTGGGTATAGGATTCTGTATATGGAGGTTTTCTATTCATTTATTTTTCAATTGGTCTTTTCAATCTTTTTTCAGGTCATTTATCCAACGTGAGGAGTGGGAGTATTTAGAAGGACACAAGGATCTCTACAAGGACGTCATGATGGAGAATCAGCCGCCCCTCACATCACCGGGTAAGAGGAGACTTTATTGTAAAGGAGAGAGCAGTACGGAGGGTCCACCTAGATCCCCCATCATCTGATAAACACATAGAAACAATGTATTCAGTCAGTGTGTGTGTTTCCTACAGATGGATCCAGTAATGGGAACCCACCAGAGAGATGTCCCCGTCCTCTGTATTCCCAGCTAACAGTGGGGCCCAAACTGTAGGGTGGTGCACATTATTGTAAAGGAGAGAGCAGTACGGAGGCTCCACCTAGATTCTCCATCATCTGATAAACACATAGAAACAATGTTTTCAGTCAGTGTGTGTGTTTCCTACAGATGGATCCAGTAATGGGAACCCACCAGAGAAATGTCCCCGTCCTCTGTATTCCCAGCTAACAGTGGGGCCCAAACTGTAGGGTGGTGCACATTATTGCAAAGGAGAGAGCAGTACGGAGGCTCCACCTAGATCCCCCCCATCATCTGATAAACACATAGAAACAATGTTTTCAGTCAGTGTGTGTGTTTCCTACAGATGGATCCAGTAATGGGAACCCACCAGAGAGATGTCCCCATCCTTTGTATTCCCGGGATTCCACACAGGTTAATATTAAAGAGGAGGATGATGAGGATGGGGTGATGGAGGAGTTTCAAAAAGGACACAAGAAGCAGTACCAGGACACCATGGTGGAGTCATCCAGGTACAGAAACCCACCAGAGAGATGTCCTCGTCCTCTGTATTCCCGGGATTCCACACAGGAAGGTCTCACCATCCCTCACCATCATCAGGTAGATGTAGATGAACATGTAGACCTAAAAAAAAAAATTCCAAACTCTGACAGCACATTCATGTATATAATTGTTTTTTCTTTTAATAAGTATATTCTGTCATCTTTTAGGGTGAAGAACTGAAAGACATCAAAGTTGAGGTTAAAGAGGAAGAAGAAGAGACGTTGATGAGTGGAGATCAGCAGTCTATGGAGGAGGAAGGTCCTCTGTATTCCCGGGATTCCACCCAGAAAGTATATAACTATACAGAGAATGATCAGGTAGATGGGACTGAGGAAAAAAAAACTCATAGTTCTATGAGAGGACATTCTTCTACGTAATTTCTTGTTCCTTTTCTGTCATCTTTGGGGTTTAGGGTGAAGAACGGAAAGACATCAAAGTTGAGGTTAAAGAGGAAGAAGAAGGGATGTTGGTGAGTGGAGATCAGCAGTCTATGGAGGAGAGAGGTCCTCTGTATTCCCGGAATTCCACCCAGGGACATCTGAACTATACAGAGGATGATCAGGTAGATGGGACCGGGCAAAAAGGACTGAAAATTATTTCTATGAGAGGACATCCTTCTATGTTATCTCTTGATACTAAAATGTTCTCTATTCTTGGGATGTAGGGCGAAGAACCGAAGGATATTATAGTTAAAGAGGAAGAAGAAGAGAGTTTGGTGAGTGGAGATCAGCAGTCTATGGAGGAGGGGGAGATGATTATGGGAAGTAAACAGGAGGAATCTTCTCTACATAAGGACACAAGTAAGTCATAAACACTAAATGCCGAAGCAACTTCACATTTTTTATATAATTATATGAGTATAAAATATCTATTTACGTTGTTCGGTTAAGACAAATTTCCCAATTTCTTCCTCTCCAATAGGAATAGGCAAGCGGTTCGGGCCAAACATGAGAACGTTGCCCGTGTTTGCCAAACGCCTACATTTTCGGTGCGCTCAGCGGGATGTTTGCCCGCCGAGCGCACAGTGAATAGGTTGTTATGGAGCGGGATGGTAAGCTGGCCGCCGCATCCTTAACAACGGATCGGTCATCAGCTGTCAGCGGGCTTCTCCACTGACAGCTGAATGGAAAACAAAACATTGCAGAATTAGCCGGTAATAGAATTTTTTAATTTTTTTATTTTACAAAAAAGCGGCGTGGGGGTTTCCTCCCAATCCCTTTTTCGTCTGGTGTGGATTTTAAGTTGAACCCATGCCCAAAAAAAAACAACGTGCCCCCCCACCCCACCCCAATCCATATCAGTCCCTTTTAGGTCAGGTATGGATTTTCAGTTGAACCCATTCCAAAAAAAAAAACAGCGTCTGGTCCCCCCCCCCCCGTCCCCCCCAAATCCATATCAGTCCCTTTTAGGTCAGGTATGGATTTTCAGTTGAACCCATTCCAAAAAAAAAAACAGCGTCTGGTCCCCCCCCCCCCCCGTCCCCCCCAAATCCATATCAGTCCCTTTTAGGTCAGGTATGGATTTTACAGGTGAACCCCACTCCAAAATGAAAAAAAAAATGGTGTGGGGTCCCCCCCAAAAATCCATACCAGACCCTTATCTAAGCATACAGCCTAGCAGGCCAGGATATGAGGGGGGGGGGACACGAGCGAGCACCCCCCTCGTGAACCATACCAGGCCACATTCCCACAAAAATTGCCTTCGAAAAACCGCTGCGCAAATACCGCGTGACATAAAAAATTTAACAATCGCCATTTTATTTTCTAGGGTCTCTGCTAAAAAAAAAAAAAAATTATATATATATATAATGTTTGGGGGTTCTAAGAAATTTTCTAGCAAAAAATTCTGATTTAAACGAAAAGTGCCAGAAAAGGGCGGGACTTCAAGTGGTTGATGATTGGTTGTCTTACAGATGGACGCTTTGTTGTGAAAACCTCGGAGGGAGATCCGATTTTATCTCCCGATCTCAAGGCAGAAGATGATGACATCACACAATGTTCTCCAGGAGAAGATCCCATTATTCCAACCGCACATCACAGACCTCACCATCTGGAGGGATCAATGGATCCTTCTAATCCTGAGGAATCTTCTGATAAATCCCACACTATGACATCACATGTCCATCCATCCCACACTATGACATCACATGTCCATCCATCCCACACTATGACATCACATGTCCATCCTTCCCACACTATGACATCAGATGTCCATCCTTCCCACACTATGACATCACATGTCCATCTAAGATCAATGGATCCTTCTAATCCTGAGGAACCTTCTGATAAATCCCACACTATGACATCAGATGTCCATCCATCCCATACTATGACATCAGATGTCCATCCATCCCATACTATGACATCAGATGTCCATCCATCCCACACTATGACATCACATGTCCATCCTTCCCACACTATGACATCAGATGTCCATCCTTCCCACACTATGACATCACATGTCCATCTAAGATCAATGGATCCTTCTAATCCTGAGGAACCTTCTGATAAATCCCATACTATGACCTCACATGTCCATCTGAGATCTCACAGTGCCGATCAATCATCCCATCCATCCAATCCCAAGGAGTCTTCTTTATATGTCAAGGGTCCCACGGGTAAGCGTTCTTATACATGTTCAGAGTGCGGGAAATGCTTCGCTGCCAAAATAACACTTGTTAGACACCAAAGGACTCACACGGGAGAGCGTCCTTTTTCATGTTCAGAGTGCGGGAAATCTTTCACCAGGATGGGAATTCTTCGTACACACCAGAGAATTCACACAGGTGAGCGTCCTTTTTCATGTTCAGAGTGCGGGAAATGTTTCATCGATAAAGGAAAACTTCTTGGACACCAGAAAAGTCACACGGGTGAGCGTCCCTTTTCGTGTTCCCAGTGCGGGAAATGTTTCACTACGAAAAAAAACCTTTTTAGACACCAGGCAATTCATACGGGTGAGCGTCCCTATTCATGTTCAGAGTGCGGGAAATGTTTCGTTCTGAAAGAAGACCTTGTTAAACACCAGAGAAGTCACACCGGTGAGCGTCCTTTTACTTGTTCAGAGTGCGGGAAAGGCTTTCTTAGGGTTGATCACCTTCTTCTACACCAGAGACGTCACACGGGTGAGCGTCCTTTTTCTTGTTCAGAGTGCGGGAAATGTTTCACTGAGAACAGCGGACTTCTTATACACCAGAGAATACACACGGGGGAGCGTCCTTTTTCATGTTCAGTGTGTGGGAAATGTTTTACTGACAAAAGAGGACTTCGCATACACCAAAAAAGTCACACGGACGAGCGTCCTCATTCATGTACAGAGTGCGGGAAATGTTTTACTGACAAAGGAAGACTTCGCATACACCAAAAAAGTCACACAGACGAGCGTCCTCATTCATGTACAGAGTGCGGGAAGTGTTTCACCGATAAAGCAAGACTTCTTAGACACCAGAGGATTCACACGGGTGAGCGCCCTTTTTCATGTGCAGAGTGCGGGAAGAGTTTCATTGAGAGAGGAAAACTTCTAGCACACCAGAAATGTCACACGGGCGAGCGTCCCTTTTCTTGTTCAGAGTGCGGGAAATATTTCACTGCGAAAAGGAGCCTTCTTAGACACCAGGCAATTCATACCGGTGAGCGTCCTTTTTCATGTTCAGTGTGCGGGAAATGCTTTCCTAGGGTGGATCACCTTCTTTTACACCAGAGAACACACACAGGGGAGCGTCCTTTTTCATGCTCAGTGTGCGGAAAATGTTTTACCGACAAAGGAGCACTACGTATACACCAAAGAAGCCACACAGATGAGCGTCCTTATTCATGTACAGAGTGCTTGAAAAGTTTTAGCAACAAAGGAGGACTACGTATTCACCAGAGAAGTCACACGGATGAGCGTCCTCATTCATGTACAGAGTGCGGGAAGTGTTTCGCTGATAAAGGAAAACTTCTTATACACCAGAGAGTTCACACGGGGGAGCGTCCTTTTTCATGTACAGAGTGCGGGAAATGTTTCACTGTGAAAGGGAGCCTTCTTAGACACCAGAAAACACACACAGGGGAGAGTTCTTTTTCATGTTCAGATCCAGACTCCGCCCCCAGATCTTTCGATAAAGAGGACGACCGGTTACGGACAATGTTGTCATAAGGGATGTTCTCCACGTCGGCTAGACATGCGCACTCCCGAAAAATTTGTACATTTTAGTTTTCGTTTCATTAGTTTTTTTTTAGCTTTTTTCGGAAATTCAAAAATTCAGAAATTCGGAAATTTTCGAATTCGGAGTTTTCGAATTTCTGAAATCTCGAATTTACGAATCTCGGAATTTCGGAAATTCGGAATTTAAAAAATTCGGAAATTAAAAAATTCGGAAGTTTCGGAATTAACGAATTTGTCAAAGTTCGTTAAAAAAACTAATTTGGAACTAAACTAATTGCACCTGTCTAATATCAGCCCCACTTGAAAAGCCTTCACTGGACACAACCAATCCTAACAACCTGCGCCCCATCTCCTTGCTCCCCTTTTTATCCAAACTCTTCGAACGTCTAGTCTACAACCGACTGAGCGACCACCTTGCCGAGAATGGCCTTCTTGATGATCTTCAGTCTGGATTTCGTCCTCAACACACCACAGAAACTGCCCTCCTAAAACTAACAAACGATCTACTAACAGCCAAAACCAATGGACACTATTCTGTACTCTTGGACCTCTCTGCTACCTTTTGATACAGTTGACCACCTAAAAACTCCACTCCTTTGGTCTCCGTAACTACTCTTCGCTGGTTCTCTTCCTACTGATCCAACCGCACCTTTTAGCGTTTCTTACAACTCTACTTCCTCCTCTCCTCTTCCTTTCTCTGTTGGGGGTCCCCCAAGGTTCTGTTCTTGGACCTCTCCTATTTTCAATCTACACCTCCTCCCTGGGTCAGCTGATGGTCTACACCTCCTCCCATGGCTTCCAATACGTTGACGACACTCAAATCTATTTCTCAACCCCCTCAACACACTCCTTCAGTCTCACTAATTTACTATCGGATATATCAGTCTGGATGTCACACCACTTCCTCAAACTCAATCAATCCAAAACCGAACTTATAATTTTGCGTCTTCTCCTGATCTCTCTGTGGAAATCGATGGCACAACTATAAGCCCATCCCCGAATGCCCAGGTTCTAGATGTAGTCCTGGACTCTGAACTCTCCTTTAAGCCCCACGTCCAATCACTGTCCAAATCTTGCCGCCTCAACCTCCGCAACATCTCCAAAATACGCCCCTTTCTAACCAATGACACCACAAAGCTCTTAATTCACTCCCTGGTCATCTACCGCCTCGACTACTGCAACTCCCTTCTCATTGGCTTACCTTTATATAGTCTATCCCCCCTTCAGTCCATAATGAATGCTGCTGCCAGACTCATCCACCTTACCAACCATTCAGTGTCCTCCACACCTCTGTGCCAATCCCTTCATTGGCTTCCATTCAGTGTCCTCCACCTCTCTCTAACAATCCCTCCATTGGCTTCCATTCAGTGTCCTCCACACCTCTGTGCCAATCCCTCCATTGGCTTCCAGTCAGTGTCCTCCACCCCTCTCTGCCAATCCCTTCATTGGCTTACAGTCAGTGTCCTCCACCCCTCTCTGCCAATCCCTCCACTGGCTTCCATTCAGTGTCCTCCACCTCTCTCTAACAATCCCTCCATTGGCTTCCATTCAGTGTCCTCCACCTCTCTCTAACAATCCCTCCATTGGCTTCCATTCAGTGTCCTCCACCCCTCTCTGCCAATCCCTCCATAGGCTTCCATTCAGTGTCCTCCACCCCTCTCTGCCAATCCCTCCATAGGCTTCCATTCAGTGTCCTCCACCCCTCTCTGCCAATCCCTCCATTGGCTTCCATTCAGTGTCCTCCACCCCTCTCTGCCAATCCCTCCATAGGCTTCCATTCAGTGTCCTCCACCGCTCTCTACCAATCCCTCCATTGGCTTCCATTCAGTGTCCTCCACCCCTCTCTGCCAATCCCTCCACTGGCTTCCATTCAGTGTCCTCCAACCCCATTCTGAAAATCCCTCCACTGGCTTCCATTCAGTGTCCTCCACCCCATTCTGAAAATCCCTCCACTGGCTTCCATTCAGTGTCCTCCACCCCATTCTGAAAATTCCTCCACTGGCTTCCAGTCAGTGTCCTCCACCCCTCTCTGCCAATCCCTCCATTGGCTTCCATTCAGTGTCCTCCACCCCTCTCTCCCAATCCCTCCACTGGCTTCCATTCAGTGTCCTCCAACCCCTCTCTGCCAATCCATCCACTGGCTTCCATTCAGTGTCCTCCACCCCTCTCTCCCAATCCCTCCACTGGCTTCCATTCAGTGTCCTCCAACCCCTCTCTGCCAATCCATCCACTGGCTTCCATTCAGTGTCCTCCACCCCTCTCTCCCAATCCCTCCACTGGCTTCCATTCAGTGTCCTCCAACCCCTCTCTGCCAATCCATCCACTGGCTTCCATTCAGTGTCCTCCAACCCCTCTCTGCCAATCCATCCACTGGCTTCCATTCAGTGTCCTCCACCCCTCTCTCCCAATCCCTCCACTGGCTTCCATTCAGTGTCCTCCAACCCCTCTCTGCCAATCCATCCACTGGCTTCCATTCAGTGTCCTCCGCCCCTCTCTGCCAATCCATCCACTGGCTTCCATTCAGTGTCCTCCGCCCCTCTCTCCCAATCCCTCCACTGGCTTCCATTCAGTGTCCTCCAACCCCTCTCTGCCAATCCCTCCACTGGCTTCCATTCAGTGTCCTCCAACCCCTCTCTGCCAATCCCTCCACTGGCTTCCATTCAGTGTCCTCCAACCCCTCTCTGCCAATCCATCCACTGGCTTCCATTCAGTGTCCTCCAACCCCTCTCTGCCAATCCATCCACTGGCTTCCATTCAGTGTCCTCCAACCCCTCTCTGCCAATCCATCCACTGGCTTCCATTCAGTGTCCTCCAACCCCTCTCTGCCAATCCATCCACTGGCTTCCATTCAGTGTCCTCTGCCCCTCTCTGCCAATCCATCCACTGGCTTCCATTCAGTGTCCTCTGCCCCTCTCTGCCAATCCCTCCACTGGCTTCCATTCAGTGTCCTCCACCCCTCTCTGCCAATCCCTCCATTGGCTTCCAGTCAGTGTCCTCCACCCCTCTCTGCAAATCCCTCCACTGGCTTCCATTCAGTGTCCTCCACCCCATTCTGAAAATCCCTCCACTGGCTTCCATTCAGTGTCCTCCACCCCATTCTGAAAATTCCTCCACTGGCTTCCAGTCAGTGTCCTCCACCCCTCTCTGCCAATCCATCCACTGGCTTCCATTCAGTGTCCTCCACCCCTCTCTCCCAATCCCTCCACTGGCTTCCATTCAGTGTCCTCCAACCCCTCTCTGCCAATCCATCCACTGGCTTCCATTCAGTGTCCTCCGCCCCTCTCTGCCAATCCCTCCACTGGCTTCCATTCAGTGTCCTCCACCCCTCTCTGAAAATCCCTCCACTGGCTTCCATTCAGTGTCCTCCACCCCTCTCTAACAATTCCTCCACTGGCTTCCATTCAGTGTCCTCCACCCCTCCACTGGCTTCCAGTCAGTGTCCTCCACCCCTCTCTGTCAATCCCTCCACTGGTTTCCACTCACCCAACAAATTAAATTCAAAATACTAACAACTACTTACAAAGCCATCCACAACTCTGCCCCCAGCTACATCACTGACCTAGTCTCAAAATACCGACCTAATCGTTCTTTTCGTTCTTCTCAAGACCTCCCGCTCTCTAGCTCCCTCGTCACCTCCTCCCATACTCACCTCCAGGACTTTTCCAGAGCCTCTCCAATCCTATAGAACTCCTTACCCCAATCTGTTCGATTATCTCCTACTCTATTAGCTTTTATACGATCCCTGAAAACCCTTCTCTTCGGAGAAGACTATCCTACCCACACCTAACAACTATGTATTAATTTTCTCCATCAGCTCATCCCCACAGATATTACCTTTTGTTCCACTTGACCCTCCCTCCTAGATTGTAAGCTCTAAGGAACAGGCCCCTCTGATTCCTCCTGTATTGTAACTGTACTGTCTGCCCTCATGTTGTAAAGCGTTGAGCAAACTGTTGGCGATATATAAATCCTGTATTATAATAATGATAGCAATAAAGTTAATACAAAAAAATAAAGAAACAGTGTAAAAAAAAATATATAATTTTAGATAAAATAAAATGCCCCACCCTCTTGTGCTTATGCGCAAATGTGAATGCATACTTAAGCTCTGCGCACATATGTAAACGGCAATCGCACCACATGTGAGGTATCGCCGCGATCGTTCGAGTGAGAGCAATAATTCTAAGACCTCCTCCGTAACTCTAAACTGGTAACCTGTAAAAATATTTAAAGTGCCGCCTGTGGAGATTTTTAAGTAGTTTGGCGCCATTCTACAGACATACGTAATGTTTAAGCAAAAAAGGTTTGGTCTTTATTTACTCTGCATAATCTGATCTTTTACATTTTACAAAAAAATTGGGTATTATATTATGTTTGTGTGCAATAAAATGAAACTGTATTTTGTCTCAAAAAACATTGTGTTTGAAAAAGCGCAAAAAATACAGTGTGATGTAAAAAAAATGCAAAAACCCATTATTTTATTCTGCTAATATATATACACACACACACACACACACTATATTGTCAAAAGTATTGGGACACCTGCCTGTACATGAACTTTAATGTCATCCCAGTCTCAAGCCTCGTACACACGGCCGAGAATCTCGTCATGAAAAAACTTGTTGTTTTTCTTGACGAGATTCTTGGACAAGAAACTTGTCCCGGCCGAGTGTACACACACTCGATTCAAAGAACCCGCGGTTCTTTGAAAGGAGCGAACGCGGTGACGTAATCAACTACGACGAGCGTGCGCTCGTCACATTTGATGCCGTCGCCGCCCTCTTGCTACACCCTACCTACTGTATGCCTAGGAAGCTACCGCGCATGCGTCAAAGTCATTTCGAGCATGCGCGGGTTTCCACGACGACAGGTAAGTGTACACACACACACTTTTCTCGTCGAGAAACATGCTGACGAGAATCTCGACGAGAAAATAGAGAGCAGGTTCTCTATTTTTTTCGTCGAGATTCTTGTCGGTTTTCTTGACGAGAAACCTGATAGCCGCGTACACACGACCGATTTACTCGGTAAGAAAGCTCTGTCAGCAAGTTTCTTGCTGGTTCTTGCTGAGAAACTCGGTCGTGTGTATGCGGCTTCAGTCCGTAGGTTTCAATACTGAGTTGGCCCACCCTTTGCAGCTATAACAGCTTCAACTCTCCAGGGAAGGCTGTCCACAAGGTTTAGGAGGGTCTCTATGGGAATGTTTGACCATTCTTCTAGAAGCGTATTTGTGAGGTCAGGCACTGATGTTAAACGAGAATGCCTGGCTTGCGGTCTCCGCTCTTATTCATTCCAAAGGTGTTCTATCGGGTTGAGGTCAGGACACAGTGCAGGCCAGTCAAGTTCCTGTGTGTGTAAAGACAGGCGCCCCAATACTTTTGATAATATAGTGTATAATGTACATCAAGCTGGTCTATTTTCAAGTACATGCTTTACATAACCAAGATGATTGCAGAATTGGAGAGGAAGGCATCTTGTAACTCGACTTGTTTCGTGAATACTTTCACTTCTTCAAGACTAGATGCCTCCAAACAGAACTCTATAAAACCAGCTTGGACCTTCATAAAACATAACGTCTCCATCTGGTGACCGCTGCTCAGTGTCTGACACGGGAGTAGTGGAAGGGGACCAAGACACCCAATGAGGTGGCACAAGAGAGTTCATGGATGTGGTGAAAAAAAAAAGTACATAAAACCAACCTAGTGTTTGGAAAGGTGAGTGATGATTCTCCAACCAAACAGATCATGAACTCAAAGGAGAAGAGGCATCTACTCCTGAAGAAGTGAAAGTATTTACGAAACGCGTCAAGTCACAAGACGCATTCCTCTCCCATATTACAATCATGTTGGTGATGTAAAGCGTGTGCTTGAAAATATACCAGCTTGATGTACAGTATATATTGTTACGTATAACCCATTGACTTGATATGCAAAACATTCTTTATGTGTACTTTATACATTTATGTGTCAAATCCTTGTACAATAAATTGATATTTTATGACTTTTGTGTTATGCCTCATTTAAAGTCCAATGGGCCAATATTGGTTGTGTGTATATTATATATAAAGTCCCTTGGACGGCAAGAAGATCAAACCAGTCAAGCTTGAAGGAAATCAACCCTGAATATTCACTGGAAGGACAGATCCTGAAGCTGAAACTCAAATGCTTTGACCACCTAATGCAAAGAGACGACTCACTGGAAAAGACCCAGATGCTGGAAAACATGGAAGGAAAAAAGAAGGAGATGATGACAGAAAACAAGATGGATAGATAGCATCATCAAAACAATGAAAATAAAGCTAAGCAAGCTCCAGGAGGCAAAAAAAGGGATTTTTATAACAGCTTACCTGTAAAATCCTTTTCTTGGAGTACATCACGGGACACAGAGCGACTTAGTCATTACTAATGAGTTATATAGATTACCTTCAGGTGCTGGCACTGGCCAATTCCAAACCGGAAGTACCCTCCCCTATATAAGCCCCTCCCATCCGGGAGCACCTCAGTTTTGTAGCCAAGCAATAAGTGTCCCAAAAAGAGGGGTGGGAGCTCTGTGTCCCGTGATGTACTCCAAGAAAAGGATTTTACAGGTAAGCTGTTATAAAAATCCCTTTTTCTTTTTCGTACATCACGGGACACAGAGCGACTTAGTCATTACTAATGGGACGTCCCAAAGCAATGCCAAATGAGGGGAGGGATACATAAGCTGGGCGCCATCAGGCATGAGGATCTTTTGCGGCCTGCAACACACTGCGCCCAAAGGCGACATCCTCCTGACTTCTGACGTCTACCTGGTAGAACCTAGTAAACGTGTGTACTAAGGACCATGTTGTGGCCTTACAGACTTGAGCCAGGGAGGCCTGGTGATGCACTGCCCATGAAGTTCCAACTGCTCTTGTGGAGTGCGCTCTAACTTTGAACGGAGGCGGTCTCTTTCTCAAGCCATAGGCTTGTATTATGACCTGTCGAATCCACTTGGCTAAAGTGGATTTTGATGCTGCCTGACCCTTTCTGGGGCCTTCCGGCAGAATAAACAAAGTATCCGTTCTACGAATCTGAGCAGTGGCTTTTAGATAAGCTTTAACTGCTCTTACTACATCCAAAGAATGTAATAACTTTTCCTCTACCGAGCTCGGTTTGGGGAAAAAGGAAGGAAGAACCACATCTTGGTTCAAATGAAACCTCGATACCACCTTGGGAAGAAAGGCTGGATGAGGACGTAATACTACTCTGTCCTTATGGACAACCAGATATGGCTCCTTACAGGACAAGGCGGCTAATTCCGATACTCTTTTAGCCGAACAAACGGCCACTAAGAAAATCAATTTCCTGGTGAGAAGAACCAAGGAAATGTGTTGCAATGGTTCAAACGGTTGTTTCTGTAGAACTGACAGAACCAGGTTTAAGTCCCAAGGACATATGGGAATACTAACCGGAGGGCTAATACGCATCACTCCTTGTATGAAAGCTTTGACTAGTGAATGCGAAGCCAAGGGCCTTTGAAAAAATATTGACAAGGCCGAAATCTGACCCTTGATAGTACTCAAGGCTAGCTTCCTATCTACAGCCCACTGTAGGAAGTCCAAAATCCTCCCTATTACGTACTTACGTGGATGCCATTTCTTGGCCTCACACCACATAATGTACGCTTTCCAGATCCTATAATAGATCTGCCTGGATACCGGCTTCCTGGCATTGATCATGGTAGATACCACAGAATTAGAGAGCCCTCTCTTTTTCAGAATGTGGGCTTCAATAGCCAGGCCGTCAAACCTAGGGCTGGTAAGGAAGGGTGGTATATCGGTCCTTGCGAAAGCAGGTCCGGACGATGTGGGAGAGTCCAAGGACTCCTCACTGACATTTTTACAATCTCCGCGTACCATGCCCTTCGGGGCCACGCTGGAGCCACCAGAATCACTGGTTTCTTTTCTACCCTGATTCTGCGGAGTAATCGCGGTAACAATTGTGGCGGTGGGAATGCATATATCAGCTTGAACTGATCCCAAGGGAACACTAGGGCATCCGAGCCGCAAGCTAGAGGATCCCTTGTGCGAGACACAAATCTGTCCACCTTTGCGTTGAATCTGGATGCTAGCAGATCTACATCCGGTGTTCCCCACCGCTGGCATATTGCCTGGAAAACCTCGGGGTGAAGAGACCATTCCCCCGGGCATAATTGTTGGCGACTTAAAAAGTCCGCTCTCCAATTTTCCACTCCTGGGATGAAAACCGCGGATATGGCTGGGACATATTTTTCTGCCCACTCCAGGATGCAATTTGCTTCCCTCTGGGCTGCACGACTCCTGGTGCCACCCTGGTGATTGATATATGCCACTGCTGTGGCATTGTCTGATTGAATTCTGACAGGGGACCCTTGGAGTTTGGATGTTCATGCTACTAGGGCATACCGGGCTGCTCGTATCTCTAAGAGATTGATGGGCAGGGCCTTTTCTGCTTCTGACCACTTGCCCTGGAGAGACCATTGCTCCAGTACTGCCCCCCAGCCTATGAGGCTGGCATCTGTAGTGACTACCTTCCAAGAAACCGGACTGAAGGGTTTCCCTTTTTCCAGATTCTGGGGCACCAACCACCAATGGATGCTCTTGCGAACGGAAGGGGACAGGGATATTGGTAAGTCTAAAGCCTGAACTTTTTTGTTCCAGGCTGACAGTATGGCCCTTTGCAAATTCCTTGAATGGAATTGACCGTAGGGTACTGCTTCGAATGAAGCCACCATTTTTCCCAGCAGCCTCATGCAGAGGCGTATGGATGGTTTTCTTTTTGTACCCACTAAGTGGGTCAAATCTTTTAAAGACGACACCTTCTCTGGAGGTAAGAAAATCTTTCTCTGATTTGAATCCAGCCTTAGCCCTAAGTATTCCAGACTTTTGACTGGTCTTAGAGCTGACTTGTCCCGGTTGATAATCCAACCGTGATATTCCAGATACTTGATTGTCTTGTGAATAGCTACTTCCAGCTTTTCCACTGAGTGGTCTATTAGTAGCAGGTCGTCTAGATATGCCATTATCGTTACACCCTGTGTTCTTAGATTGGCCAATAATGGGGCCAGAATTTTTGTGAACACTCGTGGTGCTGTGGCCAGACCGAAAGGTAAGGCTCTGAACTGAAAATGGCGCCCTTCTACTGCAAAGCGTAGAAATTTCTGGTGGGCCAGAAAGATGGGAATATGCAGATAAGCATCCCTTATGTCGATCGAGGCTAACCATTCCTGCCCTTGTAGGGCGGTGGCCACCGATCGGATCGACTCCATCCGAAAAGTCCTGATATTTAGGAACTTGTTTAGCCCTTTTAGATTTAATATGGGCCTCACGTCCCCATTTGGTTTGGGGACTGTGAAAAGGTTCGAGTAAAACCCAAACCCGCTTTCTTCCAAGGGAACCTTCATGATTACACCTTGGAGCAATAGTTGTTCTAGTGCCAGAAGGAGGGATCCTCTCTTCTGGGGATCTCTTGGCACGTTTGACCTCATAAATTGGGCAGGAGGAGTGCCTTTTAACTCCAGCTTTTATCCCAGACTTACTGCGGAGAGCACCCATCTGTCTCTGATGGTGTCCCGCCAGGTCTCTGTGAACAACTGAAGTCTTCCCCCCACCCGATTGAGTGGGGGCAACGCTTCATGCCTTGGGGGGAGGTTTTGTACCTCTCTTGATCCAGGGCTTCTTGTTACCCTGTGATTGTCCCTGATTTCTGCCCCCTGAATTTGACCGCGGAGGCCGTCGGAACTGCTTCACAGCCGATGTGCCCGGGACTGGAGAAGTAGGCCTCTTAAAAGAAGGACTTCTACCCTTGTTCTTAACCGGTAAGAGTGAACTTTTACCGGCAGAAATTTTCTGGATATATTTGTCCAGATCTTCTCCAAATAAGCGTTCTCCATGAAATGGGAAGCTAACCAGCAGTTTTTTACAGGGAGCTTCAGCAGACCAGTTTTTGAGCCACAGAAGCCTACGCATATGTACTATAGACAGCGTAAAGCGGGAGGCCTGTTGGATTGTATCCTTTATGGCGTCCACCGCAAAACACAAGGCTCTAGGCAGGTCAGCTAGGGCAAGAGCCTGCTGATCTGGTAAGTCCCTTAAGACTTGTTTCAACTGATCTTTCACTGCTTGGCAGACTCCAATCGCTGCTACCGCAGGTTGTGTCACCATGCTTGCTGTAGAGAAAGCAGATTTTAGTAAAGACTCCAATTTTTTATCTATTGGGTCTTTGAACATTGGAACATTATCTACTGGACATGTCAGTGATTTGTTCACAGAAGAGATGGCTGTGTCCACTGTAGGGACCCTCCATTTTTTTATGAACTTATCCTCCATGGGATAGATCACCGGAAATCTCTTGGGGGGAGTAAATATTTTATCAGGATGCTCCCAATCCTGGTAAATAAGCCCTTCTAATAAAGGGTGGATTGGGAAGGAACAGACAGCCTGGGGAGCTTTTAGCGACCCCAGCGAGGAAACCGTAGTGGATGGTGGTTCCGCCAGAGGCATTTTAAATGCTGATCGGACCATGTTAGTCAGAGACTGAACCCATAATCTTTCAGCCTGAGATGCTGAGAAAGGTTCTTCCACTGTTGATTCCTCCATAACTGAATCAACCTCATCCTGATCCCCTTCAGGTAGGTCGATCTCTGTGTGGGACTGTTCCTCCACTAACAGGCACTCTGAAGGAGGAGACGGAGATCGGACGCGCTTTCCCTGTGACAGGGAAGCAGCGATCAATGCTGTTAATCTCTCTTCCAATCCTCCCAGAGTTGAGGATAAAAACTCCTCTGTTATATATACAGGAGCAGGTGGACTGGGGACAGCCGCAGCACCAGGCACTCCTGCGGGGTTTCTACGGCTACTGACCTCTGAATTCTCAGGGGAGATTGGTGCAGTACAAGCATGCCCAATATCCTCAGAGCCCGATGGAGACCCCTTTGGCTTCCTGGAAGACCTATTTCCGGAGCGTCTGGACGACATATCCTTTAAGCACAAAGCTGAGGTATTCCCGTCGTCATACACCAATTTTGCTGGTAATAGTCTAACACAGTTGCTGCTATATACCAGCTGGTGTCCACTAAAGTGCCTTTCTATGGGGATGCCTGCATCAACCGCCTCTGTGTGCCACTGTTTGTTGCTAGCTCTGTTTGCATCCAGCTGACACTTGTACTGTGTCTTTATACAAGCTGGGACGCCTGCACATGCGCAGAAGCGCCGTGGCGCGCATCGAGCGTCATCCACCCGCCCCGCCCCTTTTTTTCCATAGGAGGCGCGTGCACGCGCCCGTGCGCACGCCCGTGCGCCATTGGCGCCCTTTTCGAAATCAAACAGGGACTAGGAGCCAGGGCCCTTTTTGCCGGAGGGCCTGTGCGGTGGATGAGCACAGCAACAGGGCAGAGGAAGTGGATTCCCACAGAGAAACTTACCAACTGCCTGGATCTTTTGACTTGAGAAAACCAAAGATCCACATGACAAGAAAAATGGACTACAGCGGCCTCTAGTGGTTTAACACAGGTACCGCGGTCCTTTTTTTTTTTTTTTTTCTTGACTACTATTAAAATTTTACATTTTCAGTAGTTACAGGCATACACAGATATTAGCGGGAATACCGTTAGGTAACAGACAGAAAGACAAATTAGGCTTGGGGGTCCCCCAATAGAACCAAGTTCCTGGGGGCCCCCACTTACCTGATCCCCGCCGCAGGACTTTGTTTGGTCCACAGAAGCCCAAACTTCACCTATCACGGCAGGCATTGTAATTAAACCTTCAGGGACCGGGTTCCCAAGGATTCCACTCCCCTGGACCTGTATAGCACCCTGCACAGACAACATCTTGGTCGTGGGTATGACCAGAGCTCTGTATCCCAGGGTCCAGCCCTCCTAAGAGAGGCATTACAGGCAAAACCTTGCTCTTCTGCTGCAAGGCCCGGGTACCGACCGTTTAGCTATGAAGCTTTTTTGGTGGGATCCGGAACAGCTTACTAAGGCCCAGAGAACCTGTACGCAAGCCCAGTGAAAACACGTTACTCTTTGGCCAACACCTTAGACACTGGCAAAAAACTGAGGTGCTCCCGGATGGGAGGGGCTTATATAGGGGAGGGTACTTCCGGTTTGGAATTGGCCAGTGCCAGCACCTGAAGGTAATCTATATAACCCATTAGTAATGACTAAGTCGCTCTGTGTCCCGTGATGTACGAAAAAGAAAGAAGAAAAGGGACTTTAAAGGTTGCCACTTTGATCCCAAAGAGGAAAGGAGAATGGTCTTGTGTTATAGTAAAAATATATAATTTATTTGAATCACATTACAAAACACACGATCAGGGGAGAAAACATGAACATGTCTGAAAGGTACACTGTCTTATACAAGAGAACAGATAAGCTAAAACAAAGAAACAAATCGCATGGATGGCCTAGAGACTGGTGACAAGGTAGTCCTAGACGATGCCTTTTGGCTAGAGGCAAATTATACAAAATTTCAATGTCAGCGACAATGGATCGCACTACGGGAGGCAGTGGAGGACAGAAAAGTCTGGCGCGCTATGGTCCATGAGGTCAGGAAGCGTTGGATACGACTAATAGACTGAACAACAACAATGTTATATATTGGGATGGAGGCATGATACGTTAGGCACCTGGTCACAGTTCTTTTCTACAATTGGTCTTTTATTAGTGCATCATAGAGTTTAGAAAGTCCATTTCCACACGTGTGCCAAATGATATTCCAAGGATACATGGACGGCGCATGAAATATTTAATGTCACAGATCAGCAGCTTTGCTGTTGCTGCTGATCAGTGGCGTCACTAAGGGGGGGGCAGAGGGGGCCTTGACCCCCCCAACATTATGCTGTGCCCCACCATGTACCCCCCAATTAAAACACCTTTTGTTTCTATATGTAGCGGGTGCCCCGCATCTTGCTTGGGGCGCCACCAAGTGGAGACAGGCTCTCTTGAGAGGCAGAGCGTCCCTGACAGCTCCTGCAGGGGATTTCTCCCCCTCCCTCTGCTCACTGACACTGTGCAATGCATAATGCGAGAGCCGCTCGCATAGCCACGGCCACCCGATCTGCTCCCTCTCCCTGCATCCTCATTGGCAGGGAGGAGCGCGACTTCAGGAAGGACTGTGCTGGTGACATACCTCTTGTTTTCTACCACCCTGGGAGGCCCCAATACAATAGGAAGTGGGCTCACTGCAAAACATGTGAAAGGGTCTCGTTGCGGGATTGTAATAAAGGGCCCCACAACAGAAGTAAAGGGCCCCAGGATATATACATAATTGCATTTTATAGTTGGCCCCCCTTTTTTTGTCCCTGTCCCTGCATGTGCCCCCCCCCTTAAATATGAAAGCTGGAGACGCTACTGCTGCTGATCTGTCACTTGTATTTCCACAGACCAGCAGGTACATGTAGTCCTGCAGCTGTACCATGCAACATTCTGCTGTTACCTGTTATCTCACAAGACCAATAATTTACCTGCTGTAGATTTTTTTCTTACAAAAGAGAGAAAGTAACAACAAATTGTACTCAACACCCTTTACCCCGTACCCTCATCAAGATCATCCATGGGGTAAAAATGTTACATTGCTTCCTTGGACCTCACACAAGATAAAGAGCTATATAATCTAGACAACATCAATACAAAATAGGGTTTGGCGCTATCACCATACAAAAAAAATCCAAATATAACTTCAAAAATATTTTCAAACATATATATAATAAAAGACCACTTCTTATGTTGCCACCAAACAACAAAACCAGAAAATGTAATCTAAATAAATGATTAAAGTCCCATCCACCGATGTGTGAAAAAAGTGTTCTTATCGCAAAATATAGATTCCTCCACTTCTTCTCATCTGACGGTGTTTTCCACCACTTGTGTCACTCCAATGCACTCACCACAATATGAGGACCCCCTAATTAAAGGTAAGGTGAAAAGTGCTGAAGGAACACTAAAGATAATTATTATTTTTTTTTTTATTAACAAACAGAGTGGCCCCAAACCTGGTCTTCTGGGGTCCCTCGACGGCTGTCTCGGCTCCCCCCCCCCCGCAATAACTCATCACCTTCATGCAAGCGAGCTTGCATGGTGATGAGTTCTTGCGGGCGCGCTCCCGTGATACAGCCGGCGGCCATAGCCGCTCACTGTATCACTCGGCCTCGCCCCCGGCGCGCCGCGTCATTGGATGTGGTTGACAGCAGCGCAAGCCAATGGCTTTAAATCAACCAATGAATGAGCCGGCGCGGCACTTTAGAGGGGTCAGGTAAGTAAACGGGGGGCTCGGGGGGTCGCTAATCCAGTGATGTTTTTTCACCTTAATGCATAGAATGCATTAAGGTGAAAAACTTTTGCCTTTACAACCCCTTTAATCCAGTGGATTAGATATGTTCTCCAGGTAATGATGGATCCACATTCTACTCTGTCTCCAGGTATGGTGTATGTAGCTCTCAATGTGACAAACAATACACACTGGGAAAAAAATAAAAATAAGATTCTCATTGTGTAGTATTTATTAACCACTTGCCCACTGGGCACTTAAACCCCCTTCCTAACCAGACCAATTTTCAGCTTTGAATGACAATTACTCAGTCATTCAACACTGATTTTTTATTTTTTTTGTCCCTTTTATCACACAAATAGAGCTTTTTTATTGTGGTATTTAATCACCACTGGGTTTTTTTTTTATTGTTTGCACTATAAATACATTGCTCTCAGTTTCTGATATAAAATGTTGCAAATTTGTAATTTTTCTTCATACATTTTGGCCAAAATTTATACTGCCACATATCTTTGGTAAAAATAAACCAGATTAGTGTACATGATTTGGTCTTTGTGAAGGTTATAGAGCTTACAAGCTATGGTGCCGATCTCTGAAAGTTGATCACACCTGATGTACTGATGGCCTATCTCATTTCTTGAGACACTAATCACAAGCCAGGAAAGTACAAATGCCCCCCAAATGACCCTTTTTTTTTGGAAAGTAGACATTCCAATGTATTTAGTATGAGGCATGGTGAGTTTTTTCATGTTTTATTTTTTTCTCACAATTCTGTGCAAAGTTTGGTGTTGCCGAATGGACGAACAGTTGATGTTTGTGTCGAACTGGTTGCTTGTTCCCCCCTCCTATCCTGTCCTGCTAGGCTGCATGCTCAGATAAGGGTCCGGTATGGATTTTGTGGGGCGACCCCACGCCATGTTTTTTTTTTACATTTTTTATTTTGATGTGGGGGTTCCCCTTCAAAATCTATACCAGACTTAAGGGTCTGGTATGAATTTTGGGGGGACCCTACGCCATTTTTTTTAAATTAGGGCCCTCGGTTCCCCCCATAAAAAATCCACACCAGACCCAAAGTGCCTGGTATGCATGGGGGGGGGTATGCCATTTTTTTTTGGCTTGGTATGCACTGGGGAGGGGGGCATGCCATTTTTTTTCTACTTATTTCTATTACTGGCATTGTTTTCATTTTCAGCTGGGGAAGCCTGGTGACCGCTGATGACCCATCCTGGCCCCGCTCTCTAACAACAGCTATTCATTGCGCCCTGCTTGGGCCCAATTGGCCGCGCAGTGGTGTAGTGGATAGCACTCTCGCCTAGCAGTAAAAAGGGTCGCTGGTTCGAATCCCAACCACGACACTACCTGCCTGGAGTTTGCAAGTTCTCCCTGTACCTGCGTGGGTTTCCTCCGGGTACTCCGGTTTCCTCCCACACTCCAAAGACATGCCGGTAGGTTAATTGGCTTCTGTCTAAAATTGGCCCTAGTATATGAATGTGAGTTAGGGACCTTAGATTGTAAGCTCCTTGAGGGTAGGGACCGATGTGAATGTACAAAGTATATGTAAAGCACTGCGTAAATTGACTGCGCTATATAAGTACCTAAATAACTACTGTGTAGCTTCCATACTGCCAAGCGCCCCGCAAATTCAGGTGTTTGCCAAACGGACAACCTGGCGATGTTCGGGCCGAACTTTTCCTCAGCTCAAACTGTTCGCCCAACTCTACTCATCAACTCATGACACTCTGTATGTAAGTGACATGCTAATTATTTACTGTACTTTACCTTCCTTCACCAATAAAACATTTGAACGAGATTGAATATAGTGTGGGCAATGGAGAGAGAGAGAGCGATTTCATCTGGAGGAAGAGGACATTTCATCTATTTTCATAATAATAGGAGGATGGATCATCCATGAAATAGAGGAACCGTACAAGAATCATATACAGCAATGGGCATGATACAGCATATATATATATATATATATATATATATATATATATATATATATATATATATATATATAAAATAAATTGGTCCTCTGTATATTGGTAATCAAATAAAAAAAACATTGTAAAATATTTTTTATATATTTATATAAAGATTTTCATGTATAATCTGTGAGTGTAATCATCGATATAACCTAATAGAAGAATGGACGGACCACAGGGCAGAGGGCAAAATGATGGAACGTAACATAGACTGCAGTATTTATATTAAACACAAGGTGGCGATCTCACTTATTGTCAGTGGAACGCAAAGACAGGAAGTGATGTCAGGAGCAGACAGGAAGTGATGTCAGGTACAGACAGGAAGTGATGTAAGAATATAAATTGGAAGTTCCTGGTGAGAGGTGAGTCGGGAGGACGTAGAGGAGAGACATTGCTGGAAGTGGCAGGAGAGGAGGTAATAAGATCGTATTTTATATTTCCTGACAGACTCCATGGCAGCCTACGTGTGGGTTAATCCCGCCCCTCATACCTCATAGGACCCTTCTCCCATAAATCTTTTCTCTGGGCCAGAGGCCGTGTTCCTTTTTTTTGTCCTCCTCCTAGGACCAAGATATAGTCTTACCTTTTCATGAAGTTTTCCTGTAATCCAGGCCTGGCGGTGTGCACGGCGATACGTTGGTGGTTAGCGGTGATCCTCTCTGCAGTCCAGCAATCCTAGCTATTAGCAGGTGGACATGGGCGATATGATGTGATACCATGAAGAGCTTACTAACCTGGCCATTGGCAGGCAAGCGGCAATATGGCCAAACGTCCCAGCTATTAGCGGGAGGCTTTGTAAACGCCCGATCGTGCGGTGGGTCGAGCGAACAGCTCCCCAGTCCCAGGTTCTGGTCCGGATCGTGCCGTGGTGGTGGTAATGTACAAAGATATTCCTTTTATATGGCAGCCGTATCTCTGTGTTTTGTGTGTCTTCTTATTTTCTATCAAGCTCCAGTGAGTGGCCACGGCGGCTGGAGCGCAGCTGCGTTCCAGCTCGCCGTTTCAGGAAGTCGCTGCGCATCCGCAAGCCGCGAACGAAGATTCCGTGCTTGGTTCGTGCAGGCGCAGTTTCGCCAAAATGGCGGCGGCGGTCGCGCATGCGATTGGCCGCCACCGGATGGCAACCGCTATGGGGCGGTGACATCGTTAACGGTGGCAGATTTAAATAGCTGTCAAAGCAGCTATTACTTGGGATGACTTGCAGGCGTATGCAGTGTTTACCCAGGCACTGGGCTCTGGTTTACAAGGTAAATTGTTTGCTGCAGGCTCCCTGGGTGCTGGCTATGTTTTGTTATGTGCAGTCTCATGCCTGTTGTCACTCCTGTTTCTCATAAGGCTTTAATGATTCATTTCACTTTCAAACTGCCTTGCCATGGATCTGTCACCGCCCTCTTGTGGCCAACCCTTGCGCTGCAGGTAGGATTTATTTATTTTCTACCTGTGATGCTTGGGTTCACTCATTCAGGAGCTCTTAACCCTTTCTTTTTCACTCAGCTCTTCTAGGTCTGAACACCAAAGCACGGCAAAGACCGTCCTAGGTCTTAACGTTGTCACTCCTCTTCAAGGTCCAGACGTCAGATCTTCCTTTAGATCTAGGTACCACAGATAGGAGTCTAAAACCACCTCTGGGCGTCACTCTCACCGCCACTCCAGCCGCTCTGTGAGGAAAGCCTGCTGGGTATGCGGGGCCCAGGTTCCTGAAGGCAAATCGCTCTGCAAGCGATGCTTTTCTAAAGTCGCATAAGAGAGGGTGGAGACCAACAAGTGGAAGCACTGGTCAGAAAGGTGGTCCATGAGTCCCTGAGTAAAGGGGATTCTGGTCATACCCACAACCCTGCTGGCGACACTATGTCAGTCCCTATTAGGGATGATCTCAAGGCTCCAGGCCCTTCACAGCCGAGCCATTCCTCAATTGAAGCCTCAGACAGTGAGGTGGAGGTAGATGACCCTGGTGCAGGTTTTGAATTTGCCCTAGTACCACAGCTGGTCAAAAGCTGTCAAAGAAGCTTTGAGATGGAAGAGCCAGTGGAGGCACCTTCCAAACAGAGGAAATATTTTAAACACCTCAAAAAAGAACGCCCTAATTTCTCCTTTTTGGGTGAACTCAGCGCAATAATTACCGACAAATGGGGTGGTGTTGAAAGGAAGAATTGCCTGTTAATGAACGTATCAAAAATGTACCCATTTAAAAGCAAGGATGTAAAACACCTGGAGTCGGCTCCTCTCATTGACTCAGCCCTAATGAGGATGGTGAGGCATGTCACACTCCCATTGGAGGATACTGTTTCCTTTAGGGATTGCCTGGAGTGGAAAATTTATACCGACCTCAAGCAGATCTACATTACAGCGGGTATGACCTGCAAACCAGCTCTAGCTCTCGCAGCCCTTTCTAAAGCGATGGAAGTCTGGGCAGACAACGTAGATGCTTCTCTGAGGAGCATCTCGGAAGAACTGGCCAGGAGCTCACCTATTCATGGGCTAAGGTTGACGTTGGCTTTGCTCGTGGGGTTTCCCTAGACATAATTCGCCTGGTGGCTCGGATCATGCTGACATCTGTCACGGCTAAGCGTGCCTTGTGGCTGCGCCCATGGGTAGCTGACCCTGCCTCCAAGCAGGCATGGTGCAGGATTCTATTTGGGGGTTCGTCTCTCTTTGGGAACATATCGGACAGTGCCATCACCCGTGCCACAGGGGGCAAGTCGGGGTTCCTTCCCCAGGATCGCCGTCTGCTAAACCAGAAGAGAACACAGCCCAGGCAAAGTTCAGATCGAGCAAGGAATGCTCGCTACTATAGGCCTGGCCGTGAGTTCAAGAAGACCTGGAAGAAAAAACAGCCTTCAGGCCAGAAGTTTTCAAAAGGGGCATCTTCCGGTGGACAAGAATCCCTTAAGTCTTTATGATATTGCACCTGCCTAAAACAGAGCGAGTCGGCATCCTTGCCTCTCTCGGAAGAGAAAAAGCGAATTCTCCTGTCTCTCTTGTGGCTCAGGGCGCTGCAATTCCAGTTCCAGATGACAAAAGGTTTTATGGGGTCTACTCGCCCCTCTTCATGGTGTTGAAGAAAAACGTCTCCTGGAGGCCAGTTATAGACCTAACCCACTTGAATTATTTTATCTAGAAGGAGAAGTTCAAGATGGAGACACTACTCATGATCAGTCAAGCAATCCAACCAGGCGATTGGCTTGTCTCTATAGACCTGAAGGACGCCTACTTCCATGTTCCGATAGCGTCAGAATTCCAGAAATACCTTTGCTTTGCTGTCGATCAAATCCGTCTGCAGTTCACCTGTCTCCCCTTCGGGCTTACAACATCGCCTCGTGTGTTTTCAAAACTTGTTGGCTGTCGTGGCTCTGATCAGGACCAGAGGTGTCCGTCTATCACTATCTAGACGACCTGCTGTTGTCTCGGGACAAGGAGCAGTTGCTAATCCACAGATCCCAGGTCATCTCCACTCTACTCGAGTTTGGTTGGCTTCTGAATCTGGAAAAGAGCCATCTGGATCCTACGCAGTCCCTGGTATTCCTCGGGGCACACTTCAACGCTATCAAGAGCACCATCTTGTTACCCCTGGAAAAATCCCAGTGATCCGGGACAGAGTTTGGCTTGCAATGTCGTCCTCATCTCCAAGCCTCTCAATGCCTAAAGATCATTGGCACCATGGTGGCAACAACACCCATGGTAAAGTGGGCTCAGTGGAAAATGCGGCCCTTCCAGAAGGGTTTCCTCCAGCAGTATAATCCAGGGCTTCGGGATCACTTTATCCAAATAACCTCATCCATGCGGGAGAGCTTTCCTTGGTGGCTACAACAGAGGAACCTCCTCAATTGTCACTCCATCGCACCTGTGTCTTGGGTCACCATCACTACAGATGCCAGCAACAGGGGCTGACAGAAGTAGCCCAAGGCATATGGAATTTTCCCTCTCACAGGATAGTCTCCAATGTTCTGGAACTCCGGGCAGCGTTCTGCGCTCTGCAGGCCTTTCACCACTTAACAGCAGGAGACTCAGTCCTCCTAAGACTGGACAACACAACAGCAGTCGCATACATCAAGAGACAGGGGGGTACTCGCAGACTCTCCCTGTCAAAGGAAATAGAGCCCATCATGATCTTGGCCCAGAAAAACCTGGCCAACCTGACAGCTGTCTATCTCCCTGGAGTCCCGAATGTTCAGGCAGATTTTCTGTTGAGAGTTTCTCTGGACAATGAGTGGACTTCCCCCCCGAAGTCTTCAGGTGGGTCCTGTCCCTGGGAGTCATTCCGGAAGTAGACTTGTTTGCCTCCCCATGCAACTCCAGACTAGAGAGATACTACACAAGGTCTTGGTATCCCCAGGCTTTTGGGTAGATGCTCTGACAGACCATTGGCGGTTCCACAGGGCCTATGCCTTTCCCCCGGTTCCTGTCATTCTCTGTTTTTTGTCGAGGCTCAGGATGGAAGAAGCAGAGATAGTGGCAATAGTCCCCTACTGGCCAAACAAGCCATGGTTTCTACTGCTGATGCAACTCCGCTTCCGGGACCCTGTTCCTCTACCCTCCAGACCAGATCTCCTATCACAAGGGGCATTTCTACATCCATGCCCGGCCCACCTACATCTGATGATCTGGTTCTTGAGAGGGGAAGGTTGGAGGCCCTAGGCTGTCAAAGTAGGGCCATCTCCACAATATTAAATGCCAGAAGAACAGGCACCAACAGGGTCTACCAGAGGATTTGGAAAAAGTTTTCAGACTACACCTCTTCCACTGCAGGTTCTTGCAAAAACCCAAAGATACATGATATCCTGGGCTTCTTACAATCAGGATTGGATCTCTCATTGTCAGTCAGCTCGCTGCGAGTCCAAATCGCTGTAATCTCTGCCTTTACCGGTGTTTCCTGGGCTAGACACCCTCTTACTCAGTAGTTTTTCAGAGGAGCAATAAGGCTCAGACCTCAGAGCCAAGTTTTTCTAATTGGGATCTTCCCCTTGTCCTGGATTTTTTCTTAGGTAGAGAGTTGGAACATGAAGATCAATCTTCTGTCAAATGACTCTCTCTAATAGTTGTCTTCTTGGTGGCTATAACATCGGCCAAGAGGGTCTCTGAAATCAGCTCTCAGGGATGCAAGGAGCCATTTCTAAACCTTTTAATTCCTATGTTGGGTTCAGACCCCAAAGTGACATCTGTGTTTCATGACAATCAGGAGATTGCTCTTCCAACGTTCAGATCTACCGAGGATTCCAGTGTTTATCCCTTAGATGTTGGAAAAGCTCTGAGTCAGTATCTTGAAGCTACAGCTTCTTTCCGTCAGACTGACCACCTGCTCGTTCTTTTCACAGGAAGTATAAGGGAATGCGTGCCTCTTCCAGATCTATCGGAGCATGGATTGTTCAGGCCATTCAGTGGGCCTATAAAGCCAAGGGCTTGGCGCCTCCAGAAGCGGTGACTGCTCACTCAACTAGAAGTGTCTTCATCATGGGCGGCATCACGTCACGTGCCTCCAGAAGTTATTTGCAAGGTGGTCTTCAATTAACACGTTCATGGCACACTACTGCGTAGTGGTTTACGTATCTTGTCTGTTGATGGTGCCAATTAAACCTTTTTTCTTTTGTCCAGCACTCTGCCCACCCGGGTGTGTATGGCTAGTTATTTCCCACACATAGGCTGCCATGGAGTCTGTCAGGAAAACGGAAAATTTATATCAAATACTTACCGTAATTTTCCTTTCCTGATGGACGCCATGGCAGCAGGAGTTCCCTCCCAGTGGCTGGAGTAGGCTAAGTTATGGAACACGGCCTCTGGCCCAGAGCAAAGATTTATGGGAGAAGGGTCCTATGAGGTATGAGGGGCGGGATTAACCCACACGTAGGCTGCCATGGAGTCCATCAGGAAAGGAAAATTACGGTAAGTATTTGATATAAATTTTCCGTTTTACACCCAGTAACCCCCCCCCCCCTTTACGTCTGGAGGAAAAGAGATTTACCCTCCAAATAAGGAAAGGTTTCTTCACAATAAGAGCTGTTGAAATACGGAATGAAGTCCCTCAGGAACTAGTACTGGGCAGCTCCGTAGATTGTTTTAAAAAATTGTTGGATTTCTTCCTAAGTGTAAAAAATATAACTGGATATTAACATTTATAGGTTTTTTATTTATACAAATTTTACAGGATATTAACATTTTAGGTTTATAGGTAATAAGATGCTTGAGGTGATGGTTGTCGTATTATGGACCTTGAAGAAGGGGACACACCCCGAAAAGCTTGTCCTGAAAAATTGTATGTTAGTGCAAATAAAGAACAGAATGGCAGGAAGTACTCAATTGTTTCTGTAGGTAATAATATCAGAGATTAATGATCCAGGGAATATCCAAAAGATTTAGGAAGATAAGCAAGGAATTTTTTCCCCAGTTGGATCAATTTGATGTATTGGGGTTTTTGCTTTCCTATTAGTCAGGGGATGTCCGGTCACTAAAATTTTCTTTCGGCTGAGGTCCGAATCTCAAGTCTGTGCCATTAAAGATTGTACGGGTCTACTTTCCTTTTTTTTTTTTTTTTTGCCGCAAGCTGCACTTTCTGGTGCTTTTGTTACTGTTTCCTCCACATACTATGGTAATTACCCCACCAGAGTAATCTATTACATTGGGTGCCCCCATCAGATTACCCCCATAAATCAGTTGCCACCATCAGAGTACCCCCTTATATCAGGTGTCCCCATCAGGGTGCCCTATTAAGAGATGTGTTCCCATCACAGTGCCCCCTTACATCATTTGTCCCCATCAGAGTGCCCCCTTACATTAGGTGTCATCATCAGAGTGCCCCTTTACTTCAAGTGTCCCAATCACATCAAGTGTGCCCATCAGAGTGGCCCTTTACATTAGGTGTGCCCATCAGAGTGGCCCTTTACATCAGGTGTCCCCATCAGAGCTCCCCCTTTACATCAGGTGTCCCCATCAGAGCTCCCCCTTTACATCAGGTGTCCCCATCAGAGCTCCCCCTTTACATCAGGTGTCCCAATCAGAGCTCCCCCTTTACATCAGGTGTCCCCCATCAGAGCTCCCCCTTTACATTAGGAGTACCCATCAGAGCTCCCCCTTTACATCAGGTGTCCCCATCAGAGCTCCCCCTTTACATCAGGAGTCCCCATCAGAGCTCCCCCTTTACATCAGGTGTCCCCATCAGAGCTCCCCCTTTACATCAGGTGTCCCCATCAGAGCTCCCCCTTTACATCAGGTGTCCCCATCAGAGCTCCCCCTTTACATCAGGTGTCCCCATCAGAGCTCCCCCTTTACATCAGGTGTCCCCATCAGAGCTCCCCCTTTACATCAGGTGTCCCCATCAGAGCTCCCCCTTTACATCAGGTGTCCCCATCAGAGCTCCCCCTTTACATCAGGTGTCCCCATCAGAGCTCCCCCTTTACACCAGGTGTCCCCATCAGAGTGCCCCTTAACATAAAATGTAGCCATCAGCTTGTCCATGTAAATCTCTGTGATGTACACACACCATACCTTGAGTACAGGCAGGGAGCAGGAGCCGGTAGAGGTTGCGAGCTGCAGGGGGCGGGAGCTGTGCCAAGAACCAACTGAAGGGATCGGAGCGCACGCGTGGCATCCCACGGGCAGGCGGGGAGTGAGCACTGGGAGAGATAGCAAGGTGGGGCACACACGCAATGTCATTGGTTGTAGGGACGCCCGCGGTCCCAGCAACCAATGACTGCTGAGCGGCGGGGATCTGGCACGTTGAACTGGCGAGCTGACGGTCCATACAGGAGCGTCACTCGGTCCGTGTTCAGACAGCGGTGAGCCATTTAAGGACAGCCACTCTAAGTCAACTGTGGGTATAGGATTCTGTATATGGAGGTTTTCTATTCATTTTTTTTTTATTGGTCAAACAAGTCTTTTTAATCTTTTTTCCAAGTCATTTATCCAACGTGAGGAGTGGGAGTATTTAGAAGGACACAAGGATCTCTACAAGGACGTCATGATGGAGAATCAGCCGCCCCTCACATCACCGGGTAAGAGGAGACTTTATTGTAAAGGAGAGAGCAGTACGGAGGCTCCACCTAGGTCCCCCATCATCTGAAAAACACATAGAAACAATGTATTCAGTCAGTGTGTGTGTTTCCTACAGATGGATCCAGTAATGGGAACCCACCAGAGAGATGTCCCTGTCCTCTGTATTACCCTGATTCCTCACAGGTCAATATTAAAGAAGAGATAAAAGAGGAGGATGGTGTAGTGGAGGAGGTAGAGTTTCGAAAAGGACCCAAGAAGCAGTACCAGGACACCATGATGGGGTCATCCAGCTACAGAAACCCACCAGAGAGATGTCCCCGTCCTCTGTATTCCCGGGATCTCACACAGGAAGGTCACACCATCCTTCACCATCATCAGGTAGATGAAGCTGAGCATGTAGATCTTAAAAATCATTCCAAGCTCTGACAGGACATTCGTATACATAATTTATTTTTCCTTTTAATAAATATATTCTGTCATCTTTGGGGTTTAGGGTGAAGAACGGAACGACATCAAAGTTGAGGTTAAAGAGGAAGAAGAAGAGAGGTTGGTGAGTGGAGATCAGCAGTCTATGGAGGAGGGTTGTCCTCTGTATTCCCGGGATTCCACCCAGGATCATCATAGTTATACAGAGAATGATCAGGTAGATAGGACGGGGAAAAAGAGCTCGAAAATAGTTCTATGAGAGGACATTTTTCTATGTAATTTATTTTTCCTTTTAATAAGTATATTCTTTCATCTTTGGGGTTCAGGGTGAAGAATGGAAAGACATCAAAGTTGAGGTTAAGAAGGAAGAAGAAAAGACGTTGGTGAGTGGAAATCAGAAGTCAATGGAGGAGGGAGGTCCTCTGTATTCCCGAGATTCCACACAAGAGCATCACAACTATAAAGAGAATGATCAGGTAGATGGGACTGAGGAAAAGAACTTCTAATAATTCTAGATATTCTTCTATGTAATTTCTTGTTCCTTTTTCTAAATGCGTTCCATCATCTTTGGCGTTTAGGGTGAAGAACTGAAAGTCATCAAAGTTGAGGTTAAAGAGGAAGAAGAAGAGAGGTTGGTGAGTGGAGATCAGCAGTCTATGGAGGAATCTTCTCTATATATAGACACAGGTAAGTAATAAACAGAGAAACAGTTCACATTTGAGTATAGAATATGTACATTGTTAGGTTGAGACAAATTTCCCAACTTCCATATCTCCAGTAGGGATGGGCGAGCCTTCCGGGCCAAACAGGAGTTCAGCCCCAAACAACGCCCGTTTGGTGATCGCCGAAGGTGCAAATTTTTGTTGCGCTCGGCGGGATGTTTTCCTGCTGAGTGCACAATGAATAAGTTGTTAAGGAGCAGGCCGGTAAACAACGGAAACATTGCTGCATTTGCCGGCGTGGAGGTCCCCTCCAAATCCATAGCAGGCCCTTTGGGTCTGCTATGGATTTTAAGGGGAACCCCACGCCAAAATGTAAAAAAAAAAATAGAGTGGGGTCCACCCCCCCCCCCCCAAATCCATACCAGGTTAAGGGTCTGGTATGGATTTTGAGGGAAACCCCCATTCTAAAATTAAACAAAAACATGGTGTGGGGTCCCCCCCAAATCCATACCAGGTTAAGGGTCTGGTATGGATTTTGAGGGAAACCCCCATTCTAAAATTAAACAAAAACATGGTGTGGGGTCCCCCCCAAATCCATACCAGGTTAAGGGTCTGGTATGGATTTTGAGGGAAACCCCCATTCTAAAATAAACAAAAACATGGTGTGGGGTCCCCCCCAAATCCATACCAGGTTAAGGGTCTGGTATGGATTTGGAGGGAAACCCCCATTCTAAAATAAACAAAAACATGGTGTGGGGTCCCCCCCAAATCCATACCAGGTTAAGGGTCTGGTATGGATTTGGAGGGAAACCCCCATTCTAAAATTAAACAAAAACATGGTGTGGGCCCCCCCCCCAAAATCCATACCAGGTTAAGGGTCTGGTATGGATTTTGAGGGAAACCCCCATTCTAAAATTAAACAAAAACATGGTGTGGGGTCCCCCCCAAATCCATACCAGGTTAAGGGTCTGGTATGGATTTTGAGGGAAACCCCCATTCTAAAATTAAACAAAAACATGGTGTGGGGTCCCCCCCAAATCCATACCAGGTTAAGGGTCTGGTATGGATTTTGAGGGGAACCCCCATTCTAAAATTAAACAAAAACATGGTGTGGGGTCCCCCCAAAAATCCATACCAGGTTAAGGGTCTGGTATGGATTTTGAGTCAAACCCCCACGCCAAAATTAAAGAAAAACATGGTGTGGGCACCCCCCCCCAAAATCCATACCAAACCCATATACGAGCATGCAACCTGTTAGGCCAGGTAAGGGGGGACGGACGGACGAATGAGCGCCATACCAGACCACATTCCCTCAATATGGGGGGGTGCCAAAGCACCTTGTCCCCACGTTGGTGGAGGCAAAGGCCTCTTCCCCCACAACCCTGGGCGGTGGTTGTGGTGGTCTAATAGCAGGGGGCTTGTCGGAATCTAAAAGCCTTGTCACCATGTTGATGGGGACAAGGGCCTCTTCCCGACAACCCTGGACTGTGGTTGTGAGGGTCTGCGGACGGGGGGCTTATCGGAAACTAGAAGACCCCTTTAACAAGGGGGCCCACAGATCCGCCCCCCCATGTGAATGAGTATGGGGTACATAGTACCCTTACCCATTCACCAACAAAAGTGTCAAAAAGAAATAAAAACTTAGAGGCAGTTTTTGACAATTACTTTATTAAAAAAAAACAAAAAACAATGTCCCTCCCGAGGTAGATGCATCGTCAATCACTACGCCCGCTCCTCCGTCTGTCTTTTCTTAATAGGTAAGGGGCGGGGCCACCTGGTGGCCCAGCCCCACGTGACGTCACCGACCCATCATTCACGGTCAACGCGCAAGTTTGCTCAAAAGTGTGACATGTTGGGTCTCTATTTTCTCGGCGTAACATCATCTTTCATATTCTACCCCAAAAAATTGGGGTATATACTGTGTTTTTTTTTGTTTTTATTTTTATTAATTTGTTAAAGTGTATTTTTTTTCCCAGAACGATCGCCATTTTAGCAAAAAGTACTGATTTTAACATAACGTGCCAGAAAAGGGCGGGACTTCAAGTGGTTGATGATTGGTTGTCTTACAGATGGACGCTTTGTTCTGAAAACCTCAGAGGGTGATCCGAGTTTACCTCAAGAATTCAAGGCAGAAGATGATGACATCACACAATGTTCTCCAGGAGAAGATCCCATTATTCCAACCGCACATCACAGACCTCACCATCTGGAGGGATCAATGGATCCTTCTAATCCTGAGGAACCTTCTGATAAATCCCACACTATGACATCACATGTCCATCCATCCCACACTATGACATCACATGTCCATCCATCCCACACTATGACATCACATGTCCATCCATCCCACACTATGACATCACATGTCCATCCATCCCACACTATGACATCACATGTCCATCCATCCCACACTATGACATCACATGTCCATCCATCCCACACTATGACATCACATGTCCATCTGAGATCAATGGATCCTTCTAATCCTAAGGAACCTTCTGAGAAATCCCATACTATGACATCACATGTCCATCCATCCCACACTATGACATCACATGTCCATCTAAGATCAATGGAACCTTCTAATCCTGAGAGATCTTCTGATAAATCCCACACTATGACATCACATGTCCATCCATCCCACACTATGACCTCAGATGTCCATCCATCCCACACTATGACCTCAGATGTCCATCCATCCCACACTATGACATCACATGTCCATCCATCCCACACTATGACATCACATATCCATCCATCCCACACTATGACATCGGATGTCCATCCATCCCACACTATGACATCAGATGTCCATCCAAGTACAAAAAAATTGTTTCTAAAAAATTACCTGATTAAAAAAAAAAATAGATCAATAGATCCTTCTAATCCTGAGGAACCTTCTAATAAATCCCACACTATGACATCAGATGTCCATCTGAGATCTCACAGTGCCGATCAATCAACACATCCATCCAAACCCGAGGAGTCTTCTTTATGTGATAGGGGTCCCACGGGTGAGCGTCCTTTTTCATGTTCCGAGTGCGGAAAATGCTTCGCTGCCAAAATAACGCTCATTAATCACCAAAGGATTCACACAGGAGAGCGTCCTTTTTCATGTTCAGTTTGCGGGAAATGCTTCTCTGTCAAAGTCTCACTTGTTGCACACGAAAGGGTTCACACAGGAGAGCGTCCTTTTTCATGTTCAGAGTGTGGGAAATGTTACACTAAGATGGGAAGTCTTCGTACACACCAGAGAACTCACACGGGTGAGCGTCCTTTTTCATGTTCAGAGTGCGGGAAATGTTTCATTGGTAAAGCACATCTTCTTGGACACCAGAAAAGTCACACGGGTGAGCGTCGCTTTTCATGTTCCGAGTGCGGGAAATGTTTCACTTCGAAAAAAAACCTTCGTAGGCACCAGTCAGTTCATACCGGTGCGCGTCCTTATTCATGTTCAGTGTGCGGGAAATGTTTCGCTCTGAAAGAAGACCTTGGTAAACACCAGAGAAATCACACCGCTGAGCGTCCTTTTTCTTGTTCAGAGTGCGGGAAATGCTTTCCTAGGGTTGATTACCTTCTTCTACACCAGAGAACACACACAGGGGAGCGTCCTTTTTCATGTTCAGTGTGCGGGAAATGTTTTATTGACAACAGAGGACTTCGCATACACCAAAGAAGTCACACGGACGAGCGTCCTCATTCATGCACAGATTGCGGGAAATGTTTTTTTGAGAAAGAAAAACTTCTTATACACCAGAGAATTCACACAGGGGAGGGTTCTTTTTCATGTACAGAGTGCGGGAAATGTTACACTGTGAAAGGGAGCCTACTTAGACACCAGAGAACACACACGGGAGAGCGCCCTTTTTCATGTACAGAGTGCGGGAAGAGTTTCACTGATAAAGGAAAACTTCTTAGACACCTGAAAATACACACAAGGGAGAGTCCTTTTTCATGTACAGAGTGCGGGAAGTGTTTCACTGATGAAGGAAAACTTCTTAGACACCAGAGAATACACACAGGGGAGAGTCCTTTTTCAGATCCGGACTCCGCCCCCAGATCTCTCCATAAAGAGGACCAGTCACGGCCGATGCAGTCATAAGGGATGTTGTCCATCCTTTATGATAGCAATAAAGTTAAAGGGGAGTTCCACAAAAAAAATTTCACTTGCTCTTTACCCAATCCACATCCTCCATTCTCTTTTTTTTTTTTTTTTTCACAAGAAACCTCCATTCTCTTTAAAATGGTAACTTTTTTCTTCTTTTTTTTAAAAATCTAAATACCTATAATTTATAATTTTCTGGAGCACTTCCTGTTCCCTCCGCCTCAGCGATTACGTCATTAGGCTCCTCCCATGGACACCTGGGATATCCAGCGTCATGTATCCCAGGAGTCCTCAGGAAGTCGCCTAATACTGAAATCTCATCCTATTTCCCGTCAGGAAATGATGCGAATGGGAGGAGTTTGGCGTCATTTTTCAAGGAGGAGCCTCTACAGGTAGGAAGTGGGCCCGCTCATTTCCGAAGAACAGCTATAATTTTTATCAAATAGTAGACGTGTGCACTGCCGAAAAATTTGTTTGTTTTCGTTTCATTCGTTTTTTTTGGCTTTTTTTCGGAATTCTGAAATTCGAAAATACAAATTTTCGAATTTCAGATTTTCGAATTTCTGATTTTAGAATTTCTGATTTTAGAATTTTGAATTTCCGATTTTTCTAAATTTAGAATTTCCGAATTTTCGAACTAGGTGATGCGGGCACAGAATAGGTGAAGCGGGCACTGAACATTTGTATCCTGGCAGAATATCCTCATCATAAATGTGACGGGAGGATAGGTTGCTATTGCAACCTGGGCGGGAACTTCCACCTGACGCCGCCATTGCTGTGGCCAATGTGTCCAGCAGTAACGAGCGCCGCGCAAAGGCGCTACTGCGCAGGCGCGAGATCGGGAGGTGCATGCTGGGTAGCCAGCTGCACCAATTCCCAGAAATGGATACAGGAGGGCTTCGGATGCCCACAGTGGAGATGGACCCTGCCTACTTCCAAGATCCAGATCCCTCGGGGCTTTCACACTGGAGAAACAGCAGCCGCTGTTTCAGGTCGGTTTGCGGGCGCTATTTTTAGCGCAATAGCGCCTGCAAACCGCCCCAGTGTGAAAGGGGCCTAACACTATCTAAAGCAGGGATATGCAATTAGCGGACCTCCAGCTGTTGCCAAACTACAAGTCCCATGAGGCATAGCAAGACTCTGACAGCAGCAAGCATGACACCCAGAGGCAGAGGCATGATGGGACTTGTAGTTTTGCAACAGCTGGAGGTCCGCTAATTGCATATCCATGATCTAAAGAATGCATAAGTGGAGCAAGTTAAATTGTAGACTTAGAAAAAATTAGATTTGGGGGACTGGAACTCCGCTTTAATATAAAAAATAAAGAAATAGTGTCATTCATTATGCCGCGTAAACACAGTCGGAATTTCCGACAAGAAGAGTTCGATGTGAGCTTTTGGTCGGAAATTCCGACCGTGTGTAGGCTCCATCCAGGGCCGTTTGAAGGAATTTGGGGGCCCCAAGCAGATTGAGAATTTGGGGCCCCCAACAGATTTTTTTTTAAATTCAGAAAAGGGGGGTTGCTAACACAGAACATTGACGCCGATCGCGAGAGGGGGGGGGGCCGCCAAATCGCGAGAAGGGGGGCCGCAAAATCGCGGGATGGGGGGGCCGCAAAATCGCGGGTGGGGGGGCCGACAATCGCGGGTGGGGAGCCGCCAAATCGCGGGAGGAGGGGGCCGCCAATTGCGGGTGGGGGGCCGCCAATCGCGGGAGGGGAGGCAGCTCTGCTGGGGCCCCAGGCCAGCTGGGGGCCCCAAGCAGTTGCTTGGTTTGCCTGTCCTGTTCCGACGGCCCTGGCTCCATCGGACTTTTTCTGTCGGAATTTCTGACAACAAAAATTTGAGAGCTGGTTCTCCAATTTTTCCGACAAGAAAAGTTCTTGGCGGATTTTCCGATCGTGTGTGTGCGGCATTAAAGTGTATTTTTGTATATAGATACATAATTTTGGTAAGTCGACGTAGGGAGGAGTCGACAACGTGAGACGCTACTGCATGCTGGGACACGGCAGCCATCTTTCTGGTGGGGAGAGGCTGTATACATACAAACAGAGCTTGCTTTTGTTTGTCAGCAATGTGAGTGCAATTTCAATCGTTTTTATCTCAATAAATACTGTTTTGATGTACTAAGAAATGAGGTTTATCTCCTTTTGACTGCATGGGATGATATCTATTTGATTAACGCTGGAGGGTCATTTTTGAACAAGGAGAGTCTCATCCAGGTTTTCTGCATCCACTATCCGGTCTGCTGCCACTAAGTGTATGAAGATTGATGGCCTTCCTTCTTACCTGAGTTTACTTTATATAAGCTGATGTGACCTTTGTGATGAGGGTCCACTACATGTGGTAAGAGGCTGTATTGTATTGTATTGTGTATTGCTGGTGACGGGTCTCCTTATTCCCTGCATATCGCAGATTGAACTACTATTGAACTTTTCTTCTTGGATTGTCCTTTTTGGGATTTAAAGCGCTGCACACTTGCCATATATTTTATGTGATAGACCAACACAAAGTGTCACATAATTGTGAAGTGCAAGGAAAATGATAAATGGTTTTCATTTTTTTTTTTTTTTTACAAATAAATATGTGAAAAGTGTGGGGAGCATTTGTATTCAGCCCCCTTTACTCTGATACCCCTTATTAAAATCTAGTGGAACCAGCTGTTCTGTGAAGCCCTCAGAGGTTTGTTAGAGAACCTTAGTGAACAAACCGCATCATGAAGGCCAAGGAACACACCAGACAGGTCAGGGATAAAGATGTGGAGAAGTATAAAGCAGGGTTAGGTTATAAAAAAATATCCCAAGCTCTGAACATCTCACGAAGCTCTGTTCAATCCATCGTCGGAAAATTGAAAGAGTATGGCAAACCCATCAAGACATGGCCGTCGACCTAAACTGGCAGGCCGGGCAAGGAGAGCATTCATCAGCGAAGCAGCCAAGATGCCTATAGTAACTCTGAAGGAGCTCACTGACTGGCTGCTAGAGGTTACAACACACTGTTTATTTTCCAGAGCTTAGAGCACATGACTTTTGCTTGTTGATTGGTTGCTACAGATTACTGTACATCAATACCACTCACTAATTGGTTGCTAGAGGCTCCTGCACATGATTACTGCTCACTGAGTGGTTCCTAGAGGTTACCACCTATCCTTCCCACTCAATGATTGGTTGAAAGAGGTTAGTGCACAGCATTACTGCTCACTGATTGATTGCTAGAGATTACTGGACAACTATACCACTCACTAATTGGTTGCTAGAGGTTACTGCACATTATTACTGCTCACTGATTGGTTCCTAGAGGTTAGCGCCTATCCTTATCAATGATTGGTTGCAAGAGGTTAGTGCACAGCATTACTGCTCACTGATTGGTTGCTAAAGATTACAGCACATCATCTCCTCACTGCCTGCACACGATGGTTTGGGGAGGTGAGGGGACCCATCAATAGACAGAAAACTCCTAGGACTCCTGAGATCAGTGGCAATGCTGGGGGAGGGGGGTTGATGGGATCAATGGCAGTGGTGGGGGGATGGGATTTGTTAGGAGGCAGTACACTGTGGCAAATTCTGAATCATGTAGAGCAAAGCTGGAAATCTTGGGCAAGTACAGTATATAGCGGGGGATTCTACACTGACCATCAAATGTAAAAGGGAATTTAAAATGACCACCAATGTGAGGGGGATTTACACTGACCATCTTATGGGGACCACGGTACATGACCTCCATACAGTACTTAATTATACTCATGAAAAATATTTGAGGGTCTGGGGCCCATGGCTGGACTACAATGATCACCTGTGTCTAGATGTAGACCTTCTCTCATTGTAACTGACCACTATGAGCTAGAGCAGGAGTCTCCAAACTATGGCCCTCCAGTTGTTCAGGAACTACAATTCCCATCATGCTTAGTCATGTCTGTGAATGTCAGAGTTTACAATGCCTCATCCATGAGGCAATGAGGCAAATGACTCCATCATCCATGAATAGAAGAAGTTTGTAACCACCAGGAATCTTCCTAGAGTGGGCCGTCCGGCCAAACTGAGCAATCGGGGGAAAAAGGCCTTAGTCAGGGAGGTGACCAAGAACCCAATGGTCACTCTGACAGAACTCCAGCATTTCTCTGTGGAAAGAGGTGAAACTTCCAGAAGAACAACCATTTCTGCAGCACTCTATCAATCAGGCCTGTATGGGGGAGTGGCCAGATGGAAGTCACCCCTCAGTATAAGGCACATAACAGCCCACCTGGAGTTTGCCAAAAGGCACCCAAAAAAATAAATAAAAAAGTGATAAAACAAAGATTGAACTCATGTCTGGGGGAAACCAAGCACCGCTCATCACCTGGCCAATACCATTCCTACAGTGAAGCATGGTGGTGGCAGCATTATGCTGTGGGAATGTTTTACAGCTGCAGGAACTGGGAGACTAGCCATGATTGACTAGTCTCCGCAACAGCTGAAGGGTCGTAGTTTGGAGATCCCTGAGCTAGAGGGACATTACTGCCGGCTGTATCTCACGGGATACCCCAAACCCACCACTCCCCACTTCCAGTGCTACCCCTGGTCTCCCCTTTTTATTGTCTACTCCTTTTCCTCTTTGTTTCCACTTATTTTACCTATTTCCTTTCCTCGACTACATGTTTTTACTGCTCCAACGAACTGGCAAACTCCCCCTATCATTCATAAGGTGACATTTACTGGTCTTGCAAATGAGGAATATCCATGGGACTGAACACCTTACTTGTCCTTAAAGCGGAGTTCCACCCATTTTTAGAATGTGTTTGTATCCACATGCCTGTCTGCATTGCAATTCTAAATGGCTATATTGTTTTCTTTTTGGCATGTGTAAATACCGCAATTTTGGTGTGTTGATGCGGCACTAGGCGATTCCCATGGACTGCTGGGATATCGGTGTCAAATGACCCAGGAGTCAATGGGAATCGCCTAATACTGAAATCTTGTGTGATTTCCATACCGGAAATGACGTGATCGGTATCTGCCGGGAGGATGTGGAACCTCTGCTCAGGAATATGCCAGTACATGGACACTGTATGTCAGGGGTCGTCAACACCCGGTCCCCGACCCTTCTGCAGCCGGGCCGCGGGTGCGGGCGCCCGTCAAAAGACATGCTGTGCTGCCGGCAAGAGAGCGCTGGATGGATGGAAGAAGCGAGCAGGCGGGCAAGCAGAGATATCATCTCTCTCCGCCCCCTACATCACCGCTCTTCCGCCCTCAAAGCCAGTGCTCTGTCTCAGTGTCAGAGGTGTGACGGGGAGCAGAGAGATGACATCATCTCATACTGCCTGCCCTGCATTGCCGCTCTCCTGTGGCTCCTCGCTGTGAGAACTTAGATTCCTTGTTCAGCGGCGCAGATTGCCTGCCCCCCCGGACTGGCAGAAGGGTGGAGCCAGAGAGTGACAGCCAAAGGAGTCCCGGACCCTCCCTCTGCTAGGTGAGACCGGCTGCAGCATGAGGAGGGAGACACCCTGCTACATCCAGAGGGGCGATCCCACAGAGATGTGAGGTCATCAGTGACAGGTGAGCTGTGTGTGGGAGTACAGGTGAGGTGTGCTGGGACTTGTAGTTCACCCCCTCAGCTGTCTGCCTGATATACCACAAGGGGCGCTCCACTCACTCCGCATCTGGTGACAGGCAACGTGGCAGGGCAAGTGACATTACACATCTGGTGACAGGCAACGTGGCAGGGCAAGTGACATTCCACATCTGGTGACAGGCAACGTGGCTGGTGGCAATCCACATCTTGTGGAAGGTGATGTGGCAAGTGACATTCCGCATCTAGTGGCAGTAAGCATGGCAGGTGATGTGGCAAGTGACATTCTGCATCTGGTGACAGGCAGCGTGGCAAGTGACAATCCACATCTTGTGGCAAGTGACATTCCGCATCTGGTGACAGGCAGCGTGGCAAGTGACTATCCACATCTGGTAGCAGGCGACAGTGGCAAGTGACACGCTCGGGGCTCCCAATGATTCTACATTATGGGGAGTTGAACTATTTCATTTATTAATACAATGTAATAATAGAAATAATGCGCTTCAATCACCCTGACACCATATCAAGCTTGGTGCCGTGATGATTGATGCACTAACACCAGCCATTGCCCGCAAAAAATTGTGACCCCCCCCCCCCCAGTCCTTGGCACAATTTTCTTCCACGCAGCCGGTCCCCGGTGCCAAAAAGGTGGGGGACCACTGCTGTATGTGATGTGGGCTCTCTTTCTTTAATGCTGGCACTGCGCAGGCACGAGATCAGGAGGTGCATGCTGGGTAGCCAGCTTCACGGAGTCCCGGAAAAATAAAGACAAGCAGGCTTCAGGTGCCCACAACAGCGATGGACCCTGCCTGCCTCCGAGATCAGGTTGGATTTTTATTGATTTTAACCAATTAGAAACACATTAGTGACATTATCCAAATCTTAAAGTAGAAGTTATAACAAGGATGGGAGAGCATATAAAAAAAAATTGATTTGGGGGACTGGAACTCCGCTTTAACCACTTCAGCCCTGGACCATTTGGCTGCCCAAAGACCAGAGCACTTTTTGCGATTCGGCACTGTGTCGCTTTAACTGACAATTGCGCGGTCGTGCGACGTGGCTCCCAAACAAAATTTAAGTACCTTTTCCCCCCACAAATGGAGCTTTCTTTTGGTGGTATTTGATCACCTCTGTGGTTTTTATTTTTTGAGCTATAAACAAAAAAAGAGCGACAATTTTGAAAAAAAAAACAATATTTTTTACTTTTTGCTATAATAAATATCCCCCAAAAATATATTAAAAAAAAAACTTTTTTTTTCCTCAGTTTAGGCCGAGACGTATTCTTCTACATATTTTTGGTAAAAAAATCCGCAATAAGCGTTTATTTATTGGTTTGCGCAAAAGTTATAGTGTCTACAAAATAGGGGATAGTTTTATGGCATTTTTATTAATATTTTTTTTTTTTACTAGTAATGGTGGCGATCAGCGATTTTTATCGTGACTGCGACATTATGGCGGATACATTGCACACTTTTGGTGCCATTTTGGGACCATTGTCATTGATACAGCGATCAGTGCTATAAAAAAGCACTGATTACTGTAAAAACTACTCTGGCAGTGAAGGAGTTAACCAGTAGGGGCGCTGAAGAGGTTAAGTGGGACCTAGGGATGTGTTCTAACTGTGTGGGGGCGGGGCTACGTGTGACACGACACTGATCACCGCTCCCGATCACAGGGAGCTGTGATCAGTGTCCTGTCACTGGGCAAAACGGGTATATGCTTGTTTACATCAGCATTTCCCCGTTCTTCCTCTCCGTGAGATGATCGCGGGACTCCCGGCGGACATCGTGTCCGCCGGACCCACGGTCACACTCACGGAGCTCGTGGCGGGAGCGGGCGCGCCCACAATGCCGCGTTCTTAAAGGCAGCATACAGGTACGTTGATATGCCCAGCCGTGCCATTCTGCCGACGTATATCGTCGTGCAGCGGTTGGCAAGGGGTTAAACTTGCACCTCTTTATCATTCTTTGACATGGTTACTGGGAGCTCTGCTCCATACTTCTCTTTCTCAATTACATTTTTTGTACATTGTATGTCAGATCGCTGTACTTGGCTGGGAAAACGTAATAAATTCTTTGTCAGACAAAAAGATCAAATGATTGCTTTTTTATTATATGTTTCCCATTGATTCAATTTTAACTGAATGTGTGTGTGTGTCATAGAAGAATGAGCTACAAGGCAGCAGGGAAAACATTAAAACATAACGCAGGGTGCAGTTAATAAAATAACCACAAGATGGCAATATCACTTACCGCTCAGACAGGAAGTGATGTAGAGTAAGAACAGGAAGTGATGTCACACAAAGACAGGAAGTTATAAAGACAGGAAGACCTGGGGGAGAGAGTGACGAGAACACGTATCTGGATTATGCAGAGGAGGTAATAAGATAATATTTTATATTTACACCCAGTAACTCCCCGTCACGTCCGTCCTCTTCCTCCATAGTCACTGTGGCGTATTTTATTTACAATACTTACTGCTACACACATAATATAATGTATGTGAGTTATTGTGTATGTTAATGTGTATTGTGTAGTTAATGTGAGTTATTTTGTAATATGTGCTTAGATATATCCTAATTATATTATTCTGATTTTATCCAATTCAGTGCCAGAGCTCTGAGAAAGTTCTGAATGCTGTACTGATATACACGACTCCTGAATGCAAGACGTAAAAGACAAACCTAACATTTATTCAAAATTTGTGTTCCAACAGATAAACTGTACTGTTGGAAGTAAAATACGTCAGAGAGTTATCTTATGTCCATCTAAGATCAATGGATCCCTTTATTCCTGAGGAATCTTCTAATAAATCCCATAATGTGACTTCAGATATCTATCTAAGATCAATGGATCCTTCTAATCCTGAGGATTCTTCTGATGAATCCCAAACTATGACTTCAGATGTCCATCTAAGATCAATGGATCCCTTTATTCCCGAGGAACCTTCTGATAAATCCCATACTATGACATCAGATGTCCATCTAAGATCAACTGATCCTTCGAAATTTGAGGAACCTTCTGAGAAATTCCATACTATGACATCGCATGTCCATCTAAGACCAATGAATTCTTCTAATCCTGAGGAACCTTCTGATAAATCCCATACTATGACATCACATGTCCATCTAAGACCAATGAATTCTTCTAATCCTGAGGAACCTTCTGATAAATCCCATACTATGACATCACATGTCCATCTAAGACCAATGAATTCTTCTAATCCTGAGGAACCTTCTGATAAATCCCATACTATGACATCACATGTCCACCTAAGACCAATGAATTCTTCTAATCCTGAGGAACCTTCTGATAAATTCCATACTATGACATCAGATGTCCATCTAAGACCAATGAATTCTTCTAATCCTGAGGAACCTTCTGATAAATCCCATACTATGACATCACATGTCCATCTAAGACCAATGAATTCTTCTAATCCTGAGGAACCTTCTGATAAATCCCATACTATGACATCACATGTCCATCTAAGACCAATGAATTCTTCTAATCCTGAGGAACCTTCTGATAAATCCCATACTATGGCTTCAGATGTCTTCCCAAGTTCTCACAATGAACATGATTATTCCTGTTCAGAGTGTGGGAAACATTTTGCTAGGAGGGCTTACCTGCTTAGACACCAGAAAATTCATACTGGTTATCTTCCATTTTCCTGTCCAGAGTGTGAGAAAAGTTTTGCTAACAAGGCTTACCTGGTTAGACACCAGAAAATTCACACTGGTGTTTTTCCGTTTTCGTGTTCAGAGTGTGGGAAATGTTTTGCAAAGAAGATTTACCTGGTTAGTCACCAGAGAACTCACACAGGTGAGCGTCCCTATTCATGTTTAGAGTGCGGGAAGTGTTTCACTAGCAAAGCATACCTTGTTGGGCATCAGAAAACTCACACGGATGAGCGTCCTCATTCATGTTCAGAGTGCGGGAAGTGTTTCACCCTGAAAGTAGACCTTGCTAAACATCAGAGAATTCACACGGGCGAGCGGCCCTTTTCCTGTTCAGAGTGCGACAAAAGTTTTTCTGACAAAGGAAACTTTCTTAGACACCAGAGAATTCACAAGGGCGAGCGTCCGTATTCATGCTCAGAGTGCTGGAAATCTTTCTTTGATAAATCCTCGCTTATTAAACATCTGAAAGTACACACCGCAGAGCCTGCTCAGTGCCTTGAGAGTGCGGGAAATGTTTTACAGATAGACGAAGACTAAGTAGACATCGGAGAGAATGCCCTGGACAATTCCTTTCAATAAATGTACGATGACTTTTAACAAGTGGAACTGTTAAATCCATAGAAATACTGAAGGGTGAAAAAATCTATTGTAAGCTCTTGGGTCCACCTATCCCTCTTGTATTGAATTGTATTGTAAAGCACTGGGGAAACTGTTGGCCCCATACAAAACCTGTATAATAATAAATGATAAAGCGATACATTCTGACAAAAGTGGTTTTTCATTTATAGTGAGACTTTAATGGGCCAAGTCTTCTGCTGGCTTCTTCACCTTTCTTGGTTACTCCAATGGTGGGATGTGCCTTCTACAGTTTCTGCCCTCCTAAATTTTTGGCATCCTCATTCTTTTCCTATCCTGCATATTCTAGAATAAAAAAAAGCCCCTCATAATAGGCTATGCGAGTATGCAGACCCAGGAACTCAAAGATATAAGACTACCAAGCAGGGGCGTTGCTAGGTCTACAAAAGATCTGGGGTTAGAGCCCATAGCAGCAAAGTAAAGAAATTCATATGCTTGGGTGGGCATACACATGTATATAATATACGTGTGTGTATGTATGTATATTTAATATATCAGGCGACGGGGGGGAGGTTCCAGAGATAGTGAGAGTCAGCGGGGAACATATTCTAGAGGGTAGTATTAGGGGCATTAGTGGTAGGGTAACCAAAGCACATAAACCCAAGGTAAGTATAGTAGCAAGTCCTAGTTGCAATCTGGGAACACCCAAGAGGATAGTATGTGACCGGTCAAAATATGTTAATGCATTAAAGTGTCTGTTCACCAATGCCAGAAGTCTGCCAAGCAAAATAGGTGAGTTGGAAGCTCTGGTGCATGAGGTAATCGGCATGCTATGATGTAATCGGTATTGCTGAAACTTGGCTTCATTCCTCACATGACTGGGCTATTAATATTCCTGGCTATGCACTCTTTCGGAAAGACAGGGTAAAAAGGAAAGGTGGCGGGGTCTGTCTCTATGTGAGTAGTGATCTCAAAGCGAGTGTGAAAGAGGACCTGGTGGATGGAGAGTGGGATGAGTCTGAAGCATTATGGGTGGAACTGCATACAGATGTGCGTAGTTCAAAGTTAATCATTGGAGTTCGTTAAAGACCACCCAATGTTAATGAGGAGGTGGAGACTCAGCTCCTTGCACAGATGGAAAGGGCTGCAAGGGCTGGGACGGTGATAATAATGGGGGATTTTAACTACCCAGAAATTGACTGGAGTAATGGAACTGCTGGGACAGTTAAAGGGCAAAAATGTATAAACCTATTGCAGGACAATTTTATGGTCCAGTTTATTGAGGCCCCAACTAGGAATGATGCTCTGTTGGAGCTGGTAATCTCAAACCATGCAGAGCGTATTACTAATGTTCAGATAAAGGAACACCTGGGTAGCAGTGACCATAACATGATTTCATTTGATGTTAGTTGTAAGCAAAAATCACATACGGGAAAGATAAAAACACTTCAAAAAGACTGTTTGTGAACTCACTGCAAAGTATATTCCCATGGGCAATAAGTTTAAAAGGCTAAAAATAAAACCTATGTTGCTCACGGTTAAAGTTAAAAAAGCTATAAACTATAATAAAATAGCTTTTAAAAAATGAGGGAACACTAGTGTCATTTAAATATTACAAAAGAATATAACAGAATATGTAAAAAGGAAATCAAGGATGCAAACATTCAAAACGAACGACAGATTGCAAAAGATAGTAGGACAAACCCCAAAAAATTCTTCAAATATATTAATAGTAAAAAGGTCAAGTGTGAGCATGTAGGCCCTTTACAAAATAATTTAGAGTGGGTGACTGGGGACAAAGAGAAGGCTAATTTATTAAATACTTTCTTCAGTTGTGTATACAAAGGAGTATGGGGAGCTCATGTCCATAATGAGGGTGGTAGTGACACAGCCCCAAATCCACAATGGCTCAAAAGTGATATGGTCCAGAAATATTTAGACAGAATAAAGGTGGATAAAGCACCTGGACCAGATGGCATACACCCACGGATCCTAAAAGAATTGAGCTCTGTAATTTCAAAGCCATTGTATCTAATTTTTAGGGACTCATTAATGACAGGAATAGTACCACTGGATTGGCGCAGGGCCAATGTGGTGCCTATATTTAAAAAGGGAATTAAGTCTTTACCAAGTAACTATAGACCTGTTAGTTTAACTTCTATAGTTGGGAAAATACTGGAGAGATTAATAAAAGACCACATAGATGAGTTCTTGCTGGAAAAAAACTATTTAAGCAACAGACAGCATGGATTCATGAAAGACAGAAGTTGTCAGACAAACCTGATTTCTTTTTATGAAGAGGTAAGTAAGACCTTGGACAGAGGCGTGGCTGTGGACGTGGTATACTTGGATTTTGCAAAAGCGTTGGATACAGTTCCGCACACATTGCTCATGTGTAAGGTAAAGTCTACAGGATTGGAAATATCAGTTTGGAAATGGATAGAAAACTGTCTAAAAGACAGAATTCAGAGAGTAGTGGTTAATGATTCTTACTCTGAATGGTCCAAGGTTATCAGTGGTGTACCCCAAGGTTCAGTGCTGGGACCCTTACTTTTTAATATCTTTATAAATTATATTGGGTCTGAGATCAAAAGTAACATTTCTGTCTTTGCAGATGACACCAAGCTATGCAGTGGAATAACGTCCTTACAGGATGTCTCCAATTTACAAGCCGACCTCAATGCTCTGTCTAATTGGGCGACTATGTGGCAGATGAGGTTTAATGTTGATAAATGTAAAGTTATGCACTTGGGGGCTAAGAATATGAATGCATCATACATACTAGGGGGAGTACAACTGGGGGGATCCGTAGTGGAGAAGGATCTGGGGGTTTTGGTAGATCATAAGCTTAATAATAACATGCTATGCCAAGCATAGGTTCCCAAAGCAAGCAAAGTCCTTTCTTGTATTAAGAGAGGTATGGTCTCCAGAGAGAGATATCATTTTGCCCCCCTGTTCAAATCATTAGTAAGACCTCATCTGGAATATGCAGTTCAGTTTTGGGCCCCAGTTCTCAAAAAGGATATTGGGGAACTGGAGAAAGTGCAGAGAAGGGCAACCAAACTAATAGGAGGCATGGAGGAGCTCAGCTATGAGGAAAGATTAGAGGAACTGAATGTATTCTCTCTTGAGAAGAGGAGATTAAGGGGGAATATGATCAACATGTCCAAATATATAAGTGGTCCATATAGTGAACTTGGTGTTGAGTTATTCACTTTACGGTCAACACAAAGGACAAGGGGGCGCTCTTTGCGTCTAGAGGAAAAGAGATTTCACCTCCAAATATGGAAAGGTTTCTTCACAGTAAGAGCTGTGAAAATGTGGAATAGACTCCCTGCAGAGGTGGTTCTGGCCAGCTCAGTAGATTGCTTTAAGAAGGGCCTGGATTAGGGTTGTCCCGATACCACTTTTTTAAGACCGAGTACAAGTACCGATACTTTTTTTCAAGTACTCGCCGATACCGAATACCGATACCGATACTTTTTTTTAATCTCATGTGTCAGTATTTTTTTTTTTTTTACTATTTATTTTATTTATTTATTTTTTACAATGCTTTATTTTTTTAAGGGGGGGGGGGGGGTGGACAGTGTCAGTGTGTGTGTTTTCTTTTCTTTTTTATTTTTTTTACAATTCATTTTTATTTTATTCTTTTTTTTTTATCAGCCCTGTTGTGGGGGGCTTTGGTGAGATATCAGGGGTCTTAACAGACCTCTGACATCTCCCCTTTGAGACAGGGAAAGGGACTAGGGACACATATTCCCCAGTCCCTTTCTCAGCAGCCTCAGCTGCGCTGAAAATGAATGGAGAGAAGAAAGCGGCTCCTCTCCATTCATAAACTGAAACATTGTAAACACAGTTTACGATGTTTCAGTTATGTGAATGGACAGAGTCAGTGATGACTCGGTACATTCAGACAAGTAAGGAGCCGGATTTATCGGCTCCTACCTCCGCTCTCCATCCTGAGATACCGAGGGGGTGGAGGAGGGGCACGGAGGGGGCGGCAGCACGGAGGGGGACGGCGGCATGGAGGTGAAGGGGGAACAGCGGCATGGAAGTGAAGGGGGCACAGCGGCATGGAGGTGAAGGGGGAACAGGTAGCATTTGAGCAGCAGACAGGCAAGGCAATTTGATCAGATTAATTTTACTTACCCGCCTGAAGACTCGCTCTGCTCTCCGCTCTGGTCTCTGCCACGCTCTCCGTCTTGGTCTCCGCCCCCCGCCCCGCTCTCCGCCCTGGTCTCCGCCCCCCGCCGGACACTCTCCGTCCCGCTCTCGGCCCTGGTCTCCGCCCCCCGCCACGCTCTCCGCCCTGCTCTCCGTCCCGCTCTCCGCCCCCCGCCGCACACTCTCCGCCCCCCGCCGCACACTCTCCGCCCCGGTCTCCGCCCTGCTCTCCACCCCCCGCTCTGAGAAAAAAAAAAAAGTATCGGACTGGGCATCGGGAGCATTTGCGCGAGTACAAGTACTCACGCAAATGCTTGGTATCGGGACAACCCTAGCCTGGATTCTTTCTTAAATGTACATAATATAACCGGTGTGAGGGGGTTAACTCGGTAGCGGGTGTGTGTGACCCCCTGGATGGGCTCCCCACACAAAAACAGGCCCAGCAGACGGAGGTTGTGGTTTTCAAGATCAAAAGGTGCGGTTTATTTCTCTATTTACAGTGACAAAAACACAGCAAAGCAAAAAGAAACATAAACAAAATAAATCCTGGTCAGCTTGACCTCTGACTAAACATGCAGGTTTCCCTAACTAACAACTGGGATCAGCCTGGTGCTGTCCTAGTCCCTAAGTCCCTGGTTTAGTAAATGTCCAAACAAATAGCCACACAGGCTTTGTCTCACCGCACGGGGGTTCACTCTCCCTAGACAGTCCACACAGGTCTGGTTCCAGGCATGAGCAAACACCTAATGAAGCTGGGAGTTTTTATAGAGGCCTTAAACGAGCTGACAAGCTTCAGCTGGTCTCATCAACTCCCTGCCTGCACGACGCCCAGCACTCTCCCTAGAGGTATGAATCATCCATGAGCCCACTAGCCTCAGCTGGGCTTCATCAACTCTCTCCCTAGTTGTATAAGTCGGCATAAAGCCTGAATCTGGGAGAAATATACCTACCCCCCTGGATGCAACCAGGTGACTTTACCTTCCTGCTGTCACACCGGGTACTGACATTTATAGGTAAAGTTGATCCGGGGAATATCCGATTGCCTCTCGGGGGATCAGGAAGGAATTTTTTCCCCTGCTGTAGCAAATTGGATCATGCTCTGCTGGGGTTTTTTGCCTTCCTCTGGATCAACTGTGGGTATAGAATTGGGTATATGGGATTGTACAATATTTTTTTTTTTTTTTTTTTTTTCTATGGTTGAACTGGATGGACTTGTGTCTTTTTTCAACCTGACTAACTATGTAACTATATCTGAGTGCGGATCCCCCCTTACATCAGGGTCCTCCAGAGAGCCTCCCCCTTACATCAGGGTCCCCAGAGAGCCCCTTCCTTACATCAGGGTCCCCAGAGAGCCTCGCCCTTACATCAGGGCCCCCAGAGAGCCCTCCTTATATCAGGGTCCCCAGAGAGCCCGCCCTCTTACATCAGGGTCCCCAGAGAGCCTCCCTCTTACATCAGGGTCCCCAGAGAGCCCCTTCCTTACATTGGGGTCCCCAGAGAGCCCCTTCCTTACATCAGGGTCCCTAGAGAGCCCCTTCCTTACATCAGGGTCCCCAGAGAGCCCTCTCCTTACATCAGGGTCCCCTGAGAGCCTCCCCTTACATCAGGGTCCCCAAAGAGCACCTTCCTTACATCAGGGTCCCCAGAGAGCCTCCCTTTACATCTAGGTCCCCAGAGAGCCTCCCCTTACATCAGGGTCCCCAGAGAGCCCCTTCCTTACATCAGGGTCCCCAGAGAGCCTCTCTTTACATCAGGGCCCCCAGAGAGCCCCCCTTCTTACATCAGGGTCTCCAGAGAGCCTCCCTTTTACATCAGGGTCCCCAGAGAGCCCCTTCCTTACATCAGGGTCCCCAGAGAGCCCCTTCCTTACATCAGGGTCCTCAGAGAGCCTCCTTCTTACATCAGGGTCCCCAGAGAGCCTCCCTCTTACATCAGGGTCCCCAGAGAGCCCCTTCCTTACATCGGGGTCCCCAGAGAGCCTCCCCTTACATCAGGGTCCCCAGAGAGCGCCTTCCTTACATCAGGGTCCCCAGAGAGCCTCCCCTTACATCAGGGTCCCCAGAGAGCCCCTTCCTTACATCAGGGTCCCCAGAGAGCCTCTCTTTACATCAGGGCCCCCAAGGAGCCCCCCTTCTTACATCAGGGTCCCCAGAGAGCCTCCCTCTTACATCCCATATAGGAGAAAGTAGGCGCTGGTACCAGAGGCAAGAAGAAAACTAATAAGGATGGAGATAAAAGCAAGGGAACTAAAATAAGAAATAATAATATTAAAAATACAAATGAGTGAATGATATTAAAAAAAATGTTCACATGAGTCTGAAAGAAAGTCTTTCTAGTCCATCCTAAACACTTAGAAGGTAGCCCAGTGAAGATATGAAGCAAATCCTGGTAAGAAACATGGAGTTAAAAGTGGACATGTAAGATGGAGGAGTCTGTGTCTTTTCTCAGGCAGAGCGGTGGTGCGGGACCGATGGCACCGGTAGAAGCCGGTGCTGCGATTCGACCGATGCAGGGAGGAGCGGAGACAGAGATGGAGAGATCCTCAGTGGGCGTTAAGGCCGTGCTGCGAGCCGTGACTCGCGGTGAACTTCCGGGTTGCTGGGAGATCAATGTGTTCCGGGTAGCTGGGGAACCAATGGGTAAGCGCTTTCGGAGCATGCGCTCCTTCATCAGAGTCCCAAGAGAGCCCCTTCCTTACATCAGGGTCCCCAGAGAGCCTCCTTCTTACATCAGGGTCCCCAGAGAGCCGCTCTCTTACATCGGGGTCCCCAGAGAGCCCCTTCCTTACATCGGGGTCTCCAGAGAGCCTCCCCTTATATCAGGGTCCCCAGAGAGCCCCTTCCTTACATCAGGGTCCCCAGAGAGCCTCCCCTTACATCAGGGTCCCCAGAGAGCCTCCCCTTACATCAGGGTCCCCAAAGAGCACCTTCCTTACATCAGGGTCCCCAGAGCCTCCCCTTACATCTAGGTCCCCAGAGAGCCTCCCCTTACATCAGGGTCCCCAGAGAGCCCATTCCTTACATCAGGGTCCCCAGAGAGCCTCTCTTTACATCATGGCCCCCAGGGAGCCCCCCTTTTTACATCAGGGTCCCCAGAGAGCCCATTCCTTACATCAGGGTCCCCAGAGAGCCTCTCTTTACATCATGGCCCCCAGGGAGCCCCCCTTTTTACATCAGGGTCCCCAGAGAGCCTACCTCTTACATTAGGGCCCCCAGAGAGCCCTCCTCCTTACATCAGGGTCCCCAGAGAGCCTCCCTCTTTGTCTGCAGCAATTATTTAAAAAAAACTTCTGCTCTTTGGGGGTCAGGGGAAGCAGGACTGTTTAACCCCTCAGCTCAAGTGCTTACCGCTTGTGGTGATCCAGACCAGACTGGGCTCTGGGCTCCATCTGCTCAGCTGGTGGCCAGGGGAGGAAAATTACTAGTTAATGTTATCAGGCACAAGTTTTTATCTTTATTCAGCAGTTCCGACAATTTAATCATCGTCCCGACGTCCGCTTCTATACCAATCTGCCTGGCAATGTAATTGTCGGGAACCGCAGGACAAGGATTACTATGCCTGGGCCCAAAAATCATCAAATAGTCCCGGCGGAGTAATCCTTGTGCTGCGGTTCCCGACAATTACATTGCCGGGCAGATGGTTATAGAAGTGGACGTTGGAACGATGATTAAATTGTTGGAACTCCTGCTGAATGGTCTTTCCATTTTCGGGTGATGGATTCAACAGAGCTCTGTGAGATGTTCAAAGCTTGGGATATTTTTTTTATAACCTAACCCTGCTTTATACTTCTCCGCAACTTTATCCCTGACCTGTCTGTTGTGTTCCTTGGCCTTCATGATGCTGTTTTTTCACTGAGGTTCTCTAACAAACCTCAGAGGGCTTCACAGAACAGCTGTATTTATACTGAGATTACATTAAACACAGGTGCACTCTGGTAACTAATTAGGTGAATGCTGAAGGCAATTGAATCCACTAGATTTTAGTTAGGGGTATCAGAGTAAAGGGGGCTGAATACAAATGCCCCGGCCCCCCCCCCCCCACACACACACACACACACTTTTCACATATTTATTTGTAAAAAATGTTGAAAACTATTTTTCATTTTCCTTCCACTTCACAATTATGTCCCACTTTGTTTTGGTCTATCACATAAAATCCCAATAAAATACATTTACGTTTTTGGTTGTAACATGACAAAATGTGGAAGATTTCAAGGGGTATGAATATTTTTTCTAGGCACTGTATATGAAATAAATTAGTCCACTGTAATCTTGTAATTAAACTAAAACATTATACAAAAAATCATATATTTGTAGCGCTGGTATTTTTGCCATGTAATGCTAAATAATGGACAATGCTAAAGATTGGTATTTGGCTCCCTCTGGTGGCGTACAGCAGCCTTTCTCAACCAGTGTGCCGCGGCACACTGGTGTGCCGTCAGAGGTTCTCAGGTGTGCCGCGGGATTAGGGGAGAGCAGAGCTGTCAGATGAGCCCGATCCCCTGCCGAACAGTACATTGGCACTGTGAGAAGGTCCGTCAGCCTCAAAAGTGAAAGTAAAGTCCATGGCAGTGTGCTGTGCTCTCTGCTTCCCCCTGCAGTGCAGTACCCGGCTGAATGAGGAAACTGGAAAGGTACAGTACTGTGCTAGAATCTAGATTCGTTTTAAAAGGGCTTTATTCATGTGTCTGTGCATGTGTGTGTCTGTCTGTATGTGTGTGTGCGTGCATGTGTCTGTATGTATGTGTGTGTGCATGTGTGTGTCTGTCTGTATGTGTGTGTGCGTGCATGTGTCTGTATGTATGTGTGTGTGCATGTGTGTGTCTGTCTGTATGTGTGTGTGCGTGCATGTGTCTGTATGTGTTTGTGTGTGCGCGCATGTGTGTGTGCGTGCATGTGTGTGTGCATGTGTCTGTATGTGTGTGTGCATGTGTCTGTATGTGTGTGTGCATGTGTCTGTATGTGTTTGTGTGTGTGCATGTGTCTGTATGTGTGTGTGCATGCATGTGTCTGTATGTATGTGTGTGTGCATGTGTCTGTATGTATGTGTGTGTGTGCATGTGTCTGTATGTGTGTGTGCGTGCATGTGTCTGTATGTATGTGTGTGTGTGTGTGTGCATGTGCGCGTGTATTCGTCCGTATGTGTGTGTGCATGTGTGTGTGTGTGCATGTGTCTGGGTGTGTGCCCGTGCATTCGTCTGTATGTGTGCATGTGTGTGCATGTGTCTGTATGTGTGTGTGTGAATGTTCCTTTTAATCCTGACCCCCCCCCCCCCCATTCCTGTACCATCAGAACTGCTTTTGTAGGGCTACTTTGTGATAGCAGCCAGGACTGCTGCTCCTCTGAAAAGAAATCAATGCACAGATCGCTTTTCAGATGCATTTGACAGACGGTAAAGAGGCATTATGTCGCCTCCTCACCACCTGTTTTAAGCCCGTAAATGCAGCATCACTACATCGCAACCGTGCAATGCACACAGCATACCTCCCAACTTTGTAAAGTCCCTTCGCGGGACATTCTGATGTCCCCTCTCCCCTGCCAACCAGAGTTGTTGAGCGGGGGGGGGGTGCGGGACATTGGCATCGGGGGCCGCCGATCGGGGGGGGGCATACCAGTGCGCCGATCGCGGGGGGGGGGGGGGGCTCTTACCTGCTGCTGCTGCTGCTCCTCTTTTTCTCTTCATGTTTCCTGCTGTGCGGAAAACATGATAGTCTCGCGGGAAGGAGGGAAGGAGGAGCCTCTGCGGGTAAAACCCGCACAATCCGTGCCAGTTGGGAGGTATGACACAGTTGTGGGGTAGTGGCAGTGCAGCCCCATTCACCCTGGGTATATCTCCAGCTGCAGCGACAGCATGTGTATACCCCCAGCTGCTGCCTCTGCAGCTAAAGGAGGAGAAGTTGGGGGTGGTAAAAACAGCTCAACCATGTGGGTTTACCGCCCCTCCAACCTGGCATGAACAAGCCCTTGGTTCACATCTGTGTGGCTGCGTGTAGGGCAGCCCATTCATTTCAATGGGCTTCCCTACCCACAAAAATGCAGGGAAGGAAGTCCCCGACCTTTTTTTCTTAAATTGCACTGCACCAAAAGCACCCCATGTTTTCCAATGTGTGGGGTACCATTAAGAATTAATGATACCCCTAAAGAGCAGAGCATTCGTCTGTGTGTCGGGAACGAGCGTGATTTTGCGCGTGAACCAAGTCTTGGACTGGGGTGCCTCAAGACTGAAAATACTTTTTAAGGGCGCCCCGACTGGAAAAAAGTTGAGAAACACAGGCGTACAGTGTGAATGAGACTTGTTTATTCTCCACATAAAAACCTATGCAGGAAGTGACTTATTTATTCTGTGAAAGGACTTGCTTACCCACAATGCACATCCACCTACCCATGAATCCTAGGTGGCTGAACTGCATGCTGGGTAGGTAATAAAAGGCAGAGTGCAGCCATTTTCTGTCTCTTCTGGACGCATGGCCTGCCTGCAGGGATCTGTGAAGGAGTGTTCCAGAAGAGGGCCTACATCGCGCAGAGCGGAACAGCAACCATTGACTCTGCCTTACCACAGTGTGCTGGAGAAGCGGTGTGATCGGGTCTGAGGATCCAGAACCCCTGACGGAGCCAAGTGAGGGTCCGGGTCATCTTGCGGAGCGGAGCAGCGTGACGGTGCTGACTAGCAGCAGGGCTGAGACAACCGGAGCGGAGGTTCCCAACTTTCCAGGCCTGGTGTGTTGAGGGGGCTGTCGCCCAGAAGTTATTTAACACACATAGACTCATCTCACAGAGTTGCTGAGACCTGTAGTCCGACAGGGAGGTCTCATTCAAATAGACTGAGTTCAATCAGGCCTCAAAGCCTATACTTCGATGAGGGTAAACAGGCAGGCAGGGGATTGTGCTAAGCTGCAGACAGTCAGTGTTTCACTTAAGTGTACTACTGTGTGCTTTGCATAGCGATCACCTAAAGCTCACCTGAATACAGTTAGTCATACCTCCCAACTTTGTAAAGTCCCTTCGCGGGACATTCTGATGTCCCCTCTCCCCTGCCAACCAGAGTTGTTGAGCGGGGAGGTGCGGGACATTGGCAAAAAAAACGGGAATTGCCACAGAAGTTGTTGAGCGGGGGGGGGGGGTGTGATGGTTGCCGCCGATTGGGGGGGGCATACTAGTGCGCCGATCGCGGGGGGGGGGGCTCTTACCTGCTGCTGTTTCCTGCTGTGCTCCTCTTCTTCTCTTCATGTTTCCTGCTGTGCGGGAAACATGATAGTCTCGCGGGAGTGCGGGAAGGAGGAGCCTCTGCGGGTAAAACCCGCACAATCCGTGCCAGTTGGGAGGTATGCAGTTAGTGACTATTATAGTGGTGTTCTCATAATAAAACCACAAGCAGAGAGCTGCAAATATTTTCAGTGTACTGTGTCCTCTGCACAGTTTTCACCTAAAACTAACTGAAAACAATTGCTGCTTTTCCCATACTAACACCACAGCAGGCCATTAGTATGTCTGGAAGGCAAACAATGAGAGGCAGACAGTCACGAGGCAATAAAAGAGGGCAAGCAGGCTCTGTGTCTAGAGGCAACAGTGCTGCTGGTCGTGGACATGGTGCATTCTCAACAGCACGTGGCCGTGGGAAACGCTTGTCCTTCTTTTCGGCAGCTGGCCATGTTGAGCCGCAACATGATCAAGACTTGGTAGAGTGGATGACCAAGCCGTCCTCCTCCTCATCCTCTCTCACCCAGGCTCAGGGTACTTTGTCTGGCAAAGCAGCTGCCAAAGCGGCCTCTTCCCTTGGCTCAATGGCATCAGTCACTCCTTCCCTAGCCCCACCATGTCCTCCTGAGGAGTCCCCCAAACTGTTTGAGCACAGTGTTGGGTACATGCTCCAGGAGGATGCCCAGCGTTTTGAAGGCTCCGATGATGGAGCCCAGCTGGAGGAAGGCAGTAACGTGAGCTCAGAGAGAGGGGGTGCCCAACAAGGACAGCTATCTGGCAGTCATGTTCCCCCAGGTGCAGCATACTGCTAGATTTGCTCCAGTGATGAGGAGGGAGGGGATGATGAGGTCACTAACTCCACGTGGGTGCCTGATAGGAGGGAGGAGGCACATCTCCAACGAGGCAGGATGCCCTCCAGGGGCCAGCTTAAGGGCAGCACACCGACTGCATCACACCGCAGAGCTCCGCATGTGCAGGGCGCTGCTGTCTCTGTGCGTTATTCCAAAAGTTCTTTGGTGTGGGCCTTTTTTCAGACGTGTGCAGCAGATCGCACCGTTGCCATTTGCAACATATGTCTAAAGCGTATCTCGCGTGGCCAAAACATCAGCCGATTGGGCACCACGTGCTTGACCAGACATATGTCGACCTGCCATGCAGTCCGTTGGCAAGCGTACCTAAAAGGCCCACACCAAAGAACAAGGCGGACCTCTCCTTGCTCCTCATCAGCTGGGATCTCCAACCCCACTATACTTTCAGTCCTCTCTGAAACCTGCACTGAGAGGAATGAAGGTGTAGAATTCGGTGTGTCACAGCCAAGCACTTGCGGGCAATCTGCTATCGGTACACCGACATCCGATTGTACCAGGCAAATTTCCCTGCCCCAGCTGCTGCACTGCCGAAAGAAGTTTGCTCCCAGCCATCCGCATGCCCAGCGGTTGAATGCTAGCTTGGCTAAATTGCTAGCACTTCAACTGCTGCCTTTTCAGTTGGTAGACTCGGCCCCCTTCCGTGAGTTTGTGGAATGTGCGGTTCCTCGGTGGCAGGTTCCCAAACGCCACTTTTTCTCACGGAAGGCGATTCCGGCTCTCTACCAATATGTGGAAGGCAATGTCTTGGCCTCGCTGGACAGAGCGGTCAGCGGTAAGGTGCATATTACCGCTGACTCATGGTCCAGCAGGCATGGACAGGGACGTTACCTATCTTTCACGGCGCATTGGGTGACTCTGGAAGGATGCAGGACAAGGTGCAGTAGTGTTGGAGGTTGTTCCGCCACCACGCCTCCAAAATGTTACTACTGGTGATTCTGACACACCTCTCTCCTCCACCCCCTCCTCCTCTTCTTCCTCCATGGCCTCTTCCTGTGCTGATTTGTCCTCGGAACCAGCGGTGCTCCGTAGGCGTTCAAGGGGCTACGCCAGTACGCAGGCAAAAAGATGCCATGCGGTGCTTGAGCTGGTGTGCTTGGGGGACAGGAGCCACACTGGGGCAGAGATTCTGTCAGCTCTGCAGGGGCAGGCTCAGAGGTGGTTGACGCCAAGCCAGCTTAAGCCAGGAAAGGTGGTTTCCGACAATGGCACCAACCTCCTCTCCGCCCTCCGACAGGGACAACTGACCCATGTGCCCTGTTTGGCTCATGTCCTTAACTTAGGCTTACAGGAGGTCCTGAAGCAGGCCAGGAAACTCTGTGGGCATTTCCGCCGGTCATATAATGCCAGTGCTCGGCTGGCTAACCTGCAAAAGGATTACAATCTGCCTAAGAACCGCCTAATCTGTGACATGCCCACCAGGTGGAACTCTACGTTGGCCATGTTGCAGCGGCTGCACACGCAGCAGAGGGCCATCAATGAGGCAGAGGCAGGAAGAGGAGGACTTCCTTACCTCTCAAGGCCCCCTTTATCCAGACAGTGTTCCTGCTGGCCCGGCTATCACACAGGAAGAGGAGGAGGAGGATTGTGTCAGCATGGAGGTGGAGACTAGCACTCAGCATCAGCAGCAGTCTTCAAGGGATCAATTACAGTCCCAAGACACCCATTGACTTGTACGTGGCTGCGGATCATGTCGTCCTCAGTGACCCAGAGGACTCCGCTCCGAATGCCTCAGCAAATCTACGCTGCATGGCCTCCCTGATCCTGCAAAGCCTGCAGAAGGATCCTCGTATTTGTGCGATCAAGGAGAGGGATCATTACTGGCTGGCAACACTCCTTTATCCACGTTACAAGGGTAAGGTTGCGGACCTTATCTTGCCGTCGCAGAGGATGAGGCATCTTCGGGAGGCCTTCCAGAAAGGTCTGTGCAACGCGTTCCCAGAGACTGGGAGGTTACAAATTCCTGGTCCTGGACAACGTGTTGCTGAGGCTTCGGTCAGTCAAAGAAGGATCGGTGGAGAAGGTGGCCGTCTGACCGATGCGTTCAGACAAATTTTTAGTCCGCAGCCCCAAGGTATGATCGGTTCCAGCAACCATCGCCAGCGTCTGGTTTACATGGTGCAGGAATACCTAGGGGCAAGGTCAGACTTGGACACCTTTCCCACCGAAAATCCTCTGGCTTACTGAGTCTTGAGGATGGGTCACTGGCCAGAGCTTGCACAGTATGCAATTGAGCTACTGGCCTGCCCTGCATCCAGCGTTCTTTCGGAACGCACATTCAGTGCTGCTGGAGGCTTTGTAACCGATCGAAGGGTGCGCCTGTCAACCGACTCGGTTGATCGACTGACCTTCATAAAGATGAACCAGTCTTGGATCACCACCAGCTACCAAGCACCTGAAGCTGATGTAACGGAATAATTTTTTGGGAAATGTCACATCCCTTCAAGACTGCCTATGCTGATGCTGAGTGACTGTCCTGTTATGTTGACTGGCTATCCTCTTCCTCCTCAATGATCTTGCCGATAGCTTGGAAGAACATTTGTGGTTCTGGGTGCCGCCACCAGTGGCTAAGGCCCAATTTTTCAGCCCCTGTTTAACAGGGGCGTGTAATTAAAATTTTTGATGCAATACTTTGCAACAGGGCTCATTGCTGCGCTCCAAATACAGTATCTGTGATGGGTTACAGTGTTGTGGCACCAGTGCCTAAGGCCCAATTTTTCTGCTCCTATTTAATAGGGGCATGTTATTACAATTCTTGATGTAATACTTTGCAACAGGGCTCATTGCTGCGCTCCAAATACAGTATCTGTGATGGGTTGAAGTGTTGTGGCACCAGCACCAGTGCCTAAGGCCCAATTTTTCTGCCCCTGTTCAACAGGGGCATGTAATAACAATTCTTGATCTAATATTTCACAGATGGGCCCATTCCTGCGCCCACCAGGAGTAACTGTGAGGACTTACAGTCTTGTGGCACCAGCACCACCGCCACCAACAAAGGCCCAATTTTTCTGCCCCTCTTCAACAGGGGCATGCAATTACAATTCTTGATCTAATAATTCACAGCAGGGCCCATTCATGCGCCCACCAAGAGTAACTGTGAGGGCTTACAGTGTTGTGGCACCAGCACCACCACCAAAGGCCCAATTTTTCCTACCACTGTTAAACAATGGCATGTAATTACAATTCCTGATTAGGGATGAGCTTCGTGTTCGAGTCGAACATACGTTCGACTCGAACATCGGCTGTTCGATCGTTCGACGAAGATCGAACGATTTGGGCCGTTCGCGCCAAATTCGAGTGACGCGAACGGCCCACAATGCACTACGCCATCGCAGTGTCATCCAGGCGCTGTGATTGGCCAAGCATGCACTGTGACCCCGCATGCTTGGCCAATCACAGCGCCGGCAGCGAGGAGAGCAATGATTGGCCACAGGCAGGATGCCTGTGGCCAATTATTGCTGAGGGGGTTTAGTACACGCCCCACACTATAAAAGGCCGCCAGCGCGGCGGCCTTGTGTAGTGTGTTCCGGAGCAGGGAAAGAGAAGCATAGGCAGGGACAGTGTCATTTTTTTCCTTTACTAATCCTGGATTCCTTGTGTTTAGGGACAGAGAAGGATAGGTAGGGAGAGTGTCAGTGTGTCATTCTGTGCTAAACCTTGTTTGTAGGGACAGAGAAGGACAGTGAGGGAAAGTGTCAGTGTGCTATTCTGTGCTAAACCTTGTTTGTAGGGACAGAGAAGGACAGTGAGGGAAACTGTCAGTGTGCTATTCTGTTCTAAACCAATCTTGCTGAACCGTATTTGAAATCCTTGAGTTTAGGGACAGAGAAGGACACTCGTGGAAACTATCAGTGTGCTATTCTGTGCTAAATCTTGTTTGTAGGAACAGAGAAGGACAGTGAGGGAAACTATCAGTGTGCTATTCTGTGCTAAACCAATCTTGCTGAACCATATTTGAAATCCTTGAGTTTAGGGACAGAGAAGGACACTCGTGGAAACTATCAGTGTGCTATTCTGTGCTAAATCTTGTTTGTAGGGACAGAGAAGGACAGTGAGGGGAAGTGTCAGTGTGCTATTCTGTCCTAAACCAATCTTGCTGAACCATATTTGAAATCCTTGAGTTTAGGGACAGAGAAGGACACTCGGGGAAACTGTCAGTGTGCTATTCTGTGCTAAACCAATCTTGCTGAACCATATTTGAAATCCTTGAGTTTAGGGACAGAGAAGGACACTCGTGGAAACTATCAGTGTGCTATTCTGTGCTAAATCTTGTTTGTAGGGACAGAGAAGGACAGTGAGGGAAACTATCAGTGTGCTATTCTGTGCTAAACCAATCTTGCTGAACCATATTTGAAATCCTTGAGTTTAGGGACAGAGAAGGACACTCGGGGAAACTGTCAGTGTGCTATTCTGTTCTAAACCAATCTTGCTGAACCGTATTTGAAATCCTCGAGTTTAGGGACAGAGAAGGACACTCGGGGAAACTATCAGTGTGCTATTCTGTGCTAAATCTTGTTTGTAGGGACAGAGAAGGACAGTGAGGGAAACTATCAGTGTGCTATTCTGTGCTAAACCAATCTTGCTGAACCATATTTGAAATCCTTGAGTTTAGGGACAGAGAAGGACACTCGTGGAAACTATCAGTGTGCTATTCTGTGCTAAATCTTGTTTGTAGGGACAGAGAAGGACAGTGAGGGAAAGTGTCAGTGTGCTATTCTGTGCTAAACCAATCTTGCTGAACCATATTTGAAATTCTTGAGTTTAGGGACAGAGAAGGACACTCATGGAAACTATCAGTGTGCTATTCTGTGCTAAATCTTGTTTGTAGGGACAGAGAAGGACAGTGAGGGAAACTATCAGTGTGCTATTTTGTGCTAAACCAATCTTGCTGAACCATATTTGAAATCCTTGAGTTTAGGGACAGAGAAGGACACTCTGGGAAACTGTCAGTGTGCTATTCTGTGCTAAACCAATCTTGCTGAACCATATTTGAAATCCTTGAGTTTAGGGACAGTGAAGGACACTCGGGGAAACTGTCAGTGTGCTATTCTGTGCTAAACCAATCTTGCTGAACCATATTTGAAATCCTTGAGTTTAGGGACAGAGAAGGACACTCGGGGAAACTGACAGTGTGCTATTCTGTGCTAAACCAATCTTGCTGAACCATATTTGAAATCCTTGAGTGTAGGGGCAGAGAAGGACACTCGGGGAAACTATCAGTGTGCTATTCTGTGCTAAACCAATCTTGCTGAACCATATTTGAAATCCTTGAGTTTAGGGACAGAGAAGGACACTCGGGGAAACTGTCAGTGTGCTATTCTGTGCTAAACCAATCTTGCTGAACCATATTTGAAATCCTTGAGTTTAGGGACAGAGAAGGACACTCGGGGAAACTATCAGTGTGCTATTCTGTGCTAAACCTTGTTTGTAGGGAAAGAGAAGGACAGTGAGGGAAACTGTCAGTGTGCTATTCTGTGCTAAACCAATCTTGCTGAAGCATATTGCAAATCCTTGTGTTTAGGGACAGAGGATAGGCAGGGGACAGTGTCAGTGTCTTTGTTGCTAAGCCTCCTGCACAGTATACACCTGAAGGTAGCCCTTATTGCTGTTTTTCCCATCTCCCTGCAGGCCATCTATTAAAATGTCTGGAAGGCAAACAAGGAGAGGCAGACAGTCAGGAGGCAAAAAAAGAGGGCAAGCAGGCTCTGTGTCTGGGGGCAACAGTGCTGGTCGTGGACGCGGTGCATTGTCATCAGCACATGGCCATGGGACACGCTTGTCCTTCTTTTCGGCAGCTGGACATGTTGAGCCACATCATGCCGAAGACTTGGTAGAGTGGATGACCAAGCCCACCTCATCCTCCTCATCCTCTCTCACCCAGGCTCAGGGTACTGGCAAAGCAGCTGCCAAAGCGTCCTCTTCTCTGGTATCAATGTCATCATTAGTCACTCCTTCCCTAGACCCACCATGTCCTCCTCCTGAGGAGTCCCCCGAACTGTTTGAGCACAGTGTTGGGTACATGCTCCAGGAGGATGCCCAGCGTTTCGAAGGATCTGATGATGATACCCAGCTAGAGGAAGGCAGTAGCGTGAGAGCAGAGAGAGGGGATGCTCAAGAAGGACACCAATCTGGCAGTCATGCTCCAGCAGCTGCAGCATACTGCCAGATTGGCTCCAGTGATGAGGAGGGAGGGGATGATGAGGTCACTGACTCCACGTGGGTGCCTAATAGGAGAGAGGAGGAGGAGGAGGATGAGAAGGAGGCACATCTCCAACGAGGCAGGATGCCCTTGGGTGGCCAGCGTATGGGCAGCACACCGATGGAATCACACCGCAGAGCTCCGCCTGTGCAGGGCGCTGCCTCTGCCCGTCATTCAAAAAGTTCTTTGGTGTGGGCCTTTTTTGAGGCGAGTGCATCAGATCGCACAGCTGCTGTTTGCAACATATGTCTCAAGCGTATATCGCGTGGCCAAAACATCAGCCGCTTGGGCACCACATGCTTGATCAGACATATGTTGACCTGCCATGCAGCTCGTTGGCAAGCCTACCTTAAAGACACACACCAAAGAACAAAGCGGACCTCTCCTTGCACCGCATCACCTGGGATCTCCAACCCCACTATACCTTCAGTCCTCTCTGAAACCTGCACTGAGAGGAATGAAGGTGTAGAATTAGGTGTGTCACAGCCAAGTACTTGCGGCCACTCTGCTAGCAGTACACCGACGTCCGATTCTAGCAGGCAAATTTCCCTGCCCCAGCTGCTGGACCGTCAAAAGAAGTTCACTCCCAGCCATCCACATGCCCAGCGGTTGAATGCTAGCTTGGCTAAATTGCTAGCGCTTCAACTGCTGCCTTTTCAGTTGGTAGACTCAGCCCCCTTCCGTGAGTTTGTGCAATGTGCGGTTCCTCAGTGGCAGGTTCCCAAACGCCACTTTTTCTCACGGAAGGCGATTCCGGCTCTCTACCGGCATGTGGAAGGCAATGTCTTGGCCTCGCTGGACAGGGCGGTCAGCGGTAAGGTGCATATTACCGCTGACTCATGGTCCAGCAGGCATGGACAGGGACGTTACCTTTCTTTCACGGCCCATTGGGTCACTCTTTTGGCAGCTGGGAAGGATGCAGGACAAGGTGCAGTAGTGTTGGAGGTTGTTCCACCGCCACGCCTCCAAAATGCTACTACTGGTTGTGACACACCTCTCTCCTCCACCCCCTCCTCTTCTTCTTCCTCCATGGCCTCTTCCTGTGGTTTGTCCTCGGAACCAGCGGTGCTCCGTAGGCGTTCAAGGGGCTACGCAAGTACGCAGGCAAAAAGATGCCATGCCGTGCTTGCGCTGGTGTGTTTGGGGGACAGGAGCCACACTGGGGCAGAGGTCCTGTCTGCTCTGCAGGGGCAGGCCGAGAGGTGGTTGACGCCATGCCAGCTTAAGCCAGGAATGGTGGTTTGCGACAATGGCACCAACCTCCTCTCCGCCCTCCGACAGGGACAACTGACCCATGTGCCCTGTATGGCTCACGTCCTTAACCTGGTGGTGCAGCGGTTCTTGGGCAGGTACCCGGGCTTACAGGATGTCCTGAGGCAGGCCAGGAAAGTCTGTGTGCATTTCCGCAGATCTTATAATGCCAGTGCTCGCCTGGCTGAGCTGCAAAAGGAGTTGAACCTGCCCAAGAACCACCTCATATGTGACATGCCCACCAGGTGGAACTCAACGTTGGCCATGCTGCAGCGGCTGCACACGCAGCAGAGGGCCATCAATGAGTACCTGTGCGACTACGGCACCAGGACAGGGTCAGGGGAGCTCGGGTTTTTTTCACCACGCCAGTGGGGCATGATCAGGGATGCATGCACTGTCCTGGCACCATTTGAGGAGGCCACGAGGATGGTGAGCAGTGACAGTGCATGCATCAGTGACACTGTACCTCTTGTCCACCTGTTGGAGCACACGCTGCGTGGAATAATGGACAGGGCACTTGAGGCAGAACAGAGGCAGGAAGAGGAGGACTTCCTTGCCTCTCAAGGCCCCCTTTACCCAGACAGTGTTCCTTCTGTCCCACCCATCGCACAGGAAGAGGAGGAGGAGGAGGAGGATTGTGTCAGCATGGAGGTGGAGGCTGGCACTCAGCATCATCAGCAGCAGTCTTTTAGGGATGATTTACAGTCCCAAGAAACCAGTGGACTTGTTCGTGGCTGGGAGGAGGTGGCTGCGGATCATGTCGTCCTTAGTGACCCAGAGGACTCCGGACTGAATGCCTCAGCTAACCTACGCTGCATGGCCTCCCTGATCCTGCAAAGTCTGCGGAAGGATCCTCGTATTCTTCGGATCAAGGAGAGGGACCATTACTGGCTGGCCACTCTCCTTGATCCACGGTACAAGGGTAAGGTTGCGGACCTTATGTTACCGTCGCAGAGGGAGCAGAGGATGAGACAACTCCGGGAGGCCTTGCAGAAAGGTCTGTGCAACGCGTTCCCAGAGACTGGGAGGTTACAAACTCCTGGTCCTGGACAACGAGTTGCTGAGGCTTCGGGCAGTCAAAGAAGGAGCGGTGGGGAAGGTGGGCGTCTGACCGATGCGTTCAGACAATTCTTTAGTCCGCAGCCCCAAAGTATGATCGGTTCCAGCAACCATCGCCAGCGTCTGATATACATGGTGCAGGAATACCTAGGGGCAAGGTCAGACTTGGACACCTTCCCCACCGAAAATCCTCTGGCTTACTGGGTCTTGAGGATGGATCACTGGCCAGAGCTTGCACAGTATGCAATTGAGCTACTGGCCTGTCCTGCATCCAGCGTTCTTTCAGAAAGCACATTCAGTGCTGCTGGAGGATTTGTCACGGATCACAGGGTGCGCCTGTCCACCGACTCGGTTGATCGACTGACTTTCATCAAGCTGAACCAGTCTTGGATCACCACCAGCTACCACACACCTGATGCTGATATAACAGACTTGTATATATTGGAAAAAACCTGCGCTAAACCAAATAATTTTGAGAAAAATTAATAAATACTTGATCAAAGAAAAAACTGTGATGCTGCTACAAGTAAAAAGCTAAAAAATACTAAAGCTCAACAAACATATGCAAAAAGAAACAAGTGCGCAATCACCATGAATTAAAACAACAATCCTGCAAACAGGAAAAAAATTATTTAAGACATCAAGTGAAAATTAAATATAAAAAAATATATATATAGTGAGAAAAAGGGTTGATGTAGAGAATCTTCTATTATAAAGAATCTCCAAACAATATTCATTTGACGAATGTGTATAAAAAGTGTCCCAAAAAGAAGTTGTATATTTAAATGTTTTAAATTTTAAATAATCAGCTCCACCAATCTTCATATGGGTAAGGAATTATCCGATGTAGTTCTTATTCCATATACATTCGACAATAGGGAATAATCATAAAGCCGCTTACCGGATCGATGGGACCTCGGATTACAGAGGTCTCAAAAGCGTGTGCATCTGCCTGCCGGCACCGAGGATATCCACCTGCTCCTTATCCCAAGGGATCTCTCCTCGCTCCACCAGCTGATCGGATGTCCAATACACAGGAATCAAGGTAAGCAGAGATAATGATTGCTCCAGGTGCACTCCTAGGAGTTTGTTCAACTCAGCAGGAAGGGATTGAATGAAAAAAACTTCATGGTGCAGTATTTCAGAAAAAAGTTTCCAAATGATTTATTGAAAAAATCACAGCAAAGACCAAAACAAGTTCACATCCAATCCACACTTTATAAAAAGATATATATAAAATCAGGAACACAAAAGAGGGGGAGAGGGTAAAAAAGGAAAAAATATCCGAAAAATCAGTCAGAGAGCAAACACTGACTGCTTCAATGAACAAATACGTGATGACGTTTTAGGGATGTATGCTCCACCCGACGCGTTTCCCCACAAATGGCATCAACTGCCATTTGTGGGGAAACGCGTCGGGTGGAGCATACATCCCTAAAACGTCATCACGTATTTGTTCATTGAAGCAGTCAGTGTTTGCTCTCTGACTGATTTTTCGGATATTTTTTCCTTTTTTACCCTCTCCCCCTCTTTTGTGTTCCTGATTTTATATATATCTTTTTATAAAGTGTGGATTGGATGTGAACTTGTTTTGGTCTTTGCTGTGATTTTTTCAATAAATCATTTGGAAACTTTTTTCTGAAATACTGCACCATGAAGTTTTTTTCATTCAATCCCTTCCTGCTGAGTTGAACAAACTCCTAGGAGTGCACCTGGAGCAATCATTATCTCTGCTTACCTTGATTCCTGTGTATTGGACATCCGATCAGCTGGTGGAGGGAGGAGAGATCCCTTGGGATAAGGAGCAGGTGGATATCCTCGGTGCCGGCAGGCAGATGCACACGCTTTTGAGACCTCTGTAATCCGAGGTCCCATCGATCCGGTAAGCGGCTTTATGATTATTCCCTATTGTCGAATGTATATGGAATAAGAACTACATCGGATAATTCCTTACCCATATGAAGATTGGTGGAGCTGATTATTTAAAATTTAAAACATTTAAATATACAACTTCTTTTTGGGACACTTTTTATACACATTCGTCAAATGAATATTGTTTGGAGATACTTTATAATAGAAGATTCTCTACATCAACCCTTTTTCTCACTATATATATTTTTTTTTATATTTAATTTTCACTTGATGTCTTAAATAATTTTTTTCCTGTTTGCAGGATTGTTGTTTTAATTCATGGTGATTGCGCACTTGTTTCTTTTTGCATATGATATAACAGACTAATTGATTTTAAAATGTCACATCCCTTCAAGACTGATGCTGATGCTGAGTGCCTGTGCTGTTATGTTGACTGGCTATCCTCCTCCTCCTCCTCAATGATCCGATTAGGGATGATAGCTTGGAAGATCATTTTGGTTTATGGGTGCCGCCACCAGTGGCTAAGGCCCAATTTATTTTTCGTACATCACGGGACACAGAGCGACTTAGTCATTACTAATGGGTTATATAGATTATCTTCAGGTGCTGGCACTGGCCACTTCCAAACCGGAAGTACCCTCCCCTATATAAGCCCCTCCCATCCGGGAGCACCTCAGTTTTTTGCCAGTGTCTAAGGTGTTGGCCAAAGAGTAACATGTGTTTTCACTGGGCTTGCGTACAGGTTCTTTTGGGCCTTAGTAAGCTGTTCCGGATCCCACCAAAAAAGCTTCATAGCTAAACGGTCGGTACCCGGGCCTTGCAGCAGAAGAGCAAGGTTTTGCCTGTAATGCCTCTCTTAGGAGGGCTGGACCCTGGGATCCAGAGCTCTGGTCATACCCACGACCAAGATGTTGTCTGTGCAGGGTGCTATACAGGTCCAGGGGAGTGGAATCCTTGGGAACCCGGTCCCTGAAGGTTTAATTACAATGCCTGCTGTGATAGGTGAAGTTTGGGCTTCTGTGGACCAAACAAAGTCCTGCGGCGGGGATCAGGTAAGTGGGGGCCCCCAGAAACTTGGTTCTATTGGGGGACCCCCAAGCCTAATTTGTCTTTCTGTCTGTTACCTAACGGTATTCCCGCTAATATCTGTGTATGCCTGTAACTACTGAAAATTTAAAATTTTAATAGTAGTCAAGAAAAAAAAAAAAAAAGAGGACCGCGGTACCTGTGTTAAACCACTAGAGGCCGCTGTAGTCCATTTTTCTTGTCATGTGGATCTTTGGTTTTCTCAAGTCAAAAGATCCAGGCAGTTGGTAAGTTTCTCTGTGGGAATCCACTTCCTCTGCCCTGTTGCTGCGCTCATCCACCGCACAGGCCCTCCGGCAAAAAGGGCCCTGGCTCCTAGTCCCTGTTTGATTTCGAAAAGGGCGCCAATGGCGCACGGGAGAGCGTGCGGGCGCGTGCACGTGCCTCCTATGAAAAAAAGGGGCGGGGCGGGTGGATGACGCTCGATGCGCGCCACGGCGCTTCTGCGCATGTGCAGGCGTCCCAGCTTGTATAAAGACACAGTACAAGTGTCAGCTGGATGCAAACAGAGCTAGCAACAAACAGTGGCACACAGAGGCGGTTGATGCAGGCATCCCCATAGAAAGGCACTTTAGTGGACACCAGCTGGTATATAGCAGCAACTGTGTTAGACTATTACCAGCAAAATTGGTGTATGACGACGGGAATACCTCAGCTTTGTGCTTAAAGGATATGTCGTCCAGACGCTCCGGAAATAGGTCTTCCAGGAAGCCAAAGGGGTCTCCATCGGGCTCTGAGGATATTGGGCATGCTTGTACTGCACCAATCTCCCCTGAGAATTCAGAGGTCAGTAGCCATAGAAACCCCGCAGGAGTGCCTGGTGCTGCGGCTGTCCCCAGTCCACCTGCTCCTGTATATATAACAGAGGAGTTTTTATCCTCAACTCTGGGAGGATTGGAAGAGAGATTAACAGCATTGATCGCTGCTTCCCTGTCACAGGGAAAGCGCGTCCGATCTCCGTCTCCTCCTTCAGAGTGCCTGTTAGTGGAGGAACAGCCCCACACAGGGATCGACCTACCTGAAGGGGATCAGGATGAGGTTGATTCAGTTATGGAGGAATCAACAGTGGAAGAACCTTTCTCAGCATCTCAGGCTGAAAGATTATGGGTTCAGTCTCTGACTAACATGGTCCGATCAGCATTTAAAATGCCTCTGGCGGAACCACCATCCACTACGGTTTCCTCGCTGGGGTCGCTAAAAGCTCCCCAGGCTGTCTGTTCCTTCCCAATCCACCCTTTATTAGAAGGGCTTATTTACCAGGATTGGGAGCATCCTGATAAAATATTTGCTCCCCCCAAGAGATTTCCGGTGATCTATCCCATGGAGGATAAGTTCATAAAAAAATGGAGGGTCCCTACAGTGGACACAGCCATCTCTTCTGTGAACAAATCACTGACATGTCCAGTAGATAATGTTCCAATGTTCAAAGACCCAATAGATAAAAAATTGGAGTCTTTACTAAAATCTGCTTTCTCTACAGCAAGCATGGTGACACAACCTGCGGTAGCAGCGATTGGAGTCTGCCAAGCAGTGAAAGATCAGTTGAAACAAGTCTTAAGGGACTTACCAGATCAGCAGGCTCTTGCCCTAGCTGACCTGCCTAGAGCCTTGTGTTTTGCGGTGGACGCCATAAAGGATACAATCCAACAGGCCTCCCGCTTTACGCTGTCTATAGTACATATGCGTAGGCTTCTGTGGCTCAAAAACTGGTCTGCTGAAGCTCCCTGTAAGAAACTGCTGGTTAGCTTCCCATTTCATGGAGAACGCTTATTTGGAGAAGATCTGGACAAATATATCCAGAAAATTTCTGCCGGTAAAAGTTCACTCTTACCGGTTAAGAACAAGAGTAGAAGTCCTTCTTTTAAGAGGCCTACTTCTCCAGTCCCGGGCACATCGGCTGTGAAGCAGTTCCGACGGCCTCCGCGGTCAAATTCAGGGGGCAGAAATCAGGGACAATCACAGGGTAACAAGAAGCCCTGGATCAAGAGAGGTACAAAACCTCCCCCCAAGTCATGAAGCGTTGCCCCCACTCAATCGGGTGGGGGGAAGGCTTCAGTTGTTCACAGAGACCTGGCGGGACACCATCAGAGACAGATGGGTGCTCTCCGCAGTAAGTCTGGGATACAAGCTGGAGTTAAAAGGCACTCCTCCTGCCCAATTTATGAGGTCAAACGTGCCAAGAGATCCCCAGAAGAGAGGATCCCTCCTTCTGGCACTAGAACAACTATTGCTCCAAGGTGTAATCATGAAGGTTCCCCTGGAAGAAAGCGGATTCGGGTTTTACTCGAACCTTTTCACAGTCCCCAAACCAAATGGGGACGTGAGGCCCATATTAAATATAAAAGGGCTAAACAAGTTCCTACATATCAGGACTTTTCGGATGGAGTCGATCCGATCGGTGGCCACCGCCCTACAAGGGCAGGAATGGTTAGCCTCGATCAACATAAGGGATGCTTATCTGCATATTCCCATCTTTCCGGCCCACCAGAAATTTCTACGCTTTGCAGTAGAAGGGCGCCATTTTCAGTTCAGAGCCTTACCTTTCGGTCTGGCCACAGCACCACGAGTGTTCACAAAAATTCTGGCCCCACTATTGGCCAATCTAAGAACACGGGGTGTAACGATAATGGCATATCTAGACGACCTGCTACTAATAGACCACTCAGTGGAAAAGCTGGAAGTAGCTATTCACAAGACAATCAAGTATCTGGAATATCACGGTTGGATTATCAACCGGGACAAGTCAGCTCTAAGACCAGTCAAAAGTCTGGAATACTTAGGGCTAAGGCTGGATTCAAATCAGAGAAAGATTTTCTTACCTCCAGAGAAGGTGTCGTCTTTAAAAGATTTGACCCACTTAGTGGGTACAAAAAGAAAAACATCCATACGCCTGTGCATGAGGCTGCTGGGAAAAATGGTGGCTTCATTCGAAGCGGTACCCTACGGTCAATTCCATTCAAGGAATTTGCAAAGGGCCATACTGTCAGCCTGGAACAAAAAAGTTCAGGCTTTAGACTTACCAATGTCCCTGTCCCCTTCCGTTCGCAAGAGCCTCCATTGGTGGTTGGTGCCCCAGAATCTGGAAAAAGGAAAACCCTTCAGTCCGGTTTCTTGGAAGGTGGTCACTACAGATGCCAGCCTCATAGGCTGGGGGGCAGTACTGGAGCAATGGTCTCTCCAGGGCAAGTGGTCAGAAACAGAAAAGGCCCTGCCCATCAATCTCTTAGAGATACGAGCAGCCCGGTATGCCCTAGTAGCATGGACATCCAAACTCCAAGGGTCCCCTGTCAGAATTCAATCAGACAATGCCACAGCAGTGGCATATATCAATCACCAGGGTGGCACCAGGAGTCATGCAGCCCAGAGGGAAGCAAATTGCATCCTGGAGTGGGCAGAAAAATATGTCCCAGCCATATCCGGTTTTCATCCCAGGAGTGGAAAATTGGAGAGCAGACTTTTTAAGTCGCCAACAATTATGCCCGGGGGAATGGTCTCTTCACCCTGAGGTTTTCCAGGCAATATGCCAGCGGTGGGGAACACCGGATGTAGATCTGCTAGCATCCAGATTCAACGCAAAGGTGGACAGATTTGTGTCTCGCACAAGGGATCCCCTAGCTTGCGGCTCGGATGCCCTAGTGTTCCCTTGGGATCAGTTCAAGCTGATATATGCATTCCCACCGCCACAATTGTTACCGCGATTACTCCGCAGAATCAGGGTAGAAAAGAAACCAGTGATTCTGGTGGCTCCAGCGTGGCCCCGAAGGGCATGGTACGTGGAGATTGTAAAAATGTCAGTGAGGAGTCCTTGGACCCTCCCACATCGTCCGGACCTGCTGTCGCAAGGACCGATATACCACCCTTCCTTACCAGCCCTAGGTTTGACGGCCTGGCTATTGAAGCCCACATTCTGAAAAAGAGAGGGCTCTCTAATTCTGTGGTATCTACCATGATCAATGCCAGGAAGCCGGTATCCAGGCAGATCTATTATAGGATCTGGTAGGCGTACATTACGTGGTGTGAGGCCAAGAAATGGCATCCACGTAAGTACGTGATAGGTAGGATTTTGGACTTCCTACAGTGGGCTGTAGATAGGAAGCTGGCCTTGAGTACTATCAAGGGTCAGATTTCGGCCTTGTCAATATTTTTTCAAAGGCCCTTGGCTTCGCATTCACTAGTCAAAGCTTTCATACAAGGAGTGATGCGTATTAGCCCTCCGGTTAGTATTCCCATATGTCCATGGGACTTAAACCTGGTTCTGTCGGTTCTACAGAAACAACCGTTTGAACCATTGCAACACATTTCCTTGGTTCTTCTCACCAGGAAATTGATTTTCTTAGTAGCCATTTGTTCGGCTAAAAGAGTATCGGAATTAGCCGCCTTGTCCTGTAGGGAGCCATATCTGGTTGTCCATAAGGACAGAGTAGTGTTACGTCCTCATCCAGCCTTTCTTCCTAAGGTGGTTTCGAGGTTTCATTTGAACCAAGATGTGGTTCTTCCTTCTTTTTTCCCCAAACCTAGCTCGGTAGAGGAAAAGTTATTGCATTCGTTGGATGTAGTAAGAGCAGTTAAAGCTTATCTAAAAGCCACTGCTCAGATTCGCAGAACGGATACTTTGTTTATTCTGCCGGAAGGCCCTAGAAAGGGTCAGGCAGCATCAAAATCTACTTTAGCCAAGTGGATTCGACAGGTCATAATACAAGCCTATGGCTTGAGAAAGAGACCGCCTCCGTTCAAAGTTAGGGCGCACTCCACAAGAGCAGTTGGAACTTCATGGGCAGTGCATCACCAGGCCTCCCTGGCTCAAGTATGTAAGGCCGCAACATGGTCTTCAGTACACACGTTTACTAGGTTCTACCAGGTAGACGTTAGAAGTCAGGAGGATGTCGCCTTTGGGCGCAGTGTGTTGCAGGCCGCAAAAGATCCTCATGCCTGATGGCGCCCAGCTTATGTATCCCTCCCCTCATTTGGCATTGCTTTGGGACGTCCCATTAGTAATGACTGAGTCGCTCTGTGTCCCGTGATGTACGAAAAAGAAAAAGGGATTTTTATAACAGCTTACCTGTAAGATCCTTTTCTTGGAGTACATCACGGGACACAGAGCTCCCACCCCTCTTTTTGGGACACTTATTGCTTTGCTACAAAACTGAGGTGCTCCCGGATGGGAGGGGCTTATATAGGGGAGGGTACTTCCGGTTTGGAAGTGGCCAGTGCCAGCACCTGAAGGTAATCTATATAACCCATTAGTAATGACTAAGTCGCTCTGTGTCCCGTGATGTACTCCAAGAAAAGGATTTTACAGGTAAGCTGTTATAAAAATCCCTTTTTTTCAGCCCCTGTTTAACAGGGGCATGTAATTACAATTTTTGATGCAATACTTTGCAACAGGCCTCATTGCTGTGCTCCAAGTACAGTATCTGTGAGGGGTTGCAGTGTTGTGCCACCAGTGCCTAAGGCCCAATTTTTCAGCCCCTGTTCAACAGGGGCATGCAATTATAATTATTGATCTAATAATTCACAGCAGGGCCCATTGCTGCGCCCACCAAGAGTAACTGTCAGGCCTTACAGTGTTGTGTCAACACCACCACCACCACCAAAGGCCCAATTTTTCAGCCCCTGTTCAACAGGGGCATGCAGTTATAATTATTGATCTAATAATTCACAGCAGGGCCCATTGCTGCACCCACCAAGAGTAACTGTCAGGCCTTACAGTGTTGTGTCAACACCACCACCACCACCACCACCACCAAAGGCCCAATTTTTCAGCCCCTGTTCAACAGGGGCATGCAATTATAATTATTGATCTAATAATTCACAGCAGGGCCCATTGCTGCACCCACCAAGAGTAACTGTCAGGCCTTACAGTGTTGTGGCACCAGCACCACCATCAAAGGCCCAATTTTTACTACCACTGTTCAACAATTATATGTTATTACAATTCCTGATATAATAGTTGACAGCAGGGCGTTCCAGCACCCACCAAGAGTAACTGTGAGTGCTTACAGTGTTGTGCCAACACCAACACCTAAGGGGCCAATTTCTGCAGAGTATATACGGAAGGTCCCTTCTTTCAAACATCCAACTTACAAACGACTACTACTTGCAAACGGAAGAAGACAACAGGAAGTGAGAGGAAATCTACCCCTAGGAAGGAAAATTCTCTCCTGTAAGAATTAATATGGGAGAAAGGTGTCTCCTCTCTACTGATGCTTTATCACCAATCCTTGTTTCAATAAAAACACCACATTTCAAAAACAGTTGTCATTGGGACGCAAAGTGAGGTGAAATGTTCTGAACAGGGGCACAGACAGCAAAACAAATGTTACAGGGGTGATAACCCTTCCCTATGTTTTCCAAAAAGCTTAAAAATAGGTATTTGGGCTGGAGCTACACTTAAACAATGTACCTGTTCAAAATTACAAACAGATTCTACATAAGAACAAACCGACAGTCCCTGTCTTGTATGCACCGCCTGTATACGGCTGTTCAGAGTATATAGGGCCTTTTTTATTTTGTGTGCGGTGTTCCCCTTAATATCCATACAAGACCCAAAGGGGCTGGTAATGGGCTGGGGTAGAGGGGGGGGGGGGTGATGGGGTAGCTATGCCATTTTTCTTAAAGATTTTCATCCATATTACCGGGACCAGACATTACATTAAAGCCGCAAGCAGTTTTAAATGGCTTTTTTTCCTTTAGAAGTGTCATTTTGTGCAGGGACAGTTCTAAACACGGGAAACACGTGGCACTTCACAGGCATACTTTAGACACCCCCCAGGTACGATATTTAAAGGAATATTTGACTTTTTTTTTTCACTTTATGCATCATTAAAATGACTGCTCCCGAAAAACGTCCGTTTTTAAAACTTCTTTTTGCACTGATACATGTCCCCTGGTGCAGAACCCGGGTTCCCAAACTCTGTTTAGGACAATAACATGGATAATAGTCGTTATAATTAGCACTTTAGAATCCGAACGTTCACATCCATTGTATTTAATAGGGTTCTAATGTTCGTGCAAACTTTCGGTCCGTTCGCGGGTTCTGGTGCGAACCGAACCCGGGGGTTTTCGGCTCATCACTATTCCTGATATAATAGTTCACAGCAGGGCGTTCCAGCGCCCACCAAGAGTAACTGTGAGGGCTCACAGTGTTGTGGCAACACCAACATGTAAGGGGCAAATTTCAGCAGAGTATATACGGCAGGCCCCTACTTTCAAACATCCAACTTACAAACGACTCCTCCTTGCAAACGGAAGGAGACAACAGGAAGTGAGAGGAAATCTACCCCTAGGAAGGGAAATTCTCTCCTGTAAAAGTTAATATGGGAAAAAGATGTCTCCTCTCTACTGATGCTTTATCACCAATCCTTGTTTCAATAAAAACCCCACTTTTTCAAAAACATTTGTCATTGGGACGGAAAGTGAGGTGAAATGTTCTGAACAGGGGCGCAGACAGCAAAACAAATGTTACAGGGGTGATAACCCTTCCCTATGTTCTCCAAAAAGCTTACATTTTTTTTGGCTAGAGCTACACTTAAAAAATGTACCTGTTCCAAATTAGAAAAAAATTCTACTCCAGAACAAACCTACAGTCCCTGTCTTGTTTGCACCGCCTGTATACTGCTGTTCAGAGTATATAGGGCCTTTTTTTTTATTTTGGGTACGGGGTTCCCCTTAATATCAATACAAGACCCAAAGGGGCAGGTAATGGGCTGGGGGGGGGGGGGGGGGTGATGGGGTAGCCATGCCATTTTTCTCAATGATTTTCATCCATATTGTCGGGACCAGACATTACATTAAAGCCGCAAGCAGTTTTAAATGACCTTTTTTTTCCTTTAGAAATGTCATTTTGTGCAGGGACAGTTCTAAACACGGGAAACACGTGCCACTTCACAGGCATGCTATAGACACCCCCCAGGTACAATATTTAAAGGAATATTTCACTTTTTTTTTCACTTTATGCATCATTAAAATGACTGCTCCCGAAAAAACGTTTTTAAAACTTATTTTTCCATTGATACATGTCCCCTGGGGCAGAACCCGGGTCCCCAAACCCTTTTTAGGACAATGACTTGCATATTAGTCGTTATAATTAGCACTTTTGATTTCAAACGTTCGCAAGTTCTGGTGCGAACCGAACCGGGGGGTGTTCGGCTCATCCCTACAGATCTCCCACCAGTTCCTGTTGTGGATTTTCCAGGGGTCAGGCCTTCCCCTGGCTCCGGTTCTGGTAGTCTGTGGGGTAGGCCTCTACTGCGGCCGCGGGTTACCTTCACATATCCCACCTTCCTCTGGGCAGGTGCAGCGGAGGCAGTAACAGGAGCGATGTCCTCTGATGGCTCTTTGGTAACAGTAACAGCGACATCTCCCTCAGGAACACCCACCGTAGCAGATGTGGTGGGTGCAGATTTTGCCACAGGAGCGAAAGTAGCAGCTTCTACTGTGGCAATGCCCGTGGCCCAGTCTACTCGGTAGGCACGGGGTAACATGGTAGGTTGCTCCACTGCGAATAGGTACTCCCCACAATGCAGGCACCGTACAAATGGATGGGGGTGTATGGCCAGTCCCTCACACTTGGGGCATATCATACCCAGCGCTTCAATAGGGTTCCGGGCAGCATGGCACCCGCAGTAGGGCTAGTAGGAAGCATCTTAGGCCCCATCGCAGATTGCATCAACGAAAACGCAGACATGGCTGATCTCTGATCCTGTCTCTTCAGCGCCAGACACACACGTGCGCTTCACGCAGCAACAGGCGGGAACTTCTCCCACTTGCTTTTTTTTTTTTAGTCACGTAGTTTCCCGAGCTATCTTGGCTCCGCCCCCGGCTACGCAGTTAGAAAGTTGATCTGAACTTAACCCCTGTTGTCCCGGAAAAGTAACAAAGTCCAAGGCCCTCTTTAACATAAACTCTCTGTGAAATGACTTTCCTTAGGTTGCTATGGGTAACGGCAATCACGGACTATGAGCCCCCACATGTAGCGATACCCCCGAAGGAGCTGCTGGATTAATTTTGGGTCCTGCCGTTGCCCCACACTTCACCGTCCCAGAACTTAAGAGTCTATGTTAGTAGTTTTGAAAAAGGTGATTGCCAGTCACTTCAGTCTTTTTCTCAATTTGCTTTATTACACAACTTCAGATAGGGGATAGAGGGTTAGGGGAAGTTCAGATACCTTGGTTTCTTTCAGATCACAAGTGCGATTCTTGAATCCAGATGACACAGCTTTCTGCCTCTGGTTCTTGCGACTACCGGATAGGCCTCTCACACCGACCTAGCAGCCGGTATGAAGCACGGACAAAGTCTGCCACAGACTTGAGTGATAACGAACAAAGTCTCTGCCACAGACTTTAGCAATAATTGGAAACTCCTGGATAATCCCCTGCCACAGGATTGTTAGCCAGTAGTCAGTTAGGTCAGCTGCACAGTACCTGAACCTTTAAGCCATCCGGCAGTACTGTGAGGTAGATTACTTGGCTGCTTCCTTCAAACGAGTCACCATGCCCTTCCTGAGATACCAGCCATCAGCAAGGTCCTCTCCATTAGGGTCCTCCCCTGGAATATTCTCTGCTTGAGTGGCTTCTTCCCGCAGGACAGACAGCGCAGGATCAGCTTTTGTTAAGTAGGCCCCAGACAGGCTTCTGGGCCTACTTACAGCAAACACAGCAGCATAGCCTCCGGCCTGGAGGGCCATGAGGCGAGACGAAACCCCGGGGCACATGGCACTGCCCCTTAAATATCCGTCTCCCAGCATGCCCAGCTACAAAGAAGCTCCTGATTGGGCTTTTTTCTGGGAGAAAGAATATCCAATACACTTCAGCTGACTATTTCTCACACTGGCCTGTGAAAACAGTGTCACCTACTGGCAACAGTGGGAAATACGTACAACAGCCAAAGCTGGAACAGAACCAACAATTTACATAATCAACTCTGAGCTACTTACAGCTCAGATAACCCCTAAATTTACACATAGCGCCTACTTGAAAAGTAGCAGGGCGCTACATATTTATATGTAGCGCCCTCCTCACTCCACTCTTTTTCTTCAGCTCGTCTGTCTCTTGTCTAGGGGTACCTCTCAGAGGGGAAGGGAGCGGGGACACCACGCCTGGCCTTCACCACAGGTGTCAGTGTGATACAAGCAAAGTTCTTTTACCTTCGGGTCAGTGTTGTGCACCTGGAGCCTCCACCAAGAGTTACCTTGAACAATGTCTGTCAGGAAATGAGCCCCACATCATTAAAGTTCAACACTCCTTTATTCTTCTTGAATGAACACAATCAGTTGAACTCCCTTGGTAGAAACAGAACAGAAAAGGAGGTGTGGATGCGAGCAGGCCCAGACACAATGTGTTCTCCACTTTCCTCCCTGAAAGTGGGTTGCGGTCTCCGAGCGAGGGGAGAATTTCCTTCCAGGCGGTCTCCGATGAGAGACTCACCCGTCACTGGCAATATGCTGCACCAGGTCTTCGAGTGAGGAGCTCCCCCCGGTCCATTACGCCTTCCGGATTCGGGTACCCACTCCCGGGGTTCCCTAGGATCTCCTTCCCTCGCAGAACTCAGTGTTGGGCACTGAGCTCCGGACCTCCATCCGAGAACCTCACCCCAGGCTAAAGGTGCCTGGGATGGAACACGACCTCCGGCTGTCCTCTAGGCCTAGGCCCGCCTAGAGAACCGTCACGAACCACCGTCCACAGGCTGAAGGTGCCTGGGACTCGACCCCGTGACCAAGATGGCCGGCCCCTTTATACCCTCTCCCAGCAAGCACGGCGGGTTCCCCGCCCCACCATACCGCTGCCGAGGGAGGACAAAAAGGAAGCCCGGCACACAGCAATGATTCAACCCAAGCCCAGGGCGACAGCGCCACCTGCTGGGCTGCAGGGAATTACACATTACCAATGTCTCTGTCAGGTTCAAATTTACACCCGGGAAAGTACATACCCGCTACATATATAAAGATTTTCATGTATAATCTGTGAGTGTAATCATCTATATATCCTAATAGAAGAATGGATGGACCACAAGGCAGAGGGCAAAATGATGAAACATAACGTAGACTGCAGTATTTATATTCAACACAACGTGGCGATCTCACTTATTGTCAGTGGAACGCAAAGACAGGAAGTGATGCCAGCTATAGACAGGAAGTGATGTAAGAGTATAAATAGGAAGTTACGGGTGAGAGGTGAGTCGGGAGGAAGTAGAGAGAAGACATTGCTGGAAGTGGCAACAGAGGAGGTAATAAGATATTATTTTATATTTACACCCAGTAATCACTCACATAAAAGGAATAGGGGGCACTCTTTACGTCTAGAGAAAAAGAGTTTTACCCTCCACATACAGAAAGGCTTCTTCACAATAAGAGCTGTTGAAATACGGAATGGACTCCCTCAGGAACGAGTACTGGGCAGCTCGGTAGATTGTTTTAAAAAATAGTTTGATTCGTTCCTAAATGCAAAAAATATAAACATTTAGGTAGGTAAAATGAATATCTCCTAAATATTAACATTTATAGGTTTTATATTTATATATAACATTTACAGGATATTACCATTTTAGGTTTATAGGTGAGAACATGTTTGAGGTGATGGTAGTTGTTGTATTATGGACCCCCCCCCCCCCGAAAGCTTGTCCTGAAAAATTGTATGTTAGTGCAAATAAAGAAAAGTATGGCGGGCAGTACTCACTTGTTTCTGTAGGTAATAACATCAGAGATTAATGATCCAGGGAATATCCAAAAGTTTTTGGAAGATAAGAAAGGAATTTTTTTCCCCAGTTGGATCAATTTGGACCATGATGTTTAGGGGTTTTTGCTTTCCGAATCCCAAGTCTGTGCCATGAAAGATTGTACGCGTCTACTGGTGCTTTTGTTACTGTTTCCTCCACACACTCTGGTAATATTCTGTAAATGTAAATGTCCTTATTACTGTTCCACCTTACATCCGGTATCCCTATCAGAGTAATACATTGGGTGCCCCCATCATATTACCCACATAAATCAGTTGCCACCGTCAGAGTACCCCCCATACATCAGGTTTTCCCATCAGAGTGCCCCCTTACATCAGGTTTCTGCATCAGAAGGCCTCCTTACATCTGGTGTCTCCCATCAGTGTGCCCCCTTACATCATTTGTCCCCATCAGAGGGCCCCTTTATATAAGGTTCCCCCATCACAGTGACACCTTACATAGGGTGTCCCCATCAGAGTTCCAAATTACATCAGGTGTCCCCATCAGAGTGCCCCTTTACATCAGGTGTCCCCATCAGAGTGCCCCTTTACATAAGGTGTCCCCATCAGAGTGCCCCTTTACATCAGGTGTTCTCTTTAGAGTGCCCCTTACATCAGGTGTCCCCATCAGAGTGCCCCTTACATCAGGTGTCCCCATCAGAATTCTCCTTTACATTGGGTGTGCCCATCAGAGTGCCTCTTTACATCAGGTGTCCCCCTCAGAGCTCCCTCTTTACATCAGGTGCCCCCATCAGAGGGCCCCTTTACATCAGATGCCCCCATCAGAGTGTCCCTTTACATCAAGTGTCCCCATCAGAGTGTCTCCTTTACATCAAGTGTCCCCATCAGAGTGTCTCCTTTACATCAAGTGTCCCCATCAGAGTGTCTCCTTTACATAAGGTGGGCTTATCAGAGTGCCCCTTTACATAAAATTCGGGCATTGGCGTGCCCCTGTAAATCTCTGTGAAGTACACACACCATACTTGAGGACATGCAGGGAGCTGGAGCCAGAAGAGATAGCGAGCTGCAGGGCCAGAGCTGTGCCAAGAACCTTGCGGAAGAGGGTGGAGCGCACACGTGGCATCACAACATGCCGTGCGGCTAGGCAGGGAGTAAGAGACGGGAGAGATAGCGGGGTGGGGGGCGGGGCGCACCCGTGATCTCATTGGTTGCTGGGAGGCCCGTGGTCCCAACACCCAATGACTGCTGAGCAGTGGGCATCTGGTGCGTTCGACTGGCAGGCTGACTATCCGAAGAGGAGCTACGCTCAGTCCGTGGTCCAACAGCGGTGCGCCATTTAATGACAGCCACTCTGTCAACTGTGGGTATAGGATTCTGTATATGGAGGTTTTATATTCATTTATTTTTCTATTGGTCAAACAAGTCTTTTCAATCTTTTTTCAGGTCATTTATTCCATGGAGGAAGGGGAGTATTTAGGACACAAGGATCTCTACAAGGACATCATGATGGAGAATCAGCCGCCCCTCACATCACCGGGTAAGAGGAGACTTTATTGTAAAGGAGAGAGCAGTACGGAGGCTCCACCTAGATCCCCCATCATCTGATAAACACATAGAAACAATGTATTCAGTCAGTGTGTGTGTTTCCTACAGATGGATCCAGTAATGGGAACCCACCAGAGGGATGTCCCCGTCCTCTGTATTCCCGGGATTCCACACAGGTCAATATTAAAGAAGAGTTAAAAGAGGAGGATGATGAGGATGGTGTAATGGAGGAGACAGAGTTTCGAAAAGGACACAAGAAGCAGTACCAGGACACCAGGGTGGAGTCATCCAGCTACAGAGACCCACCAGAGAGATGTCCCCGTCCTCTGTATTCCCGGGATTCCACACAGGAAGGTCACACCATCCCTCACCATCATCAGGTAGATGAAGCTGAGCATGTAGACCTTAAAAATCATTCTAAGCTCTGACAGGACATTGGTCTACGTAATTTATTTTTCCTTTTAATAAGTATATTCTGTCATCTTTGGGGTTTAGGGTGAAGAACGGAAAGACATCAAAGTTGAGGTTAAAGAGGAAGAAGAAGAGATGTTGATGAGTGGAGATCAGCAGTCTATGGAGGAGAGAGATCCTCTGTATTCGCGGGATTCCACCCAAGAAGATAACAATTATAAAGAGAATGATCAGGTAGATGGGGCGGAGAGAAAAGAAAATAGTTCTATGAGAGGACATTCTTCTACGTAATCTCTTGTTCTTTTCCTATCATCTTTGGGGTTTAGGGTGAAGAACGGAAAGACATCAAAGTTGAGGTTAAAGAGGAAGAAGAAGAGAGGTTGGTGAGTGGAGATCAGCAGTCTATGGAGGAGGGGGAGATGATTATGGAAAGTAAACAGGAGGAATCTTCTCTACATATGGACACCAGTAAGTAATAAATAAAGAAACTGTTCACACTATTATATAATTATACGAGTATAAAATATGTATTTACATTGTTAGGTTGAGACAAATTTCCCAACTTTTTCATCTCCAGCATGGATGGGCGAGCGGTTCAGGCTAAGCATGAGTTGTGCCCCGAACATGGCCTGTTCTGGTGTTCGCCAAATACCCAAATTTTCTGTGTGCTCGGCAGGATGTTTGCCCGCTGAACGCACATTGAATAAGTTGTTAAGTAGCAGGAATCTGGCCACCACGTCCTCAACAATGGATGAGTCATCATCTGTCAGTGGGCTTCCCCGCTGACAGCTGAATGAAAAAAAAAATATCGCCTTTGGGTCTGGATTTTAAGGGGAACCCATGCCAAAATAAATTGTCAGGGATTCCCCTCCCAAGGATCTGGTATGGATTTTGAAGGAAACCCCCACGCCAAAATGAAAAGTAAAATGGTGTGGGGCCCCCCCAAAATCCATACCAGACCCTTATCTGAGCATGCAGGCCAGAAAAAATGGGTGGGGGGGGGAACGAGCCCCCCCCTCCTGTACCATCCTAGGCGACATTCCCTCAATATGGGTGGTGCTTTTGGGGTGGAGGAGGCTCTGCCCCCCCCACTCCAAATTACCTTGTCCCCATGTTGACAAGGTGTCCCCATCAGAGCTCCCTCTTCACATCAGATGGGGGCAAGGGCCTCTTCCCCACAACCTTGGGCTGTGGTTGTGGTGGTCTACGAGCAGGGGGCTTGGCGGAATCTGGAAGCCTCTTGGTGGTCTACGAGCAGGGGGCTTGGCGGAATCTGAAAGCCTCTTGGTGGTCTACGAGCAGGGGGCTTGGCGGAATCTGAAAGCCTCTTGGTGGTCTACGAGCAGGAGGCTTGGCGGAATCTGGAAGCCTCTTGGTGGTCTACGAGCAAGGGGCTTGGCGGAATCTGAAAGCCTCTTGGTGGTCTACGAGCAAGGGGCTTGGCGGAATCTGAAAGCCTCTTGGTGGTCTACGAGCAGGGGGCTTGGCGGAATCTGAAAGCCTCTTGGTGGTCTACGAGCAAGGGGCTTGGCGGAATCTGGAAGCCTCTTGGTGGTCTACGAGCAGGGGGCTTGGCGGAATCTGGAAGCCTCTTGGTGGTCTACGAGAAGGGGGCTTGGCGGAATCTGGAAGCCTCTTGGTGGTCTACGAGCAAGGGGCTTGGCGGAATCTGGAAGCCTCTTGGTGGTCTACGAGCAGGGGGCTTGGCGGAATCTGGAAGCCTCTTGGTGGTCTACGAGAAGGGGGCTTGGCGGAATCTGAAAGCCTCTTGGTGGTCTACGAGCAAGGGGCTTGGCGGAATCTGGAAGCCTCTTGGTGGTCTACGAGCAGGGGGCTTGGCGGAATCTGGAAGCCTCTTGGTGGTCTACGAGCAGGAGGCTTGGCGAAATCTGGAAGCCTCTTGGTGGTCTACGAGCAGGGGGCTTGGCGGAATCTGGAAGCCTCTTGGTGGTCTACGAGCAGGGGGCTTGGCGGAATCTGAAAGCCTCTTGGTGGTCTACGAGCAGGGGGCTTGGCGGAATCTGGAAGCCTCTTGGTGGTCTACGAGCAAGGGGCTTGGCGGAATCTGGAAGCCTCTTGGTGGTCTACGAGCAGGGGGCTTGGCGGAATCTGGAAGCCTCTTGGTGGTCTACGAGCAGGGGGCTTGGCGGAATCTGGAAGCCTCTTGGTGGTCTAAGAGAAGGGGGCTTGGGGGAATCTGAAAGCCTCTTGGTGGTCTACGAGCAAGGGGCTTGGCGAAATCTGGAAGCCTCTTGGTGGTCTACGAGCAAGGGGCTTGGCGAAATCTGGAAGCCTCTTGGTGGTCTACGAGCAGGGGGCTTGGCGGAATCTGGAAGCCTCTTGGTGGTCTACGAGCAGGGGGCTTGGCGGAATCTGGAAGCCTCTTGGTGGTCTACGAGAAGGGGGCTTGGGGGAATCTGAAAGCCTCTTGGTGGTCTACGAGCAAGGGGCTTGGCGAAATCTGGAAGCCTCTTGGTGGTCTACGAGCAGGGGGCTTGGCGGAATCTGGAAGCCTCTTGGTGGTCTACGAGCAGGGGGCTTGGCGGAATCTGGAAGCCTCTTGGTGGTCTACGAGCAGGAGGCTTGGCGAAATCTGGAAGCCTCTTGGTGGTCTACGAGCAGGGGGCTTGGCGGAATCTGGAAGCCTCTTGGTGGTCTACGAGCAGGGGGCTTGGCGGAATCTGAAAGCCTCTTGGTGGTCTACGAGCAGGGGGCTTGGCGGAATCTGGAAGCCTCTTGGTGGTCTACGAGCAAGGGGCTTGGCGGAATCTGGAAGCCTCTTGGTGGTCTACGAGCAGGGGGCTTGGCGGAATCTGGAAGCCTCTTGGTGGTCTACGAGCAGGGGGCTTGGCGGAATCTGGAAGCCTCTTGGTGGTCTAAGAGAAGGGGGCTTGGGGGAATCTGAAAGCCTCTTGGTGGTCTACGAGCAAGGGGCTTGGCGAAATCTGGAAGCCTCTTGGTGGTCTACGAGCAGGGGGCTTGGCGGAATCTGGAAGCCTCTTGGTGGTCTACGAGCAGGGGGCTTGGCGGAATCTGGAAGCCTCTTGGTGGTCTACGAGCAGGGGGCTTGGCGGAATCTGAAAGCCTCTTGGTGGTCTACGAGCAGGGGGCTTGGCGGAATCTGGAAGCCTCTTGGTGGTCTACGAGCAGGGGGCTTGGCGGAATCTGAAAGCCTCTTGGTGGTCTACGAGCAGGGGGCTTGGCGGAATCTGAAAGCCTCTTGGTGGTCTACGAGTAGGGGGCTTGGCGGAATCTGGAAGCCTCTTGGTGGTCTACGAGCAGGGGGCTTGGCGGAATCTGAAAGCCTCTTGGTGGTCTACGAGTAGGGGGCTTGGCGGAATCTGGAAGCCTCTTGGTGGTCTACGAGCAGAAGGCTTGGCGGAATCTGAAAGCCTCTTAAACAAGGGGGCACCCAGATCCTGACCCCCCCCATATGTGAATGAGTATGGGGTACATTGTAACCCTACCCATTCACCAAAAAAAGTGTCAAATAAAATAAAACACAGATGCAGTTTTTGCCGATTACTTTATGTAGATTAATCATCAATCTCTACGCCCCGCTGGACCCAAAAAAAGATTAACAAAAAAAAAAACTGCCGCCGACTGCCTGCTCCTCTGTCTGACAGTTCTTAAATAGGTAAGGGGCGGGGCCATCTGGCGGAACCTCCCCACGTGACGTCACCGATCCACCATTCATGGTCGGCACGCAAGTGTGTTCAAAAGTTTGACATGTTAGGCATCTATTTACTCGGCATAACATCATCTTTCATATTTTACAAAAAAAAAAATGAAATGTGTCTTTTTTTTCTTTTTAATTCGTTAAAGTGTATTTTTTCCACAATAATTGCGTTTGAAAAACTGCTGCGCAAATACCGTGTGACAGAAAAAAAACTGCCATTTTATTTCCTAGGGTCTCTGCTAAAAAAAAAAAAAAAAAAGAATATATATTGGGTCTGGGAATTATAAGTAGTTTTCTAGCAAAAAAAAAAAAAAAGGCGGGACTTCAAGTGGGTAATTATTGTTTTCTTACAGATGGACGCTTTGTTCTGAAAACCTCGGAAGGAGATCCAAATTTACCTCAAGAATTCAAGGCAGAAGATGATGACATCACACAATGTTCTCCAGGAGAAGATCCCATTATTCCAACCGCACATCACAGACCTCACCATCTGGAGGGATCAATGGATCCTTCTAATCCTGAGGAATCTTCTGATAAATCCCACACTATGACATCACATGTCCATCCTTCCCACACTATGACATCACATGTCCATCCATCCCATACTATGACATCACATGTCCATCCATCCCACACTATGACATCACATGTCCATCCATCCCACACTATGACATCACATGTCCATCCATCCCACACTATGACATCACATGTCCATCCATCCCACACTATGACATCACATGTCCATCCTTCCCACACTATGACATCACATGTCCATCCTTCCCACACTATGACATCACATGTCCATCTAAGATCAATGGATCCTTCTAATCCTGAGGAATCTTCTGATAAATCCCACACTATGACATCACATGTCCATCCATCCCACACTATGACATCACATGTCCATCCATCCCACACTATGACATCACATGTCCATCTAAGATCAATGGATCCTTCTAATCCTGAGGAACCTTCTGATAATTCCCATAATATGACATCACATGTCCATCCTTCCCACACTATGACATCACATGTCCATCCATCCCATACTATGACATCACATGTCCATCCATCCCACACTATGACATCACATGTCCATCCATCCCACACTATGACATCACATGTCCATCCATCCCACACTATGACATCACATGTCCATCCATCCCACACTATGACATCACATGTCCATCCTTCCCACACTATGACATCACATGTCCATCCTTCCCACACTATGACATCACATGTCCATCTAAGATCAATGGATCCTTCTAATCCTGAGGAATCTTCTGATAAATCCCACACTATGACATCACATGTCCATCCATCCCACACTATGACATCACATGTCCATCCATCCCACACTATGACATCACATGTCCATCTAAGATCAATGGATCCTTCTAATCCTGAGGAACCTTCTGATAATTCCCATAATATGACATCACATGTCCATCCTTCCCACACTATGACATCACATGTCCATCCATCCCATACTATGACATCACATGTCCATCCATCCCACACTATGACATCACATGTCCATCCATCCCACACTATGACATCACATGTCCATCCATCCCACACTATGACATCACATGTCCATCCATCCCACACTATGACATCACATGTCCATCCTTCCCACACTATGACATCACATGTCCATCCTTCCCACACTATGACATCACATGTCCATCTAAGATCAATGGATCCTTCTAATCCTGAGGAACCTTCTGAGAAATCCCACACTATGACATCACATGTCCATCTAAGATCAATGGATCCTTCTAATCCTGAGGAACCTTCTGAGAAATCCCATACTATGACATCAGATGTCCTTCTAAGATCAATGGATCCTTCTAATCCTGAGGAACCTTCTGATAAATCCCACACTATGACATCACATGTCCATCCATCCCACACTATGACATCACATGTCCATCTAAGATCAATGGATCCTTCTAATCCCAAGGAGTCGTCTTTATGTGACAGGGGTCACACGGGCGAGCGTCCCTTTTCATGTTCAGAGTGCGGGAAATGTTTCACTACACAAAATAACCTTTTTAGACCGCAGGCAATTCATACTGGTGAGCGTTCTTTTTCATGTGCAGAGTGCGAGAAATGTTTCACTGCGAAGGGGAGCCTTCTTAGACACCAGGCAATTCATACCGGTGAGCGTCCTTTTTCGTGTTCAGTGTGCGGCAAATGCTTTCCTAGGGTTGATCACCTTCTTTTACACCAGAGAAAACACGCGGATGAGCGTCCTTTTTCATGTTCAGGGTGCGGGAAATGTTTTACCGACAAAGGAGTACTACGTATACACCAAAGAAGTCACACGGGTGAGCGTCCTCATTCATGCACAGAGTGCGGGAAGTGTTTCCCTGATAAAGGAAAACTTCTTGTACACCAGAGAATTCACACGGGCGAGCGTCCTTTTTCATGTTCAGAGTGCGGGAAATGTTTCACTGTGAAAGGGAGCCTTCTTATACACCAGAGAATACACACAGGGGAGCGTCCTTTTTCATGTTCAGAGTGCGGGAAATGTTTTATCGACAAAGGAGGACTACGTATACACCAAAGAAGTCACACGGGTGAGCGTCCTCATTCATGTACAGAGTGCAGGAAGTGTTTCACTGATAAAGGAAAACTTCTTATACACCAGAGAGTTCACACAGGGGAGCGTCCTTTTTCATGTCCAGAGTGCGGGAAATGTTTCCCTGCGAAAGGGGGCCTTCTTAGGCACCAGAAAGTACACACAGGGGAGAGTCCTTTTTCATGTTCAGAGTGCTGGAAAAGTTTCACTGAGAAAGGAAACCTTCTTCTACACCAGAGAATACACACAGGGGAGCGTCCTTTTTCATGTTTAGTGTGCGGGAAATGTTTTACTGACAAAAGAGGACTTCATATACACCAAAAAGGTCACACGGGTGAGCGTCCTCATTCATGTACAGAGTGCGGGAAGTGTTTCCGTGCGAAAGGGAGCCTTCTTGCACACCAGAAAAGTCACACGGATGAGCGTCCCTTTTCATGTTCAGAGTGCGGGAAATGTTTTACTACGAAAAGGGACCTTCTTAGACACCAGACAATTCATACCGGTGAGCGTCCTTTTTCATGTTCAGTGTGCGGGAAATGCTTTCCTAGGGTTGATCACCTTAATTTACACCATAAAATACACACAGGAGAGCGTCCTTTTTCATGTTCAGAGTGCGGAAAATGTTTTACTGACAAAGGAGGACTACGTAAACACCAAAGAAGTCACACGGGTGAGCGTCCTCATTCGTGTACAGAGTGCGGGAAGTGTTTCACTGATAAAGGAAATCTTCTTAGACACCAGAGAATACACACAGGGCAAAGTCCTTTTTTTATGTTCAAATCCAGACTCCGCCCCCAGATTTCTCCATAAAGAGGACCGGTCACGGCCCATGCTGTAGTAAGAGATGTTGTTCATCCTTTATGAAAACAATAAAGTTAAAACAAAAAAAGAAATTAAAAAAAGAAACAGTGTAAAAAATATTTTTTTTTTCCAACGACTGCCATTTCTTTTTCTCTAGGGAGACCCATAAAATGCAGCTTTACTGTGCCCATCATCACTCCAGACTCACCATTGCCCAGATGATGGATCACACACACACACACACAGAGGGCATCCCCCGCTGTGTGTCACGGAGCTGGATCTGTGTTTGGCGGCGCGGTGTAACAAGGTCCCGCCCCCCTAGCTCATGTTATAGTAGGTTGAATCAGTGTTCCGCCTATGAAATGAGCCGGTCTAGGGGGGCGGGACCTTGTTACACCGCGCCGCCGAACACAGACCCAGGAGATGCCTGCTGTGTGTATGTTGCATTTTATGGGACACAGTGAGGCTGCATTCATGGGCAGTGAGGCTGCATTCACGGGCACAGTCAGGCTGCATTCATAGGCAGTGAGGCTGCATTCACGGGCACATTGAGGCTGAATTCATAGGCAGTGAGGTTGCATTCATGGGCACAGTGAGGCTGCATTTATGGGCAGTAAGGCTGCATTCATAGGCAGTGTGGCTGCATTCATGGACAGTGAGGCTGCATTTATGGGCACAATGAGGTTGCATTCATGGGCAGTGAGGCTGCATTCACGGGCACAGTGAGGCTGCATTCATAGGCAGTGTGGCTGCATTCATGGGCACAGTGAGGCTGCATTCATGGGCACAGTGAGGCTGCATTTATGGGCAGTGAGGCTGCATTCACGGGACCAGTGAGGCTGCATTCACGGGCACAGTGAGGCTGCATTCATAGGCAGTGTGGCTGCATTCATAGGCAGAGTGAGGCTGAATTCATGGACAGTGAGGCTGCATTCTTGGGCACAGTGAGGCTGTATTCATGGGCACAATGAGGTTGCATTCATGGGCAGTGAGGCTGCATTCATGGGCACAGTGAGGCTGCATTCATAGGCAGTGTGGCTGCATTCACGGGCACAGTGAGGCTGCATTCACGGACACTGAGCTGCATTCATGGGCAATGAGGCTGCATTCATGGGCACAGTGAGGCTGCATTCATGGGCACAGTGAGGCTGCATTCATGGGCACAGTGAGGATGCATTCATGGGCACAGTGAGGCTGCATTTGTGGGCACAGTGAGGCTGCATTCATGGGCAGTGTGGCTGCATTCATGGGCACAGTGAGGCTGAATTCATGGACAGTGAGGCTGCATTCCTGGGCACAGTGAGGCTGCATTCACGGGCACAGTGAGGCTGCATTCACAGGCACAGTGAGGCTGCATTCATAGGCAGTGTGGCTGCATTCATGGGCACAGTGAGGCTGCATTCACGGACACAGTGAGGCTGCATTCACGGCACAGTGAGGCTGCATTCACGGGCACAGTGAGGCTGCATTTACGGGCACAGTGAGGCTGCATTCACGGGCACAGTGAGCTGCATTCATGGGCAATGAGGCTGCATTCATGGGCACAGTGAGGCTGCATTCATGGGCAATGAGGCTGCATTCACGGACACAATGAGGCTGCATTTACGGACACAATGAGGCTGTATTCAGGGGCACAGTGAGGCTGCATTCACGGGCACAGTGAACTGCATTCATGGGCACAGTGAGGCTGCATTCATGGGCACAGTGAGGCTGCATTCACGGGCATAGTGAGGCTGCATTCACCCATAGTCAACACACCTCTCCATCCTTCTCCAATGTACTCCCTGCTTCTGGTTTCTTCATTTAATGTGGAGTAAAAATGGGCCATAATACAGTTAGAATGAAAAAAAAAAAAAAGAAGAAGACTTTAGAGAAAAGAATATACAGTACTTACCTCACATACTTACCTCCGTACTGCAGGAGGTGACAGCTTCCCATTCACGGCTCGTTGGTTGCCATGGCCATATTTGGTCAATGACATCAGCCAACATCCTCCCTCCTTGGTTTACATACAGCTGTTGGCTGAGGAATCCTTCCTCTCTCTCGGGGTTCTAGCCACCAATAATCTCTGAGTTGGGCTCAGGCGGTTAGTTGGATTTGGTTCACAATTTGTGAACTTCTTAAAAAAAATTTAGGTTCTTTCGCTGTGCGCCCCTCTGGGATTCAAACGCACGTTCACCAATCATCAGTAAAGGTTATGAATCTGGACCTTCAAAAAACAACAAGCCTTTCCGGCTTTGTTACCGACAACCCTTGGCCTCTGACCCTGTTCAAAAAACCCTCTGCCAGAAGGACCCCTACTCTAGAAACATGGTGTCCGCTCTCTACGCTTCACAAATATACTCTCTTGGCCTGGTAGACTTTCCTACATGGACACGTGGGAAAAGGACTCGGGCACTGCCCTGCCCTGACCAATAGGATTGGAACGACATTTGGTCGGCCACCTCCAAGTGTTCACACAACTCTTTAGCCCAAGAAAAATGGATAGAAACTAGTCTCAAGCTGGTATATGACCCCCATCACATATTCCAATTTGTCCCCAGTACCTCCCCCCACTGCCCCCCACTGCCACTCGTACAGTTTTACATATCAATCTCGCCCATAACCCATGGGAGGCTCTGTTTTATAAACCTTTACCACACCTAAATAAACATCAGAGTCAGATGGTGGTCAGTGGCGGCTGGTGCTCAAAATTTTTGGGGGGGCGCAAACAAACTGAAAAAAATAAAAAACATCAATTGTCGCCACTGTGCCGTTAAACGCAGCCACTGTGCCCAAACGCCACCTGTTTGCCCCCTCAAATGCAGCCAGTTTCCCCCCAAATACAGCCAGTTTGTCCCCAAATGCAGCCAGTTTGTCCCCAAATGCAGCCAGTTTCCCCCCAAATACAGCCAGATTCTCCCCAAATGCAGCCAGTTTGTCCCCAAATGCAGCCAGTTTGTCCCCAAATACAGCCAGTCTCCCCCCAAATACAGCCAGTTTCTCCCTAAATGCAGCCAGTTTGTCCCCAAATACAGCCAGTTTGTCCCCAAATGCAGCCAGTTTGTCCCCATATACAGCCAGTTTCCCCCCAAATACAGCCAGTTTGTCCCCAAATGCAGCCAGTTTGTCCCCATATACAGCCAGTTTCCCCCCAAATACAGCCAGTTTGTTCCCAAATGCAGCCAGTTTGTCCCCAAATACAGCCAGTTTGTCCCCAAATGCAGCCAGTTTCCCCCCAAATGCAGACAGTTTGTCCCCATATACAGCCAGTTTCCCCCCAAATACAGCCAGTTTGTCCCCAAATGCAGCCAGTTTGTCCCCAAATGCAGCCAGTTTGTCCCCAAATGCAGCCAGTTTGTCCCCAAATGCAGCCAGTTTCCCCTCCATATACAGCCAATTTTCCCCCAAATGCAGCCAGTTTGTCCCAAAATGCAGCCAGTTTCTCCTCCAAATACAGCCAGTTTCCCCCCAAATACAGCCAGTTTTCCCCCTAATACAGCCAGTTTTTCCCCTAATACAGCCAGTTTTCCCCCAAATTCAGCCAGTTTGTCCCCAAATGCAGCCAGTTTGTCCCCATATACAGGCAGGTTGTCCCCAAATGCAGACAGTTTCCCCCCAAATGCAGCCAGTTTCCCCCCAAATGCAGCCAGTTTCCCCCCAAATGCAGCCAGTTTGTCCCCAAATACAGCCAGGTTGTCCCCAAATGCAGACAGTTTCCCCCAGCCCTGCACTTACCTTCCTCGGGTCAGCGCCGTCCTTCTTCCGTCCTCGATGTCCTCTCCCGCCCTCAATGTCGCTTCAGCCAATCAGGTTACCGGTAACCAGACCCAGTGAACCTGATTGGCTGAAACGCCTGTCAGTGTTAACCAGGGAACGCACCCCTCGTGCTTCCCCTGGTTAACTATTCGGAAGCCGATTACAGGATAGACACTTCCAAACACCAACCAGCCGCTGTTATTCAGATGGCCGGCACTCAATAGGGGGCCAGCCATCTGAATAGTGGGCGGCAGTGGCGGCGACAATACATAGGTTCTTGCAATTCATGAACCTATGTATTGTTGTAGTCAGTGACGGGCGCAGGAGCGAGAGGGGGTGGCGCTCCTGCGCCCACTATGGACGCACCGCCACTGATGGGGGTGTTTGTGTTCTTGGCAGACTGGCAGATCTTAGATAAAGCCTATAGATGTCCATCACTACATTTTTATGAGGTCAAATAGAGGCTTATGGGGACCATGGTACACAAAACGGTGACCTCCATATGATACTTAAAGCGGAGTTCCACCCAGAAACTGAACTTTCCGCTTTTTGGAATCCTCCCCCCCCTCCGGTGTCACATTTGGCATCTTTCAGGGGGGAGGAGGGAGCAGATACCTGTGTAATACAGGTCTCCGCTCCCACTTCTGGGCATAGATCACTGCAGTGATCACGGTGACCTACACCACGTCCGGCGCCTACTCTGTCCCCCCCCCGCTGTCTTCTGGGAGACACACAGGTCCAAGAAGACAGCAGGGACCAGTGAGGTCATGCAGCGCGACTCGCGCATGAGCAGTAGGGAACCAGGAAGTGAAGCCGCAAAGCTTCACTTCCTGATTCCCTTACCGAAGATGTCGGCGGCAGCACCCGAGAGCCGAGGGAGAGATCGGCTTTGGGTGCCGACATTGCGGGCGCCCAGGACAGGTAAGTGTCCATTAGGCTTGTGCAATTCGTTTCGTAACGAATTGAAATTCGTCCGAATTTAGCAACTTTCGGACATTCGGAAGCATTCGAATTTCCGAACAAAGCAATTACGAATAAGACCGAATCCGAAATAAATTATACCGCAAATAGCGAATGCCCGAATGTCTTCGGCATAATTCGTTATGAAAAAGTTACGAATGTACGAATCCATACGAAGCACAATAACACTCACTCTGCTCTGCTCTCTGCTTCTCCCACACCGTGCTGAACTCCCTCTCAAAATGGTGTACAGGGGCGGAGGTTATAGCCGCATGTAAAAAACGAAAGTAAAATAAGAGATTTCGAATCCATTCGAAGCACAATAACACTCTGCTCTGCTCTCTGCTTCTCCCTCACCGTGCTGAACCCTCTCAAAATGGTGTACAGGGGCGGAGCCTATAGCCGCATGTAAAAAACGAAAGTAAAATACGAGATTTCGAATCGTTACAAATAACCGCTATGTATTTAGAAAAGTACAAATCCATTCGAAGCACATTAGGCATAATAGGCAGCGTCGTTGTGAGAGAGACACGGAAAATTACGAATCAACGAACCCAAAAAAAGTTACGAAAGTAGGAGTTGTGTCCAGAATCAACGAAAAACAACGTACTCTACCGAAAGTACGAATTATAAAGCAACAAAAAATTCAACGAAAAATGTCGCTTGCAAAAATACGAATGAGTCCGAACACGAAAAATCCCGTCTAGCAAAATTACGAATGATTACGAATCAACAGGACCGGAAAGAAACGAACCGAAACGGAACGAATTTTTCCGTTGTGCACAAGTCTAGTGTCCATACTCTATATTAAATTGAAACTAAGAGGTTGGGACTTTTAGGTGAGGCCAGCTAGATGTACCTCCATCCCCGATAGGTTGATATAGAAGAACTAAATTTTTGGGACTTTGAATTGAAGCGTGCAGCCAGGAAAATAACATTGCATGATACTATAATGCTGTCTGGTGGTGGAGCCATCTATAGTGCCATATAGTAAATGCATAGACATGTAGTAACCATCATAGTAAAGTAAAAAAACTGCGGTGTGAGTTCAACTCCGGCCCAGGGCAACAACGCCACCTATAGGCCCAGGGAACCTCACACCACCAGAGTCCTCCAAGAACCATAAAAGGGTCTCAGATTCCCTAACAATCAGTGCATCTGGGTTACACTACCACCCAGATGCTTCCCCTAAATTCAAATACCCGCTACACAACATTACTTATTTAGCTACCACTGCACCTATTATATTAATGGATGAAATGCTACAATTTTTTACCCATAAATAATCACTATGCCATGCACCATCTACTATATTATAATTTCTATATTGATCCCTACATCTACTTACTATTAATACTATTATATTATAATTTTTTCAGGTGGTATACACCCTTATGTCCTTTTCACAACCCATGGGGCAACTACCCTCGGAATGTTCTTTCCCTGGTTGGTTTTTCCATCTTCATGCTTTTGGGGTTAGCCGCCTCAGGTTCCGGGGCGGACTGACATTCCAGCCTACCTCCAGTTCCCTCAGTCCATGTCCCGTTTCTGATTTGACTTGCAAGTATGAGTGACCAATTTTTACTATTTCTATTTTTCTATAGTCTTTATTACATTTTTACATGACCACTCATCATATCTACTTTTAAACATCTTTAGACAATATCTCTGCATCTGCTCCTGAAGAGTAGCGCTACAGCTACGAAACGCGTCAAGCTAATAGATGCCTTCCCTGCTGTTCTTTTTATTCAAGATACCATGATTACGGTTCACTGGAATATACCTATATATTACTTACTGTGGGAATACGTTGCAACTAGTCTGGTGTGTCATCATTATGTCATTACTGTGGCTCTAGGCCAATATGCTATCAGTGTGTCATTATGCTATTTTGTTAATTTATTACTATGTATCATGTCATTGGATATTTTTTTTTTTACTTTACTATGATGGTTACTACATGTCTATGCATTTGCTATATGGCACTATAGATGGCTCCACCACTAGACAGCATTATAGTATCATGCAATGCTATTTTCCTGGCTGCACGCTTCAATTCAAAGTCCCAAAAATTGAGTTCTTCTATATGATACTGTATATTAAACGTCAACAGCTGCTGTATTTGTAGCTGCTGACTTTTATTTTTATTTTTTTCGGCAGAAATTTAATGTTACTCATGCAAAATATTTGAGGGTCTAGGGCCCATGGCTGGACTACAATGATCACATGCGTCTAGACGTAGACTTTCTCTCGTAACTGACCACTGTAAGCTAGAGCAGGGGTGGACAACCTCGGCCCTCCAGCCGTTTTGGAACTACAAGTCCCATGAGACATTGCAAGACCCTGAGAAGCACAGGCATGACTCCTAGAGGCAGAGGCATGAGGGGATTTGCAGTTTCACCACAGCTGGAGGGCCAAGGTTGCCTACCCCTGAGCTTGAAGGACATTACTGCTTGCTGGATCTCATGGGATCCCCCAAACCTACCCCTCCCAGGTTCCAGTCCAACCCCTGGCCTCCCCTTTTTATTGTTTGTTCCTTTTCCTCTTTGTTTCTACTTATTTTCCCTATTTTCTTTGCTCAACTAGATGTTTTTACCACTCCAACGAACTGGCATTTTTCGTGAACTACCCTTGATAAGGTGACATTTACTGGTCTTGCAAACGAGAAATACCCATGGGACTGAACTAGGGTGACCACGTGTCCCGAATTGCCCGGGACAGTCCCGCATTTTGCAGGTCTGTCCCGGGCACCTTCATTCCAGGACAATACAGTGTCCCGGAATGAAACTGACGCAGCCACCCCCACCCCCCGGGCCAATCTGATGCCCCCAAAAAAGGCCGCCACATCACCGCTTTACTCACTGACAATACTTGTCCTGGTTGGGAATGCCTGGAGGAGCACAATCCCACCCCCTGCTTGTGATTGGAGAAATCATAAATCCCGCCTCTTGTATCCAATCACTGTGCTGTGATTCGTTACAGCACAAGCTGATTTTTGGGAATGGTAGTTTGGAAATGTGGTCACCCTAGACTGAACTAGGGTGACCACATTTCCAAACTACCATTCAGGGACACCCTCCCTTCCCAAAAATCAGCTTGTGCTGTAACGAATCACAGCACCGTGATTAAACACACGAGGCAGGATTTATGATTTCTCCAATCACAAGCAGGGGGCGGGGATTGTGCTCCTTCAGGCATTCCCGGCCAGGACAAGTACTGTCAGTGAGTAAAGCAGTGATGTGGCGGACTTTTTTGGGGGCATCTGATTGGCCCGGGGGGTGGCTGTGTCAGTTTCATTCCGGGACACTGTATTGTCCTGGAATGAATGTGCCCGGGACAGGTCTGCAAAATACGGGACTGTCCCGGGCAATCCGGGACACGTGGTCACCGTAGACTGAACACCTTACTTGTCCTTAAACTCACACCTCTTCATCATTCCTTGATGTGGTTAATGGGAGCTCTGCTCCGTGCCTCTCTTTTTCGATGTCATTTTCGTACACTTGTCTTTTGTATGTCAGTTCTCTGTAGTTTTCTCACAAAACGTAATAAATTCTTTGTGAGACAAAAAAACATCAAATGATTGTTTTTTTTTTATTATATGTCTCCCATTTATTAAATTTTACCTGAATGTGTCTGTCATAATGTATTCATGTAACGGAAAAATGAACTACAAGGCAGCAGGGAAAATATTCAAACGTAATGTAGGGTGCAGCTACTAAAAACACCACAAGATGGCGATATCACTTACCGTGTTTCCCGCTCAGACAGGAAGTGATGTAGAGTAAGAACAGGAAGTGATGTCACACAAAGACAGGAAGTTATAAAGACAGGAAGACCTGAGGGAGAGAGTGGAGAGCAAACGTAGCTGGATTACACAGAGGAGGTAATAAGATATTATTTTCTATTTACACCCAGTAACTCCCCGTCACGTCCGTCCTCTTCCTCCATAGTCACTGTGACGTCTTTTATTTACAATACTTACTGCTACACACATAATATAATGTATGTGAGTTATTGTGTATGTTAATGTGTATTGTGTAGTTAATGTGAGTTATTTTGTAATATGTGCTTAGATATATCCTAATTATATTATTCTGATTTTATCCAATTCAGTGCCAGAGCTCTGAGAAAGTTCTGAATGCTGTACTGATATACACGACTCCTGAATGCAAGACGTAAAAGACAAACCTAACATTTATTCAAAATTTGTGTTCCAACAGATGGACTGTAAGTTAAATACCTCAGAGTGTTATCTTATTATGTCTCCAGATTGTACTGCAGAAGACAGTGACGTTGCACAATATTCTCCAAAAGTAATACTTTAATTAAAAATTAATGAATCCTAATCCTGAGGAATCTTCTGATAAATCCCATACTATGACATCACATGTCCATCTAAGATCAATGGATCCTCCTAATCCTGAGGAACCTTCTGATAAATCCCATACTATGACATCAGATGTCCATCTAAGTTCAATGGATCCTTCTAATCCTGAGGAACCTTCTGATAAATCCCATACTATGACATCACATGTCCATCTAAGATCAATGGATCCTTCTAATCCTGAGGAACCTTCTGATAAATCCCATACTATGACATCACATGTCCATCTAAGATCAATGGATCCTCCTAATCCTGAGGAACCTTCTGATAAATCCCATACTATGACATCACATGTCCATCTAAGATCAATGGATCCTTCTAATCCTGAGGAACCTTCTGATAAATCCCATACTATGACATCACATGTCCATCTAAGATCAATGGATCCTCCTAATCCTGAGGAACCTTCTGATAAATCCCATACTATGACATCAGATGTCCATCTAAGATCAATGGATCCTTCTAATCCTGAGGAACCTTCTGATAAATCCCATACTATGACATCACATGTCCATCTAAGATCAATGGATCCTTCTAATCCTGAGGAACCTTCTGATAAATCCCATACTATGACATCAGATGTCCATCCTTCCCACACTATGACATCACATGTCCATCTAAGATCAATGGATCCTTCTAATCCTGAGGAACCTTCTGATAAATCCCATACTATGACATCACATGTCCATCTAAGATCAATGGATCCTCCTAATCCTGAGGAACCTTCTGATAAATCCCATACTATGACATCAGATGTCCATCTAAGATCAATGGATCCTTCTAATCCTGAGGAACCTTCTGATAAATCCCATACTATGACATCACATGTCCATCTAAGATCAATGGATCCTTCTAATCCTGAGGAACCTTCTGATAAATCCCATACTATGACATCACATGTCCATCTAAGATCAATGGATCCTTCTAATCCTGAGGAACCTTCTGATAAATCCCATACTATGACATCACATGTCCATCTAAGATCAATGGATCCTTCTAATCCTGAGGAACCTTCTCGTAAATCCCATACTATGACCTCGGATGTCCAACTAAAATCAACAGATCCTTCTAATCCTGAGGAATCTTCTGATAAATTACTTTCTATGACATCAGATGTCCATCTAAGATCAATGGATCCTTCTAATCCTGAGGAACCTTCTGATAAATCCCTTACTATGACATCACATGTTCATCTAAGATCAATGGATGCTTTTAATTCTGAGGCATCTTCTAATAAACCATATAACATGGCTTTAGATTTCCATCTAAGATCGATAGATCCTTCTAATCCTGAGGAATCTTCTGATAAATTACTTTCTATGACTTCTGATGTCCATCTAGGATCAACAGATCCTTCTAATTACGTGGAATCTTCTGATAAATCCCACACTATGACATCACATGTCCATCTAAGATCAATGGATGCTTTTAATCCTGAGGAACCTTCTGATAAATCCCATACTATGACATCACATGTCCATCTAAGATCAATGGATCCTTCTAATCCTGAGGAACCTTCTGATAAATCCCACACTATGACATCACATGTCCATCTAAGATCAATGGATCCTTCTAATCCTGAGGAACCTTCTGATAAATCCCATACTATGACATCACATGTCCATCTAAGATCAATGGATCCTTCTAATCCTGAGGAACCTTCTGATAAATCCCATACTATGACATCACATGTCCATCTAAGAACAATGGATCCTTCTAATCCTGAGGAACCTTCTGATAAATCCCACACTATGACATCACATGTCCATCTCAGATCAATGGATCCTTCTAATCCTGAGATATCTTCTGATAAATCACAAACTATGACTTCAGATGTCTGCCCAAGTTCTCACAATGAACATGCTTATTCGTGTTCAGAGTGTGGGAAACATTTCGCTAAGAAGGCTTACATGGTTAATCACCAGAGAATTCACATTAGCGATCGTCCATTCTCCTGTTCAGAGTGTAGGAGAAGTTTTGCTAAGAAAATTTACCTAGATGATCACCAGAAAATTCACACAGGTGATTGTCCATTTTCCTGTTCCGAGTGCGGGAAAGGTTTTGCTAGGAAGACTTACCTGGTTAGTCACCGGAAAATTCACACTGGTGATTTTCCGTTTTCCTGTTCAGAGTGTGGGAAACGTTTTGCTAAGAAGATTTACCTGGTTAATCACCAGAAAACTCACACTGGTGACTGTCCATATTCCTGTTCAGAGTGCGGGAAAAGTTTTACACAGAAAGCCTTCCTTCTAACACACCAGAGGAGTCACACAGGTGAACGTCCTTTTTCTTGTTTAGAGTGCGGGAAAGGTTTTACACAGAAAATCTCCCTTCTTATACACCAGAGAAGTCACACAGGTGAGCGCCCTTTTTCCTGTTTAGAGTGCGGGAAATGTTTCGCACAAAAAATCACCCTCCTTGTGCACCAGAGAGGTCACACCGGCGAGCGCCCTTTTTCCTGTTCAGAGTGCGGAAAATGCCTCATTGACAGAGGAAACCTTGTTATACACCAGAGAGTTCACACAGGGGAGCGGCCTTATTCCTGTTCTGAGTGCGGGAAAAGCTTCATTAAAAAGGGGGACCTTTTTAGACACCAGATAATTCATACAGGCAAGCGTCCTTATTTATGTTCAGAGTGCGGGAAATGTTTCAATCAGAAAAGAAACCTTAATAAACACAAGACCCTACACACGGTTGAGCGTCCTTTCCCTTGTTCAGAGTGCGGACAATCTTTAATTAAAAAAGAAAAGCTTATTGCACACCAGAGAACTCACACAGGGAAGCACCCTTTTTCGTGTGCAGAGTGCGGGAAATGTTTTACTAACAAAGTAAACCTTCTCGGACACCAGAGAACTCACACAGGTGAGCGTCCCTATTCATGTTTAGAGTGCGGGAGATGTTTCACTAGCAAAGGATACCTTATTAGGCATCAGAAAACTCACACGGGTGAGCGTCCTCATTCGTGTTCAGAGTGCGGGAAGTGTTTCACCCTGAAAGTAGACCTTGTTAGACATCAGAGAATTCACACGGGCGAGCGGCCCTTTTCCTGTTCAGAGTGCGGAAGAAGTTTTACTGACAAAGGAAACTTTGTTAGACACCAGAGAATTCACAAGGGCGAGCGTCCGTATTCATGCTCAGAGTGCGGGAAATCTTTCTTCGAGAAATACTCGCTTTTTAAACATCTGAAAGTACACACCGCAGAGCCTGTTCAGTGCCTTCAGAGTGCGAGAAATGTTTTATAGACATGTGCAATTCGTTTCATTCCGAATTCGTTTTTTAACGCATTTCGACATATTCGTAAATTTGAATATTCGAAAATTCCGAATTTATGAATTTCCGGTTTTTTAATTTACAAAATTGGATTGGCCCCTTTAGTTCCAGTGAAGACATTATGGACCTTGCTTTATGCACTGGTGGGCAGTCATGTTGGAACAGGAAGGGGCCGTCCCCAAACTCTTCCCACAAAGTTGGGAGCATGAAATTGTCCAAAATGTCTTGGTATTCTGACGCCTTAAGTGTTCCCTTCACTGGAAATAAGGGGCCAAGCCCAACCCCTGAGAAACAGTGCACAAAGCAAGGTCCATAAAGACTTGGACGAGTGAGTTTGGGTGGAGGAACTTGACTGGCCTGCACAGAGTCCTGACCTCAACCCGATAGAACACCTTTGGGATGAATTAGAGCGGAGACTGCGAGCCAGGCCTTCTCATCCAGCATCAGTGCCTGACCTCACAAATGCGCTTCTGGAAGAATGGTCAAACATTCCCATAGACACACACCTAAACCTTGTGGACAGCCTTCCCAGAAGAGTTGAAGCTGTTATAGCTGCAAAGGGCGGGGCCAAATCTATATTGAACCCTACGGACTAAGACTGGGATGCCATTAAAGTTCATGTGCAACTAAAGGCAGGTGTCCCAATACTTTTGGTAATATAGTGCAAATCTGAAAATTGATCAATCCTGATGTACTGATATCTCATTTCTCATTTCTTGATGCCTGAAAATGCCAGGACAGTACAAACTCCCACCCCCACTAATGACCCCCTTTTTGGAAAGTAGACAGTCTGAGCCATTTAGTAAGAGGCATGGTGTTTGCTTTTTTTTAAGTTGTCATTTTTTGCCACAATTTTTCGGAAAATTATGAAATAAAAAAAAGTCACTTTTTTTTTTTTCTTTTTTTTTTTTTTTTTTACATACTGTCACCAGTACAGTACGGCGTCATTGTATAACTGGTGTGGAGGTGATCAGGGACACTGATTGGTGACCATACGAAAAAAAAATGTTATTCGATTAGTAAACTCTTAAGCCCTGTACACACGATCGGATTTCCTATGGTTTTTAAACCAATGCATTTTTTCATCGGAAATCCGATGAAGCTGACTTTCATCAGTCTTGCCTACACACCATCAGTCAAAAAACCGACCGTCCCAAACGCGGTGACGTAAAACACTTCAATGAGCCGAGAAAAATGAAGTTCAATGCTTCTGAGCATGCGTCGACTTGATTCTGAGCATGCGTGGGTTTTTTTATCCGATGGAGTTCCCCACAGACGATAGTAATTTGCTTATCGGTTTTTTAACCATCGGATAAATTTAAAACATGTTCTATTTTTAAACACCGATGGAAAAAAGACAGATGGGGCCCAATACACGATCGGTTTGTCCGATTTAAAAAAGTCCATCGGACTGATTTCATCGGTAAAACCGATCGTGTGTATACGGCTTAACACACGATCGGAAAATCCGACAAGAAAACCGTGGATTTTTTTCCGATGGAATGTTGGCTCAAACTTGTGTTGCATACACACAGTCACACAAAATTCCGACCGTCAAGATCGCGGTGACGTACAAGACGTACGACGAGCCGAGATCAATGAAGTTCAATAGGCAGTTCGGCTCTTCTGCTTGATTCTGAGCGTGCGTGTTCTTTTGCGCGTCGGAATTGCATACAGATGATTGGAATTTCCGACAAGAACTTTTCTTGTCGGAAAATTTGAGAACTAGCTCTCAAACTTTTCTTGCCGGAAATTCCCGCAGAAAAAGTCCGATGGAGCCTACACACGGTCGGAAATTTCCGACAAGAACTTTTCTTGTCGGAAAATTTGAGAACTAGCTCTCAAACTTTTCTTGCCGGAAATTCCCGCAGAAAAAGTCCGATGGAGCCTACACACTGGTGGAATTTCCGACAAGAACTTTTCTTGTCGGAAAATTTGAGAACTAGCTCTCAAACTTTTCTTGCCGGAAATTCCCGCAGAAAAAGTCCGATGGAGCCTACACACTGGTGGAATTTCCGACAAGAACTTTTCTTGTCGGAAAATTTGAGAACTAGCTCTCAAATTTTTCTTGGCGGAAATTCCGACAGAAAAAGTCCGATGGAGCCTACACACTGGTGGAATTTCCGACAAGAACTTTTCTTGTCGGAAAATTTGAGAACTAGCTCTCAAATTTTTCTTGGCGGAATTTCCGACCAAGAGCTCACATCGAACTTTTCTTGTCGGAAATTCCGACCGTGTGTACGGGGCATAACGAGCAGGGCCCTCTTAACCTTCTTGTATTTTATAAATCCCTTTATAATAATAAATGTTTTTATTAATTTTTTTTAATACATTTTTTTGTTTTCTTTTTACAATTTTTTTTTTTAACACACTTTGACCAGAGCAGTGTATTGTTACCATAGTAACATTGTACTACTGTTGGGAAGTGATCAGGATTTTATTTAATTTTTTTAAACATTATGATTGCTTATAGCAGTGAATTACATTGGTATAAGCAAGCATTTTACTGAATAAAACTGAATCATTCAGACTGTTTTGTTGTGATTAGTCAAAGTTAATCACATGGTACAGGTGGGCTGTGATTGGCCCTGTCTGTACCATGTGATAAAACTGACCAATCACAGCTAGCAACACCATTTTACACAATGGATGGCACTAAAGGAAGCCAGACATTTTGTTTAACCGTCATGTGACCTGCTGTGATTTGTCATAGTGGTCATATGGTACCGGCAGCAAGCCGGTACTCTGATCAACCATCACCTGTGTCTGGTGATCGATCACGTGGCCCCGCGATTGGTGCTTCTTCACACGACGTCATATGATGTCCAGGGCCCGCTGATAGAGGGGGACCACCAGTACTCCTGTAGGGGGCCAAGGAACACAGGGGGGCCCGAACAGCTGGGGGAATTGGTGCAGCTGGGCAGAGGGGGCAGTTACAGAAGGATTCCCTGTGGGGCTTTCTGCAGCAGCTGAAAGCTGATTTCTCTTCCTCATGCCAGCTTTCAGCTGCTGCAGGGAGACACAGACACAGGGCATCGTTCCAGTAATTGCTTCCCCTGCAGCGATCCCCCTTCCTCTTCTGCCTGCTTCTGTCCCCCCCCCGTGTGCCCCAGTGTCACTGTGTCTCTCTCCCGCCCCTTCCCACAGCGCTGCCGGGTTCCCTGTCCCACTGGCTGCCGCGAGTACAGAGCATGTGTCAGGATGGAGAGCGGAGGAAGGGGCCAGTAAATATGTAATTTAACGGCCTCTTCCTTTTTTGAATGGACAAAGTGAGTGATTGGCACTGATCACTCCTGTGTTTATTGATAACTCAACATAGTAAACGTTGTTTACTATGCTTCCGTTTATGAATGAACAGAAGCCTCTGTCTCCTGTTCATTCATCTTCAGTGCAGCTGAGGCTACAGAGAAAGGAATTGAAGAAGTCTCAAATGTGAGATGTCTGTTTAGACCCCTGATATCTCACCAAGGCCCCCCCAACAGTGTTGTAAAAAAAAAAAAAAGTACATAAAAAACAATCTAAAAAAAATCTAAATAATAAATTGTAAAAAATGTTTTTTTAACAATTGTAATACAAAATAGTTAAATTATAAAATAGAATTCTAACCATTTGTAAAAAAAAAAACTATTAAAAAATATTAAGGACTAATTCACATGGGTTCTGTTTTATATTTGTGCCCACTAATAATAATTTTAGTGTATTTTTAGTAAAAAATATTGTTTTGATATATTCAGGTGGGGGGAGGGGCCCTGCCAGGTAGGCTGTACGGGGCCCCCGTGATTTCTAACAGCAGCCCTGATGATGTCCACCACCCGGCCATCATTTGGAAGTGGTTACCATTGCTGAGTTGGTTTCACACAGATGGTGCCTTAGAAATTGCCCAACATGTGGGGAAAACATTGGCAATTGATACAGCAAGTGGGCAACAAAGGTAGGTATCACACTAAGAATAACGAGAATACATCGGGCAACAAAAGATTAATTGTGACAAAACATAGACAATGGGATTACTTCACGGGCAAGAAATATGTTATGGTAACTGTAACAAAACATCCCACACTCCGCTTGAGTGTTTTCGTCATATACCACTTTCTCCCAGTCCGAATCTAGGTATCAGATATTCCAACCGCTATCAACGACAAACAAGACGATGCTTGATTGCTGAACATGGACTGTATATTAGAACCAGAATACAAGTCTTATATACAGTAGAAGAGGAGGTTCCTACCTCCTGCTCATAATACTTTAACAATACACTTGTAACCAGAAACATAAATTAACATGGGCTAATTAACTAATCCCCTAAAGCATCCGATGTGACTCCGTGACCTCCTGAGCATTGTTATGATAAATCAGGATTTCACTACAGGTCAGACTTGTTTGTCACCAAGCTTCACACAGTAGATGATACATTGTCATAAGTATAAACACAGGACACCTTCTCACAATAGCAGGAGCTCCAGCAGGAGTCGGTCCGTCTCCTACATTGTACAGAGGCCAATGTGATCAGCTCTCTCAACTAACATGTTGAGTTCAGAATCAAACAAACCAAGAATAGTGACGAGAAAGAGAAGTTACCGCTCAGTTGTACTCGATGGATCCTTTCACTTCTATCCCAAGCCACGGGTGCAGGCAATGCATATAATAATGCGAAAAATGGAAAGAAACTTATTGGACAGCCGCACTCCAAAAACTGTTCCTTTATTGGAAAATCACAAAAATCCAAGCCACAGCAAAAATTAATAAGAGCAGACAAGCTGGCGCGTTTCACACTGTAGTTTCTGTGCTTACTCATAGCTAGTTCACATGGCAAAAGCACATCAAATTTATACTCGCAAACACATAATCATTGGAAAGTTAATTGGAAATCAGATTAATTAATTATCTTAATTAAGTGATTGGAACAGCTAATGGGTGTTCCCTATGTGTGTGACTCCTACAAGACTGTGTTTAAATAGACAATCTCATATTGAACACCTGTGTTATACATAAGTGATAAGTGTGTGAAACATATGTGCTAGGGTGAAGGGACAAAAGCTTTTTCTTCAGAATAAACACAAATATATATATATACCGACCTCTCATGTGAAAGTGCTTTGTTATTTATTTTGTGAAAAGATGTGTATATATGTATATATAGATATTGTGATGCGTGAAGATATAATAAATGAATAAAGCACAAAAATATTATTATATGTTGTGAATATATGGAAAATTACTATTATTTTTAATTTTTCTATAACACTGTGTGTGTAATTAAAGAGAGGTAAAAGGTAATAAAGTGGTAAACTAAAAAGTGTAAGATAAAAATGTAAATAGATAAAAGAATAAAATTGGGGAGGAAAAGAAAAAGAACAGTGAATGACAACATAATGAGAGATGAGAATAAATGAATGAAGGTATCAAACTAATTGATACAGAAACCATACATATCCAGCTTACCAGCTCGGGGACTACCTGATTTCCATATCTATCTTGAAGAGTCTGGCTTTGACCCATACATTTATTTCCAAGCCTGTTCCTACAATGAACACCATCACATCCACATTGCCTACAGCAGAGAGCAGCTACAGCAGAACTCTTACTGCTCCATCAGACAACCCTCTAAGATCTTCTTCATCGACACAGATGTCACAACCCGTAGACGATGGGGAAATTTCCCTCATTCGGATGTTCAGAAAGTTGGAGCATCTAATGCAGCCTTTCTCAACCTTTTTAACACAGAGGAACCCTTGAAATAGTTCTCCGGTCTTGGGGAACCCCTGCTAAAAAAAAAAATCTACAACTAATGATACATTAGTGTAATGGTCAGTGGGAAGAATGGTCCTTACACTTGTGGTCATTGGGAAGAATTACCTCCTTACAGATAGATAAAAAGATCAATGGGGTCAGTGGGAACTTATCTGAGAGGCAGAAATTGCCCAATGCTAAAGGAACCCCTAGCAACCTCTGGAGGAACCCTAGGGTTCCACGGAACCCTGGTTGAGAATCACTGATCTAATGGCTAAAGAAATTAGGTCTTATTGGGACACACATTTCCTCACGGAGTATACAACAATAGCACAGATTCCGAGAGGTTTGAGAATCAAAAAATTCCCCACCTCAGAACTCTTCAATGAGGACATGAAAAAAGAGTGGACCGACTCTCTCAATGTGTTTTCATTCAAACTCATAGACATTCTCATTAGATCCAACAAGAAAGTACTTGAAAAACTACAAGCAGAGATGTTGCTTATACAAACCGATTTAACGGCGTTACAAACACACGCCGACTTTGCAGAGCTTGATGGTCGTCTAAACAAAAGACTGGACAAGATGGAGAGGTTTGTGATTAATACGAAAAAAGGTAAAATGAACCGTGATCGTTTGGACTACGAGGGAAATAACGTGTATATATGGAAGAAACCCCCATTTGCTCCAAGACGCTCTCGCAAACACTCAGGCAAACAAGTGAGCTTTTCAGATCATGATAGCGATATAGCAAATGATACAATGGCATTCTCAGCCTCTGAGTCATCACCAGAACAGTCACCCTCCTCTCAGCATCGAGTAGATGGGGACACCTCTGGAAACCCTCGTGGGGTCAGTATAAAAGCCAAAAATAAATCTACCATAAGAAAACACGAAGAGGTGGACAAAAACATAAAAAATACAGGAAATCAGAAAAGTGTTCCATACACACTGCGAGGCAAGAGAAAGTAACAACAGCCATAAATGTAATCAACATCTCGGATAGAATCTTCAGCGTGGAAGAACTTTCCCTTTTATCTAAAGGACTTAATTTTTGCCCCACCAAACACTTTGACCTATTTGGGACACTTTTGGATGTAAACAAGTTTTGCCGTACCTTAACCCTCAAGAAACACTATTTTGAATCCTCGGCCGATATGAGCGACGCTGTCCCGGGCGAGGTGGATTCGGGTGAGTCATTTCTCTCTCCTATTTCTTTTAAGGAAGTATGCGCTTTGCAAGAGTTAACAGATCTGGCTTTAGAGTCCGATTCGTGCCCCCTGGATCCCACGGATGTACCAAACATCATACCTTTTAAATTGAAATCGGATTTTTATCCGGTGGGGTCCAGGGGTAGCGATCTTGACCTATTCCAGAAGATGGTGGAGAGGGATCTGACTCACTTGGCACGTAGTTGCCATAAGGGACCCACCAAGCATAGTAATGTGACAGTTTTGGAAAAACAGGCTCTAAAAAACTTGGTAGCTGATGACAATATAGTTATACGTAATGCAGACAAAGGGGGGTCAGTGGTCATTCTAAATTCCACCGCATATAAAGATGAGGCACTACGCCAGTTTTCAGACACCAGCACCTATCTCACACTAAAAGCAGATCCCACTATTCCCTTCAAAAAAAATTTAGGTTCACTTTTGGAAAGGGCAATGCTTGCTGGTATTTTTTCGAAAAAAGAAATAGAAATGTTCATACCTGAGTGCCCCATTATGTCTGTGTTCCACCACCTGCCCAATTTGCATAAGGGGTTAAGTCCCTTGACAGGTAGACCCATCGTTGCAGGGATTGGTTCCCTTAATGAACGCCTTGGGGAATGGCTGGACAGTCAGCTGCAGCCCCTGGTGGTTAATCTGCCAGGATATTTAAAAGACAGCAAGCAGCTTTTGTCCAAATTGAACCATATTAAATGGAATTCACAATATCGATGGATAAGCTGCGATGTTGTCAGCCTTTATTCCAGCATTCCCCATGGCCCAGGCATACTAGCGGTAGCCACCTTTTTGAGGGAATCAGGAAAATTTTCTCTGGTTCTCCAGGATTTTATTTTACAGGCTCTGGAGTATTTACTCACCCACAACTTTTTTATGTTTGACGGGGGCTATTATCTCCAGAAATGCGGGGCCTCCATGGGGGCCAAATTTTCGCCCTCCCTAGCCAACCTGTTCATGGGTTGGTGGGAGAGGTCCCGCATTTTTGGACATGATAGCCCCCGCCGACTGGATACAGTGTTTTTTTGTCGCTACATTGACGACCTCCTGTTTATAACATCTGATCCCGTAGCAGTCCTAGATGATTGAGAGAATTCTCATTAAAGTAAGATAACCAATCTAAAATTCACAGGCAATATGGATGCCAATACAATCAGCTTTCTTGATGTTGTGCTTACGGGTGTAGGCGACAACATTAATACCAACTTACACAGGAAGGAAGTGGCGGGCAATGCCCTCTTGAGGGCTGACTCAGCACACCCTGGTCACACCATTAAGGGGGTACCGTATGGCCAATTTCTTAGGCTCAAGCGCATATGTAGTGAACCTGACAGCTTTAACAAAAAAGCCGAGCAGATGGCCTGCCGCTTCCAACATAAGTGTTACCCACTCAGCATAATCAATAGAGCATTACATACTGCTAGAGCAATACCAAGCGAAAGCTTGCTTTCAAATTCCCCCTCAAATAGGGAGAAGAGGTTGACATCTGGGACTTTTGATAAAACACCGGTTTTTTTCCACACCCTTCAGTTCTGAATTTACAAAAATCAAAAACACCATTACCAAATATTTGCCTATTTTGTTCAACGATGTTGTATACAGTAAGATTTTGTCCAAAGGGATAAAGTCGGTTTCACGACGGGCACCGACTCTGGGGGGGGGGGGGGTCTCTCTCCCCCAGTTTGTTTACAAGTAAAAAAGTGGGTCACAATTGGTTGACGTTTAGAGGTACATTCAGATGTGGGGTCAAAAGTTGTGATTACTGCCGCTTTGTTAAAAGAGGAGATCAGGTGAAATCATATACAAATGGAAGAAATTTTGACATCACGCATTTCATAAACTGTAATACGAAATACGTTGTATATGTGATATCCTGTGAAGCGTGCGGTGTACAGTATGTTGGGCGGACCATCCGCAGATTAAGAGACCGTTTACGGGACCATTTATATGATATAGAAACAAACAAAAAAACGAATGTGGCCCAACACTGGAACATTTCACATGATAAAGACACCTCCCAGCTGTCAATACAGGGCATTGAAAATGTGAAGGTTCCGATCAGAGGTGGGAACAGGTTCAGGATGCTGTGCAGGCGCGAGGTTTTTTGGATCTTTTCTCTGCATACGAGAATACCCCTGGGCCTTAACTTTGAGTGGGATGTATCCCACTATTATGACTGATTTGGGGATGGATTTAACATCCTTTTGATCTATATACTTCGGTCATTTACAATCCATATACGGGTTATCTATATGCTTATACACATGGCCCCAGCCCCGCGCTCTGCCTGCATTCTGAACCCGTTTTATCACCTATTCCTACCTTTGACATGTCCATGGTTTGAGTTTCATCTGAGCTTCATCTGATTTTCCAGTTATCCTTCTATTTTATTCCAATCCCTTGGCTTGTAACACATTTTTCCACACATAATGGAAATATACACGCCCCATAAGGTTTTATCATTTCTTATGGGTTAATGGATCCACGGACCGGAGTCTGGTCATTAGTAATTGGATGGGATCGTACGTACACAGATGAGCATTGGTTACAATTTATGTAATGCTCATATCCCATACATACTCCTAGAGGACAGTGCATCCATTCCCCATGTTTACTTTTTTCCTTTTTCAATTTTACTTTTCCTTTTCCTTACTTCTTCATCCTTGAGAGTCATTAAAGGGTATACACATATTGTCTTTCCATTCATTACAATCTTCTTCATATGCAGTAAGAGTTCTACATAGTTTATGCAATCTTATATCCCCACTCCTCTTAGTCGATTATATACATAGAAAATTCTTTTATAAAAATCGTTCCTTCACAAATTTATTTTTCGACAGGAATTGGTGATATAACAGCTGCGCATCCCATTGACATCTTAGAGGTAGTGTAAAGTAATAGGGGAAGTGAACAGTGTGATCTTATTACATTTTATTACATTTTTTATTATGGTATTTTTGCTTTCTTTTTTCGTTCCCCTTTTTTTTAATATGCGTTCTGGGGTTTGGTGTAATCATACACATTGTTCTACCATAATACATAGGCCAAGTGATTTGTTTGACTAATATATTTCACTGAGCCTAAATGTTTTTACTGTTTACCAGCATCTATAAATCCCCACACGCATATATACATAGTTCGCTTTTTGTTTGTATAAGCTTACTGTGTTTTTTTAGAAAAAAGTATTTTAGTTGGTTTAGCTGTTTTTCCAAGATATATAAATATTAATATGTCCTGCCATTTCTTAGGCTTCTTTCACACGGGACGGATCAGTCATGATCCGCCCCGTGAACCTCCGCTTGCTCAGCGGGGATCGCTCCGTTGATCCCCGCTGAGCCGGCCGATGACTGGGCGGTCCCCGCACACTGTGCAGGGACCGCCCTGTCAGATCTCCGCTCTCCCCTATGGGGGATCGGATGAACACGGACCGTCTGTCCGTGTTCATCCGATCCGCTCCGCAGACGGATAGAAAAATAGAAATTTTTCTATCCTGAAAAACGGAGCGTAGCGGACACGGGTGAGATCGGGTGTCAGCGGATGTTCATCCGCTGACATCCGCTGTCCCATAGGGATACATGTATGTCCGTTTTTCATCCGAAAACGGATGGGTGAAAAACGGACATACGGTCCGCCCGTGTGAAAGGGGCCTTAGGCATATATTTAATAAGAGATTAATGAATATAACACAGCTTTATAACTATACGCAAATAGCCCGTTTATGCATGTCACAATGAACCATGTTCATAAGACACCTAATAGTTGCTTAATACCTCCAAACATGTAATAATAAACCTATTTGAGTTAGATAAAAACATTTGAATGAACTCAAGAAGCGAAAATACGAGCTTGGTTATCAGAACATAAAGATATATATATATATATATATATATATATATATATTTTCTATACTCATCATGGTTTCTGTATCAATTAGTTTGATACCTTCATTCATTTATTCTCATCTCTCATTATGTTGTCATTCACTGTTCTTTTTCTTTTCCTCCCCAATTTTATTCTTTTATCTATTTACATTTTTATCTTACACTTTTTAGTTTTTACTTTACCACTTTATTACCTTTTACCTCTCTTTAATTACATACACAGTGTTATAGAAAAATGAAAAATAATAGTAATTTTCCATATATTCACAACATATAATAATATTTTTGTGCTTTATTCATTTATTATATCTTCACGCATCACAATATCTATATATACATATATACACATCTTTTCACAAAATAAATAACGAAGCACTTTCACATGAGATGTCGGTATATATATATATATATATATATATATATATATATATATATATTTGTGTTTATTCTGAAGAAAAAGCTTTTGTCCCTTCACCCTAGCACATATGTTTCACACACTTATCACTTATGTATAACACAGGTGTTCAATATGAGATTGTCTATTTAAACACAGTCTTGTAGGAGTCACACACATAGGGAACACCCATTAGCTGTTCCAATCATTTAATTAAGATAATTAATTAATCTGATTTCCAATTAACTTTCCAATGATTATGTGTTTGCGAGTATAAATTTGATGTGCTTTTGCCATGTGAACTAGCTATGAGTAAGCACTGAAACTACAGTGTGAAACGCGTCAGCTTGTCTGCTCTTATTAATTTTTGCTGTGGCTTGGATTTTTGTGATTTTCCAATAAAGGAACAGTTTTTGGAGTGCGGCTGTCCAATAAGTTTCTTTCCATTTTTCAAACCAAGAATAGTCTTTACATATATCCTGGGAGATATTGTGGATAAATATACTGTCCCATTTTAAGTAATCCAAGATATATTTTCTCAGTCACCCTGTGCCAGGATGGCACAGGGTGACTTAGACATAAGAGGTGCATGGGAGCTGAAACAATGGTTTCCCAACCTTTCCAAGGGATTCTGGGTTCCACGGGCCCTCCCGTCACAGTAACAATACAAAAGGGCACCCCAGGCCTGATATTTCTCGATCTTGTGTTGGCTGAACACCACTTGCAGCTCTAAAAAATTGGAGGTGGACCACCGGAGGTTGCGTAACTAGTTAGCATTGGAGGAGACTCATTCATTATCGGAATTAACCAGACAAATCGCTCCACCAACTGAGAACAGCCATGCACCACCACCCACAGAATCGAGAAAGAGCTATCAATCCTTTCCGGGAATAGAACGTAGAAATGAGAACTGTAGCTCGGTCTACCTTTTGCTTTTGTGTTCTGCTGAAAAATGTTGTCTAGATCAGTTTTTTTTTCTCCGAGCGCACTTTTTTTGCGCATTCCTACGTGGATCACATTCCTTTTAATGAGTTGCCCTATTTGCGTGAATCCCGCGAAAAAAAGGTGCTAGCGTGAATTCTTAAAATCACGCTGATCCAAAATGCATGGAACTGTGGTATCGTACATTTTAGCAGGTGTGAACAAATGAACTTAAATGTGTGGTTACCGCACCTAGTGTAAAGCCCTAAAATGTGGTTTGTGAGGCAGCCCCCCCATAACCACCCTCCTAGACAAAATCCCCCTAACCCCCCCTCTCCTAGCACGAATCCCAAACCCCCCTCCCCTAGCCAAAATCCCCCTAACCCCCCTCTCCTAGCAAAAATACCTCTCCTAGCAAAAATCCCCCCCAATCCACTCTCTTAGCACAACCCCCCCCAACCCCCCTTTACTAGCATAAATCCCAACCCCCCCTCTCCTAGTAAGAATACCCCTCCAACCCCCCTCTCCTAGCACAAATCCACCCAATCCACTCTCCTTGCACAAATCACAACCCCCCTCTCCTAGAAAAAATACCCACCATCCCCTCCCCTAGCACAAACTACCCCAATCCCCTCTCCTAGCACAAATCCACCCCCGAACTCCCTCTCCTAGCAACCCCCCCAATCTCCTCTCTTAGCACAAATCCCACCAATCCCCTCTCCTTGCACAAATCACAACCCCCCTCTCCTTGCACAAATCCCCCCAATCCCCTCTCCTTGCACAAATCACAACCCCCCTCTCCTAGAAAAAATACCCCCATCCCCTCTCCTAGCACAAATTCCCCCAATCCCCTCTCCTAGCAAAAATACCCCCAATCCCCTCTCCTAGCAAAAATACCTCCAATCCCCTCTCCTAGCACAAATCTCTCCCAATCCCCCTCCCCTACCACGAATCCCCCCCCCCCAAACTCCCTCTCCTAGCAACCCCCTCAATCCCCTCTCCTCTCCTAGCACAAATTCCCCCAATCTCCTCTCCTAGCACAACCCCCCCCCCCACTGTAATAACCTCTCCTCTACTAGTATGAATCTTCCCCAATCGCCCTCCCCTATCACAAATCTCCCACTCTCCTAGCAAAAATCCCCCTAACCCCCCTTCTCCTAGCAAAAATACCTCTCCTAGAAAAAATACCCCCATCCCCTCCCCTCTCCTAGCACAAATTCCCCCAATCCCCTCTCCTAGCAAAAATACCCCCCAATCCCCTCTCCTAGAAACCCCCCCATTCTCTTAAGCCTCGTACACATGGTCGGACTTCCATCTGACTTTTCCGTGGTTTTTTGTCCAAACTGAGTTGGTTGGGAACACCCATAGCATACACACCACAGGACTTTTCTGCAAACTTTCTTAAAACTTCTTACAACATCACGTGTTTTTTCTGCTCTTTTCTGATCTTTACTGCCACCCTTTGGTCAACTTCTGCTATTGTTGGTTGATTTTAACATTAGTTGTTTTGTCCATCGGACTAAAGTCCGATGGTTATCTGTACACACGGTCGAACTTTGCTCCATCGGACTTTTGTTGGGCAAAAGTTTGTCCGTTTGCAGACCCAACTTTTGTACGATGAAATCCAAAACCAAAGGAAAAAAGTTTGTCCGATGGAGCGTACACACGGTCAGATTGTTGGTCCAACTTGCTCAAAACGAAGTTTGTTGGGCAAAAGTCCGACCGTGTGTACGGGGCTTTAGCACAAATTATCGAAAATTAACCAGACAAATCGTTGCACCAACTAATAATGGCCGTGCATCACCACCCACTGAATCGAGAAAGAGCTATCAATCTGTACATACTGTGTGTATATATATATATATATATATATATATTGTGACAGCAGGAAGGTAAAGTCACCTGGTTGCATCCAGGGGGGTAGATATATTTCGCCCAGATTCAGGCTTTACGCCGACTTATACAACTAGGTGGAGAGTTGTATAAGGCTAGTGGGCTCATGGATGACTCATACCTCTAGGGAGAGTGTGGGGCGTCGTGCAGACAGGGAGTTGATGAGACCAGCTGAAGCTTGTCAGCTCATTTAGGCCTCTATAAGAACTCCCAGCTTCATTAGATGTTAGCTCATGCCTGGACCCAGACCTGTGTGGACTGTCTAGGGAGAGTGAACCCCTGTGCGGTGAGACAAAGCCTGTGTGGCTATTTGCTTGGACATTTAAAACCAGGGACTTAGGGACTAGGACAGCACTAGGCTGATCCCAGTTGTTAGTTAGGAAACCTGTATGTTTAGTCAGAGGTCAAGTTGACCAGGATTTATTTTGTTTATGTTTCTTTTTCTTTGCTGTGTTTTGTCACTGTAAATAGAAAATAAACCGCACCTTTTGATTTTGAAAACCACAACCTCCGTCTGCTGGCCCTGTTTTGTGTGGGGAGCCCAACCAGGGGGTCACACACACCCGCTACCGAGTTAACCCCCTCACAATATATATATAAAAACACATTTAAAGCAGAGGTATAAGAGAATAAAATGGTGGGTGTTGCAATGTTTTTTTATATCACACGACATTTACGCAGCGGTTTTTGAAATGCAGATTTTTTTGAAATAATACACTTTGATGAATGTTAGTGCACACAAACACAATATAACACCCAATGTTTTGGTAAAGTATTAAAGATGGTGTTACACTGAGTAAATAGCTCACAAACATGTCACGCTTTAAAATGACGTACGCCCAAACTATGGCACCTAAAAATCTCCATGGGCAACAGTTTACCAGTTTAGAGTTACACAGGAGGTCCAGTGCTAGAATTATTGTGCTCGCTCTGACATTCGCGATGATACCTCACATGTGTGTTGTACAATCAGGGCTGTGTATAAGGAATTGAGGATGGATTTTGAGGGGACCCCTACGCCATTTTTTTTTTAAATTAGAGTTCCCCTAATATCCATACCAGACCTGAAGGGCCTGATATGGAATTTGGGGGGACCCCCACACATTTTTTTTAAATTTTGGTTCTGGGTTCCCCTTAATATTCATACCAGACCCAAAGGGCCTGGTAATGGACTGGGGGGAACCCATGCCATTTTTTTCAATGACTTTTATCTGTATTGCCGGGACCCGACAATTTATTACAGCCGCGATCAGTTTTAAATGACTTTTTTTCCTTTAGAAATGTCATTTTGTGCAGAGACTGTTATAAACATGGAAAACATGCGCCACTTTACAGGCATACTATAGACACCCCCCAGGTACGAAATTTAAAGGAAATTTCACTTTTATTGTTTCACTTTAAGCATTATTAAAATCACTGCTCCTGAAAAAACTGAAATTTTTTAAACTTTTTTTTGCATTGATACATGTCCCCTGGGGCAGGACCCGGGTCCCCAAACAGTTTTTATGACAATAACTTGCATATCAACCTTTAAAATTCGCACTTTTGATTTTTCATGTTCGTGTCCCATAGACTTTAACGGTGTTCGCGTGTTAGAACAAATTTTTTGCCTGTTTGCATGTTCCGCTGCGAACCGAACCGGGGGGTGTTCGGCTCCTCCCTATTTCTGACCTCACAGAGGGGGAGGTACAACAGAAGTCCCTATCATTCTGTCTACTGCACCTGATGCAACTGGTTGCATCTCCTTTGCCCACATTCAAGATGGCCGTCTCTGCACTTCCTGCGGTGCGGGACGGATCGGAATGGGGACTGGTCTGGTAGAGGTGCCTATTGTCATATCCATGCTATGCTAGCCGGGTATGATGAGTGGCGCCTCACATTGGTTATGTGATGGGGCCGTGGGCTTGTTTTAGTTTGTGCTACGCTCTCCTGGTGTGCTGCAGAAATGCGCTGATGGCAGACGCGCCGCTGATTGGTGCGGCTGCGTCATGTGGGCCCGGCGCTCGACGTGGCTCACCTTGGGGAATGCGGCGCTTCCATGGTAACATGACGCCCTGCTCAATGAGCGGGTGCGTCATGTGATCCTCCCTGGACCAATCAGACACAGCAGAGGGATATATAGGACGCCAAAGGAGTTATATGGTGTCATTCTTTCCCTCTGCTGGCAGGCAGAGGATGCTCTTGTATGGAACTCTGCTGTATAGGACCTTTTTTGGGTGTCAATCTGGATTTATGCTCTTTTTGGAAGGTAATATGTTGAAGCTTTTGGGGAATTGTTTCTCTCATGAGAAAATTTATTTTCTTTCTCATTTGGTTGATACAATGTCCTTTTATATATTTATTCTTTTCAGGACATCTATTTTTGGACAATTATCCATTGGTTTTGTCTTCACATATGAGTCATTTTTGCCTGATGAATCTCAGTCCCAGATTTGCATCTCCCATCTGCAGGTATTACATTGCAACCTTTAGGGATAACTATTTCGTTCCCTAACTAGATTTATATCCATACTTATGTATGTTATTTCTTTGTTTAAGGCACCTATTTTGGACCACTCTATTTATATGTCCTTATCCCTTATATGGACATGTTTTGATGGGAAGGGTCCTTGGGAGTTGAGGGCATCGGGGAATCCACAATATAGTGCAACTGGAACCTGGGAGGCATGTGCGGGAGCATCTTTGGAATAATATATATATATTTTTTGTGTAAGTTTTTCTTCCTTCTTTATATATTTTATTATTTTTTCTTTATATATAACAGTTGAAATAAAAGTGGAAAACTGATTTCATTGTTCTTGTATTCAATCGAATTTTGATCTGTCATAAACGAATACATTTGGAATCCCTGATGAAGGACGTTTACAGTTTGAAACGCGTTGGATAAGCCTTTCTTGATCTGTCTCCGGCTGGAGTGGTCAATCCAGGCTATTGTATTCCTTTTTGAATATTTGAAATATGTCAGATTCTATGTAGCTACTGTACAATTACGTTATATCCATGTATATATGTGCCTTTCTGTACAATCATATTATTTCTTTATGTATGTGCCCTTTTTATGCGGTTTGTATAAATAAATATTTAAATAATTTTTTAATTGAGTTTTCTCCCCCCCCCTTTTTTTGCATTGCCTCCAAAATCCCAACACTAGAGGTTTTTTCATTTTAACATTTACTCGGGATGATGGCAATTACATGTTGGGTTGCATGAGGTGTCCTATTTTTTCGCATCTCTACCCGGCTCCCTGGTGGGATGGGAGAGCTCGGTAAGGCGGCGGGTGGCTGTAAAAGTGATCGGGCGGCTGTGTAGCCACTTGGGTCACATTTCCATTGTAGGGGATCGCTGGCTCTAAAAAATTATACCTTGATCTGCCGCCATGACCGAGATATCACCCCTGCCATCCGAGGATGTATGGGTACGACCTAAGGACGAGAAGTGGTTAAAATGGTGGTCAGGTCTGGTGGTAGTACTAAGATAAAAGTCCAATGAGATTTGACGATTCCAGTCACATAGCTAAAGTACAGACCCTTCCACTTGTAATAAAGCTTTGTAAATTCAGCCTATTATGTTGTATTTCAAATATTCAGTTTGATTTTCTAACCATAATTTTACATTTTTTTAACATAATTTTACATTTATACATATTAAAACTCAATCAAATTGTGTTTTTGTTTTTTTTTTCCTTGTTTTATTGACTGCATTTGATGTGAGGTATATTCTGTGTGTGTAATCATCGATGTAACCTGGTAGAAGAATGGACCACAAGGCAGAGGGCAAAACAGTGGAACGTAACGTAGACTGCAGTATTTATATTCAAAACAAGATGGTGATCTCACGTATTGCCAGTGGAACGCAATGACAGGAAGTGATGTCAGGTACAAACAGGAAGTGATGAAAGAGTATAAAGAGGAAGGTCCAGGTGAGAGGTGAGTCAGGAGGAAGTAGAGAGAAGACATTGCTGGAACTGGCAGCAGAATAGGTAATAAGATATTATTTTATATTTACACCCAGCAACGCCCCGTCAGTATATACTGTATATTTAGAGTTTTATGGCAATATGTACTTAGATTAACTCTAAATATAGATCCATTTATCCAACTGTCCATCCAGAGCCTCTGGTTTATAGACCGGATACATCCTAAATATAGATCCATTTATCCAACTGTCCATCCAGAGCCTCTAGTTTATAGACCAGACACAGACTATATATAGAGCCATTTATCCAACTGTCTCTGGGTTGTTGGCTCTCATCACTGGGAGATAATGGACACCATGTCTTCTCTGGATCAGGATATGAGGAGGAAGAAGACTGAACTAAAGTACAAGTTCTAATCATGGCAGCAGAAGACATGAACATTCCTACAGTACAGAAAGGATTTCTGTGTCCCTCCCCTCAGCTCTTTTAGATTGGATAGGTGGAGGGCTCAGTGGTTCCCTCCACAAAAAACTCTTGCATCTGCAGTTTAGAGACTTTTGATAGCCATAGAGGATTGTTATGCAAACATTCTTCATGTCAGTATAGTGAAGATATTTACCAGTTATTATCCATTGACAGAGAGGAACGTCCTGTTCAGATCATATGACTAAATCAATAGGCATGGACAAAGACCAACGCCAAGTGACTGAGAGGATACTAGACCTCACCCTGGAGATCATCTACCTGCTGACCGGAGAGGTGAGGAGGATTCTGGGAGGCCACATGACATCAATCTTATCTCTATTAATAAAACACAGACCTGACCGGAGAGGTGAGGAGGATTCTGGGAGGTCACATGACATCACTCTTATCTCTATTAATAAAACACTGACCGGAGAGGTGAGAAGGATTCTGGGAGGGTCAGGTGACATCACTCTTATCTCTATTAATAAAACACAGACCTGACCGGAGAGGTAAGGAGGGTTCTGGGAGGTCACATGACATCACTCTTATCTCTATTAATAAAACACAGACCTGACCGGAGAGGTAAGGAGGATTCTGGGAGGTCACATGACATCACTCTCATCTCTATTAATAAAACCACAGACCTGACCGGAGAGGTGAGGAGGATTCTGGGAGGTCACATGACATCACTCTTATCTCTATTAATAAAACACAGACCTGACCGGAGAGGTGAGGAGGATTCTGGGAGGTCACATGACATCACTCTTATCTCTATTAATAAAACACAGACCTGACCGGAGAGGTGAGGAGGATTCTGGGAGGTCACATGACATCACTCTTATCTCTATTAATAAAACACAGACCTGACCGGAGAGGTGAGGAGGATTCTGGGAGGTCACATGACATCACTCTTATCTCTATTAATAAAACACAGACCTGACCGGAGAGGTGAGGAGGATTCTGGGAGGTCACATGACATCACTCTTATCTCTATTAATAAAACACAGACCTGACCGGAGAGGTGAGGAGGATTCTGGGAGGTCACATGACATCACTCTTATCTCTATTAATAAAACACAGACCTGACCAGAGAGGTGAGGAGGATTCTGGGAAGTCACATGACATCAATCTTATCTCTATTAATAAAACACAGACCTGACCGGAGAGGTGAGGAGGATTCTGGGAGGTCACATGACATCACTCTTAACTCTATTAATAAAACACAGACCTGACCGGAGAGGTGAGGAGGATTCTGGGAGGTCACATGACATCACTCTTATCTCTATTAATAAAACACAGACCTGACCGGAGAGGTGAGGAGGATTCTGGGAGGTCACATGACATCACTCTTATCTCTATTAATAAAACACAGACCTGACCGGAGAGGTGAGGAGGATTCTGGGAGGTCACATGACATCACTCTTATCTCTATTAATAAAACACAGACCTGACCGGAGAGGTGAGGAGGATTCTGGGAGGTCACATGACATCACTCTTATCTCTATTAATAAAACACAGACCTGACCGGAGAGGTGAGGAGGATTCTGGGAGGTCACATGACATCACTCTTATCTCTATTAATAAAACACAGACCTGACCAGAGAGGTGAGGAGGATTCTGGGAAGTCACATGACATCAATCTTATCTCTATTAATAAAACACAGACCTGACCGGAGAGATGAGGAGGATTCTGGGAGGTCACATGACATCACTCTTATCTCTATTAATAAAACACAGACCTGATCATAGAGGTGAGGGTGATTCTGGGATTCTAACATCATATTCCTATTGGTTATTCCATACAGAGATTTCCTCTTGTGAAGTCAGGTGATCATATGACCATCACAGTGCCTCCATGTGACTCCCTAAAACCTGAGAGACACAACATGCAGAAGATTCTAGAAGTCACCAAGAAGATGATGGAGCTGCTGACAGGAGAGGTGAGCGGTGCCGGGAATTCTGGGACATTATCCAGTAACAGACAAGGGATGTGTCTGGATGGTGACTGTATCATTGTGTGTGTCAGGTTCCTATAAGGTGTCAGGATGTCACTGTCTATTTCTCCATGGAGGAGTGGGAGTATTTAGAAGGACACAAGGATCTCTACAAGGACGTCATGATGGACAATCAGCCGCCCCTCACATAAGAGCTCCCCTTTACATCAGGTGTGCCCATCACATCAGGTGTGCCCATCAGAGTGCCCCTTAACATAATATTTCCCTATCAGCGTGCCCCTGTAAATCTCTGTGAAGTACACACACCATACCTTGAGGACAGGCAGGGAGCCGGCAGAGGTTGCAAGCTGCAGGGGGTGGGAGCTGTGCCAAGAACCAACTGAAGGGAGCAGAGCGCACACGTGGCATCACACGGGCAGGCGGGGAGTGAGCACTGGGAGAGATAGCAAGGTGGGAGGCGGGGCGCACATGCAATGTCATTGGTTGTTGGGACGCCAGCGGCCCCAGCAACCAATGACTGCTGAGTGGCGGGGATCTGGCAGGTTGAACTGGTGAGGAAGAGATCACCGCTCCAGGTGGATGTGTGGAAATGGCACTCTCCTCAAGGTGGAAGCATCAGGTGCAGGCTAAGCATATAGCAATTAGAAGAGGGAAGGTCTGGACAGCCGCACTCCAATAAAAGCTTTTATTGTGCAAAATAAGAAAAGTACACACCACAGCAGGGAGCAGAATAAAACTGACGCGTTTCACACTCAACAGTGCTTAGTCATAGCTAGCTTAGCTATGACTAAGCACTGTTGAGTGTGAAACGCGTCAACTTTTGTATCCTGTACCCTGCTGTGGTGTGTACTTTTGTTATTTTGCACAATAAAGGCGTTTTTATTGGAGTGCGGCTGTCCAGACCTTCCCTCTTCTAAAAGGTTGAACTGGTGAGCTGACGGTCCAGACAGGAGCGTCACTCGGTCCGTGTTCAGACAGCCGTGCGCCATTTAAGGACAGCCACTCTAAGTCAACTGTAGGTATAGGATTCTGTATATGGAGGTTTTCTTTTCATTTATTTTTCTATTGGTCAAACAAGTCTATTCAATCTTTTTTCAAGTCATTTATCCAACGTGAGGAGTGGGAGTATTTAGAAGGACACAAGGATCTCTACAAGGACGTCATGATGGAGAATCAGCCGCCCCTCACATCACCGGGTAAGAGGAGACTTTATTGTAAAGGAGAGAGCAGTACGGAGGGTCCACCTAGATCCCCCATCATCTGATAAACACATAGAAACAATGTATTCAGTCAGTGTGTGTGTTTCCTACAGATGGATCCAGTAATGGGAACCCACCAGAGAGATGTCCCCGTCCTCTGTATTCCCGGGATTCCACACAGGAAGGTCACACCATCCCTCACTATCATCAGGTAGGTGGGACCTAACCATGTAGCCCCTAACAATGTATTGCAAACTATGAGAGGACATTCTTCTATGTAATCTCTTGTTCCTATTTGAGAATGTGTTCTGTCATCTTTAGGGTGAAGAACAGAAAGTTGAGAATCTAGAGGAAGAAGAAGAGATGTTGGTGAGTGGAGATCCGCAGTCTATGGAGGAGAGAGGTTCCCGGGACTATACAGAGAATAATCAGGTAGACGGGACTGGCCAAAAATAACTAAAAAATACTTCTATGAGTAGACATTCTTCATTTTCATTTTTGAATCTCTTGTTCCTTTTTCTAAATGTATTCTATTATCTTTGGGGTTTAGGCTGAAGAACTGAAAGACATCAAAGTTGAGGTTAAAGAGGAAGAAGAGGAGACGTTGGTAAATGGAGATCATCAGTCTATGGAGGAATCTTCTCTATATATAGACACAAGTAAGTATAAATGCTAAATACAGAAGCCTTTCAAATTTTTATCTTACTTCTAGGAGTATAAAGTATGTTGTAAATTGTTAGATATGTTGAAAAAAAAAAGTTGTATATCATCATTGTGGGAGCTTCATACGGTTACCGTGTGAGGACAACTCATTGGCATCCAAATGCAGAAGATACGGATCTAAAAAGATATGAGAATTGATAACCAAATTAGAGCAACTAGGCTACATTTTCATTGGCGATTTCGTCTGATTCGCTGCATCTCTGAGTGGCCTGATGTGGCTGCCGGTGTTCTGTCAATATCTCCAACCCATCAGAAACTCCAACTCCAACTCCAACCATGCCACTTCCGGTTTATTTAAAACCTTAGTAATCTGAGATTTTGACGAATTGGTGGTTGGACACAACACCGACAACCGAATAGAGTCCGGTACAGGAAGACTGAGCTGTTTTGACAGCACAGCGGCTAACGAGGACAAAGTTGTCGCCGCCACGGAGGCGGCCATTTTGTTGGCTAGTATCGGAGCGGAGTAAGAATCTCCGCTCATAATATCCTGCACTGGACTCTATTCGGTTGCCAGTGTTGTGCCCAACCACCAATTTGTCAAAAACTCTAATTACTGCTGGTTTTCACCAACAAGAATGACCCAGAAGAAACCCATCAAGCTTGGACTTCTTGGTTGGGATATGGAGATTCTGAACCATTTTAGACCATTATTAAATTAGGTCTCCCCCCCACACACACACATAGAAGGCTCCAGTATTCTGATCTAAGTCCCTGATGGCTCCTTTAATATAATCGAGTCTTCATCAAAGTCTCATTGCACCCTTGCCTTGGATTGTCTGGCACACTGTGGTTTGACCATTGACCTATTACATTTCCTCATGCAATTCTTTTCCCTTTTCCTTTCTGGTTTTCTCTTGCTTCCCCAGCTCTCTCCCACTTCCCCTGTTTTCGATGTGATTTGCCCCACCCACAGGGCTCAGTCAACTCTTGTTCATAGTTTGGTGTAATGATTGCACCCAATTTCATTGCACCAGAGCTCGAAAAACTTCTTAATGCTGGACCATCATACAGGTATATGAGTTCGGAATTTAAGACCAGTGTTAATTTCGTCAAATGAAAACATTTTCGTCATAATTTTCGTCGGAGGCCTTTTTACAGTGACGAAAACGAAACTAAAAGTACAGCACATTTTCGTCAACTGACGAAAACTATGATGAAAATAGAATCCGTTTTCGTTAAGGAACGAAAACGGGACCTTACTGGCAAGGAGGGACGTTTACCCTCATGAATTCACTGTATTTATCGGGGTATACCACAGTGTGTGCGTTTTATACGCCAAAATTTGTTTTTTTACCAATAGGGGGCGGGGATCGGGCGGTCAGCCCCCGGGTGCCACACGTTGGGGGGTGGTCAAGCCAGCCGTCCCGCCTCTCCTGGCCCTTGGACAGCACTGCCAGCAAAGTCTATCATTAGGAAAAAATCATTGCCAGCCCCTTCTCCTATGCTGCTCCTCCTGTGTCACTCATTGTAAGCTGCAGCTTCTAACCTCAACAGCTTCGTTCTCCTTGGCCGCTCTCCTCCTCCTGCTCCTGCTCCTCCAAGTGTTGCTTTAGATTGGAGGAGGAGAGCGGTCACATGACCATCCATGAATCTTCAGAGGAGAGCAGTCATGTGACCGGGTCCATGCAAGAACAAGCTATGAGGCAAATTTAGAGACTTTGATTTACAATGAGAGTGACACAGGAGGAGCAGTGTATGAGAAAGGGCTGGAAGTGATTTATTCTTAACTTTAGATTACGCTGGCAGTGCTGTCCCAGGAGACTGGGGGTCCCCTGGGAATGCAGGGGGGGCTGTGTATTGTGGGGGGCTTTGTATTGTGCAGAGGGTGGGGGGCTTTGTATTGTGCAGAGGGTGGGGGGCTGTGCTGTTTACTGTGGGGGGCTTTGTATTGTGCAGAGGGTGGGGGGCTGTGCTGTGTACTGTGGGGAGCTTTGTATTGCGCAGAGGGTGGGGGGCTGTGCTGTGTACTGTGAGGGGGCTTTGTATTGTGCAGAGGGTGGGGGGCTGTGTTGTGGGGGGGCTTTGTATTGTGCAGAGGGTGGGGGCTGTGCTGTGTACTGTTGGGGGCTTTGTATTGTGCAGAAGGTGGGGGGCTGTGCTGTGTACTGTGGGGGGGCTTTGTATTGTGCAGAGGGTGGGGGGCTGTGCTGTGTACTGTGGGGGGCTTTGTATTGTGCAGAGGGTGGGGGGCTGTACTGTGGGGAGCTTTGTATTGCGCAGAGGATGGGGGGCTGTGCTGTGTACTGTGAGGGGGCTTTGTATTGTGCAGAGGGTGGGGGGCTGTGCTGTGGGGGGGCTTTGTATTGTGCAGAGGGTGGGGGCTGTGCTGTGTACTGTTGGGGGCTTTGTATTGTGCAGAAGGTGGGGGGCTGTGCTGTGTACTGTGGGGGCTTTGTATTGTGCAGAGGGTGGGGGCTGTGCTGTGTACTGTGGGGGGCTTTGTATTGTGCAGAGGGTGGGGGGCTGTGCTGTGTACTGTGGGGGGCTTTGTATTGTGCAGAGGGTGGGGGGCTGTGCTGTGTACTGTGGGGGGCTTTGTATTGTGCAGAGGGTGGGGGGCTGTGCTGTGTACTGTTGGGGGGGTTTGTATTGTCCAGAGGGTGGGGGGCTGTGCTGTGTACTGTGGGGGGCTTTGTATTGTGCAGAGGGTGGGGGGCTGTGCTGTGTACTGTGGGGGGCTTTGTATTGTGCAAAGGGTGGGGGGCTGTGCTGTGTACTGTGGGGGGCTTTGTATTGTGCAGAGGGTGGGGTGCTGTGCTGTGTACTGTGGGTGTGGGGGGGCTTTGTATTGTGCAGAGGGTGGGGAACTGTGCTATGTACTGTGGGGGCTTTGTATTGTGCAGAGGGTGGGGGCTGTGCTGTGTACTGTGGGGGGCTTTGTATTGTGCAGGGGTGGGGGGCTGTGCTGTGTACTGTTGGGGGGGTTGTATTGTGCAGAGGGTGGGGGGTTGTGCTGTGTACTGTTGGGGGGCTTTGTATTGTGCAGAGGGTGGGGGCTGTGTTGTGTACTGTGGGGGGGCTTTGTATTGTGCAGAGGGTGGGGGGCTGTGCTGTGTACTGTGGGGGGCTTTGTATTGTGCAGAGGGTGGGGGGCTGTGCTGTGTACTGTTGGGGGGTTTGTATTGTGCAGAGGGTGGGGGGCTGTGCTGTGTACTGTGGGGGGCTTTGTATTGTGCAGAGGGTGGGGGGCTGTGCTGTGTACTGTGGGGGGCTTTGTATTGTGCAAAGGGTGGGGGGCTGTGCTGTGTACTGTGGGGGGCTTTGTATTGTGCAGAGGGTGGGGGGCTGTGCTGTGTACTGTGGGTGTGGGGGGGCTTTGTATTGTGCAGAGGGTGGGGAACTGTGCTGTGTACTGTGGGGGCTTTGTATTGTGCAGAGGGTGGGGGCTGTGCTGTGTACTGTGGGGGGCTTTGTATTGTGCAGGGGTGGGGGGCTGTGCTGTGTACTGTGGGGGGCTTTGTATTGTGCAGAGGGTGGGGGGCTGTGCTGTGTACTGTGGGGGGGCTTTGTATTGTGCAGAGGGTGGGGGCTGTGCTGTGTACTGTGGGGGCTTTGTATTGTGCAGAGGGTGGGGGGCTGTGCTGTGTACTTTGGGGGGCTTTGTATTGTGCAGAGGGTGGGGGGCTGTGCTGTGTACTGTTGGGGGGTTTGTATTGTGCAGAGGGTGGGGTGCTGTGTACTGTGGGGGGCTTTGCATTGTGCAGAGGGTGGGGGGCTGTGCTGTGTACTGTGGGGGGCTTTGTATTGTGCAGAGGGTGGGGGGCTGTGCTGTGTACTGTGGGGGGCTTTGTATTGTGCAGAGGGTGGGGGGCTGTGTTGTGTACTGTGGGGGCTTTGTATTGTGCAGAGGGTGGGGGGCTGTGCTGTGTACTGTGAGGGGCTTTGTATTGTGCAGGGGTGGGGGCTGTGCTGTGTACTGTGGGGGGCTTTGTATTATGGAGAGGGACGGGGCTGTGCTGTGTACTGTGGGGGGGCTTTGTATTGTGCAGAGGGTGGGGGGCTGTGCTGTGTACTGTGGGGGCTTTGTATTGTGCAGAGGGTGGGGGGCTGTGCTGTGTACTTTGGGGGGCTTTGTATTGTGCAGATGGTGGGGGGCTGTGCTGTGTACTGTGGGGGCTTTGTAATGTGTAGAGGGTGGGGGGCTGTGCTGTGTACTGTGGGGGGCTTTGTATTGTGCAGAGGGCTGTGCTGTGTACTGTGGGGGGCTTTGTATTGCGCAGAGGGTGGGGGGCTGTGCTGTGTACTGTGGAGGGCTTTGTATTGTGCACAGGGTGAGGGGCTGTGCTGTGTACTGTTGGGGGGGTTGTATTGTGCAGAGGGTGGGGGGTTGTGCTGTGTACTGTTGGGGGGCTTTGTATTGTGCAGAGGGTGGGGGCTGTGTTGTGTACTGTGGGGGGCTTTGTATTGTGCAGAGGGTGGGGGCTGTGCTGTGTACTGTGGGGGGGCTTTACATTGTGCAGAGGGTGGGGGCTGTGCTGTGTACTGTGGGGGGCTTTGTATTGTGCAGAGGGCTGTGCTGTGTACTGTGGGGGGCTTTGTATTGCGCAGAGGGTGGGGGGCTGTGCTGTGTACTGTGGAGGGCTTTGTATTGTGCACAGGGTGAGGGGCTGTGCTGTGTACTGTTGGGGGGGGTTGTATTGTGCAGAGGGTGGGGGGTTGTGCTGTGTACTGTTGGGGGGCTTTGTATTGTGCAGAGGGTGGGGGCTGTGTTGTGTACTGTGGGGGGCTTTGTATTGTGCAGAGGGTGGGGGGCTGTGCTGTGTACTGTGGGGGGGCTTTACATTGTGCAGAGGGTGGGGGCTGTGCTGTGTACTGTGGGGGGCTTTGTATTGTGCAGAGGGCTGTGCTGTGTACTGTTGGGGGGCTTTGTATTGTGCAGAGGGTGGGGGCTGTGTTGTGTACTGTGGGGGGGCTTTGTATTGTGCAGAGGGTGGGGGGCTGTGCTGTGTACTGTGGGGGGGCTTTACATTGTGCAGAGGGTGGGGGCTGTGCTGTGTACTGTGGGGAGCTTTGTATTGTGCAGAGGGTGGGGGGCTGTACTGTGGGGGTGCTTTGTATTGTGCAGAGGGTGGGGGGCTGTGCTGTGTACTGTGGGGGGCTTTGTATTGTGCAGAGGGTGGGGGGCTGTGCTGTGTACTGTGGGGGGCTTTGTAATGTGCAGAGGGTGAGGGGCTGTGCTGTGTACTGTGGGGGGCTTTGTATTGTGCAGAGGGTGAGGGGCTGTGCTGTGTACTGTGGGGAGCTTTGTATTGTGCAGAGGGTGGGGGGCTGTGTTGTGTACTGGGGGGGCTTTGTATTGTGCAGAGGGTGGGGGGGCTGTGTATTGTGCAGAGGGTGGGGGACTGTGTATTGTGCACATTCAATTTTAGTTGACTAAAATTATTATATTAGACTAAAATGTACTGGAGATTTTAGTCGACTAAAATACGATGACTAAAATGGGACTAAAACGAAAATGGCATTTTAGTCAAAGACTAATGCCCCGTACACACGAGCGGAATTTCCGTCGGAAAAAAGTTGGATGTTTTTTTCCGACGGAATTCTGCTCAAGCTTGCCTTGCATACACACGGTCACACAAAAGTTTGGTGAACTTTTGACTGCCAAGAACGCGGTAACGTAAAAGACTACGACGAGCCGAGAAAATTAAGTTCTATGCTTCCTAGCATGCGTCGATTTGTTTCCGAGCATGCGTCGGAATTTAGTGCGGTCGGAATTTGTACACACGATAGGAAATTACGATCTGATTTTTTTTCCGTCGGAAAAATAGAGAAGCTGCTCTCTATCTATCCGACAGAAAAAGTCCGATGGGGCATACACACGGTCGAAATATCCGACGAAAAGCTCGGAAGCATTGAACTTCTTTTTCTCGGCTCGTCGTAGTGTTTGTACGGCACCGCGTTCTTAATGCTCGAAAGTTCAGAGAACTTTTGTGTGACCGTGTGTATGCAAGCCAAGCTTGAGTGGAATTCCGTCGGAAAAACCATCCAACTTTTTTCCGATGGAAATTCCGCTCGTGTGTACGCGGCATAAGACTAAAACTAAATCAAAATTTGCTGCCAAATTTAACATTGTTTAAGACTAAAAAAAAAATTAAAATTCTTTTTTTCTTACAGATGGACGCTTTCTTCTGAAAACTTCGGAAGGAGATCCAAATTTATCTCCAGATTTCAAGGCAGAAGATGATGACATCACACAATGTTCTCCAGGAGAAGATCCCATTATTCCAACCGCACATCACAGACCTCACCATCTGGAGGGATCCATGGATCCTTCTAATCCTGAGGAACCTTCTGATAAATCCCACACTATGACATCACATGTCCATCCATCCCACACTATGACATCACATGTCCATCCATCCCACACTATGACATCACATGTCCATCCATCCCACACTATGACATCAGATGTCCATCTAAGATCAATGGATCCTTCTAATCCTGAGGGACCTTCTGATAAATTTCACACTATGACATCACATGTCCATCTATCCCACACTATGACATCACATGTCCATCTAAGATCAATATGTCCTTCAAATCCTGAGGAACCTTCTGATAAATTCCACACTATGACATCAGATGTCCATCCATCCCATACTATGACATCACATGACCATCCATCCCACACTATGACATCACATATCCATCCATCCCATACTATGACATCAGATGTCCATCCTTCCCATAATATGACATCACATGTCCATCCTTCCCATACTATGACATCACATGTCCATCCTTCCCATACTATGACATCACATGTCCATCTAAGATCAATGGATCCTTCTAATCCTGAGGAACCTTCTGATAAATCCCACACTATGACATCAGATGTCCATCTATCCCACACTATGACATCACATAGCCAACTGGGATCTCACAGTGTGGATCAATCAACATATCCATCCAATCTCAAGGAGTCTTCTTCATGTGGTGGAGATCCCACATTAGAGAGTTCCTCGCCATCTCCAGAGAAATCTCACACTTATAACATAGCTCAACCTAAACAGCGGAGAATTCCCTCGGGTGACCGTCCTTTTTCATGTTCAGAGTGCGGGAAATGTTTCTTTCGGAAACAATACCTTGTTCTACACCAGAAAATTCACACGGGTGAACGTCCTTTGACATGCTTAGAGTGCGGGAAATGTTTCACTAAGGAAGAACACCTTCTTACGCACCAGAGAATTCACACCAATGAGCACCCCTATCCATGTTTAGAGTGCGGGAAGTGTTTCTTTCGGATAGGTCCGCTTCTTATTCACCAGAGAGTTCACACCGGCGAGCGGCCTTATTCGTGTTCAGAGTGCGGGAAATGTTTCACCAAGAAAGGACACCTCCTTGCGCACCAGAGAATTCACACCGGCGTGCGTCCTTATTCATGTTCAGAGTGCGAGAAATCTTTCACCGAGAAGGGACACCTTCTTCAGCACAAGACATTTCACACGGGTGAGCGCCCTTTTCCGTGTTCACAATGCGGGAAATCTTTCAAGCAGAAAAGCGCGCTTTTCACGCACCAGAAAATTCACACGGGCCAGCGTCCTTTCTCGTGCTCAGAGTGCGGGAAGTGTTTTACCGAAAAAGGAAACCTTCTTCAACACCAAAGAATTCATACGGGCGAGCGCCCCTATTCGTGTTCAGAGTGCGGGAAATCTTTCAGGCAGCAGAACGCACTTCATACGCACCAGAGAATTCACACGGGCGAGCGCCCTTTCATATGTGACGTGTGCGGGAAATGTTTCATTTACAAAGTGCGCCTTCAAAAACACCAGAAAATTCACACAGGTTAGGGTTATTTTTCGGGCTGCAAATGTTTCATTCGCAATGAAGGTCTTATTAAACAGCAGAGAGCTCACACAGGTGAGCATGTTACTGTTGTTACCCTTCTCGCCCCAACCTCCGACACTTCCTTTTTAGACTCAAATGGTGGTCTACATAAGTTGAGTTGAATTGGGAGTTTTAGGTTATTGAAGTATTGTGATTAGTGCTGGGACAAGGGGTGGGCAGAAGGGATGGCTGCCCTGGGCTCAACATGTATTGTATGGATGGGGGCACCGCAAGTTCCTTCTACTACAAGGCTGGCAGGAGTAGTGGCAGAGACATGCCTACTTCTGTCTGCCCAGCTCTCGATTCGGCAAGGAGAGGAGGAAAGAGTCGGGAAGAGGTGCAGGCTGTGCTCTCTCTCCCCATCTTCTTTATAAGCAGCGGCGGCTGGTGGGTTTTTTGGTTCGGTACTAACACCCCCCGGCCCGTCTACTGGTTGGTCTGGCACTTACCTGGATAGATCCAGATAGGCGGGGGGTGTCATCCAGTGTGGCGGGGTGCAGGCAGCGGCTCCAGGCTAGCGGGGTCCGGGTAGCGGGTGCGGGGTCCAGGCAGCGGCTCCAGGCTAGCCGGGTCTGGGTAGCGGCTCCAGGCTAGCGGGTGCGGGGTCCAGGCAGCGGCTCCAGGCTAGCGGGTGTGAGGTCCGGGCAGTGGCTCCAGGCTACCTGGGGTGGGGTCCAGTCAGCAGCTCCAGGGTGTCGGGCTTCCTCTCTTGCTCTAGCAGCTTCCTCCCTGGCTCCATGTCAGGCATCCAATAGGATCACCTGACGTTTTGGCCAATCGGGAAACAGGTCTCACGCCTGCTTTCTGATTGGTGGGGAGAAGATTTAGTGTGAAAATAGAGAAAGTTCATTCGCTATCGTCGCACAACTGGGTGGGATCGGGACGCCGTGCTCTGCGCCCCGAGCCCACCCATTTTTGAAGCCTATTAGAGCCTCTGGCTCTAATCATGTGCTTCAAAAAACACACACCCCCGTCCCCACCCATAGGAATTAATGCGCCCGGCGTCCTGAAAGGGACCAGGTGCATGGATAGGGAGGTCGTTAGCGGTGTTGGGGGGGGGGGACACCTGTGCGCCCACAGTGCCCGGGCCACCACTGCTCATAAGCTCACACATAATGAAGGGGGAGCCTAATTTGGCACCTTTGCCCTGGGCACTGGATGATCTTGTCCCAGCACTGATTGCAATATGTTCCTCTAAACCTGGGGCCTCCAAAATTTCTAAGCAAAGGGCCAGTTTACTGTCCTTCAAGCTTTAGGGGGGATAGGCTGTGGCCAGAGGGAGTAGAAAATGCCCCGCCATCAGTGGGCATAAACAATGCCCCATCATTAAGTATAATGGGAGGCCTCATTGTTGGCATCAATGGGAATAAACAATGCCCCATCATTGGTTATAAGGGGAGGCCCCATTGTTGGCATCAATAGGTATAAAGAATGCCCCATGATTGGTTATAATGGGAGACCCCATTGTTGGTATCAATAGGAATAAACAATGCCCCATCATTGGTTATAATAGGAGCCCCCATTGTTGGTATCAGTGGGTGTAAACAATGCCCCATTATTGGTTATAATGGGAGGCCCCATTGTTGGCACCAATAGGAATAAAGAATGCCCCATCATTGGTTATAATGGGAGGCCCTATTGTTGGCACCAATGGGAATAAACAATGCCCCGTCATTGGTTATAATGGGAGACCCCATTGTTGGCATCAATGGAAATAAACCATGCCCCATCATTGGTTATAATAGGAGGCCCCATTGTTGGCATCAATGGGAATAAACAATGCCCCATCATTGGTTATAATGGGAGACCCCATTGTTGGCATCAATGGAAATAAACCATGCCCCATCATTGGTTATAATAGGAGGCCCCATTGTTGGCATCAATAGGAATAAAGAATGCCCCATCATTGGTTATAATAGGAGGCCCTATTGTTGGCATCAATGGGAATAAACAATGCCCCATCATTGGTTATAATAGGAGGCCCTATTGTTGGCATCAATGGTAATAAACAATGCCCCATCATTGGTTATAATGGGAGACCCCATTGTTGGCATCAATGGAAATAAACCATGCCCCATCATTGGTTATAATAGGAGGCCCCATTGTTGGCATCAATAGGAATAAAGAATGCCCCATCATTGGTTATAATGGGAGGCCCCATTGTTGGTATCAATGGGAGGAATAGTGCCATTGACGGTGTCAGTGGGAGAAATGGTGTCAGTTGATGGAATAGTGCACCAATGGTCAGATTAAGGATATCAAAGGGCCACAGTGTGGAGGCAGCCGATAATCAAAGAGTGAACACTGCTCCAGGTGAAACATATAAATCCCCTTATCTGAATCACAGGGCGTCTGTCCAGTCCGTGACCTGGACATAGCAGAAGATATGGAAGAAAGGTTGACCGCGCTCCAGACTTCAGAAAAAAATGAGCTTTGTTGAAAAAAATCCACAAGGAAGGACATCACAGACTCACGATACAAAAAGATAGCAGCATGATTAACGCGTTTCACAAAAAAAGTGTGCTTAATAACCCAGTTTAGAGGCCACTGCTCTAATCAAACAGTGATGACTTGGTCCCACACTGACAAAGACGGCACCATAGAACTAAACTGTGGTAATACACGGGGGGAACAAAACGATCAATTCTGGCAATTCAAGGACGGCAATACCAGTACATGGGCAAGGAGCAAACAGCGGTGCCAAAACATGGACAAGAATACGATGGAATGATAATTGGAGCACAGCCTGCCTACTAGGTTTGTGTTCTACTGGATGAAGAAAGGATCTCCAAAAAAAATACATCAACTCCAAGTATGCAATCAGTATTCGTCTTTCACTGATGAGCCCTTTTATCGATAGCCATTGGCTGCTGCTTTAAAAAAATATATAATGTTTGAGGGTTCTAAGATATTTTCCGGCAAAAAATACTGATTGTTACATGTAAACAAAGTAGATATGATGACCACGGAGACCCTGGTTTTCACCAATAAGAATGACTCAGAGGAAACCCGTCAAGCTTGGACTTGCTGGACAGCATATATAGATTCTGACCCATTTAGGACCCTTTCAGGCCATTTTTTTTATTAGGTCTTAACCCCCCCCCTCCCCAATACATAGAAGGCGCCAATACTCTTATCTATATCCCTGATGGCTCCTTCAATACAATAGAGACCCCATCAAAGTCTCATTGTACCACCGCCTTGGGTTGTCTGGCACACTCAAGCCTCGTACACACGACCAGTTTTCTCATCAAGAAACGACAAGAAAACTGCTGGGAGAGCTTTCTTGCCGAGAAAACCGTTCGTGTGTATGGTTTCTCGTCGAGAAAACTGCCGGGAATCTCGACGAGAAAAATAGAGAACCTGCTCTCTATTTTCTCGTTGGGATTCTCGTTTTTCTTGTCGGGATTCTCGTCGGCCTGTTTCCCGACGAGAAAACCGGTCGTGTGTATGCTTTTCCGAGTCTTAAAAGATCGCACATGCTCAGAATCAAGTATGAGACGGGAGCGCTCCTTCTGGTAAAACTAGCGTTCGTAATGGAGATAGCACATTCGTCTTGCTAAAACGAACTCAAAGCACGAAGACTGAAAAGCGTGAATCGTCTCTCGCTACACATTTACTAACACGAGATCAGCAAAAACAGCCCAAGGGGTGGTGCCATTGGAATCAAACTTCCCCTTTATACTGCCGTCGTACGTGTTGTACGTGACCGCGCTTTACAACGACGAGATTTGGAATTGACAGTGTGTATGCAAGGAAAGCTTGACAAGAATCTCGTCAAGCTTGACAAGAATCTCGTCGAAAAACGAAGGGGTTTTTTACAATGAGATTCTCGGTCGTGTGTACGAGGCTTAAGGTTTGACCATTGACCTATTACATCTCTTTCTTTTACCTTTTCCTTTTGCCTTCTTGCTTCCCCATCTCGCCTCCACTTCCCCTGTTCACCAACGTGTTTCGTCCCAACCACAAAACGGGCAATCCTGGTAATTCAAGGACAGCCATACCAATACATGGGTAAGAAACAAACAGCGGTGCCAAAACATGGACAAGAATACGATGGAATGATAACTGGAGCACAGTCTGCCTACTAAGTTTGTGTTCCACTGGATCAGGGTTTCTCAACCAGGGTTCCATGGATCCCTAGGGTTCCCCCAGAGGTTGCTAGGGGTTCCTTGAGCAATGAGCAATATCTGCCTCTCAGATAAGTTCCTACTGACACCATTGATCTTTTTAGCTACCTGTAAGGGAATAATTCCTCCCAATAACCCCAAGTGTAAGGAGCATTCTTCACACTACTGTATTAGGAGTTGCAGATATAGTCTTTTTTAGTAGGGGTTCCCTGAGACCGGAAAGTAATGTCCAGGGTTCCTCAGTGTTGGAAAGGTTGAGGGAGGCTGCACTGGATGAAGAAAGGATCTCCAAAAAAAATACATCAACTTCCAGTATGCAATCAGGAATTGTCTTTCACCGATAAGCCTTTTTACGGATAGCCATTGACTGCTGTACGCCAGTACTCTCGTTCTGCTTTACTGAAGAAGCTGATCAGCTGGTGCGCAATTTGCAAACATTTCTAGATATTTTTAATAAAATTATAGAAAATCTGAGTTTGCCAAAATATATATTTTGTGTTAATAGTTATTCTAATCTTGTAAAAATAAAACAAGAAAGCTCTACACATTACAATATACTGGTCTGAGTCCCTTTTTAAAAAAAAAACAAATGACCAGAATTCTTAGAGGACCGGTGATTAGGAACGTGCCCTCAGGCTGGAGGAAACCAAACCAAAAGGAAAGCCCACCCATCTACCAATTCAGCCAGGCGGTTTTAAAATGAAACTTATGATCCTTCTGAAGATAGGTTGGCTATGCAGTATATGTATATACACAATATTGCCAAAAGTATTGGGACACCTGCCTTTACACGCACATGAAATTTCTGTTCAAACTTTTTTATTGGTGTTATAAAGAAGAACATGAAGAATACTCCAATATAAGGTGTACTTTACAATGTACATACTGATTGAAAGATACATAGAAGAATCATCAGTACAATGTTTTCAAAGTAAGTATGCAACATGCATTTAGGCAATAGAGTCATTTTGACAGCCACTATGCGTCCTAGCCAGGAGATACAGAGTGGTTGCCATATGGCTATGCTAACCACACACATGAACTTTAATGGCATCCCAGTCTTAGTCCGTAGGGTTCAATATTGAGTTGGCCCACCCTTTGCAGCTATAACAGCTTCAACTCTTCTGGGAAGGCTGTCCAAATCTGCAGCAACTGAGTGATGCTATCATGTCACTATGGAGCAAAATGTCTGAGGAATGTTTCCAACACCTTGTTGTATCTATGCCAAGAAGAATGAAGGCCAAAGGGGGTCCAACTTGGTACTAGCAAGGTGGACCTAATAAAGTGGCAGTAAGTATATACACTATATTGCCAAAAGTACTGGGACACCTGCCTTTACACGCACATGAAGTTTAATGGCATCCCAGTCTTCATCTGTAGGGTTCAATAATAATTTGGCCCACCCTTTTCAGCTTTAACAGCTTCAACTCTTTTGGGAAGGTTGTCCACAAAGTTTAGGAGTGTGTCTATGGGGATGTTTGACCATTCTTCTAGAAGCACATTTGTGAGGTCAGGCACTGATGTTGAACGAGAAGGCCTGGCTCGCAGTCTCCGCTCTAATTCATCCCAAAGATGTTCTTTCGGGTTGAGGCCAGGCCAGTCAACTTGTTCCACCCCAAACTCGCTCATCCAGGTCCTTATGGACTTTGCCTTGTGCACTGGTGTGCAGTCATGTTGGAACAGGAAGGGGCTCCCTTCACTGGAACTAATGGGCCAAACCCAACCCCTGAAAAACAACCCCACACCATAATCCCCCCTCCACCAAATGATTTAGACTGGGGAGGTGATCAGGATTTTTTTTTTCACACTATGATTGTTTATAACAGTAATATTTACTATTATAAGCTACCATTTTTTTTCTAAATAAAATCCATTTATTCAGTGTGTACTATAGTGATTAGCTGTGATTGGCCACAGCTAATCAGATAGCACAGATGGGCTGTGATTGGCCCTGTCTGTACCATGTGATCACTGTGACCAATCACAGAGATAAGCATATAAGTACACAATGAATGCATGCAATCCATTGTGTACAATTGTCATGTGATTTGCTTTGATTGGTCACAGCGATCATATGGTACAAACAGTGGCCCGGTACACTGATCTGCACTGTTTCTGATGCACACAGTGAGTAACAGATCGTGCCAGAGCACGGCCTGATCCTGGGAAGATGTCATATAATGTGCACCCAGAATGGGAGAGCTCCAGCTCTGCCATCATTTTACAATAGGCCAGGCAGGAAGCACTTAAGGGAGGCCCTGATGTGTGCTAATCGCCGGACGTTCTTCAGCTCCCCTAGACCTATGTTCCTGTGTACCTGCTCTTGTTATCTGACCTGCTCCTGACCTTTCTTTGTGAATTCTGGAATCCGACCCCGGCTTGCCTCTACGCTCTGCTGTCTTCTTGGTATCAACCTCGGCCTGCTGCTTGACTACATTTACTCTTGCTCCTCCTGTATGACCCCTGCTTGGTTTCTGACTCCAACCTTGCTGTCCATCCATGCTGACCCTGTTTTGCCATCTGACCACATCCTTAATCTTGATGAGTACCTTTACCTGCCTCTGAGTACTCTCACAGTCTCTGTTTAAGGAAGAAGAAAGAGGTAATCCCTAATGCCGCACATCCATGTAGTCCTACGATAGCGATGGGAGTGACAACCTCAGCCTGGACTCCAACCAGGCTACGCGCCTCAACACATTTCACTCTGCCCCCGGAGCTTAATCTTGGGGATTTCCCCATGATTAAGCTCCAGGGGGCCGAGCGAAACACCCAACTGAGTCCAGGCTGCGATTGTCACTCCCATCGCTAGTGTAGGATTACATGAAAAATATATTTATCAGAAAGGCCTAAACTATCCAGGAGTCAAGAAGGTGCCAGATCCCAATAATTGCTAGAAAAAATAGAGAAGATAGGATGGGACTTTGGAGGCACCAAAGGACACTTGGAATTGGAACAATGAAGTTGAATTAAATAATTTTGTTGATACAAACATTTAAAATCCATATAAAATGTAAACATGAAGCATACAAAAAGAAAGCCATACATGTCAACAACAAGAATTATACATGATGTCATTCCTCAAAAAAGCAGTGCTACAATTGCTAGGATTACATGAATGTGCGGCATTAGAGATGTCCATCTTTCTTCTCCCTTAAGCTATAGCTAAGAACCAGGAAGAGCTCCACCCCTTGCCCAGCACTCCCTGCAGCGGAGGCAGAGGAATCCACACACATACCCCATATCATCGAGCCAGAGCGGCACACATAGCAATACCAGGGGGTGCAGTCTCTGCACCTGACTTCCAAGGTCCAGTTTCCGAGTGCCATCCAGCAGACCGCCATCTTTGGTCCTTTTCTTTTTTTTTATAATATATTTTTTTTATTTAACACATAGTTATTGACATACATAACATCATACATTAACATCACATTCATTTTAACCACTTAACGACCGCTCACTGTATATATATATGTCGGCAGAATGACACCGACAGGCACAATCACGTAGAGCATACGTGATTGCCTTTGTATAGTTGGGGGGTCCAATCGGACCCCCCTCCTATACAGTGAGCGGTGGCTAAGTGTCGAATGGAAATGCCCCCTCTGTCTGTGTCAGACAGAGGGAGCAGGAGGAAGTGATGTCATCTCTGGTGCGGCGCTCACATATACCGAGCGCCGTACAAGAGAAGACATCAGGTCAGTGCACACAACACTACACTGACACCAGGACACATAGGGACATAAATCGCCCCCCCAGGCCCCCCCAGACACCCCAGATCACCCCCCAGATCACCCCCCAGCCCCCAGCCACAGTGTCACTGATTGCAGTGACCATTTATTTAGTGATCACTGCAATCAGTGACATTTGTGACTGTAAAAGTGTCACCAAAGTTTAGTCTTAGGTCCAGTGTAGCCCCCTAACCCCCCTAATAAAGGTTTAACCCCCTGATCACCCCCCAGATAACCCTTTCACCGCCTATCACCACTGTCGCTTAGCGATCATTTTTCTGATCGCTGTCTTAGCGTCAGCGATGCCGATCGGCAGCCAGTAATTTTTTTTAGGTTCGCCGCAGGTTTTTATAGCGTCAGGTACCCCAATATATTATCTAATAAAGGTTTAACCCCCTTGATCACCCCCCAGGTAACCCTTTCACCCCCTATCACCACTGTCACTAAGCGATCGTTTTTCTAAACGCTGTCTTAGTGTCTGTGATGCAGATCGGTAGCCGGTAATTTTTTTTAGGTTCGCCGCAGGTTTTTATAGCGTCAGGTACCCCAATATATTATCTAATAAAGGTTTAACCCCCTTGATCGCCCCCCAGGTAACCCTTTCACCCCCTATCACCACTGTCGCTAAGCAATTGTTTTTCTAAACGCTGTCTTAGTGTCGGTGATGCAGATCGTAGCCAGTAATTTTTTTTAGGTTCGCCGCATGTTTTTATAGCGTCAGGTACCCCAATATATTATCTAATAAAGGTTTAACCCCCTTGATCGCCCCCCAGGTAACCCTTTCACCCCCATCACCACTGTCGCTAAGCGATCGTTTTTCTAAACGCTGTCTTAGTGTCGGTGATGCAGATCGGTAGCTGGTAATTTTTTTTAGGTTCGCCGCAGGTTTTTATAGCGTCAGGTACCCCCATATATTATCTAATAAAGGTTTTAACCCCCTGATTGCCCCTAGTTAACCCTTTCACCAGTGATCACCATATAAGTGTTACGGGTGACGCTGGTTAGTTAGTTTGCTTTTTATAGTGTCAGGGCACCCGCCGTGTATATAACCCAATAAAGGTTTAACCCCCTGATCGCCCGGCGGGTGATATCAATTAGGTTTTAGCGTCAGAGAGGGTCTGCGTCACACCCCAGGCAGCGTCAGGTTAGTGCCAGTAACGCTAACACCCACGCGTGAAGCATACACCCCCCTTAGTGGTATAGTATCTGAACAGATCAATATCTGATCTGATCAGATCTATACTAGCGTCCCCAGCAGTTTAGGGTTCCCAAAAACGCAGTGTTAGCGGGATCAGCCCAGATACCTGCTGGCACCTGCGTTTTGCCCCTCCGTCCAGCCCAGGCCACCCAAGTGCAGTATCGATCGATCACTGTCACTTACAAAACAAAAACACACATAACTGCAGCGTTCGCAGAGACAGGCCTGATCCCTGCGACTCCAGTGCTGTAGGAGGTGATTTCACCACCACAGTTAAAAAAAAAAGCAAATATGCCGAAGCATTGGGGCAGCAGGGGCGGAGGAGTGATTTTGCTCCTAATGCCGCGTACATACGGTCGAAATTCCGACGGAGGCTTGCCCGTGGAAAAGTCCGACCATGTGTGTGCGGCATAACTTTTTTGCGGGAGGATGCCCCCATGCTTCGGCATATATAAATGGTGCGTGTATGCCCATCATTGGAAGCTGGTGTATGAAGGGCGGTATTCTAATGGTGGGCATACCCACCGATCAATCTCTTTTTTCGTTCAGCCAACTGGCTGCATGAAATAAAAGGTTTACAATACATGTCCAACAAGGACCAGCAACGTACTGGTATGTTGCTGGACTTTGAATGTTTATACCAGAATGATGCCTGCGGGTTTAGGTATCATCTTGGTATCATTCTTTTCAGCCTGCGGCCGGCTTTCATGTAAAAGCAATCCTAGCAGCTAATTAGCCTCTGGACTGCTTTTACAAGCAGTGGGAGGGAATGCCCCCCCCCCCGGATATAAAAAGCGCCATTGGGAAATTGGGAAAGCATTTTATCACACCGATCTTGGTGTGGTCAGATGCTTTGAGGGCAGAGGAAAAATCTAGGGTCTAGAAGACCCCAGTTTTTTCAAAAAAAGAGTACCTGTCACTACCTATTGCTATCATAGGGGATATTTACATTCCCTGAGATAACAATAAAAATGATAAAAAAAAAAAAAAATACTTGGAAGGAACAATTTAAAAATAAAATAAAAAAGCAAAATTAATAATAAAAAAAAAAGAAAAAAAAAAAAAGCACCCCTGTCCTGCCCTGCTCTTGCCCAATGGCGAACGCAAGCGTCGGTCTGGCGTCATATGTAAACAGCAATTGCACCATGCATGTGAGGTATCACCGCGAAGGTCAGATCGAGGGCAATCATTTTAGCAGTAGACCTCCTCTGTAAATCTATTGGGGTAACCTGTAAAGGCTTTTAAAGGCTTTTAAAAATGTATGTAGTTTGTCGCCAATGCGCGTTTGTGCGAAATTTTAAAGCATGTCGTGTTTGGTATCTATGTACTCGGCCTAAGATCATCTTTTTTATTTCATCAAACATTTGGGCAATATAGTGTGTTTTAGTGCATTAAAATTAAAAAAAGTGTATTTTTTAACCCAAAAAATGCATTTGAAAAATCGCTGCGCAAATACTGTGTAGAAAAAAAAAATGCAACACCCACCATTTTAATCTGTAGGGCCTTTGCTTTAAAAATATATATAATGTTTGGGGATTCAACATAATTTTCTTGCAAAAAAAAAATGTTTTCATGTAAACAAAAAGTGTCAAAAAGGGCTTTGTCTTCAAGTGGTTAGAAGAGTGGATGTAAGCTTCCTAATGTTGTGTATAAAATGCCAGAACAGTTCAAAACCCCCCCCCCAAATGACCCCATTTTGGAAAGTAGACACCCCAAGCTATATACTGAGAGGCATGTCGAGTCCATGGAATATTTTATATGTTGACACAAGTTGCGGAAAAACGACAATTTTTAATTTTTTTTGCACAAAGTTGTCACTAAATGATATATTGCTCAAACATGCCATGGTTATATGTAGAATTTCACCCCAAAATACATTTTGCTGCTTCTCCTGAGTACGGGGATACCACATGTGTGAGACTTTTTGGGAGCCTAGCCACGTACGGGACCCCAAAAACCAAGCACCGCCTTCAGGCTTTCTAAGGGTGTAAATTTTTGATTTCCCCTCTCACTGCCTATCACAGTTTCGGAGGCCATGGAATGCACAGATAGCACAAAACCCCCCCAAATGACCCCATTTTGGAAAGTAGACACCCCAAGCTATTTGCTGAGAGGTATTGTGAGTATTTTGCAGATCTCGCTTTTTGTCACAAAGTTTTGAAAATTGAAAAAAATAAATATATATATATATATTTTCTTTCTTCATTTTCAAAAACAAATGAGAGCTGTAAAATACTCGCCATGCTTCTCAGCAAATAGCTTGGGGTGTCTATGTTCCAAAATGGGGTCATTTGGGGGGGTTTTGTGCGATTTTGGCATTTTATGGCCTTCGAAACTGTGATAGGTAGTGAGGAGTGAAATCAAAAATTTGCGCCCTTAGAAATCCTGAAGGCGGTGCTTGGTTTCCGGGGTCCCGTACGCGGCTAGGCTCCCAAAAAGTCCCACACATGTGGTATCCCCGTACTCAGGAGAAGCAGCAAAATGTATTTTGGGGTGAAATTCCACATATAACCATGGCATGTGTGAGCAATATATCATTTAGTGACAACTTTTTGTAATTTTTTTTTTTTTTTTTGTCATTATTCAATCACTTGGGACAAAAAAATAAAAAATTCAATGGGCTCAACATGCCTCTCAGCAATTTCCTTGGGGTGTCTACTTTCCAAAATGGGGTCATTTGGGGGGGTTTTGTACTGCCCTGTCATTTTAGCACCTCAAGAAATGAGATAGGCAGTCATAAATTTAAAGCTGTGTAAATTTCAGAAAATGTACCCTAGTTTGTAAACTGTATAACTTTTGCGCAAACCAATAAATATACGCTTATTGATTATTTTTTTTTACTAAAAACATGTGGCTGAATACATTTTGGCCTAAATGTATGACTACAATTGAGTTTATTCGATTTTTCTTATAACAAAAAGTAGAAAATATCATTTTTTTTCAGAATTTTCGGTCTTTTTCCGTTTATATCGCAAAAAATAAAAATCGCAGAGGCAATCAAATACCATTAAAAGAAAGCTCTATTTGTGGGAAGAAAAGGACACAAATTTCGTTTGGGTACAACATTGCATGTCCGCACAATTTACAGTTAAAGCAGCACAGTGCAAAATTCTGAATTCACCTCTGGTCCTTTAGCTACCAAATGGTCCGGGGCTTAAGTGGTTAATCTAGTATCCCCACATCCCAAAAACAAAAAACTAAATAATTTCTAATTTTTTTTCCTCCTTTTCCCGCCTCCCTTCCCTCCCCTTAAAGGAGCACTAAAGCTTCCCTTTTTTTTGCTTAAAAATAACAAACATGTTATACTTACCTCCACTGTGCAGCTCGTTTTGCACACAGTGGCCCCGATCCTGGTCTTCTGGGGTCCCTCGGCGGCTGTCTTGGCTCCTTCCCTGCAAGGACTCCACACCTTAATGCGAGTGAGCTTGCATGGTGTGGAGTGATTGCGGGCGCGCTCCCGTGATACAGCGGCGGCCATAGCCGCCGACTGTATCACTCGGCCCCGCCCCCCGCGTGCCGCGTCATTGGATGTGATTGACAGCAGCGCCAGCCAATGGCTGCGCTGCTTTCAATCCACCCAGTGTAGCCAATCGGCGGCCAGGCTGAAAAACGAAGAGGATGACGGGGACGAGCGTGGGACTTTCGAGGGGCCAGGTAAGAAAAACGGGGGCTCGGGGGGGGGCGGTATTGTCGAATGTTTTTTCACCTTAATGCATAGGATGCATTAAGGTGAAAAAAACATGTAACTTTACTACTCCTTTAATTAATTCTTTGGTCCTTTTCTGGCATGCCTCCATTGCTGCTGACTACAGCTTGGAGACTACTGCTACATGATACCTTTCACCTGTGCTTTGTGCCCTGTGTATCTGTCTTCTTCACTATCGAGGGTACTCTGACCAGTGCTGCAAGGTGAAGCCCTCTCATCACTTCGGCCTCCAACCAAGGTACATGACAGTATTGTGAGTAGAAAATTAACCTGGAAAGTTCAAGAAACATTTTGTAGCGGGTATATGCTTTTCTCTCATGTTTGAATTTAGTGGGGATATCTGTAATGTATGGTTCCCTGGGGCCCAGCGGGTGGCGCTGTCGCTTTGGGCCCAGGGTTGAGCCATCATTGCAGTGCCGTACCCTTTTTGGCCTCTCGCAGCATGAGTACAGCGGGGCGGGGGCTCCGCTGGGCTTGCTGGGGGAGGGTATAAAGGGTTTTGGCCATTTTGGTCATGGGGTTGTCGAGTCCCAGGCACCTTCAACCTGAGGGCTGTGGTTCGTGGTCGGTGTCCAGGCGGCCTAGGCCTGGACACCCGGAGTTCGCGTTCCACCCCAGGCACCTTCAGCCTGGGGTGAGGTACTCGGTTGGAGGCCTGGGGCCCAGTGTCCTCCGCTGGGCTCCGCGAGGGAAGGATTTCCTAAGGGACCCCGGGAGTGGGGTACCCGAATCCAGAGGCGTAAGGGACCGGAGGAGTTACTCACCCGAAGACCTGGTGCAGCAGATTGCCGGTGTCGGGTGAGCCTCAGGAGACCGCCCGGAGGGATATCTTCCCGGACAGGGGCCTAGTGCAGTCAGGAGGAAGGTTCACCGTTCACCCGGTCGGTGGCAGCGACCAAGATTCTCAGCAGGTGGCAGAGACCATGTGCCAAACCTATTCGCTGATAGAGGAATAGGAGAGTTCATTGTGCCTGGGCCTACTCGTATCCACACCCCCTGTCTGTTCGTTGAGGGAGTACAACTGATTGTGTTTCATCCTGACATTGGAAAATAATATTGGTGTGGGGTTCATTTACTGGCAGACACTGCTCCACAGAAGAAGCGGAGGCTCCAAACGCAGAACACCGACCCGAAGGTAAAGAAACTTTGCTCACACCACACAAACGTCTGCGGTGAAGGCTTGGCGTGGTGACCCCGCACTCTCTCCTCCAGGATACCCCTAGACAAGCAGTAACCAGCCAGCAGAGGAGTGGGAGAGTGGAGGCCGCTACAATTTGCATACTTGCCAAAAGCCCAGATTTTTCCAGGACAATCCCGATTTTGGGACCCTCGTCCCGATCGGAGCTAGTCCCGATTAATTTCCTGGGATTTTTCTTTTTCCCCGGGAAAATCGGGAATGTTTTAGGCAAAAAACGGCCGGCGGGCTACAAAAAGATGGCCGCCGCATTTCCCCTTGTGTTCAGTGGAGAGGGGAGGGGCAGCCAATCGGCTGCTCTCTTCAGTGTACAGTGGACAATTCTCTTGTACACTAGGGTGACCAGACGTCCCCGTTTTCCGGGGACAATCCCCGTTTTCCGACTACAGTCCCCGGATCCCGTTTGTCCCCGCTTTTGTCCCCGGTTTTCCGGTCGGGAGCCAGGCTGCGGCAGTTTCCCGATGGACGGGGGCGTTTCCCGATGGACGGGGGCGTTCCCCGAGACATAGCACATGCAGAGCTGTTTAGACGTGTAGGAGGAGCTGGAGCGGCTCCAGCCTGCCTATGCTGTGCCAGTGTAGTTAGTAGTGCCGTGGCTGCCACTCCTCCTCAGCTGAAAATCCATCAAATTACAAGACTCTTCCAGCATCTCGCCCCTCTCCTCCTACCTCTGCTCCCTCCTCCAATCGCGCTCCTGGCAGCATAGGGAGAGGATAGAGTACAGCGTTCCTCCCCTTCCCTCCGGTCCTGCAAGGCACTATGGGAATTGTAGTCAAGAAGTAGTACAGAGGGAATGTCCACAAGCAGGTGAGTTTTTATGCTAGCTAGCTAGCAGCTAACATAATAAAATGTTTCTCCTTCACTGGTGGGCACTGACAGGCAGCACTCATGGGCACTCATGTGGCACTATGTATATATGCAATTGATTATATATAACAAAAAAATTCAAATATATGTGATAGTCAATTGTGCAAAAAACATACAATTATTGTCCAATTAGAACTATGTATATCAAAACTGTCCAAAAAAACTGTGTTTGTGAATCCAATGAAACATACAAGGAGTTCTGTCCACAAATGACATCTGCTGTAAGGCTGCTTTCACACTGGGGCAGCGTCGGCGGTAAAGCGCCGATATTTTTAGCGGCGCTTTACCGTCGTTTTTGCGGAGGTATTCAGCCGCTAGCGGGGCGCTTTTAACCCCCGCTAGCAGCCGGAAAAGGGTTAAAAACCACCCGCAAAACGCTGCTGCAGCGGCGCTTTGCCGGCGGTTCGGCCACGCTGCCCATTCATTTCAATGGGCAGGAGCGTTGGAGGAGCAGTGTCCTTTACCGCTCCAAAGATGCTGCTTGCAGGAGTTTTTTTAACATCCTGCCAGCGCATCGCCTCAGTGTGAAAGTACTCAGGCTTTCACACTGAGCCTGCAGGGGAGCTGTTTTTCCAGCGCTTTACAGGCGCTATTTGTAGCCCAAAAGCGCCTGAAAAAACGCCCCAGTGTCTTACTGAACAATGTGTCAAAAGGAAATCCTTAACATATTGGGGGTTATTTACGAAAGGCAAAACCACTTTGCACTACAAGTGCAAACTACAAGTGCAAAGTGCAGTTGAAATTGCACTGAAAGTGCACTTGGAAGTGCAGTCGCTGTAAATCTGAGGGGAAGCTCTGAAATGAGGGGAAGCTCTGCTGATTTTATTATCCAATCATGTGCAAGCTAAAATGCTGTTTTTTATTTTCCTTGCATGTCCCCCTCTAGTCTACAGTGACTGCACTTCCATGTGCACTTTGCACTTGTAGTTTGCACTTGTAGTGCAAAGTGCATTTGCTTTTAGTAAATAACCCCCATTGTGTCAGTGAACTGGAACCGCCACCTATAGGTGAAATAGCCGGAGCCTGTGATGTCATTTCTGGTGACTCCGATGTACGGAAGTGCGGTGAGGAGGTGATCTTAACCCTGAATTTTTTTAAATGCGGTTTACTGGTTTTATTGTGAGCAGATATTTTACTATCTTTAATAAATTTGTTTTACATTGGCAATATTGCGCTATGAATATCTGTTTTATTCTGAGTGGCTTATGAATCAAGAGGCGAGGATTCAGAGAGTCAAAGACCCCCAGAGAGCGATGACCCTTGTGATGAAAGGGATTAGGACCTAAAAATCTCTGCTATAAAAAGCGTAATTTAACCGATCGTCATTCCTTGAGGTGAGCGGCTATTTCACCTATAGGGGGCGGTTCCAGTTAACTGACACAATGGGGGTCATTTACGAAGGGCAAATCCACTTTGCACTATAAGTGCACTTGCAGTGCACTTGGAAGTGCAGTCACTGTTGATCTGAGGGGGACATGCAAGGAAAATAAAAAACAGCATTTTTGCTTGCACATGATTGGATGATAAAATCAGCAGAGCTTCCCCTCATTTCAGAGCTTCCCCTCAGATCTACAGCGATCTACAGCGACTGCATTAACAAGTGCACTTTCAAGTGCACTTGCAGTGCACTTGTAGTGCAGAGTGCATTTCCCTTTAGTAAATTAACCCCAATATGTTAAAGGGGTTGTAAAGGTAAAAGTTTTTTCACCTTAATGCATTCTATGCATTAAGGTGAAAATACATCTGCGGATTAGCGCCCCCCCCCCCCCCAGCCCCAGTTTAATTACCTGACCCCTCGAAAGTCCCGCGCCGTGAACGAGCAGCCTTCTCGGCTCATTCATTGGTTGAATGAAAGCAGCGCAGCCATTGGCTTGCGCTGCTGTCAATCACATCCAATGACGGGGGGCAGGGGTGAGTGATACAGTGATCAACTATAGCCGCCGGCTGTATCACAGGAGCGCCCCCGCAATAACTCACCACCATGCGAGCTCGCATATAGGTGGTGAGTTATTGCGGGGAGGAGCCAAGACAGCCGCAGAGGGACCTCAGAAGACGTGGATCGGGGCCACTCTGCGCAAAACGAGCTGCACAGTGAAGGTAAGTATAACATGTTTGTTATTTTTTTTTAAATTTAAAATTATGTTTACAACCCTTTTAAGGATTTCCTTTTGACACATTTCTCAGCAACAGCAGATGTCAATCTGTGGACTGAGCTCCTTGTATGTTTCATTAGATTCACTAACACAGGTTTTTTGGACTGTTTTGATATACATAGCTCTAATTGAACAATAATTGTATGTGTTTTGCACAATTGACTATCACTGATGGGTACTGAGATATGGCGGCACTGATGAGGCGGCACTGATGAAGCTGCACTGATAGGCACTGATAAGGCTGCACTGATAGGCACTGATGGACACTGATGAGGTGGCACTGATGGACACTGATGAGGTGGCACTGATGGACACTGATAGGCTGCAATGATAGGCAACAATGATGGACACTGATAGGTGGCACAAATGGGCAATGATAGGCAACACTGATGGGCAGCCCTGGTAGGTGGCACTGATAAATGGCACTTATGAGAAGGCATTGATGAGCAACTCTGATGGGCTGCACTAATGGGCACTGATAGGTGGCACTCATGGGCAGCACTTATGAGAAGGCATTGATGGGCAGCACTGATTGGCACTGATAGGCTACACTAATGGGCACTGATAGGTGGCATTGATGGGCCTGTATTTATCACAGGCTGTGACAGAATGTGAGCAAAGTACTGCTGATAACCAGCAAGTCTGTTTACATTTGATCAGCTGTGATTGGACACAGCTAATCACATGGTAAAGGGCCACTGTGATTGGCCCTTGACCCCGATCTGTGGGCACAGCGGTCACTCAGCACACCAGATGTACACCCCAGCAGGTGCTCGGGGGCGTGGTTCCAGGAGGACGTCCATGGATGCCCTCCTGGAACAAAAGATCAGAGCTGTTGTCATCTTTCGGCTATAGTGCTGTTATAAAGTGGTTAAAGGAGCAGTTTGCCACACGATCCTGTCACGCCACAATCACGTGTGTGTGTGTGTGTTTGAGCTTTGGGGTGCACACCCTAATGCAATGGGCTGCGCACACCTATGGATGGCAATGTAAAGTAATGAGGAGAAGGAGAGACGTGTTAGAACAGAGTAGGAAAGAAGAATCATGAGGATGAAGATGACCGTAAGGAGGATAATGGAGATGATGGAAGGAAAGTAACAAAGTGATGGTGAGGATGGTGATAAGGACATGATGACAGACTGTCATAGACAGTGATGGGGATAATAATGGATGGTGAAGACAGAGATGACAGGGATCTTGTACAGTAATGGGGGAAGTGAGAAAAGTGATGTTGAGAATGATGAGGACAGTAAAGAAGACGATATAGACCCATAATAACAAATGCAGTTCTAGACAAACATTCACACGACACAGTCACAAACATATACATGCAGACATACTGAAATGCACAGTCACATACTGACACAAACAACAAAACAGTAGTGTGACTTTTGGATACTGGACTTTTTTTCCCTTTTACAGTATAGTTGTTAGCAAGTAAACATGTTTTTGATGAAATCCCTATGTATGTATTATATGTTCCTTGGTGCTGGCTGAAATGCTGAGTGGAGTGTACTTCTGGGAGGGGGATTTGGTTGACTGATTCCATTATAATGTTATAACCTGCTTAGGGCTTTTATGGAGCTTAATTTTCTTGATTAGGGGGGGTGGGGGGTTTTGGGAATTGCAATAAATGTATGAGTTCATATGGTTGAAGGAGGCGTTATGAAAACTAACTTCAAATTGTCCTGTTTAGAATTTGTGGAGAAAATCTCCAAAAACAAAAATATTCTCAGGCAGATTCATTCCTCTGAGAAGTTAAAGGGTTACTCCGCAAAATGTTGTAAAACTCCTCCAGTATTCTATGTTGCTATTGTTCCTTTAACATTTGTAGTCTTATAACAGTTAGCTATTAATATTTGATTATTTATGTTCAAAGGTATCCTACGTGTTGTTACAATGCAATCTTTTACTGTTCTGAATTGTTAATTTATTGTTCATTGTTATTATTGAACCAAAATTCTTTGGTAAGAATAAAATACAAAATATGCATTGAAAAGTTTTATCTCCATCTTATCTTCTTAACATTTGGTAGTCGTTTTCCCAAAAATTCTAAGAATTATCTTTTTTTTATCTCATGGACAAAATGTGAGAAATAACGTATTCAGGGATATGCAATTAGCGGACCTCCAGCTGTTGCAAAACTACAAGTCCCATCATGCCTCTGCCTCTGGGTGTCATGCTTTCTGCTGTCAGAGTCTCGCTATGCCTCATGGGACTTGTAGTTTGGCAACAGCTGGAGGTCCGCTAATTGCATATCCCTGGTATATATCATATAATCCTTCCATAAACATTTACCACATACACTGCATATATAATTTGAGGAATATGTGCTTATAAAATCGTTTACCATTTGCCCAAAAAAAAAATGTCCCCTGATTTCATTTTGAAAATCTGGTCACCTTATTGTACACTGAAGCCTATTGGCTGCACGGCCCCGCCCCTGTCCACTGAACACACGTGAAAGGAACAGTAGCTGCTACTGCTGGGGACATGATACACTGTAATGAAGGAGATCGCCGTTGCCTGGGGACGCTGATGTGAGGAGGGCTCTGCTGCCTGGGGACACCACAGATGTGAGGAGGGCTCTGCTGCCTGGGGACACCACAGATGTGAGGAGGGCTCTGCTGCCTGGGGACAGCAGATGTAAGGAGGGACTCCGCTGCCTGGGGACACCACAGATGTAAGAAGGGGCTCCGCTGCCTGGGGACAGCAGATGTAAGGAGGGACTCCGCTGCCTGGGGACACCAGATGTAAGGAGGGACTCCGCTGCCTGGGGACACCACAGATGTGAGGAGGGGCTCTGCTGCCTGGGGACACCACAGATGTAAGAAGGGGCTCCGCTGCCTGGGGACAGCAGATGTAAGGAGGGACTCCGCTGCCTGGGGACACCAGATGTAAGGAGGGACTCCGCTGCCTGGGGACACCACAGATGTGAGGAGGGGCTCTGCTGCCTGGGGACACCACAGATGTAAGAAGGGGCTCCGCTGCCTGGGGACAGCAGATGTAAGGAGGGACTCCGCTGCCTGGGGACACCTGATGTGATGAGGGGCTCCGCTGCTGGGGACACCTGATGTGATGAGGGGCTCCGCTGGGGGCATCTGGTGGCAGGCGACGTGGCAAGTGACACGCTCAGGGCTAACACTGATTCGGCATTATGGTGAGTTGAACTATTTCACTTTATATTACAATGTAATAATAGAAATAATGTGCTTCAATCATCCTGACACCATAACAACCATGGCGTAGGGATGATTGAAGCGCTAACACCATGTGTTTGGAGTATCTTTATCTGCTGATTGTTAAACTCTGGAATACACATATTTCTATTGTGGTGTAGAATCTGGGCCTGCTGTCCCTTCATCCCTCTTTCTTTCTTTCTTTCTTTCTTTCCTTCTCTCATCTTCCCTCTTTCTTTCTTTCTTTCTTTCTTTCTTTCTCTCTCTTTCTTTTAATCTCTCTCTCTCTTTCCCCCTTTCTTTCTCCCTCCATCCCTCATTCATCTCAGACTCTAACCACACCCCCATTTGAGCCACGTCCATATAAGCCACGCCCACTATCTCACGTAGCGCACGGCCATTTTTTTTTACCTTTTTTATTTTTTGCTATGTCACGCCTACAAACGCATTCCCCACCCCCTAATTATAATAAGACTCCGCCTACAGCTAAAAAAGTGTCCCTATAATTTTTTTTACAATGTTGCCAACTATGCATTTGCACAAAATGTACACGCATGTGCAATTTATTTATTTTTTCGATCACAATCAATATGATAATTGTATAGAGGATTTCAGAAAAAATTAGATGGTGGTGGATCAGTGTAGGATGGGTAATGAGCATGCTTGGAAGGTCATTACTTTGCTGGTAATATTTTAAAAATATAACCATAAAAAATACCAAAATGTTTCGACATTCCAGTCACAAGGCTAAGATAGTGATCCTTCTACTTGTATTAAAGCTTTGCGAACTGAGCCTCATATATCGTATTATCATTTTCAGTTTGTTTTAGTTCTACAGTTTTGCATTTATAAATATTAGAACTTTATAGAAATTGTTTGTTTTTCATCTTATTATTTATGTCTGGGTTTGGTGTAAGGTATAATCTTTGTGCCGATGTAACCCAATAGAAGGACGGACCACAAGGCAGAGGGCAAAATGAATGACCGTGACATAGACTGCAGTATTTATATTCAACACAAGGTGGTGATCTCACATATTGTCAGTGGAACGCAACGACAGGAAGTGTTGTCAGGCGCACACAGGAAGTGATGTAAGAGTATGTACAGGAAGATCCAGGTCAGAGGTGAGTTGGGAGGAAGTAGAGAGGAGACATTGCTGGAGATGGCAGCAGAGGAGGTAATAAGATATTATTTTATATTTACACCCAGTAACCCCCAGTCAATAAATATATTGTAATATGTGCTTGGATTAAGTCTAAATATGTAACTGTCCATCCAGAGCCTCTGGTTTATAGACCAGATACCTCCTAAATATAGAACCATTTATCCAACTGTCCATCCAGAGCCTCTGGTTTATAGACCAGATACATCCTAAATATAGAGCCATTTATCCAACTGTCCATCCAGAGCCTCTGGTTTATAGACCAGATACATCCTAAATATAGAGCCATTTATCCAACTGTCCATCCAGAGCCTCTGGTTTATAGACCTGATACATCCTAAATATAGAACCATTTATCCAACTGTTCATCCAGAGCCTCTGGTTTATAGACCTGATACATCCTAAATATAGAACCATTTATCCAACTGTTCATCCAGAGCCTCTGGTTTATAGACCAGATACATCCTAAATATAGAACCAACTGTCCATCCAGAGCCTCTGGTTTATAGACCTGATACATCCTAAATATAGAACCATTTATCCAACTGTTCATCCAGAGCCTCTGGTTTATAGACCAGATACATCCTAAATATAGAGCCATTTATCCAACTGTCCATCCAGAGCCTCTGGTTTATAGACCAGATACATCCTAAATATAGAACCAACTGTCCATCCAGAGCCTCTGGTTTATAGACCTGATACATCCTAAATATAGAACCATTTATCCAACTGTTCATCCAGAGCCTCTGGTTTATAGACCGGATACATCCTAAATATAGAGCAATTCATCCAACTGTCCATCCAGAGCCTCTGGTTTATAGACCGGATACATCCTAAATATGAAACTAATATATATATATATATTGTTTTCTTTTTTCTCTAATTGTCTACTACTGTAGTATGTCCATTGTCTATGACAGTTTTTTGTAGTATTTCATATACTAAATGTTATCTGCAACCCTTTGGTGATGTCAGAAGTCGAACTTGAGACCCTCCCACTTCTGAACATCACATGAACGGTATATTTTCATTCTTCTGTATGTTATAATTTTTTTAAGGAAATGAGGTGAAGGAAGGTCCATCACTACCATTACTATACAATGTCATCAATACACAAATACTGCTGCCTAGCATGGTATAGGGGTACTGTACCATTGATCTGGTTTGTATTCTTGTATTTTCTGTTAGTTGTTATAATTGTATCCGATTCAATGCCAAAACTCTGGGAAAGTTTTTTGAATGTAGAACTGACTCAATGAATGCAAAACATACAAACGTAACATGTATGAAACCTTTCTTTCCAACAGATGGACGGTACTTTTATAAATGTAAATATGTTGGAGCGACATCCTATTCTATCTCCAGATTGTACTGCAGAAGATAGTGACATTTCTCCAAAAATAACATTTTACTGGTCAGTAAGATCCATGGATCCTTCTAATCTTGAGGAATCTTCTGATAAACCCCATATTTTGACTTCAGATGTCCATCTAAGATCAATGGATTCTTCTAATCCTGAGGAACCTTCTGATAAATCCCATACTATGACATCACATGTCCATCTAAGATCAATGGATCCTTCTAATCCTGGGGAACCTTCTGATAAATCCCATACTATGACATCACATGTCCATCTAAGATCAATGGATCCTTCTAATCCTGGGGAACCTTCTGATAAATCCCATACTATGACATCACATGTCCATCTAAGATCAATGGATCCTTCAAATTCTGAGGAATCTTCTGATAAATCCCATATTTTGACCTCAGATGTCCATCTAAGATCAATGGATCCTTCTAATCCTGGGGAACCTTCTGATAAATCCCACACTATGACCTCAGATGTCCATCTAAACTCAATGGATCCTTCAAATTCTGAGGAATCTTCTGATAAATCCTACATTTTGACTTCAGATGTCCATCAAAGATCAATGGATCCTTCAAATTTTGAGGAATCTTCTGATAAATCCAATATTTTGATCTCAGATATTTATCCAAGATCAATGGAGCCTTCAAATTCTGAGGAATCTTCTGATAAATCTCATACTATGACTTCAGATGTCCATCTAAGATCAATGGATCCTTCTAATCCTGAGGAACCTTCTGATAAATCCCACACTATGACATCACATGTCCATCTAGATTCTCACAGTGCTGAAAGATCAACAGATCCATCCAATCCCATGAAATCTTTAAGCCATGAGGGAATTCACACTGGACAGAGTTCATTGTCTTGTTTGGTGTGTGGGAAATCTTTCAATGAAAACAGAAAGCTTTTTGCTCACCAGAAAAGGCACACAGGTGAGAGCACTTTCTCTTGTTCAGAGTGCAGCAAATATTTCAACACAAAAGAACAGCTTATTTTACACCAGAGAACCCACAGGGGTCAGCGTCCATTCTCCTGTTCAGAGTGTGGAAAATGTTTTACACAGAAATTCTCCCTACTTATACACCAGAGAGGTCACACAGGCGAGCGCCCGTTTTCATGCACAGGGTGCGGGAAATGTTTCACTAACAAAAGAGACCTTGTTAGACACCAGAGAATTCACACAGGCGAGCGTCCTTTTTCATGTTCAGAGTGCGGGAAATGTTTCACTGTAAAAGGAGACCTCATTAGACACCAGAGAATTCATACGGGTGAGCGTCCTTATTCATGTTCAGAGTGTGGAGTATGTTTCATTCAGAAAGGTGACCTTGTTAAACACCAGAGAATTCACGCGGGTGAGCGCCCTTTTCCGTGTTCAGAGTGCGGGAAATGTTTCATCGAGAAAGGAGACCTTGTTAGGCACCTGAGGATTCATAAGGGTGAGCGTCCCTATTCGTGTTCAGAGTGTGGAAAGTGTTTTATTGAGAAAGGAGACCTTGTTAGACACCTGAAAATTCACGCGGATGACCGTCCTCATTCATGTTCAGAGTGCAGGAAAAGTTTCACTGAGAAAAGAGACCTTTTGAAACACCAGAGAATTCACACGAATGGGCGCCCTCTTACAGACCAGAGAATACATAATGCAGAGCATCCTCACTGCGTTCCGACTGTAGAAGATGGTCCACAGATAAAAGAGGTCTAACTAAACATGGAGGAGAAGGCACTAACGCACAAATGTATGACCTGGCTTTTAACAGGTGGAACTGTGGATATAGACAAAAAAGACCAATCTCCTGTGTTCGAGAGAAGAGCACTGGCAGAAATCAATCAGACATCTTTGATATTTGCATCGGTTTTGCTGCCCCCTACGGACTGGGGAAACCCAGAAGAAATCCTGCAAAAACAAGTAACAGAGGGCGCACCAAACTAGCACATTACCTTCGTGATGACTTTATTAATGTAAAAAGAGCAGATGTTTACTCACAAAAAACATCAGCAAATAAGGAAGGTCAAAGTCCACAATGTACTTGAAACGGCCTGGTCATCTAGATGAGCCCCAAGTGTGAGAAGACCTTCCAAAAGGTTGACGTGTTTCGAGTGGAGATCCCCTTTTTCTCAGAGCCAATTATTAGGATCTCACCTCGAAACGCAGCAGCTTTGAAGGTCTAGCATACAAACGGTCGGATTTTCCAAAAACAGCCTGTCATCACACAATTCCCGTCGGATAATCCGATCGCGTGTACAAGGCTTTAGTATTAAAAGAGCAGATGTATACTCACAAAAAACATCAGAAAATAAAGCAAATCTAAGTCCACGATGTACTTGAAACGGCCTGGTCATCTAGATCAGTGTTTCTCAACTCCAGTCCTCAAGGCGCCCTAATAGGTCATGTTTTCAGGCTTCCCATTATTTTGCACAGGTGATTTGATCAGTTTCACTGCCGTAGTAATTACCACAGCCGTTTCATCTGAGGGAAATCCTGAAAACATGACCTGTTGGGGCGCCTTGAGGATTGGAGTTGAGAAACACTGATCTAGATGAGTCCCAAGTGTAAGAAGACCTTCAAAGCTGCTGCATTTCGAGGGGAGATCCCAATAATTGGCTCTGAGGAAGAGGGGATCTCCCCTCGAAACACGTCAGCCTTTTGGGAGGTCTTCTCGCACTCGGGAACTAATCTAGATGACCAGGCCATTTCAAGTACATCGTGGACTTTGATTTGCTTTATTTGCTGAGGGTTTTTGTGAGTATACATCTGCTCTTTTAACACTAAAGCCTCGTACACACGGTCGGATTATCCGACGGGAATTGTGTGATGGCAGGCTGTTGTCTGGAAAATCGGACCGTTTGTATGCTCCATCAGACAATTGGTGTCGGATTTTCCATGGACAAATGTGGGATAGCATGCTTTAAAATTGTCAGCCAACAATTGTGTGTTGTCGGATTTTCCGATCGTGTGTACACAAGTCCGTCGGACAAAACTCAGAAGTACAAACACGCATGCTCAGAAGCAATGCTCACCATAACACAACATTAGCAGAAGTGGCCCAAAGGGTGGCGCTAAAGAGCTGAAAAACCACATAGTTTCGTGTTTGTTGCCCGACAATTCTTTGCCGTTTGTATGCAAGACGAGTTCTACGCTTTGTCCGATGAAAATCCGATCGTGTGTATGAGGCTTAAGAGTCATCACAAAGGTAAAACTTGTACACAGCGCTGACCGCTCAGTTAAGTATCTGGCAATCATATTGTGAAGTTCAGTGAATCTCCAAATTAGGTCCCACAAACATTTGAACTCAGATCTTTCTTTAGATTCAAAGTCCAGAGTGCTAACCATTACACCATGGAACAAAAATGATTGGTGAGACTCAGAATAAGATTTGAAATCAGATGCCTGGATTCGAAGTCCAGAGTGCTAACCATTACACCATGGAACAGAAGTACTTGGTGAGGCTTCAAAAAAGATTCCACAAAGATTTGAACTCATATCACAGCAAATAAGGAAGGTCAAAGTCCATTAAGCCTGTTTACTCACAAAAACCATCAGCAAATAAGGAAGGTCAAAATCCACAATGTACTTGAAACGCCCTGGTCATCTAGATGAGTCCCAAGTGCGAGAAGACCTTCCAAAACTCTGACGTGTTTCGAGGGGAGATCCCCTCTTCTTCAGAGCCAATTATTGGGATCTCCCCTTGAAACATGTCAGTTTTTAAAGGTCTTCTCACGCTTGGAACTCATCTAGATAACCAGGCCGTTTCAAGTATATTGTGGACTTTGATTTGCCTTATTTGCTGATGTTTTTTGTGAGTATACATCTGCTCTTTTAACACTAATAGAGTCATCACAAAGGTAATACTTGTACACAGCGCTGACCGCTCAGCTAAGTTTCTGGCAATCATATTGTGAAGTTCAGTGAATCTCCAAATTAGGTTCCACAAAGATTTGATCTCAGATCTTTCTTTAGATTCGAAGTCCAGAGTGCTAACCATTACACCATGGAACAGAAATGATTGGTGAGGCTTCAAATAAGATTTGAATTCAGATTTCTGGATTCGAAGTCCAGAGTGCTAACCATTACACCATGGAACAGAAATGATTGGTGAGGCTTCGAATAAGATTTGAATTCAGATTTCTGGATTCGAAGTCCAGAGTGCTAACCATTACACCATGGAACAGACATGATTGGTGAGGCTCCAAATAAGATTTGAATTCAGATTTCTGGATTCGAAGTCCAGAGTGCTAACCATTACACCATGGAACAGAAATGATTGGTGAGGCTCCAAACAAGATTTTAATTCAGATGCCTGAATTAGAAGTCCAGAGTGCTAACCATGGAACAGAAATGATTGGTGAGGCTCCAAATAAGCTTTTAATTCTGATGCCTGGATTCGAAGTCCAGAGTGCTAACCATTACACCGTGGAACAGAAATGATTGATGAGTCTTCAAATAAGTTCCCACGGACATTTGAACTCAGGTCGCTGGATTCAAAGTCCAGAGTACTAACCATAACACCGTGGAACAGAAATGATTGGTGAGTGTCCAATTGAGATTCCACTGAGTTTTGAACTCCGATCTCTGGATTCTATGTCCAGAGTGCTAACCATTACACCATGGAACAGAAGTGTAATTTGAACTCTTATCGCAGCAAATGAGGAAGGTCAAAGTCCATGATGCCTGTTTACTCACAAAAAAAATCAGCAAATAAGGAAGGTCAAAGTCCACGATGTACTTGAAACAGCCTAGTCATCTAAATGAGTCCTAAGTGCGAGAAGACCTTCCAAAAGGCTGACGTGTTTCGAGGGGAGATCCCCTCTTCCTCAGAGCCAATTATTGGGATCTCCCCTTGAAACGCAACAGATTTTAAAGGTCTTCTCACGCTTGGGACTCATCTAGATGACCAGGCCGTTTCAAGTACATTGTGGACTTTGATTTTCCTTATTTGCTGATGGTTTTTTGTGAGTATTCATCTGCACTTTTACCACTAATAAAGTCATCACCAAGGTAATGCACTAGGTTGGTGTACCCTCTGTTTCTTGTTTTTTGCAGGAAATGTGGATATGGAGGTCTGCAGGTTGGGTGGGGCTATTAGAATCTGAAAACTTGCTGTAAGATGAGAGGGACACCAGATATCTGGCCTTCCCTCTTATGTGAAAAGAGGTACACAGTACCCATTGTTACTCATTCACAAAAAATAGAAGTAAACACAAAAAATTTAAATAGGGAAAAGAGATTGTCAGGTTACCTTTCTTAGGCTGAGATTCTGAGAGCGGCTCCCTTTGTGGCTGAGTGCAGTATACCCCTGAAGTTGGCACAGCGGGTATAGTGCTCAAAGAAACACGGGTTGCCAGCAGGGTGTGCAGGACTTGAGCAGATGATCAGGTGCTGGAAGCAGTCCTTAAGTAGTGTGGACAGGATACAGGGCGTAGGGTATCCAGTGAAGTCAGTAAAGGCCTGGCCGAGGATCCAACACTGGTGATCATACACGGGTAGGTAGACTGGTGTTGGAAGTAGCAAAGTCTCTAAGGCCGGCCAGGGTCACACACAAATAGCAGAGGTATTCATATAGAAACAAATCCTTTAAACAGGCTAAGGTCATACACAGACAAGCAGGCAGGTTAGGCAGAAGAGTAGTCCTTAGGATAAGCCGGGGGTCATACATAGGCAAGCAGGCTGATTAGGCAGAAGAGTAGTCCTTAGGGTAAGCCGGGTCAGAGCCAGGAGAAGATCAGGGTAAGCCAAGGAATAATCCGGGTCACAGCAAGACAACAGGTTCAGGAACTCAGGGAGAGCTGAAGACAATCCATCAATTTGGGTAAGACAGAGGCAGCCTTATATAGGCCAGCAGGGGGAACCATCTGTCACATAATGCGCCCATTTCATTTACTGGCAAGATTGCCAGTACTTTCACGGCTTATTCCCTGACAGAGATTCAGTTCTCGATCCTCTCCTATCCACAGCGATCCTCTCCCAGTCAAAAAAATCCCCTCCAATCTCTACTCCTATAACAAATGACAGTTCCCAGGCTGGCTGCTGAATGTCAACAAACCGGTTGGAGCTGCAGGCTGACATGATTGACCAAATGTGGGCATGACAAAATTTTGTCAGACATTCCCCAGGATTCCTGACAGCTTCACTACAGTTAAAAACAAGCTGATGGGTGGCTGTAAGCTGTCATGTAGTGGTTGCCGCAGCCAGGGGGTTTGGAAGGGTAAACTGGCCAAATGTTCCCAATAAATTGTGCTTGGGTTTGGATTTCACAGAGAACCCAAAGCTTATTGCCAACTGATAGATTTTACAGCAGGTGCGCAACAAAGGTGGGTAAGAAATGAACAATGATGACAATACATGGGGCAACAGATGACCAACTGTGACAATAGATGGGCATTTGTTCAAATTCATGGGACAGAGACGAGCAATGGCTTCAACAAAATGCAGGAACAATGAGTGGATCCCAGTCTGCCTATAATTTTCTTGTTCTGTTGAAAACCATGTATATGTATCTAGGTAATGAATGTGGAAAGGATGACAGTAAGAATATACTACCCTCACCATCCAATCAGGATTTTTATCCTTACATCCATGGTAATTAAAAGGCCTTCTTATATAGAGGGTGAGTGGTGATAAACCTCTTTCAATTGGTGCTCATTGGGAAGAAGAAAGCTACTCAAACTTGTTGTTAGTAGAATAAAGGTCACTCATAGAAAGCTTAAATGAATATTGCAGTAAATGCATTGGGAGAAGCTGATAAGAGAATATACTGTAGACAATGAAGAGATTGCTGTTGGAGAATGTAGTGTGGATGGTGGCAGAGAGCTGTCAGAATATGTAGTGTGGATGGTGGGAGGAGAGCTGTCGGAAAATGTAGTGTGGGAGAAGAGCTGTCGGAGAATGTAGTGTGGATGGTGGAGGAGAGCTGTCGGAGAATGTAGTGTGTGTGGTGGAGGAGAGCTGTCGGAGAATGTAGTGTGGATGGTGGGAGGAGAGCTGTCGGAGAATGTAGTGTGGATGGTGGGAGGAGAGCTGTCGGAGAATGTAGTGTGGAGGAGAGCTGTAGGAGAATGTAGTGTGGATGGTGGAGGAGAGCTGTCTGAGAATGTAGTGTGGATGGTGGGGGAGAGCTGTCGGAGAATGTAGTATGGATGATGGGGAGTGCTGTCGGAGAATGTAGTGTGGATGGTAGGAGAAGAGCTGTCGGAGAATGTAGTGTGGATGGTGGAGGAGAGCTGTCTGAGAATGTAGTGTGGATGGTGGGGGAGAGCTGTCGGAGAATGTAGTATGGATGATGGGGAGTGCTGTCGGAGAATGTAGTGTGGATGGTAGGAGAAGAGCTGTCGGAGAATGTAGTGTGGATGGTGGGGGAGAGCTGTCGGAGAATGTAGTATGGATGATGGGGAGTGCTGTCGGAGAATGTAGTGTGGATGGTAGGAGAAGAGCTGTCGGAGAATGTAGTGTGGATGGTGGAGGAGAGCTGTCTGAGAATGTAGTGTGGATGGTGGGGGAGAGCTGTCGGAGAATGTAGTATGGATGATGGGGAGTGCTGTCAGAGAATGTAGTGTGGATGGTAGGAGAAGAGCTGTCTGAGAATGTAGTGTGGATGGTGGAGGAGAGCTCTCGGAGAATGTAGTGTGGATGGTGAATTGAGAGCTGTTGGAGAATGTAGTGTGGATGGTGGAGGAGAGCTGTCGGAGAATGTAGTGTGGATGGTGGGGGGAGAGCTGTCAGAAAATGTAGTGTGGATGGTGGGGGAGAGCTGTCGGAGAATGTAGTGTGGATGGTGGGGGAGAGCTGTCGGAGAATGTAGTGTGAATGGTGGAGGAGAGCTGTTAGAGAATGTAGTGTGGATTGTGGGAGGAGAGCTGTCGAAGAATGTAGTGTGGATGGTGGAGAGGAGAGCTGTCGGAGAATGTGGTGTGGATGGTGGAGGAGAGCTGTCAGAGAATGTAGTGTGGACGGTGGAGGAGAGCTGTCGGAAAATGTAGTGTGGGAGAAGAGCTGTCGGAGAATGTAGTGTGGATGGTGGAGGAGAGCTGTCGGAGAATGTAGTGTAAATGGTGGAGGAGAGCTGTTGGAGAATGTAGTGTGGATTGTGGGAGGAGAGCTGTCGGAGAATGTAGTGTGGATGGTGGAGGAGAGCTGTCGGAGAATGTAGTGTGGATGGTGGAGGAGAGCTGTTGGAGAATGTAGTGTGGATGGTGGAGGAGAGCTGTCGGAGAATGTAGTGTGGATGGTGGGGAGGAGAGCTATCGAAGAATGTAGTGTGGATGATGGAGGAGAGCTCTCAGAGAATGTAGTGTGGATGGTGGAGGAGATCTGTCGGAGAATGTAGTGTGGATGGTGAATTGAGAGCTGTTGGAGAATGTAGTGTGGATGGTGGAGGAGAGCTGTCGGAGAATGTAGTGTGGGGGGAGAGCTGTCAGAAAATGTAGTGTGGATGGTGGGGGAGAGCTGTCGGAGAATGTAGTGTGAATGGTGGGGGAGAGCTGTCAGAGAATGTAGTGTGGATGGTGGGGGAGAGCTGTCGGAGAATGTAGTGTGGATGGTGGGGGAGAGCTGTCGGAGAATGTAGTGTGGATGGTGGGGGAGAGCTGTCGGAGAATGTAGTGTGGATGGTGGGGGAGAGCTGTCGGAGAATGTAGTGTGAATGGTGGGGGAGAGCTGTCGGAGAATGTAGTGTGGATGGTGGGGGGAGAGCTGTTGGAGAATGTAGTGTGGATGGTGGGGAAGAGCTGTCGGAGAATGTAGTGTGGATAGTAGAAGGAGAGCTTTCAGAGAATGTAGTATATAGACATTGGATAACGGTTGCAGAAAGTGTTTAACGGTGTGGACTTTGCTGAGGGAACAATGTGCAGTGGAGGAGAGCTGTCGGAGAATGTAGTGTGGATGGTGGGGGAGGGCTGTCGGAGAATGTAGTGTGGAGGAGAGCTGTCGGTGAATGTAGTGTGGATAATGGAGGAGAGCTGTCGGAGAATGTAGTGTGGATGGTGGGTGGAGAGCTGTCGAAGAATGTAGTGTGAATGGTGGAAGGAGAGCTGTCGGAGAATGTAGTGTGGATGGTGGGGGAGAGCTGTCGGAGAATGTAGTGTGGATGGTGGAGGAGAGCTGGCGGAGAATGTAGTGTGGATGGTGGAGGAGAGCTGTCGGAGAATATAGTGTGGATGGTGGGGGGGGGAGAGCTGTTGGAAAATGTAGTGTGGATGGTGGGAGGAGAGCTGTCGGAGAATGTAGTGTGGATGGTGGAGGAGAGCTGTCGGAGAATGTGGTGTGGGGGGAGGGCTGTCGGAGAATGTAGTGTGGATGGTGGGAGGAGAGCTGTCGGAAAATGTAGTGCGGAGGAGCGCTGTCGGAAAATGTAGTGTGGACGATGGAGGAGAGCTGTCAGGGAATGTAGTGTGGATGGTGGAGGAGAGCTGTCGGAGAATGTAGTGTGGATGGTGGGGAGAGAGCTGTCGGAGAATGTAGTGTGGATGGTGGAGGAGAGCTGTGGGAGAATGTAGTGTGGATGGTGGAGGAGAGCTGTGGGAGAATGTAGTGTGGATGGTGGAGGAGAGCTGTGGGAGAATGTAGTGTGGATGGTGGTAGGAGCTGTCGGAGAATGTAGTGTGGATGGTGGAGGAGAGCTGTCGGAGAATGTAGTGTGGATGGTGGAGGAGAGCTGTTGGAGAATGTAGTGTGGATGGTGGTAGGAGCTGTCGGAGAATGTAGTGTGGATGGTGGAGGAGAGCTGTCAGAGAATGTAGTGTAGATGGTGGGGGGAGAGCTGTCGGAGAATGTAGTGTGGATGGTGGAGGAGAGCTGTGGGAGAATGTAGTGTGGATGGTGGTAGGAGCTGTCGGAGAATGTAGTGTGGATGGTGGAGGAGAGCTGTCGGAGAATGTAGTGTGGATGGTGGAGGAGAGCTGTTGGAGAATGTAGTGTGGATGGTGGTAGGAGCTGTCGGAGAATGTAGTGTGGATGGTGGAGGAGAGCTGTCAGAGAATGTAGTGTAGATGGTGGGGGGAGAGCTGTCGGAGAATGTAGTGTGGATGGTGGAGGAGAGCTGTCGGAGAATGTAGTGTGGATGGTGGAGGAGAGCTGTCGGAGAATGTAGTGTGGTTGGTGGAGGAGAGCTGTCGGAGAATGTAGTGTGGATGGAGGAGGAGAGCTGTCGGAGAATGTAGTGTGGCTGGTGGGGAGAGAGCTGTCGGAGAATGTAGTGTGGATGGTGGAGGAGAGCTGTCGGAGAATGTAGTGTGGATGGTGGAGGAGAGCTGTCGTAGAATGTAGTGTGGATAGTAGAAGGAGAGCTTTCAGAGAATGTAGTATATAGACATTGGATAACGGTTGCAGAAAGTGTTTAACGGTGTGGACTTTGCTGAGAGAACAATGTGCAGTGGAGGAGAGCTGTCGGAGAATGTAGTGTGGATGGTGGGGGAGGGCTGTCGGAGAATGTAGTGTGGAGGAGAGCTGTCGGTGAATGTAGTGTGGATAATGGAGGAGAGCTGTCGGAGAATGTAGTGTGGATGGTGGAGGAGCGCTGTTGGAGAATGTAGTGTGGATGGGTGAGGAGAGCTGTCGGAGAATGTAGTGTGGATGGTGGGGGAGAGCTGTCGGAGAATGTAGTGTGGATGGGGGAGGAGAGCTGGCGGAGAATGTAGTGTGGATGGTGGAGGAGAGCTGTCGGAGAATATAGTGTGGATGGTGGGGGGGGGAGAGCTGTCGGAAAATGTAGTGTGGATGGTGGGAGGAGAGCTGTCGGAGAATGTAGTGTGGATGGTGGAGGAGAGCTGTCGGAGAATGTGGTGTGGGGGGAGGGCTGTCGGAGAATGTAGTGTGGATGGTGGGAGGAGAGCTGTCGGAAAATGTAGTGCGGAGGAGCGCTGTCGGAAAATGTAGTGTGGACGATGGAGGAGAGCTGTCAGGGAATGTAGTGTGGATGGTGGAGGAGAGCTGTCGGAGAATGTAGTGTGGATGGTGGAGGAGAGCTGTTGGAGAATGTAGTGTGGATGGAGGAGGAGAGCTGTCGGAGAATGTAGTGTGGATGGTGGGGAGAGAGCTGTCGGAGAATGTAGTGTGGATGGTGGAGGAGAGCTGTGGGAGAATGTAGTGTGGATGGTGGAGGAGAGCTGTGGGAGAATGTAGTGTGGATGGTGGAGGAGAGCTGTGGGAGAATGTAGTGTGGATGGTGGAGGAGAGCTGTCGGAGAATGTAGTGTGGATGGTGGAGGAGAGCTGTCGGAGAATGTAGTGTGGATGGTGGAGGAGAGCTGTTGGAGAATGTAGTGTGGATGGTGGTAGGAGCTGTCGGAGAATGTAGTGTGGATGGTGGAGGAGAGCTGTCAGAGAATGTAGTGTAGATGGTGGGGGGAGAGCTGTCGGAGAATGTAGTGTGGATGGTGGAGGAGAGCTGTCGGAGAATGTAGTGTGGATGGTGGAGGAGAGCTGTCGGAGAATGTAGTGTGGATGGTGGAGGAGATCTGTCGGAGAATGTAGTGTGGATGGTGGAGGAGAGCTGTCGGAGAATGTAGTGTGGATGGTGGAGGAGAGCTGTCGGAGAATGTAGTGTGGATGGTGGAGGAGATCTGTCAGAGAATGTAGTGTGGATGGTGGGAGGAGAGCTGTCGGAGAATGTAGTGTGGATGGTGGAGGAGAGCTGTCGGAGAATGTAGTGTGGATGGTGGAGGAGAGCTGTTGGAGAATGTAGTGTGGATGGTAGAAGGAGAGCTATCAGAGAATGTAGTATATAGACATTGGATAACGGTTGCAGAAAGTGTTTAACAGTTTGGACATTGCTGAGAGAACAATGTGCGGTGGGGATGTAGATACTGATGATAAAAGAAGATATCTATCAGGATTAGGTTATTATTTATGGAACAATGTGTTTGTTGGGGATTTTTTAGCATGGCAGTGTAAAATTCCAAAAGAGACTGGATGTGATAAGTCCTACACATTCTTTCCCAGTACTTTCATTCCTGGTGATATCCACCGGCAGTTAAAGTGAAAGTTCCAATCTGTGGTATAAATCTGTGCTGTGACCAGCTGGTCAGGGCCGATGACACAAATCTGGGCTCTATTCTCAGTGCAGAATCCCCAGTGAGAAGAGGAAGTTTCATCACTTTTCGTAATAATAGGGAGATCGATCATCCATGAAATAGAGGAGAATAATTTATAGCATTGTCAAATGATTAAATCTACTGGGAAGAGGCTAAACAAATCTTGTGTATATTGGTTGTCATTTTAGATCATTGTTTATACAATTATTGTGTACTTAATAATTTTTTCATCAATTATCAGTTTGTTGTTCATTTTTTTATTTCACAATAATGATAAATATATTGCTGTCAAAGCGTTGGTGTTTTCCGTTATATTGTTTTTTTAATTCTTTGTATTTTAACAATGATGTAATCTGTGTGTGATAATAAAGAAATTAGTCCGTTGTGTTTTGAAGATGATGTTTGTCTATGGACCCATTTCTTGTACATGCTGCTGACCGATGATTGCTCAGCCTAAGTATCTGGCAATCATATTGTGAAGTTGGGTGAGTCTCCAAATTGGGTCCCATAAAGATTTGAACTCAGATCTCTAGATTCAAAGTCCATAGTGCTAACCCATACACCATGGAACAGAAATGGTTGGTGAGTCTCCAAATAATATCCCACTGAGACTTGAACTCAGATCCCTGGATTAAAAGTCCACAGTGCTAACTATTAGTGCATGGACCAGAAATGACCAGTAAGCCTCCAAATAAGGTCCCACTGAGATTAGAACTCAGATCTCTATATTCAAAGTCCAAAGTGCTAACCATTACACCGTGGTACAGAAATGATGGGTAAGGTTCCAAAAAAGATTACACCAAGATTTTTTTAACACATGTCCCTGGTTTCAAAGTCCAGAGTGCTCACCCTTACACCATGGAACAGAAATGATTGGCGAGTCTCCAAATAAGGTTCCACTGAGATCTGAACTCAGATACCGGGATTCAAAGCACAGAGTGCTAACTATTACTCCATGGAACAGAAATGACTAGTAAGTCTCCAAAGAAGGTCCCACTGAGATTTAAACTCAGATTGCTGGATTCAAAGTCCATAGTGCTAACCATTATACCATGGAATGGAAATGATTGGCTAGTCTCCAAACAAGATTCCACCAAGATTTGAATGCAGATCGCTGGATTCAAAGTCAAGAGTGCTAACCGTGAGGCAGAGGGAAAAAAAGATGGCATGTAATGTAGACTGCAATATTTATATTCAACACAAGATGGTGATCTCACGTATTGTCAGTGGAACACACTAACAGGAAGTGATGTTGGGTGCAGACAGGAAGTGATGAAAGAAGAAGTTCCAGGTGAATGGTGAATTGGCAGGAAGTGAAGAGGAGACATTGCTGGAAGTGGCAGCAGAGGAGGTAAAAAGATATTATTTTATATTTACACCCAGTAACACTCCATCATGATTGTGCTCTTCTTCCATAGTCATTGTGATGTCTTTTATCTCCAGCAGATGCACTGTGGATACATCTATCTAGAGCCTCTGGCTTATAGTCCAGGTACATCCTAAATATAGAACTATTTACATAACTGTCCATCCAGAGCCTCTGGTTTATAGATCAGATACATCCTAAATATCGAGACATTTATCTAACTGTCCACCTAGAGCCTCTGGTTTAGAGACACAACAAATGAGAAGATACTGTACACCATATGAAAGGTCCATCTCCATTGTTCAATATACAATCATGTTCCCAACAAATGAGGAGGAGATACTGTACACCATATGAAAGGTCCATCTCCATTCCTCAATATAACGTCATGTTCCCAACAAATGAGGGGGAGATACTGTACACCATATGAAAGGTCCATCTCCATTCCTCAATATAACGTCATGTTCCCAACAAATGAGGAGGAGATACTGTACACCATATGAAAGGTCCATCTCCATTCCTCAATATAATGTCATGTTCCCAACAAATGAGGAGGAGATACTGTACACCATATGAAAGGTCCATCTCCATTCCTCAATATAACGTCATGTTCCCAACAAATGAGGAGGAGATACTGTACACCATATGAAAGGTCCATCTCCGTTCCTCAATATAACGTCATGTTCCCAACAAATGAGGAGGAGATGCTGTACATCATATGAAAGGTCCATCTCCATTCCTCAATATAACGTCATGTTCCCAACAAATGAGGGGGAGATACTGTACATCATATGAAAGGTCCATCTCCATTCCTCAATATAATGTCATGTTCCCAACAAATGAGGGGGTGATACTGTACACCATATGAAAGGTCCATCTCCATTCCTCAATATAATGTCATGTTCCCAACAAATGAGGAGCAGATACTGTACACCATATGAAAGGTCCATCTCCATTCCTCAATATAACGTCATGTTCCCAACAAATGAGGAGGAGATACTGTACACCATATGAAAGGTCCATCTCCATTCCTCAATATAATGTCATGTTCCCAACAAATGAGGAGGAGATACTGTACACCATATGAAAGGTCCATCTCCATTCCTCAATATAACGTCATGTTCCCAACAAATGAGGGGGAGATACTGTACACCATATGAAAGGTTCATCTCTATTCCTCAATATAACGTCATGTTCCCAACAAATGAGGAGGAGATACTGTACACCATATGAAAGGTTCATCTCTATTCCTCAATATAACGTCATGTTCCCAACAAATAAGGAGGAGATACTGTACACCATATGAAAGGTCCATCCCAATTCCTCAATATAACATTGTGCTTCTAAAGGATGTATCAAAGACCATGTACAGCTCTAGGATTGCATGTCACCCTTTTTATGCTTGTTGTGTGGTTCTCAATCATCAGCAGTTTGTTTTTGTTTTTTAGATGCTTACCAAGGCCAGTAAACTCGATTGTTTACTTAATAATTTTCTTATTTTTTTTGTCACTCTTGCAGCAATAGAGTTTTTCTATCTGACCATCTTCAATATGCCCACTGTTTCTGACCTTCTATCGTATAGTATCGAATTGGTGTACTGTATCATTGATCTGGTTTGTATTTGTAGTTTTCTGTTATGATTGTATCTTATTCAATGCCAGAGCTCTGTAAAAGTATTGAATGCTGTACTGATATACAGTGTATGACTCCTGGATGTAAAATGTATGAAAACAAATATAACATATATGAAACATTTCTTTCCAACAGATGGACGATACTTTTTTAAATGTAACTACGTCGGAGAGACATCCTATTGTTATATCTCCAGATTGGGGTGACATTGCACAATGTTCTCCAAAAATAACACTTTATTGGTTAGTAAGATCAACGGATCCTTCTAATCCTGAGGAATCTTCTGATAAATCCCACACTATGACATCAGATGTCCATCTAAGATCAATGGATCCTTCTAATCCTGAGGAACCTTCTGATCAATCCCACACTATGACATCACATGTCCATCTAAGATCAATGGATCCTTCTAATCCTGGGGAACCTTCTGATAAATCCCATACTATGACATCAGATGTCCATCTAAGATCAATGGATCCTTCTAATCCTGAGGAACCTTCTGATCAATCCCATACTATGACCTCAGATGTCCATCTAAGATCAATGGATCCTTCTAATCCTGAGGAACCTTCTGATCAATCCCATACTATGACCTCAGATGTCCATCTAAGATCAATGGATCCTTCTAATCCTGAGGAACCTTCTGATAAATCCCATACTATGACCTCAGATGTCCATCTAAGATCAATGGATCCTTCTAATCCTGAGGAACCTTCTGATAAATCCCATTCTATGACATCAGATGTCCATCTAAGATCAATGGATCCTTCTAATCCTGAGGAACCTTCTGATAAATCCCACACTATGACATCACATGTCCATCTAAGATCAATGGATCCTTCTAATCCTGAGGAACCTTCTGATCAATCCCATACTATGACCTCAGATGTCCATCTAAGATCAATGGATCCTTCTAATCCTGAGGAACCTTCTGATAAATCCCATACTATGACCTCAGATGTCCATCTAAGATCAATGGATCCTTCTAATCCTGAGGAACCTTCTGATCAATCCCATACTATGACCTCAGATGTCCATCTAAGATCAATGGATCCTTCTAATCCTGAGGAACCTTCTGATAAATCCCATACTATGACATCACATGTCCATCTAAGATCAATGGATCCTTCTAATCATGAGGAACCTTCTGATAAATCCCATACTATGACTTCATATGGGCATCTAAGATCAATGGATCCTTCTAATCCTAAGGAATCTTCTGAGATCTCCCATACTATTACTTTACATGGTCATCTAAGATCAATGGATCCTAAAAATCCTGGGGAATCTTCTGATAAATCCCATACTATGACATCACATGTCCATCTAAGATCAATGGATCCTTCTAATCCTGAGGAATCTTCTGAGTTCTCCCATACTATTACTTTACATGGTCATCTAAGATCAATGGATCCTAAAAATCCTGGGGAATCTTCTGATAAATCCCATACTATGACATCACATGTCCATCTAAGATCAATGGATCCTTCTAATCCTGAGGAATCTTCTGAGTTCTCCCATACTATTACTTTACATGGTCATCTAAGATCAATGGATCCTTTTAATTCTGAGGAATCCCATACTATGACTACAGTTGGCCATCTAGGTCCTCACAATGCTAACAGATCAACTGATCCACCTAATCCCAGGGCCTCTTCTTTAAGCCATAAAGGAGTTCACACAGGAGAGTGTTCATGGTCATGTTCGGTGTGTGGAAAATCTTTCACTGAAAATAAAGACCGTCTTATTACGCACCAGAGAATTCACACAGTTGAACATCTTCTTTCCTGTTTAGAGTGTGGGAAATGTTTTTCCGATGAAGAAAACCTTCTAAAACACCAGAGAATTCACAAGGGTGAGCACACTTTCTCTTGTTCAGAGTGCGGTAAATGTTTCAACAAAAAAGAACACCTTATTGTACACCAAAGAACCCACACTGGTGAGCGTCCGTTTTCATGTTCCGAGTGCGGGAAATGTTTTGCACAGAAATTCTCCCTTGTTGTACACCAAAGAAGTCACACAGGTGAACGCCCATTTTCATGTACAGGGTGCGGGAAAGGTTTCACTCACAAAAAAGACCTTGTTAGACACCAGAGAATTCACACGGGTGAGCGTCCGCATTCATGTTCAGAGTGCGGGAAATCTTTCACTGTAAAAGAAGACCTTGTTAGACACCAGAAATATCATATGGGTGAGCGTCCTTATACATGTTCAGAGTGTGGAATAGGTTTCACTGAGAAGAGAGACCTTGGTAAACACCAGAGAATTCACACGGGTGAGCGCCCTTATCCGTGTTCAGAGTGCGTGAAATGTTTCGTTGAGAAAGGAGACCTTGTTAGACACCTGAGAATTCACAAGGGTGAGCGTCCCTATTCATGTTCGGAGTGTGGGAAATGTTTCACTGTGAAAGGAGACCTTGGTAGACACCTGAAAATTCACAAAAATATATAAAAGTGACGCACCTAATCTCAAACGAAAAACATATTTTAGGATTAGTAATATAAAAAGTTTTGGTTAACCCACTTAAAGTAGATGTAAATCCGAAAAAAACAAACATATTTTAATTAAGGCTTGCACCTTGTACAGTATAGGATTTCATGTCATCTGTGCCCAGTCTTGCCACAAAGAGTTAATCCAGCTCTGAGCAATCCTCTTGCACAAGCCTGAGAGAGACATTCTGTGTACTTCAGATCCCAGCCTCCTTTCTTCTCCAGCTCTCCCAGGATTGGCTGTCCCACACCTCAGCGTGATTGGGCATGCTGAAGTCATGTGGTGACTTTTCTGGGTTTTGACTGGATGTTAGTGATCATAGCAGAAGTTAAGTGTAAGAAATACACAGGAGAAAATGCATGTTGACAAGGGGAGTGTAGAGATGGGCGGAGAGTCTACTGACATGACTCCACCCACCGAGCTCCGGACAACAGACCCACCCACAGAATCTGCAGTTTTTTGGGTCTCGTAACAAACAGAGGGGAGACATTTGACAGGTAAGAATACATGCAGGAGGCATGTATATCCTTATAGATCAGCAGTATGGCAGTAGTTTAGAAAGGATGAGAGTGGGTTTACATCCACTTTAAGGACCGGAAGGATTTACCCCCTTAATGACCAGGCCATTTTTTCAAATTTGGCACTGCGTTACTTTAACTGACAATTGTGCGGTCGTGTGGCGTTGTACCCAAACAAAATTGACGTCCTTTATTTCCCACAAATAGAGCTTTCTTTTGGTGGTATTTGATCACCTCTGCAATTTTTTTTTTGGCTCTATAAACAAACAATTGTGAAAAAAAAAACAATATTTTTTACTTTTTGCTATAATAAATATCCAAAAAACAAAAAAAATAACGAATTTCTTCATCATTTTAGGCCAATATGTATTCTTCTACATATTTTTGGTAAAAAAAAATCACAATAAGCGTAAATTAATTAGTTTGTGCAAAAGTTATAGCGTCTACAAAATAGGGGATAGTTTTATGGCATTTTTATTATTATGAGCGAGTTTGGGGTGGAGGAACTTCACTGGTCTGCACAGGGTCCTGACTTCAATCCGATAGAACATCTTTGGGATTAATTAGAGCGAAGACTGTAAGCCAGGCCTTCTCGTCCAACATCAGTGGCAGACCTCACAAATGCGCTCCTGGAAGAATGGTCAAACATTCCCATAGACACACTCCTAAACCTTGTGGACGGCCTTCCCAGAAGAGTTGAAGCTGTTATAGCTGCAAAGGGTGGGCCAACTTAATATTGAACCCTACGGACTAAGACTGGGATGCCATTAAAGTTCATGTGCATGTAAAGGCAGGCGCCCCAATACTTTTGACAATATAGTGTATAATCTGAGTGGAATAATAAAGTAATGAGTCAGTTGTATTTTGAAGATAATGTTCGTCTATGAGCATCTTACTGTACACACTGCTGACCCATGATTGCTCAGCTATGTATCTGGACAATCATATTGTGACATTCGGGTCTCCATAGAAGGTCCCACTGAGATACTAACTCAGATTACTAAATTCAAAGTCCAGAGTGCTAACCATTACACCATGGAACCTCTAGAGAAATACTGAATGGTGAGTCTCCCAATAAAGTTCCACTGAGCTTTAAACCCAGATCGCTGGATTCAAAGTCCAGAGTGCTAACCATTACACCATGGAACCGAAATGATCAGTAAGCCTCCAAAGAAGGTCCCACTGAGATTTAAACTCTGATTGCTGGATTCAAAGTCAACCATTACACCATGGAACAGAAATTATGGGTGAGTCTCCAAAGAAGGTCTCACTGAGATGTAAACACTTATGCCACGTACACACGACCGTTTTTAATGTCATTGAAAAAAACTACGTTTTTCTTGAAGTGATTCTTCTCAAGCCTGCCTTGCTTACACACGATCATGAAAAAAAAATGCTTGACGTACGAAGTGTACGACGGCACTATAAAGGGGAAGTTCCATTCGGATGGCGCCACCCTTTGGGCTGCTTTTTCTGATCCTCGTGTTAGTAAAGTTTGGTGAGAGACGATTCGCTCTTGGGCCTCGTGCTCTTCAGTCCGTTAAAGCGTGACGAATGTGCTATCTCCATTACGTACGCTAGTTTTACCAGAACGAGCGCTCCTCCCGTCTCATCACTTGCTTCTGAGCATGCACGTTTTTTTCACGTCGTTAAAGCCTACACACAGCCGTGAAAAACGAAGAGAAAAATTAGAGCATGTTCCAAATTTTTAATGGCATTTTTTCACGTCATGAAAAATGCTCTGGAGCCTACACACCATCATTTTTAAAGACTAAATAAAAAAATTGCATTTTTCTCGTCATGAAAAACGGTCGTGTGTACGCGGCATGATTGCTGGATTCATAGTCTAGAATGCTAACCATTACACCAATGGTAGGCAAACTGCAACCCTTCTGCTGTAGCGGAACTACAAGTCCCATTATGTCTCTGCTAGTCATGCTTGTGACTGTCAGTCTTGCAATACTTCATGAGACTTGTAGTTCCACAACAGCTAGAGGGCAGAAACTTGCTTACCCATGCATTACACCATAGAATCCCTGGAGAAGAAATGATTGGTGAGTGTCCAAAGAAGGTCCCACTGAGATTCACAAGATTCAAAGTGCTAACCATTACACCATGGAACCAGTGGTGTCGGGAGGGGGGCTGGAGCCCCGAGTGTGCCCCAAAAAGCCCTGGGTCTCAAAATCCCCTAAATGCATTATTAGCCCCGAGCGGCAACAGGGAACGATCTCCCTCCAGCGCGGCCGAGTGACGTACAAAAGTCCTGGCTCCTATGACGGATGTCACACTTGTCCAATGCTGAGACCGTGGGACATGTGATGTCTGATTCATAGGCGCTGCCGGGTCCAGGAGGAGGCGGGAATGACACTGCGGCCGCGCTGGGCACTGGGAGATCCCCACTGAGCCGCTCGCTCTGTGTAAATGGGCGGGTGGCTCTTCTATCTTGGCTCTGGTGCCTGCAGGGCTATCTTGAGTGGTGGCGAATGCCGGGGCCCGGAATGAGTGTACACGCACACTACAGGTAAGGCTGAGCACTGAGCAGCAACAATCTGTGTATGTCAGATATAGGGTTGCCACCTCATCCCTTTAAACCCGAACACATATTAATTACACAGGTTCTGTGACTGATTAAGGTGGTAATTAAACTCACTTGGTGCCTTATCTGCATTAAATTAGCCTCAGAACCTGTGTAACTCATATGTGTTTGGGTTTAAAGGGATGAGGTGGCAACCCTAGTCAGATAGGTCAGTCATGTATGTTGGTCATGTAGGTCCGGTAGATCAGTCGTGTATGTCAGGTAGGTCAGTCGTGTATGTCAGGTAGGTCAGTCGTGTAGGTCAGTGTATGTGTCAGGTAGGTCAGTCGTGTATGTCAGGTAGATCAGTGTTAAGCAAGTGAGCCTATCACCCTCCCCGAACTCACCCTCCGACCACCCCAACCCCCCCCCCCCCCCCCCCGCTTTACCTCCAGGCTGAAGCCGCTGGTCTTTTTCTCACCTAGCAACACCCCTGCATGGAAACACCCTGGAGAGGTTCACAGATGATCCCTTAGTAGTGGGACTCACCACTCATGCTCAGGCAGGAAGTGGAAAATCTGGAAGTCTGGTGCAGAGTTAATCTGTCACTTAACATAAAAAAAGACAAAGGGGATGATTGTGGACTTTAGGAGGACCAGCACCCCTTCCCTCCTCTCTAATGAGTATGAACTGAAGGTGCATGTTTTGGTCCAGGGCAGGTTTGGGTGCCGAAGTCCTTAAAGTCAATGGGACCCAAATGTTAAAAAAAACAAACAGTAATGGACAATTTTTTAGGCTAAGAGGGAAGGGATTGTCAAAAAAACAGCATAAAGGGCTGAATACTGCCCTGAAGGACATGCACCAAAGCAAAAAAATAACAAATCTGTTTGACAGAGAGCAGTAATTTTAATAATGCTTTGAGGTCAACATGCAGGTAAGAATGCAAAATTCATTTAAACAATCTGTCTGCGCCCTGTCCCGTCCTGTGAAGTGCCACATCTGTACAGTGTATACAACCTACTACAGCAACACTAATATTTACTAAGATAGAAAATGCTGGTTGTATTACTGGCAAAATGACAATTCCCCGCCTCTTCTGTGTATAAACAAAACAATGAAACGTAAAATAGACTGCAGTATTTATATGCAACACAAGGTGGTGATATCACGTATTGACAGTGAAACGCAAAAACAGGAAGTGATGTCAGAGTATAAACAGGAAGTTCCGGGTGAAAGGTGAGTCGAGAGGAAGTAGAGAGGAGACATTGCAGGAACTGGCAGTAGAGGAGGTAATAAGATCTTATATTATATTTACACCCAGTAACCCCCGTCATGTCCGTCCTCTTCCTCCATAGTCACTGCGAGGCCTCCTATGGTTTATAGACCAGATACATCCTAAATATAGAGCCATTTATCCAACTGTCCATCCAGAGCCTCTGGTTTATAGACCAGATACATCCTAAATATAGAACCATTTATCCAACTGTCCATCCAGAGCCTCTGGTTTATAGACCAGATACATCCTAAATATAGAGCCATTTATCCAACTGTCCATCCAGAGCCTCTGGTTTATAGACAGGATACATCCTAAATATAGAACCATTTATCCACCTGTCCATCCAGAGCCTCTGGTTTATAGACCGGATACATCCTAAATATAGAGCCATTTATCCAACTGTCCATCCAGAGCCTCTGGTTTATAGACCGGATACATCCTAAATATAGAGCCATTTATCCAACTGTCCACCCAGAGCCTCTGGTTTATAGACCAGATACATCCTAAATATAGAGCCATTTATCCAACTGTCCATCCAGAGCCTCTGGTTTATAGACAGGATACATCCTAAATATAGAACCATTTATCCAACTGTCCATCCAGAGCCTCTGGTTTATAGACCGGATACATCCTAAATATAGAGCCATTTATCCAACTGTCCATCCAGAGCCTCTGGTTTATAGACCAGATACATCCTAAATATAGAGCCATTTATCCAACTGTCCATCCAGAGCCTCTGGTTTATAGACCGGATACATCCTAAATATAGAGCCATTTATCCAACTGTCCATCCAGAGCCTCTGGTTTATAGACCGGATACATCCTAAATATAGAGCCATTTATCCAACTGTCCATCCAGAGCCTCTGGTTTATAGACCGGATACATCCTAAATATAGAGCCATTTATCCAACTGTCCATCTAGAGCCTCTGGTTTATAGACCGGATACATCCTAAATATAGAGCCATTTATCCAACTGTCCATCCAGAGCCTCTGGTTTATAGACCAGATACATCCTAAATATAGAGCCATTTATCCAACTGTCCATCCAGAGCCTCTGGTTTATAGACCGGATAAATCCTAAATATAGAGCCATTTATCCAACTGTCCATCCAGAGCCTCTGGTTTATAGACCGGATGCATCCTCAGTGCCACACCTACCCATAATCTTGTTAGCTTTGACTTCCGTTGAAGAATTTTCCCAATCTGATTTTCTGCAAGCTAGAACCTTAGCACATAGCACATGAGGGCACATCAGGACATATGGCACGTAGCACATCAGGGCGGGGCACATAGCACATTGTTTACCAGCCATGCAGAGTAGCGCAGGAAGCATGTGTAATAAGTTCTCTCTCATGTCACTGCACTAACGGCAGTCACGCTACTCCCCGGCGGCCCCTCCTCTCTTCTCGTCCATCCCAGATGATGTCACAAGCAAATGGGGATGGACGAGAAGAGAGGAGGGGCCGCGGGGAGCAGCGTGACTGCCGTCAGTGCCGTGACATGAGAGAGACCCGGTCATAGAGGAGAGGAGGAATTACACTACTGCCATCTAGTGGCGGTAGATGTAATTGGGGTAACGCCACCCAAGTAATGGTAACTGCGTTACCATGAGGGGAATCAGTTAGATTACTCGTTACCCTCTAAAGGAACTGCGTTACGTAACTCTGTTTATTCTAACTCAGTTACTTACATCACTGTGCCCAAGTATGTTTCGATACTCTGTAGGACCAGACTTGCACAGGTGTTGCCTTTATCCTGGCGAGCCCTAGAACTACCCATTCCAGAGTGAGTTTTATTGTTGCCTGTACCCTAGTATGTCCTGACCTGAACCTGATGACTTCTCAGTTACAGTTTGATCCCGGTTGCTGCCAATCCCCACAATCCATCTTTAGAAGGACACAAGGATCTCTACAAGGACGTCATGATGGAGAATCAGCCGCCCCTCACATCACCGGGTAAGAGGAGACTTTAATGTAAAGGAGAGAGCAGTACGGAGGCTCCACCTAGATCCCCCATCATCTGATAAACACATAGAAACAATGTATTCAGTCAGTGTGTGTGTTTCCTACAGATGGATCCAGTAATGGGAACCCACCAGAGAGATGTTCCCGTCCTCTGTATTCCCGGGATTCCACACAGGAAGGTCACACCATCCCTCACCATCATCAGGTAGGTGAGGAACAATCACTGATAGTTATGACTTTTATACAAGCATATGTGTTACAATTAACGTCTTGTTATATATTCAGAGTGAAAACCTCGAGGATGATAATATTGTTGTTAAAGAAGAGTATAAAGATGAGGATGAGGAGTATGGAGTGATGAAGGAGCTTTCTGAAGGACACAAGGATTTCTACAAAGATAATATGATGAATCCGTCTAATAACAGAAACCGACCAGAGAGATGTCCCCGTCCTCTGTATTCCCGGGATTCCACACAGGAAGGTCACACCATCCCCCACCATCATCAGGTAGGTGGGACGGAGTATGTAGACCTAAAAATATATTCTAAGCAAATAGAGAACGTTCTTCGATGTAATCTCTTCTTTTTCCTTATTACAAATATATTTTGTCATCTTTGGGGTTTAGTTGGAAGAACTGAAGGACATCAAAGTTGAGGTAAAAGAAGAAGAAGAAGAAGAGACGTTGGTGAGTGAAGTGGATAAGGGTGATCTGTGTTCTTGGTATTTCATACAGGAATATCATAGATTGTGATGAGCTGATGAACGCATGTATGTTCCTGTTTGGCAGGAGCCGGGCATCATATATACAGTAGAAGTGGTATTTCAACCACTTCTATTCATGACAGCTTCCTGCTGACACTGGTTCCTAAGGAAGGAGCGGATGCTTGCATCTTCTGTGTCCCTAGCAACCACTGACGTCACCAGGATTCCCTGCCATTTACACAAAGGGGCAGGTGTAGCATTGACATCATTGCCCAAATATGGCCACTGGCCATATTTGGGCAATGATGTCACCACTATACCTACCCGTTCCCTTATATAGCTCATGACAGCTCAGGGAGGTGCCATTTGGCTAGTGATACCATTGGGATCAGACATGTTTAAAGGACGAAACGTTCGGGTGTCTTTATTTCTAGGTTACATGTGCTTTTTTGTTTTTTGAATGATCAGGGATACGAAGTACCTTTACTCATTCACGTAGGAAAGGGGGGGATGGTATCTGGAGGCCCTCTTTTTATTATTGGGGGATTCCAGATTTCGATAAGCCCCCCCACCCACAGAACCCCACAACCACTGGCCAGGGTTGTGGGCCAGAGGCCCTCTAAAATGTTTTTAAAAGATTTTATCATCTTTTGGGGTTTAGGAGGAAGAACTGAAATACATCAAAGTTGAGATTAAAGAGGAAGAAGAAGAGACGTTGGTGAGCGGAGATGAACCGTTTATGGAGGAGGATGAGATGATGATGGAAAGGAAACAGGAGGGGTCTTCTTTTTTTATTGACAAAAGTAAGTAATAAACATCAAAAGTTTTTTATTTTATTTGTATAAAGTATGTATTTACTTATTTAGGTTGAAAAAGATGTAGATCAAAAGCGTTTACTCCAAGGGGAAAAATGTAAACGCAAACCTAAACCTACAGCAGGTCCAAATGAAGAAAGAAAACCCATAGAACTTGGCCCAGTTTAGGCCGATACGTATTCTTCTACATATTTTTGGTAAAAAATCTCGCAGTAAGCGTATAGTGATTGGTTTGCGCAAAAGCTATAGCTTCTACAAAATAGGGGATAGATTTATGATTTTTTTTTCTCCTAGTAATGGCGGTTATCTGCAATTTTTGTCAGGACTGCGATATTGCGGCAGACAGATCGGACACTTTTGACACTATTTTGAGACCATTCACATTTATACAGCGAACAGTGCTATAAATATGCATTGATTACTGTATAAATGTGACTGGCAGGGAAGGGGTTAACACTAGGGGGCGATCAGGGGGTGAAATGTGTTTCCTAGGGAGTGATTCTTACTGTGGGGGGAGGGGATTGGCTGGGGGAGGTGACCGATTTGTGTCCCTATGTACAAGGGGCACACCTTTGGTCTCCTCTCCCTGACAGGATGTGGATCTGTGTGTTTACACACACAGATCCACGTCCCTGGCTCTGTAAATGCCAAACGCGGCTTCCTGGCGGACATCGCGGCCGCCGGGCACGTGCATCGGCACCCACGTGACACGGCGGGCACAGATTTTCCCGGATGCGCAAAGAGAAAGTAAACAGGAGGACGTCCAGGGACGCCCTCCCGGCAATTGAGCGCAGCACTGTAGGCGTCTTTTGTCTATAGCGCGGGCGCGAAGAGGTTAAAAGTAATTCTTGAAGACCTCCTGTATCTAGTACCTACTATACACCATATGAGTGGTCCATCCCATGTTCTTCAGTATGTTGTTATGTTTCCAAGAGATGAGGGGGAGGAAGGTCTATCTCCATTCTCACAGTTACAATGTCATCAATGTACAAATCTAAATATTACGTGCCGCTCTTTAGTGATGTCAGTAAACCATCATTTAAGGCCTCCTATATCTAGTACCTACTGTACACCATATGAGTGGTCCATCCCATGTTCTTCACTATGTTGTCGTGTTTCCATAGGATGAGGTGGAGGAAGGCCCTTCTCCATTATTACAGTTACAAAGTCATCAATGTACAAATCTAAATATTATGTGCCACTCTTTAGTGGTGTCAGTAACCATCCTTGAAGACCTCCTGTATCTAGTACCTACTGTACACCATATGAGTGGTCCATCCCATGTTCTTTACTATGTTGTCATGTTTCCATAGGATGAGGTGGAGGAAGGTCCATTTCCATCCTCACAGTTACAATGTTATCAATGTACAAATCTAAATTCTACGTGACGCTCTTTAGTGGTGTCAGTAACCGTTTTTAAAAGACCTCCTATATCTAGTACCTACTGTACACCTTATGAGTGGTCCATCCCATGTTCTTCAGTATGTTGTCGTGTTTCCATAGGATCAGGTGGAAAAAAGTCCATCTTAGTTACAATGTACAAATCTAAATATTACGTGCCACTCATTAGTGATGTCAGTAACCATCCTCGAAGACCTCCTATATCTAGTACCTACTGTACATCATACGAGTGGTCCATCCCATGGTCTTCAGTATGTTGCAAGAAGGGGAGGAGAGATTGGAACTTTGTATGAGGCAATGAATGGGTAGATTCATATGCCTCCATCCCTAGTGACATATTAAAAGAGAGGGGTTGGTTGGGACTTTAGATGAAGCACACAACTAGAGAGCCATGGCAAAAATACACCAATAAATATTAATAAATAATATGTAACACCTTAGTAATTCATGTATGTACATGTATTCCAACATAGTTATCAATGTATAAAAGTAAATAAACAGTAATAATATGAAGCCCATTGCTTTGGTTCAATATGAACATTTGTTGTGTTAAAAATAGTTCATAATTAAAAAAAAAATCTTAAACACATGATTGCAATAATGTAGCATAAAACAGGAGCTCTACGCGTTTCGTGGATAACTTCCACTCATCAGGAGAAAATGCAAAATAGATGTATCTCTAATACAATGGATAAATGTAAAATGATATAGTAGTTGGTACAGAAAGGGGAAAAAGAGAAGATGGGGGGACAGAGATTAATCCCAAAACTCTTACCTAAAAATGAACTATAACTTCAAGTGATTATTGAATTGATTACTGATTATCCAGTTGTGTGCTTCATCTAAAGTCCCAACCAACCCCTCTCTTTAAATTCTTCAGTATGTTGTCATGTTTCTATAGGATCAGGTGGAAGAAAGTCTATCTCCATCCTAAGTTACAATATACAAATCTAAATATTACGTGCCACTCTTTAGTGATGTCAGTAGCCATCCTTGAGGCCTCCTATATCTAGTACCTACTGTACCCCATATGAGTGGTCCATCCCATGTTCTTCAGTATGTTGTCATGTTTCCATAGGCTGAGAAAGACCATTCTCACAGTTACAATGTACAAATCTAAATATTACGTACCACACTTTATTCATGTCTGTAACCATCCTTGAAGACCTCCTATATCTAGTACCTACTGTACACCATATTAATGGTCCATCCCACGTTCTTCAGTATGTTGTCATGTCTCCAAGAGATGATGTGGAAGAAAGTCCATCTCTATTCTCACAGTTACAATGTCATCAATGTACAAATTGAAATATTATGTTCCACTCTTTAGTGATGTCAGTAACCATCCTTGAAGGCCTCCTATATCTAGTACATACTGTACACCATATGAGTGGTCCATCCCATGTTCTTCAGCATGTTGTCATGTTTCCAAAAGATGAGGTGGAGGAAAGTCTATCTCCAGTCTCACAGATACAATGTACAAATCTAAATATTATGTGAGGCTCTTTAGTGATGTCAGTAACCATCCTTGAAGACCTCCTATATCTAGTACCTACTGTACACCATATGAGTGGTCCATCCCATGTTCTTCAGTATGTTGTCATGTTTCCATAGGATGAGCAAGACCCATCTCCATTCTCACAGTTACAATGTACAAATTAAAATATTACGTGCCACTCTCTAGTGATGTCAGTTCCCACCCTGGAAGACCTCTTATATCTAGTACCTAGTATCTGGTGGAGAAAGATCCATCTCTATTCTCACAGTTCCAATGTCATCAATGTACCTAGTATCTGGTGGAGGAAGATCCATCTCTATTCTCACAGTTCCAATGTCATCAATGTACCTAGTATCTGGTGGAGGGAGGTCCATCTCCCTTCTCACAGTTCCAATGTCATCAATGTACCTAGTATCTGGTGGAGGGAGGCCCATCTCTATTCTCACAGTTCCAATGTCATCAATGTACCTAGTATCTGGTGGAGGGAGGTCCATCTCCATTCTCACAGTTCCAATGTCATCAATGTACCTAGTATCTGGTGGAGGGAGGTCCATCTCCATTCTCACAGTTCCAATGTCATCAATGTACCTAGTATCTGGTGGAGGGAGGCCCATCTCCATTCTCACAGTTCCAGCGTCATCAATGTACCTAGTATCTGGTGGAGAAAGATCCATCTCCATTCTCACAGTTCCAATGTCATCAATGTACCTAGTATCTGGTGAAGGGAGGTCCATCTCCATTCTCACAGTTCCAATGTCATCAATGTACCTAGTATCTGGTGGAGGGAGGTCCATCTCCATTCTCACAGTTCCAGTGTCATCAATGTACCTAGTATCTGGTGGAGGGAGGTCCATCTCCATTCTCACAGTTCCAATGTCATCAATGTACCTAGTATCTGGTGGAGGGAGGTCCATCTCCATTCTCACAGTTCCAGTGTCATCAATGTACCTAGTATCTGGTGGAGGGAGGTCCATCTCCATTCTCACAGTTCCAGTGTCATCAATGTACCTAGTATCTGGTGGAGGGAGGCCCATCTCCATTCTCACAGTTCCAATGTCATCAATGTACCTGGTATCTGGTGGAGGGAGGCCCATCTCCATTCTCACAGTTCCAGTGTCATCAATGTACCTAGTATCTGGTGGAGGGAGGCCCATCTCCATTCTCGCAGTTCCAATGTCATCAATGTACCTAGTATCTGGTGTAGGGAGGCCCACCTCCATTCTCACAGTTCCAGTGTCAATGTACCTAGTATCTGGTGGAGGGAGGCCCATCTCCATTCTCACAGTTCCAGTGTCATCAATGTACCTAGTATCTGGTGGAGGGAGGCCCATCTCCATTCTCACAGTTCCAATGTCATCAATGTACCTAGTATCTGGTGGAGGGAGGCCCATCTCCATTCTCACAGTTCCAATGTCATCAATGTACCTAGTATCTGGTGGAGGGAGGTCCATCTCCATTCTCACAGTTCCAATGTCATCAATGTACCTAGTATCTGGTGGAGGGAGGCCCATCTCCCTTCTCACAGTTCCAATGTCATCAATGTACCTAGTATCTGGTGGAGGGAGGTCCATCTCCATTCTCACAGTTCCAGTGTCATCAATGTACCTAGTATCTGGTGGAGGGAGGCCCATCTCCATTCTCACAGTTCCAGTGTCATCAATGTACCTAGTATCTGGTGGAGGGAGGTCCACCTCCATTCTCACAGTTCCAATGTCATCAATGTACCTAGTATCTGGTGGAGGGAGGTCCATCTCCATTCTCACAGTTCCAGTGTCATCAATGTACCTAGTATCTGGTGGAGGGAGGCCCACCTCCATTCTCACAGTTCCAGTGTCATCAATGTACCTAGTATCTGGTGGAGGGAGGCCCACCTCCATTCTCACAGTTCCAGTGTCATCAATGTACCTAGTATCTGGTGGAGGGAGGCCCACCTCCATTCTCACAGTTCCAGTGTCAATGTACCTAGTATCTGGTGGAGGGAGGCCCATCTCCATTCTCACAGTTCCAATGTCATCAATGTACCTAGTATCTGGTGGAGGGAGGCCCACCTCCATTCTCACAGTTCCAGTGTCATCAATGTACCTAGTATCTGGTGGAGGGAGGCCCACCTCCATTCTCACAGTTCCAGTGTCATAAATGTACCTAGTATCTGGTGGAGGGAGGCCCACCTCCATTCTCACAGTTCCAGTGTCATCAATGTACCTAGTATCTGGTGGAGGGAGGTCCATCTCCATTCTCACAGTTCCAGTTTCATCAATGTACCTAGTATCTGGTGGAGGGAGGTCCATCTCCATTCTCACAGTTCCAATGTCATCAATGTACCTAGTATCTGGTGGAGGGAGGCCCATCTCCATTCTCACAGTTCCAATGTCATCAATGTACCTAGTATCTGGTGGAGGGAGGCCCATCTCCATTCTCACAGTTCCAGTGTCATCAATGTACCTAGTATCTGGTGGAGGGAGGTCCATCTCCATTCTCACAGTTCCAGTGTCATCAATGTACCTAGTATCTGGTGGAGGGAGGCCCATCTCCATTCTCACAGTTCCAATGTCATCAATGTACCTAGTATCTGGTGGAGGGAGGCCCATCTCCATTCTCACAGTTCCAGTGTCATCAATGTACCTAGTATCTGGTGGAGGGAGGCCCATCCCCATTCTCACAGTTCCAATGTCATCAATGTACCTAGTTTCTGGTGGAGGGAGGCCCATCTCCCTTCTCACAGTTCCAATGTCATCAATGTACCTAGTATCTGGTGGAGGGAGGTCCATCTCCATTCTCACAGTTCCAATGTCATCAATGTACCTAGTATCTGGTGGAGGGAGGTCCATCTCCATTCTCACAGTTCCAGTGTCATCAATGTACCTAGTATCTGGTGGAGGGAGGTCCATCTCCATTCTCACAGTTCCAGTGTCATCAATGTACCTAGTATCTGGTGGAGGGAGGTCCATCTCCATCCTCACAGTTCCAGTGTCATCAATGTACCTAGTATCTGGTGGAGGGAGGTCCATCTCCATTCTCACAGTTCCAATGTCATCAATGTACCTAGTATCTGGTGGAGGGAGGCCCATCTCCATTCTCACAGTTCCAATGTCATCAATGTACCTAGTATCTGGTGGAGGGAGGCCCACCTCCATCCTCACAGTTCGTGTCAATGTACCTAGTATCTGGTGGAGGGAGGCCCATCTCCATTCTCACAGTTCCAGTGTCATCAATGTACCTAGTATCTGGTGGAGGGAGGCCCACCTCCATTCTCACAGTTCCAATGTCATCAATGTACCTAGTATCTGGTGGAGGGAGGTCCATCTCCATTCTCACAGTTCCAATGTCATCAATGTACCTAGTATCTGGTGGAGGGAGGCCCATCTCCATTCTCACAGTTCCAATGTCATCAATGTACCTAGTGTCTGGTGGAGGGAGGTCCATCTCCATTCTCACAGTTCCAATGTCATCAATGTACCTAGTATCTGGTGGAGGGAGGCCCATCTCCCTTCTCACAGTTCCAATGTCATCAATGTACCTAGTATCTGGTGGAGGGAGGTCCATCTCCATTCTCACAGTTCCAGTGTCATCAATGTACCTAGTATCTGGTGGAGGGAGGCCCATCTCCATTCTCGCAGTTCCAGTGTCATCAATGTACCTAGTATCTGGTGGAGGGAGGCCCATCTCCATTCTCGCAGTTCCAATGTCATCAATGTACCTAGTATCTGGTGGAGGGAGGCCCACCTCCATTCTCACAGTTCCAGTGTCAATGTACCTAGTATCTGGTGGAGGAAGGCCCATCTCCATTCTCACAGTTCCAGTGTCATCAATGTACCTAGTATCTGGTGGAGGGAGGCCCATCTCCATTCTCACAGTTCCAGTGTCATCAATGTACCTAGTATCTGGTGGAGGGAGGCCCATCTCCATTCTCACAGTTCCAATGTCATCAATGTACCTAGTATCTGGTGGAGGGAGGCCCATCTCCATTCTCACAGTTCCAATGTCATCAATGTACCTAGTATCTGGTGGAGGGAGGTCCATCTCCATTCTCACAGTTCCAATGTCATCAATGTACCTAGTATCTGGTGGAGGGAGGCCCATCTCCCTTCTCACAGTTCCAATGTCATCAATGTACCTAGTATCTGGTGGAGGGAGGTCCATCTCCATTCTCACAGTTCCAGTGTCATCAATGTACCTAGTATCTGGTGGAGGGAGGCCCATCTCCATTCTCACAGTTCCAGTGTCATCAATGTACCTAGTATCTGGTGGAGGGAGGTCCACCTCCATTCTCACAGTTCCAATGTCATCAATGTACCTAGTATCTGGTGGAGGGAGGTCCATCTCCATTCTCACAGTTCCAGTGTCATCAATGTACCTAGTATCTGGTGGAGGGAGGCCCACCTCCATTCTCACAGTTCCAGTGTCATCAATGTACCTAGTATCTGGTGGAGGGAGGCCCACCTCCATTCTCACAGTTCCAGTGTCATCAATGTACCTAGTATCTGGTGGAGGGAGGCCCACCTCCATTCTCACAGTTCCAGTGTCAATGTACCTAGTATCTGGTGGAGGGAGGCCCATCTCCATTCTCACAGTTCCAATGTCATCAATGCACCTAGTATCTGGTGGAGGGAGGCCCACCTCCATTCTCACAGTTCCAGTGTCATCAATGTACCTAGTATCTGGTGGAGGGAGGCCCACCTCCATTCTCACAGTTCCAGTGTCATAAATGTACCTAGTATCTGGTGGAGGGAGGCCCACCTCCATTCTCACAGTTCCAGTGTCATCAATGTACCTAGTATCTGGTGGAGGGAGGTCCATCTCCATTCTCACAGTTCCAGTTTCATCAATGTACCTAGTATCTGGTGGAGGGAGGTCCATCTCCATTCTCACAGTTCCAATGTCATCAATGTACCTAGTATCTGGTGGAGGGAGGCCCATCTCCATTCTCACAGTTCCAATGTCATCAATGTACCTAGTATCTGGTGGAGGGAGGCCCATCTCCATTCTCACAGTTCCAGTGTCATCAATGTACCTAGTATCTGGTGGAGGGAGGTCCATCTCCATTCTCACAGTTCCAGTGTCATCAATGTACCTAGTATCTGGTGGAGGGAGGCCCATCTCCATTCTCACAGTTCCAATGTCATCAATGTACCTAGTATCTGGTGGAGGGAGGCCCATCTCCATTCTCACAGTTCCAGTGTCATCAATGTACCTAGTATCTGGTGGAGGGAGGCCCATCCCCATTCTCACAGTTCCAATGTCATCAATGTACCTAGTATCTGGTGGAGGGAGGCCCACCTCCATTCTCACAGTTCCAGTGTCATCAATGTACCTAGTTTCTGGTGGAGGGAGGCCCATCTCCCTTCTCACAGTTCCAATGTCATCAATGTACCTAGTATCTGGTGGAGGGAGGTCCATCTCCATTCTCACAGTTCCAATGTCATCAATGTACCTAGTATCTGGTGGAGGGAGGTCCATCTCCATTCTCACAGTTCCAGTGTCATCAATGTACCTAGTATCTGGTGGAGGGAGGTCCATCTTCATTCTCACAGTTCCAGTGTCATCAATGTACCTAGTATCTGGTGGAGGGAGGTCCATCTCCATCCTCACAGTTCCAGTGTCATCAATGTACCTAGTATCTGGTGGAGGGAGGTCCATCTCCATTCTCACAGTTCCAATGTCATCAATGTACCTAGTATCTGGTGGAGGGAGGCCCATCTCCATTCTCACAGTTCCAATGTCATCAATGTACCTAGTATCTGGTGGAGGGAGGCCCACCTCCATCCTCACAGTTCGTGTCAATGTACCTAGTATCTGGTGGAGGGAGGCCCATCTCCATTCTCACAGTTCCAGTGTCATCAATGTACCTAGTATCTGGTGGAGGGAGGCCCACCTCCATTCTCACAGTTCCAATGTCATCAATGTACCTAGTATCTGGTGGAGGGAGGTCCATCTCCATTCTCACAGTTCCAATGTCATCAATGTACCTAGTATCTGGTGGAGGGAGGCCCATCTCCATTCTCACAGTTCCAATGTCATCAATGTACCTAGTGTCTGGTGGAGGGAGGTCCATCTCCATTCTCACAGTTCCAATGTCATCAATGTACCTAGTATCTGGTGGAGGGAGGCCCATCTCCCTTCTCACAGTTCCAATGTCATCAATGTACCTAGTATCTGGTGGAGGGAGGTCCATCTCCATTCTCACAGTTCCAGTGTCATCAATGTACCTAGTATCTGGTGGAGGGAGGCCCATCTCCATTCTCACAGTTCCAGTGTCATCAATGTACCTAGTATCTGGTGGAGGGAGGCCCACCTCCATTCTCACAGTTCCAGTGTCATCAATGTACCTAGGATCTGGTGGAGGGAGGCCCACCTCCATTCTCACAGTTCCAGTGTCAATGTACCTAGTATCAGGTGGAGGGAGGCCCATCTCCATTCTCACAGTTCCAATGTCATCAATGTACCTAGTATCTGGTGGAGGGAGGCCCACCTCCATTCTCACAGTTCCAGTGTCATCAATGTACCTAGTATCTGGTGGAGGGAGGCCCATCTCCATTCTCACAGTTCCAATGTCATCAATGTACCTAGTATCTGGTGGAGGGAGGCCCGTCTCCATTCTCACAGTTCCAGTGTCATCAATGTACCTAGTATCTGGTGGAGGGAGGCCCACCTCCATTCTCACAGTTCCAGTGTCATCAATGTACCTAGTATCTGGTGGAGGGAGGCCCATCTCTATTCTCACAGTTCCAATGTCATCAATGTACCTAGTATCTGGTGGAGGGAGGCCCATCTCCATTCTCACAGTTCCAATGTCATCAATGTACCTAGTATCTGGTGGAGGGAGGTCCATCTCCATTCTCACAGTTCCAGTTTCATCAATGTACCTAGTATCTGGTGGAGGGAGGTCCATCTCCATTCTCACAGTTCCAATGTCATCAATGTACCTAGTATCTGGTGGAGGGAGGCCCATCTCCATTCTCACAGTTCCAATGTCATCAATGTACCTAGTATCTGGTGGAGGGAGGCCCATCTCCATTCTTACAGTTCCAGTGTCATCAATGTACCTAGTATCTGGTGGAGGGAGGTCCATCTCCATTCTCACAGTTCCAGTGTCATCAATGTACCTAGTATCTGGTGGAGGGAGGCCCATCTCCATTCTCACAGTTCCAATGTCATCAATGTACCTAGTATCTGGTGGAGGGAGGCCCATCTCCATTCTCACAGTTCCAGTGTCATCAATGTACCTAGTATCTGGTGGAGGGAGGTCCATCTCCCTTCTCACAGTTCCAATGTCATCAATGTACCTAGTATCTGGTGGAGGGAGGTCCATCTCCATTCTCACAGTTCCAATGTCATCAATGTACCTAGTATCTGGTGGAGGGAGGTCCATCTCCATTCTCACAGTTCCAATGTCATCAATGTACCTAGTATCTGGTGGAGGGAGGTCCATCTCCATTCTCACAGTTCCAATGTCATCAATGTACCTAGTATCTGGTGGAGGGAGGCCCATCTCCCTTCTCACAGTTCCAATGTCATCAATGTACCTAGTATCTGGTGGAGGGAGGTCCATCTCCATTCTCACAGTTCCAATGTCATCAATGTACCTAGTATCTGGTGGAGGGAGGTCCATCTCCATTCTCACAGTTCCAATGTCATCAATGTACCTAGTATCTGGTGGAGGGAGGTCCATCTCCATTCTCACAGTTCCAGTGTCATCAATGTACCTAGTATCTGGTGGAGGGAGGTCCATCTCCATTCTCACAGTTCCAGTGTCATCAATGTACCTAGTATCTGGTGGAGGGAGGTCCATCTCCATTCTCACAGTTCCAGTGTCATCAATGTACCTAGTATCTGGTGGAGGGAGGTCCATCTCCATTCTCACAGTTCCAGTGTCATCAATGTACCTAGTATCTGGTCGAGGGAGGCCCATCTCCATTCTCACAGTTCCAATGTCATCAATGTACCTAGTATCTGGTGGAGGGAGGCCCACCTCCATCCTCACAGTTCCAGTGTCAATGTACCTAGTATCTGGTGGAGGGAGGCCCATCTCCATTCTCACAGTTCCAGTGTCATCAATGTACCTAGTATCTGGTGGAGGGAGGCCCATCTCCATTCTCACAGTTCCAATGTCATCAATGTACCTAGTATCTGGTGGAGGGAGGCCCATCTCCATTCTCACAGTTCCAATGTCATCAATATACCTAGTATCTGGTGGAGGGAGGTCCATCTCCATTCTCACAGTTCCAATGTCATCAATGTACCTAGTATCTGGTGGAGGGAGGCCCATCTCCCTTCTCACAGTTCCAATGTCATCAATGTACCTAGTATCTGGTGGAGGGAGGTCCATCTCCATTCTCACAGTTCCAGTGTCATCAATGTACCTAGTATCTGGTGGAGGGAGGTCCATCTCCATTCTCACAGTTCCAATGTCATCAATGTACCTTGTATCTGGTGGAGGGAGGCCCATCTCCATTCTCACAGTTCCAGTGTCATCAATGTACCTAGTATCTGGTGGAGGGAGGCCCATCTCCATTCTCACAGTTCCAGTGTCATCAATGTACCTAGTATCTGGTGGAGGGAGGCCCATCTCCATTCTCACAGTTCCAATGTCATCAATGTACCTAGTATCTGGTGGAGGGAGGTCCATCTCCATTCTCACAGTTCCAGTGTCATCAATGTACCTAGTATCTGGTGGAGGGAGGCCCATCTCCATTCTCACAGTCCCAGTGTCATCAATGTACCTAGTATCTGGTGGAGGGAGGCCCATCTCCATTCTCGCAGTTCCAATGTCATCAATGTACCTAGTATCTGGTGGAGGGAGGCCCACCTCCATTCTCACAGTTCCAGTGTCAATGTACCTAGTATCTGGTGGAGGGAGGCCCATCTCCATTCTCACAGTTCCAGTGTCATCAATGTACCTAGTATCTGGTGGAGGGAGGCCCATCTCCATTCTCACAGTTCCAATGTCATCAATGTACCTAGTATCTGGTGGAGGGAGGCCCATCTCCCTTCTCACAGTTCCAATGTCATCAATGTACCTAGTATCTGGTGGAGGGAGGCCCATCTCCATTCTCACAGTTCCAATGTCATCAATGTACCTAGTATCTGGTGGAGGGAGGCCCATCTCCATTCTCACAGTTCCAGTGTCATCAATGTACCTAGTATCTGGTGGAGGAAGGCCCACCTCTATTCTCACAGTTCCAATGTCATCAATGTACCTAGTATCTGGTGGAGGGAGGCCCATCTCCATTCTCACAGTTCCAATGTCATCAATGTACCTAGTATCTGGTGGAGGGAGGCCCACCTCCATTCTCACAGTTCCAGTGTCAATGTACCTAGTGTCTGGTGGAGGGAGGCCCATCTCCATTCTCACAGTTCCAGTGTCATCAATGTACCTAGTATCTGGTGGAGGGAGGCCCATCTCCATTCTCACAGTTCCAATGTCATCAATGTACCTAGTATCTGGTGGAGGGAGGCCCATCTCCCTTCTCACAGTTCCAATGTCATCAATGTACCTAGTATCTGGTGGAGGGAGGCCCATCTCCATTCTCACAGTTCCAATGTCATCAATGTACCTAGTATCTGGTGGAGGGAGGCCCATCTCCATTCTCACAGTTCCAGTGTCATCAATGTACCTAGTATCTGGTGGAGGGAGGCCCACCTCTATTCTCACAGTTCCAATGTCATCAATGTACCTAGTATCTGGTGGAGGGAGGCCCATCTCCATTCTCACAGTTCCAATGTCATCAATGTACCTAGTATCTGGTGGAGGGAGGCCCATCTCCCTTCTCACAGTTCCAATGTCATCAATGTACCTAGTATCTGGTGGAGGGAGGCCCATCTCCATTCTCACAGTTCCAATGTCATCAATGTACCTAGTATCTGGTGGAGGGAGGCCCATCTCTATTCTCACAGTTCCAATGTCATCAATGTACTTAGTATCTGGTGGAGGGAGGCCCATCTCCATTCTCACAGTTCCAGTGTCATCAATGTACCTAGTATCTGGTGGAGGGAGGCCCATCTCCATTCTCACAGTTCCAATGTCATCAATGTACCTAGTATCTGGTGGAGGGAGGCCCATCTCCATTCTCACAGTTCCAGTGTCATCAATGTACCTAGTATCTGGTGGAGGGAGGCCCATCTCCATTCTCACAGTTCCAATGTCATCAATGTACCTAGTATCTGGTGGAGGGAGGCCCATCTCCATTCTCACAGTTCCAATGTCATCAATGTACCTAGTATCTGGTGGAGGGAGGCCCATCTCTATTCTCACAGTTCCAATGTCATCAATGTACCTAGTATCTGGTGGAGGGAGGCCCATCTCCATTCTCACAGTTCCAATGTCATCAATGTACCTAGTATCTGGTGGAGGGAGGCCCATCTCCCTTCTCACAGTTCCAATGTCATCAATGTACCTAGTATCTGGTGGAGGGAGGCCCATCTCCATTCTCACAGTTCCAGCGTCATCAATGTACCTAGTATCTGGTGGAGGGAGGCCCATCTCCATTCTCACAGTTCCAGTGTCATCAATGTACCTAGTATCTGGTGGAGGGAGGCCCATCTCCATTCTCACAGTTCCAATGTCATCAATGTACCTAGTATCTGGTGGAGGGAGGCCCATCTCCATTCTCACAGTTCCAATGTCATCAATGTACCTAGTATCTGGTGGAGGGAGGTCCATCTCCATTCTCACAGTTCCAATGTCATCAATGTACCTAGTATCTGGTGGAGGGAGGCCCATCTCCCTTCTCACAGTTCCAATGTCATCAATGTACCTAGTATCTGGTGGAGGGAGGTCCATCTCCATTCTCACAGTTCCAGTGTCATCAATGTACCTAGTATCTGGTGGAGGGAGGTCCATCTCCATTCTCACAGTTCCAATGTCATCAATGTACCTTGTATCTGGTGGAGGGAGGCCCATCTCCATTCTCACAGTTCCAGTGTCATCAATGTACCTAGTATCTGGTGGAGGGAGGCCCATCTCCATTCTCACAGTCCCAGTGTCATCAATGTACCTAGTATCTGGTGGAGGGAGGCCCATCTCCATTCTCACAGTTCCAATGTCATCAATGTACCTAGTATCTGGTGGAGGGAGGCCCACCTCCATTCTCACAGTTCCAGTGTCAATGTACCTAGTATCTGGTGGAGGGAGGCCCATCTCCATTCTCACAGTTCCAGTGTCATCAATGTACCTAGTATCTGGTGGAGGGAGGCCCATCTCCATTCTCACAGTTCCAATGTCATCAATGTACCTAGTATCTGGTGGAGGGAGGCCCATCTCCCTTCTCACAGTTCCAATGTCATCAATGTACCTAGTATCTGGTGGAGGGAGGCCCATCTCCATTCTCACAGTTCCAATGTCATCAATGTACCTAGTATCTGGTGGAGGGAGGCCCATCTCCATTCTCACAGTTCCAGTGTCATCAATGTACCTAGTATCTGGTGGAGGGAGGCCCACCTCTATTCTCACAGTTCCAATGTCATCAATGTACCTAGTATCTGGTGGAGGGAGGCCCATCTCCATTCTCACAGTTCCAATGTCATCAATGTACCTAGTATCTGGTGGAGGGAGGCCCACCTCCATTCTCACAGTTCCAGTGTCAATGTACCTAGTATCTGGTGGAGGGAGGCCCATCTCCATTCTCACAGTTCCAGTGTCATCAATGTACCTAGTATCTGGTGGAGGGAGGCCCATCTCCATTCTCACAGTTCCAATGTCATCAATGTACCTAGTATCTGGTGGAGGGAGGCCCATCTCCATTCTCACAGTTCCAGTGTCATCAATGTACCTAGTATCTGGTGGAGGGAGGCCCACCTCTATTCTCACAGTTCCAATGTCATCAATGTACCTAGTATCTGGTGGAGGGAGGCCCATCTCCATTCTCACAGTTCCAATGTCATCAATGTACCTAGTATCTGGTGGAGGGAGGCCCATCTCCCTTCTCACAGTTCCAATGTCATCAATGTACCTAGTATCTGGTGGAGGGAGGCCCATCTCCATTCTCACAGTTCCAATGTCATCAATGTACCTAGTATCTGGTGGAGGGAAGCCCATCTCTATTCTCACAGTTCCAATGTCATCAATGTACTTAGTATCTGGTGGAGGGAGGCCCATCTCCATTCTCACAGTTCCAGTGTCATCAATGTACCTAGTATCTGGTGGAGGGAGGCCCATCTCCATTCTCACAGTTCCAATGTCATCAATGTACCTAGTATCTGGTGGAGGGAGGCCCATCTCCATTCTCACAGTTCCAGTGTCATCAATGTACCTAGTATCTGGTGGAGGGAGGCCCATCTCCATTCTCACAGTTCCAATGTCATCAATGTACCTAGTATCTGGTGGAGGGAGGCCCATCTCCATTCTCACAGTTCCAATGTCATCAATGTACCTAGTATCTGGTGGAGGGAGGCCCATCTCCCTTCTCACAGTTCCAGTGTCATCAATGTACCTAGTATCTGGTGGAGGGAGGCCCATCTCCATTCTCACAGTTCCAATGTCATCAATGTACCTAGTATCTGGTGGAGGGAGGCCCATCTCCATTCTCACAGTTCCAGTGTCATCAATGTACCTAGTATCTGGTGGAGGGAGGCCCATCTCCATTCTCACAGTTCCAATGTCATCAATGTACCTAGTATCTGGTGGAGGGAGGCCCATCTCCATTCTCACAGTTCCAATGTCATCAATGTACCTAGTATCTGGTGGAGGGAGGTCCATCTCCATTCTCACAGTTCCAGTGTCATCAATGTACCTAGTATCTGGTGGAGGGAGGTCCATCTCCATTCTCACAGTTCCAGTGTCATCAATGTACCTAGTATCTGGTGGAGGGAGGCCCACCTCTATTCTCACAGTTCCAATGTCATCAATGTACCTAGTATCTGGTGGAGGGAGGCCCATCTCCATTCTCACAGTTCCAATGTCATCAATGTACCTAGTATCTGGTGGAGGGAGGCCCACCTCCATTCTCACAGTTCCAGTGTCATCAATGTACCTAGTATCTGGTGGAGGGAGGCCCATCTCCATTCTCACAGTTCCAGTGTCATCAATGTACCTAGTATCTGGTGGAGGGAGGTCCATCTCCATTCTCACAGTTCCAGTGTCATCAATGTACCTAGTATCTGGTGGAGGGAGGCCCATCTCCATTCTCACAGTTCCAATGTCATCAATGTACCTAGTATCTGGTGGAGGGAGGCCCACCTCCATTCTCACAGTTCCAGTGTCATCAATGTACCTAGTATCTGGTGGAGGGAGGCCCATCTCCATTCTCACAGTTCCAATGTCATCAATGTACCTAGTATATGGTGGAGGGAGGCCCATCTCCATTCTCACAGTTCCAGTGTCAATGTACCTAGTATCTGGTGGAGGGAGGTCCATCTCCATTCTCACAGTTCCAGTGACATCAAGGTACCTAGTATCTGGTGGAGGGAGGTCCATCTCCATTCTCACAGTTCCAATGTCATCAATGTACCTAGTATCTGGTGGAGGGAGGCCCATCTCCATTCTCACAGTTCCAGTGTCATCAATGTACCTAGTATCTGGTGGAGGGAGGCCCATCTCCATTCTCACAGTTCCAGTGTCAATGTACCTAGTATCTGGTGGAGGGAGGCCCATCTCCATTCTCACAGTTCCAGTGTCATCAATGTACCTAGTATCTGGTGGAGGGAGGCCCACCTCCATTCTCACAGTTCCAATGTCATCAATGTACCTAGTATCTGGTGGAGGGAGGCCCATCTCCCTTCTCACAGTTCCAATGTCATCAATGTACCTAGTATCTGGTGGAGGGAGGCCCATCTCCATTCTCACAGTTCCAGTGTCATCAATGTACCTAGTATCTGGTGGAGGGAGGCCCATCTCCATTCTCACAGTTCCAGTGTCATCAATGTACCTAGTATCTGGTGGAGGGAGGTCCATCTCCCTTCTCACAGTTCCAATGTCATCAATGTACCTAGTATCTGGTGGAGGGAGGCCCATCTCCCTTCTCACAGTTCCAATGTCATCAATGTACCTAGTATCTGGTGGAGGGAGGCCCATCTCCATTCTCACAGTTCCAGTGTCATCAATGTACCTAGTATCTGGTGGAGGGAGGCCCATCTCCATTCTCACAGTTCCAGTGTCATCAATGTACCTAGTATCTGGTGGAGGGAGGCCCATCTCCATTCTCACAGTTCCAGTGTCATCAATGTACCTAGTATCTGGTGGAGGGAGGTCCATCTCCCTTCTCACAGTTCCAATGTCATCAATGTACCTAGTATCTGGTGGAGGGAGGCCCATCTCCATTCTCACAGTTCCAATGTCATCAATGTACCTAGTATCTGGTGGAGGGAGGTCCATCTCCCTTCTCACAGTTCCAATGTCATCAATGTACCTAGTATCTGGTGGAGGGAGGCCCATCTCCCTTCTCACAGTTCCAATGTCATCAATGTACCTAGTATCTGGTGGAGGGAGGTCCATCTCCCTTCTCACAGTTCCAATGTCTTCAATGTACCTAGTATCTGGTGGAGGGAGGCCCATCTCCCTTCTCACAGTTCCAATGTCATCAATGTACCTAGTATCTGGTGGAGGGAGGTCCATCTCCCTTCTCACAGTTCCAATGTCATCAATGTACCTAGTATCTGGTGGAGGGAGGTCCATCTCCCTTCTCACAGTTCCAATGTCATCAATGTACCTAGTATCTGGTGGAGGGAGGTCCATCTCCCTTCTCACAGTTCCAATGTCATCAATGTACCTAGTATCTGGTGGAGGGAGGCCCATCTCCATTCTCACAGTTCCAGTGTCATCAATGTACCTAGTATCTGGTGGAGGGAGGTCCATCTCCATTCTCACAGTTCCAGTGTCATCAATGTACCTAGTATCTGGTGGAGGGAGGCCCATCTCCCTTCTCACAGTTCCAATGTCATCAATGTACCTAGTATCTGGTGGAGGGAGGCCCATCTCCATTCTCACAGTTCCAGTGTCATCAATGTACCTAGTATCTGGTGGAGGGAGGTCCATCTCCATTCTCACAGTTCCAGTGTCATCAATGTACCTAGTATCTGGTGGAGGGAGGCCCATCTCCCTTCTCACAGTTCCAATGTCATCAATGTACCTAGTATCTGGTGGAGGGAGGTCCATCTCCATTCTCACAGTTCCAGTGTCATCAATGTACCTAGTATCTGGTGGAGGGAGGTCCATCTCCATTCTCACAGTTCCAGTGTCATCAATGTACCTAGTATCTGGTGGAGGGAGGTCCATCTCCCTTCTCACAGTTCCAATGTCATCAATGTACCTAGTATCTGGTGGAGGGAGGTCCATCTCCATTCTCACAGTTCCAGTGTCATCAATGTACCTAGTATCTGGTGGAGGGAGGCCCATCTCCCTTCTCACAGTTCCAATGTCATCAATGTACCTAGTATCTGGTGGAGGGAGGCCCATCTCCCTTCTCACAGTTCCAATGTCATCAATGTACCTAGTATCTGGTGGAGGGAGGTCCATCTCCATTCTCACAGTTCCAGTGTCATCAATGTACCTAGTATCTGGTGGAGGGAGGTCCATCTCCATTCTCACAGTTCCAGTGTCATCAATGTACCTAGTATCTGGTGGAGGGAGGCCCATCTCCATTCTCACAGTTCCAGTGTCATCAATGTACCTAGTATCTGGTGGAGGGAGGTCCATCTCCATTCTCACAGTTCCAGTTTCATCAATGTACCTAGTATCTGGTGGAGGGAGGCCCATCTCCATTCTCACAGTTCCAATGTCATCAATGTACCTAGTATCTGGTGGAGGGAGGTCCATCTCCCTTCTCACAGTTCCAATGTCATCAATGTACCTAGTATCTGGTGGAGGGAGGCCCATCTCCCTTCTCACAGTTCCAGTGTCATCAATGTACCTAGTATCTGGTGGAGGGAGGCCCACCTCCATTCTCACAGTTCCAGTGTCATCAATGTACCTAGTATCTGGTGGAGGGAGGCCCATCTCCATTCTCACAGTTCCAATGTCATCAATGTACAAAAAAAAATAAAAAATCCAATACCAGATCCTTAAATCCAAGCATGCAGCCTGACTGGCCAGGGGAGCGGGGGGAGGAGATCTGAACTTGAACCATACCAGGCCACATGCCCTCAACATGGCAGCCAGACCCCCCCCCCCTTCCTCCCTGCCAAAGCACCTTTTCCCCATGTTGATAAGAACAAGGGCCTCTTCCCCACAACCCTGGCCTGGTGGTTGTGGGGGTCCATGTGCAGGGGGCTTATTGGAATCTAGAAGTCCTACAATAAATAACGGACGTTCAGACTGAACACTTAGCTCTTCCCTGGTCATCGATGCACAAATCCTGTTACTCGGTGGGGTATAGGTGTGTTGTTTCCTTTATCTGGTTTGTATTCATAGTTTGGTGTGATGATTGCACCCAATTCCATGCCGGATCTCCGAGAGACTTCATAGTGCCGGACCAACATATATGATTCCGAATGTAAGACTCGAAAAATTGTTTTAATTTTTGAAAAATTGTTTTTTTTACAGATGGACTCTTTGTTCTGAGAACCTCGGAGGGAGATCCAATTTTATCTCCAGATTTCAAGGCAGAAGATGATGACATCACACAATGTTCTCCAGGAGAAGATCCCATTATTCCAACCGCACATCACAGACCTCACCATCTGGAGGGATCAATGGATCCTTCTAATCCTGAGGAATCTTCTGATAAATCACATACCATGACATCACATGTCCATCCATCCCACACTATGACATCACATGTCCATCCTTCCCACACTATGACATCACATGTCCATCCTTCCCACACTATGACATCACATGTCCATCCTTCCCACACTATGACATCACATGTCCATCCTTCCCACACTATGACATCACATGTCCATCCTTCCCACACTATGACATCACATGTCCATCCTTCCCACACTATGACATCACATGTCCATCCTTCCCACACTATGACATCACATGTCCATCCTTCCCACACTATGACATCACATGTCCGTCTAAGATCAATGGATCCTTCTAGTCCTGAGGGATCTTCTAAACGTTCCCGTACTATCACTTCTCACGGGGCGGATCGATCAACACATCCATCCAATCCCAAGGATTCTTCTTTATTTGATGGAGGTCGCCCAGGAGAGCCTTCATTGTCCGCTTTAGATTGTGATAAGTATCACCCTAATAACACAGCACTACCTAAACAGCATAAAAGTTGTTCACAGTGCGGGAAATGTTTCACAGGTATAGGACACCTTCTTATACACCAGAGAATTCACACTGGTGAGCGTCCTTATTCCTGTTCCGAGTGCGGGAAATGTTTCACTCAGAAACAACACTTTCTCATACACCAGAGAAGTCACACAGGTGACCGTCCTTACTCATGTTCAGAGTGCGGGAAAGGTTTCTCTGAAAAAGGGAGACTTATCAGACACCAGAGAATTCACACGGGCGAGCGTCCTTTTTCGTGTTCGGAGTGCGGGAAAAGTTTCAGTCAGAAAGAGGGCCTTCTCAGACACCAAAGAACTCACACGGACGAGCGGCCTTTTTCATGTTCGGAGTGCGGGAAAAGTTTTGGGGCGATAAAGCACCTGCGTGTACACCAGAGAAGCCACACGGGGGAGCGCCCTTATTCGTGTGAAGAGTGCGGAAAAAGTTTTACCCAGAAAGGAAGCCTTCATACCCACCAGAGGATTCACACAGGTGAACGTCCTTATTCATGTCCAGAGTGCGGGAAGTGTTTTCCTAAGAAAGGAAATCTAAATCAACACCAGAAAGTTCACACAGGTGAGCGCCCGTACCCGTGTTCGCAGTGCGGAAAAAGTTTCAAGCACAAAAATGAACTTATTACACACCAGAGGATTCACACCGGTGAGCGCCCTTATTCGTGTTCAGAGTGCGGGAAATGTTTCACTCGGAATACGAACCTTATTAAACATCAGAAAAGCCATAAGTGTTCTCATTCGTGTTCAGAGTGCGGGAAAAGTTTCCCTCAGAAAGAAAGTCTAACAGAACACCAGAGAAGTCACACGGAGGCGTGTGCTTGATCATGTTCACAGTGCGGGAAATGTTTAAAGCGGAAAAAGATCACTTCTTGCGCACCGAAGGGTTCACATGGATAAGTGCCCATTCTCATGAACACAGTGCGGGAAAGGTATCATTCACAAAGGAAGCATTGGTAATCACCAGAAAACAGGTGGACGTCCTTTCTCATGCACAGGGTGGGAGAAACTGTGCCGGGACAAGGTAGAGCCCAGGGGTGAACATGCCAACCTGCACCCCCCTCCCCCAAGATGTATGAGCAATATGTGTCAGTAAACCCCCCCCCCCCAAAAAAAAATACTTAAGCACTTACACCCTAAGCAGGGCCGGGACAAGGGGTGGGCAGGAGGGATGACCGCCCCGGGCGCTATGGTATCATGTGAGGTGGGAGGGCACCATGAGGAGATGGAGGGGAAGGGATTTGTGTTGGAAGGGGGAATTTAGGGGGTGGCAGGAGGTAAGAATTGTTTTAGGAGGGGAAATTTGAAGGGGGTGATTTGTGGTGGGAAGGGGAAGGGGATTTGTGATAGGAGTGGGGATTTTGGGGGGGGTTGTGCTACAAAATGTAATTAATATGGTAGGGGGATGGAATTTGTGCTAGGAGGGGAATTTATTTTTTTGGGGGAGGGGGTGTTGTGATAGTAGGGATTATTGGGGGTATTTGTGCTAAGAGGGGATTTTTTTGGGGGGGGGGATTTGGGCTAGATTGGAGGATTGGTGGAGGGGAATTTGTGCTGGGAGGGGGAGTTTGGAGTTGGGGGGATTTGTTTGGAGGGGAAATTTGAGGGGCTATGAGGTGGGAGTTATTTTTGGGGAAGAATGTGTGATGGGGGCATATAGGGAGAGAGAGGATTTAAACTGGGGGGGATTTAAGCAGGGGGGCGGATTTGTAGTGGGAGCAGATTCCCCCTCACAAAAATGGAGCGCTAGGGGATTTTTGCTGACACATAACGCTCCCACATCTTGGGCTGAGGGGGGGGGGGGCGCAGGTTGAAATGTTCACCCTGGGCTCTTGATGACCTTGTCCCGGCACTGCCCCATAGCATAAATTCCCAGTACAAACCTTTGCCCCCCATCCCCCCTGTTTAAATCCTCTCTCTCCCCCCATATGCCCCCCTTTTACAAATCCTGCCCCAAAAATAACTCCCCACCCCCCTACCTCCTAGCCCCTCTGAACACAAATCCCCCCACTCCAAATCTCCTTTCCCAGCACAAATTCCCCTCCCCCATTCCTCCATCCTAGCACAAATCACCCCCCCACACCCAAATTTCCCCTCCTAAAACACTTCTTACCCCTTGCCACCTCCTAAATTCTTCCTTCCAGCACAAATCCCCTCTGCCAATAATATCCTTGTGGTGCCCCCCCGACCTCACATGATACCACAGTGCCCCGGGGACAGTTACCCCTTGTCCCGACCCTGGTGGGAAATGTTTGGTTTATAATGTAGCACAACTCGCTTTTGTAGCACAACTCCCCCAAATTTCCCCTCCTACCACAAATCTTCTTCCCCAACCCCCTCCCAACACAAATCCACTCCCAACTTTCCCCTCCTAAAACAATTCTTACCCCCTAAATTCCCCCCTCCCAACACAAATCCCCTCCCCACAAACTCCTCATGGTGCCCTCCCACCTCACATGAAACCACAGTTCCCAGGGCAGCGGTCCCTCCTGCCCACCCCTTGTCCCGGCCCTGGTGGGAAATGTTTCATTTAAAATGTATTGTAGACCTTCTCAAACATCAGAGACCCTGGAGAACGAAATGTTCCCGGTTGCCATTTTGTACGTCACACAATATATGTGCAACAAATTTTCAATAAAAAATGACACTTGCGTTAATTTTAATGTCCACCAAGCCAATATAATACCCATTTGTGTAATAAAATATGAGCTACACCGAGCAAGAAGATAACAAACAAGCCCAGTCTTAAAGCTGAACACTCATCGGAAAACCAGACCCAAAGTTGTCCATAGGTGACAGGTAACGGCAAACGATGAGCCTTGAATTATTACTTTCACTCTAGTGTGTGCAACCATACCTATTACGCATGGCGCAATCATCATTTTCATATGTGGGCGCCCTTAACGTGCACGTTTGCATTCATATGGGCATGTATGTAGGGGGGGGGGGGCATGGGGATTTTAAACATTTTGGGGGGGATTTTTTTTTCGATTATTCTACTTAATGTTTTGTAAAAGTTTTCGTTTTGTCACATTGTAAAATGTATTGCTATGGCCAGGGGGCTGGGAAGCCCCCTGGCCATAGCATAGGGCCATCACATCACATAGGGCAGGTCATCACATAGGGCAGGTGACAGGTTCTCTTTAAGGAGACATTAAGGGTCTATTACAGTGGCCTCCAAACTGTGCTCCTCAGGCCAGATGCAGCCCTTTGCTTGTCTTTACGAGGCCCTTGAGGCACTATTCCTCCCACTGATAGCAACCATAGGAAACGATTCCCTCCAATGACACCCATGATGGGGCACCATTCCTTCCAATGACACCAAGGAAGAGGCACCATTCCTTCCACTAACACCAACGATGGAGCACCATTCCTTCCACTAACACCAACGATGGAGCACCATTCCTTCCACTGACACCAACGATGGAGCACCATTCCTTCCACTGACAGTGTTGAGGCACGATTCCTTCCACTGACACCAATGATGGGGTACCATTCCTTCCACTGACACCAATGATGGGGTACCATTCCTTCCACTGACACCAGTGATGAGACACCATTCCCTCCACTGACACCAACGATGGGGCACCATTCCTTCCATTGAAACCAATAATGAGGTGCCATTCCTTCCACTGACACCAATGATGAGGCACCATTCCTTCCACTGGCACCAACAACTGGGCACTATTCCTTCCACTGATGCCAACAATAGATCACTATTCCTACCACTGATAACAAAGATGAGGCGCCATTTCTTCCACTGACACCAGTGATGGGGCGCCTTTTCTTCCACTGACACCAGTGTTGGGGCACCATTTCTTCCACTGACACCAGTGATGGGGCACCATTTCTTCCACTGACACCAGTGATGGGCCACCATTCCTTCCACTAATGCCAATGATGGAGCACCATTCCTTCCACTGACCCCAACAATGAGATGTCATTCCTTCCACTGACCCCAACAATGAGATGTTATTCCTTCCACTGACATCTGGGATAGGACAATATTCCTCACAATGACACAGATGAGGCACTGTTCTCCCCACTGATACATACAATTGGCAACATTGACCACCAATACCAATGATGGAGCACTATTCTCCTCCTGACCACAGGCGCTATGTCATTTTCTAACTCCCACTGACAACCAAGCCTCAGGCATTGTCTAACCCACAGATGCCGATTCATTTTCTACTCCCACTGGCCCCCTGAAGCTTGAAGGACCATAATCTGGCCATATGCTCAGCAAGTTTAGAGACCCCTGGTCTATTAGAGCCTTAATGTCACCTCTGAACTCCACTGAAGCTACTTAAGTACAGAGCTGTGTCTACCGCTGACAGTCGCTATGATGGGCCTGGAGGGGCAGTGGAGCATAGGATATATGGAGGGGATCAGGTCGAGAGCAGTGCCATCTACTGTAATAATACATGGCCAAATTTTGCCATACACAGAGAACCAAGGTATTATTAAATGTATTATTTTTAACTCCATTTATACAAGATTATGATTTTGAATTAAGATTTTCTTCATTCTGTGGGATTGACTTATTCTAAATTTGAAAAATAAACAAGAAGGCTCTACACTTGAATTCTGCATCCTTTTTTACAAGTGACCATAATTCTTAGATGAATAGAATGTGCTCTGTTCATAAAGAGTCACCCATAAGTGTTTAGCTAGTGAGCTCTCAAAGAATGTAGTGCGGATGGTGGAGGAGAGCTGTCGGAGTATGTAGTGTGGCTTGTGGGAGGAGAGCTGTTGGAGAATGCAGTGTGGATGAGAATGCAGTGTGGATGGTGGAAGGAGAGCTGTCGGAGAATGCAGTGTGGATGGTGGGAGGAGAGCTGTCAGAGAATGTAGTGTGGATGGTGGGAGGAGAGCTGTCGGAGAATGTAGTGTGGATGGTGGGGGGAGAGCTGTCAGAGAATGTAGTGTGGATGGCGGAGGAGAGCTGTCGGAGAATGTAGTGTGGATGGTGGGAGGAGAGAGCTGTCAGAGAATGTAGTGTGGATGGCGGAGGAGAGCTGTCGGAGAATGTAGTGTGGATGGTGGGAGGAGAGCTGTCAGAGAATGTAGTGTGGATGGCGGAGGAGAGCTGTTGGAGAATATAGTGTGGATGGTGGAGGAGAGCTGTTGGAGAATGCAGTGTGGATGAGAATGCAGTGTGGATGGTGGGAGGAGAGCTGTCGGAGAATGTAGTGTGGATGGTGGGGGGAGAGCTGTCGGAGAATGTAGTGTGGATGGTGGAGGAGAGCTGTCAGAGAATGTAGTGTGGATGGCGGAGGAGAGCTGTCGGAGAATGTAGTGTGGATGTTGGAGGAGAGCTGTCGGAGAATGTAGTGTGGATGGTGGAGGAGAGCTGTCGGAGAATGTAGTGAGGATGGTGGAGGAGAGCTGTCGGAGAATGTGCTCTGTTCATAAAGAGTCACCCATAAGTGTTTAGCTAGTGAGCTCTCAAAGAATGTAGTGCGGATGGTGGAGGAGAGCTGTCGGAGTATGTAGTGTGGCTTGTGGGAGGAGAGCTGTTGGAGAATGCAGTGTGGATGAGAATGCAGTGTGGATGGTGGAAGGAGAGCTGTCGGAGAATGCAGTGTGGATGGTGGGAGGAGAGCTGTCAGAGAATGTAGTGTGGATGGTGGGAGGAGAGCTGTCGGAGAATGTAGTGTGGATGGTGGGAGGAGAGCTGTCAGAGAATGTAGTGTGGATGGCGGAGGAGAGCTGTCGGAGAATGTAGTGTGGATGGTGGGAGGAGAGCTGTCAGAGAATGTAGTGTGGATGGCGGAGGAGAGCTGTTGGAGAATATAGTGTGGATGGTGGAGGAGAGCTGTTGGAGAATGCAGTGTGGATGAGAATGCAGTGTGGATGGTGGGAGGAGAGCTGTCGGAGAATGTAGTGTGGATGGTGGGGGGAGAGCTGTCGGAGAATGTAGTGTGGATGGTGGAGGAGAGCTGTCAGAGAATGTAGTGTGGATGGCGGAGGAGAGCTGTCGGAGAATGTAGTGTGGATGTTGGAGGAGAGCTGTCGGAGAATGTAGTGTGGATGGTGGAGGAGAGCTGTCGGAGAATGTAGTGAGGATGGTGGAGGAGAGCTGTCGGAGAATGTAGTGTGGATGGTGGGCGGAGAGCTGTCGGAGAATGTAGTGAGGATGGTGGAGGAGAGCTGTCAGAGAATGTAGTGTGGATGGTGGAGGAGAGCTGTCGGAGAATGTAGTGTGGATTGTGGAGGAGAGCTGTCGGAGAATGTAGTGTGGATGGTGGGAGGAGAGCTGTCGGAGAATGTAGTGAGGATGGTGGAGGAGAGCTGTCGGAGAATGTAGTGTGGATGGTGGAGGAGAGCTGTCGGAGAATGTAGTGTGGATGGAGGAGGAGAGCTGTCGGAGAATGTAGTGTGGATGGTGGAGGAGAGCTGTCGGAGAATGTAGTGTGGATGGCGGAGGAGAGCTGTCAGAGAATGTAGTGTGGATGGTGGAGGAGAGCTGTCAGAGAATGTAGTGTGGATGGTGGAGGAGAGCTGTCGGAGAATGTAGTGTGGATGGTGGAGGAGAGCTGTCAGAGACTGTAGTGTGGATGGCGGAGGAGAGATGTCGGAGAATGTGGTGTGGATGGTGGAGGAGAGCTGTTGGAGAATGTAGTGTGGATGGTGGAGGAGAGCTGTCGGAGAATGTAGTGTGGATGGGGGAGGAGAGATGTCGGAGAATGTAGTGTGGATGGTGGGAGGAGAGCTGTCAGAGAATGTAGTGTGGATGATGGGAGGAGAGCTGTCGGAGAATGTAGTGTGGATGGTGGAGGAGAGCTGTCGGAGAATGTAGTGTGGATGGTGGAGGAGAGCTGTCGGAGAATGTAGTGTGGATGGTGGAGGAGAGCTGTCAGAGAATGTAGTGGGGAGGGCTGTCCGAAAATGTAGTGTGGATGGTGGAGGAGAGCTGTCGGAAAATGTAGTGTGGATGGTGGAGGAGAGCTGTTGGAGAATGTAGTGTGGATGGTGGGAGGAGAGCTGTCGGAGAATGTAGTGTGGATGGTGGGAGGAGATCTGTCGAAGAATGTAGTGTGGATGATGGAGAGCTGTCGGAAAATGTAGTGTGGATAGTGGGGGGAGAGCTGTCGGAGAATGTAGTGTGGATGGTGGGGAGATCTGTCGGAGAATGTAGTGCGGATGGTGGAGGAGAGCTGTCGGAGAATGTAGTATGGATGGTGGAGGAGAGCTGTCAGAGAATGTAGTGTGGATGGTGGAGAAGAGCTGTCAGAGAATGTAGTGTGGATGGTGGAGGAGAGCTGTCAGAGACTGTAGTGTGGATGGCGGAGGAGAGCTGTCGGAGAATGTGGTGTGGATGGTGGAGGAGAGCTGTTGGAGAATGTAGTGTGGATGGTGGAGGAGATCTGTCGGAGAATGTAGTGTGGATGGTGGAGGAGAACTGTCGGAGAATGTAGTGTGGATGGTGGAGGAGAGCTGTCGGAGAATGTAGTGTGGATGGTGGAGGAGAGCTGTCGGAGAATGTAGTGTGGATGGTGGAAGGAGAGCTGTCGAAAAATGTAGTGTGGATGGTGGAGGAGAGCTGTCAGAGAATGTAGTGTGGATGGTGGAGGAGAGCTGTCGGAGAATGTAGTGTGGATGGTGGGAGGAGAGCTGTCGAAAAATGTAGTGTGGATGGTGGAGGAGAGCTGTCGGAGAATGTAGTGTGGATGATGAGGGGAGCTGTTGGAGAATGTAGTGTGGATGGTGGGGGGAGAGCTGTCGGAGAATGTAGTGTGGATGATGGAGGAGAATGAAGTGTGGATGGTGGAGGAGAGCTGTCGGAGAATGTAGTGTGGATGGTGGGAGGAGATCTGTCGGAGAATGTAGTGTGGATGGTGGAGGAGAGGTGTCGGAGAATGTAGTGTGGATGGTGGGAGGAGAGCTGTCGGAGAATGTAGTGTGGATGGTGGAGGAGAGCTGACAGAGAATGTAGTGTGGATGGTGGGAGGAGAGCTGACGGAGAATGTAGTGTGGATGGTGGAGGAGAGCTGTCGGAGAATATAGTGTGGATGGAGGAGGAGAGCTGTCGGAGAATATAGTGTGGATGGAGGAGGAGAGCTGTCGGAGAATGTAGTGTGGATGGTGGAGGAGAGCTGTCGGAGAATATAGTGTGGATGGAGGAGGAGAGCTGTCGGAGAATATAGTGTGGATGGAGGAGGAGAGCTGTCGGAGAATGTAGTGTGGATGGTGGAGGAGAGCTGTCGGAGAATATAGTGTGGATGGAGGAGGAGAGCTGTCGGAGAATGTAGTGTGGATGGTGGAAGAGAGCTGTCGGAGAATGTAGTGTGGATGGTGGAGGAGAACTGTCGGAGAATGTAGTGTGGATGGTGGAGGAGAACTGTCGGAGAATGTAGTGTGGATGGTGGAGGAGAGCTGTCGGAGAATGTAGTGTGGATGGTGGAGGAGATCTGTCGGAGAATGTAGTGTGGATGGTGGAGGAGAGCTGTCGGAGAATGTAGTGTGGATGGTGGAGGAGAGCTGTCGGAGAATGTAGTGTGGATGGTGGAGGAGAGCTGTTGAAGAATGCAGTGTGAATGGTGGAGGAGAGCTGTCGGAGAATGTAGTGTGGATGGTGGGAGGAGAGCTGTCGGAGAATGTAGTGTGGTTGGTGGAGGAGAGATGTCGGAGAATGCAGTGTGAATGGTGGAGGAGAGCTGTCGGAGAATGTAGTGTGGATGGTGGAGGAGAGCTGTTGGAGAATGTAGTGTGGATGGTGGAGGAGAACTGTCGGAGAATGTAGTGTGGATGGTGGAGGAGAGCTGTTGGAGAATGTAGTGTGGATGGTGGAGGAGAACTGTCGGAGAATGTAGTGTGGATGGTGGGGGAGAGCTGTCGGAGAATGTAGTGTGGATGGTGGGGGAGAGCTGTCGGAGAATGTAGTGTGGATGGTGGGAGGAGAGTTGTCGGAGAATGTAGTGTGGATGGTGGAGGAGAACTGTCGGAGAATGTAGTGTGGATGGTGGAGGAGAACTGTCGGAGAATGTAGTGTGGATGGTGGAGGAGAGCTGTCGGAGAATGAAGTGTGGATGGTGGGGGGAGAGCTGTGGGAGAATGTAGTGTGGATGGTGGAGGAGAGCTGTTGGAGAATGTAGTGTGGATGGTGGAGGAGAGCTGTCGGAGAATGTAGTGTGGATGGTGGAGGAGAGCTGTCAAAGAATGTAGTGTGGATGGTGGAGGAGAGCTGTCGGAGAATGTAGTGTGGATGGTGGAGGAGAGCTGTCGGAGAATGAAGTGTAGATGGTGGGGGGAGAGCTGTGGGAGAATGTAGTGTGGATGGTGGAGGAGAGCTGTTGGAGAATGTAGTGTGGATGGTGGGAGGAGAGCTGTCGGAGAATGTAGTGTGGATGGTGGAGGAGAGCTGTCGGAGAATGTAGTGTGGATGGTGGAGGAGAACTGTTGAAGAATGCAGTGTGAATGGTGGAGGAGAGCTGTCGGAGAATGTAGTGCGGATGGTGGAGGAGAGCTGTCAGGGAATGTAGTGTGAATGATGGTGGGTCCAAGCCTTTGTACTGGGAATGGGGTTCACTCTTGCCAGCAGGGGGGAAGCTACTTTCCTTAACCACCACCAGCTCCTCTTGCTTCTCATGTTTGCTACATTATGATAAAACTTATCTATTCTCTTTCCATGTAAGGACTCTATAAAATGGTTGGCACGTGATATGCACATGAGGACCATGCCAAAATGTAGGCCTAAATCTAGTAGGTAGGATTGTAGTACCAGTCAAAGGCACTGGTTTCCCCAAGATGGCTGCCCGGAGCCCATAGCAGAGGACTAGGTAGTCTCCAATGCTACCCTTAAGAAGTGCTACAGCACAGTTCATATCGGTGAACAACCTGCACCACAACACCGGCCTTCAAGGACATTCAGGCTTTCAAGGGGCATAAGTTACGCATCTAATTCCGTGACTACCTATCACATTATAGAAATCTTGGTGTACCACAACTGTAGAAGCACCACACAATGACCACATTTTGGAAAGCAGGCAACCTAGTGCTTGGTGACACAGTACATCTGACTCTTGTGACTGGTGCTAAGTGGCTGGTGCTAGGTTAGGGTGACCAGACATCCCCAGTTTCCAAATCTGTCCCCGGTTTTGTCCCCGGATTGGATTTAAACAGGGGCTGGGGCAATTTCAAAGACCGTCAGTGCAGAATAAAAAAAAAATTATGAATTACACACCCCGCTCCGCCGCTCCTACTAGCTTAGGGGGTGTATTTTTTTCCATTATCTGTGCCCCTTTCTGATGATCATGTGCTGGTCGGAGCGGAGGGAATATTTCTTCAGTTTCGGGTGCATGTCCATTCAGCTCCGCTCACATGTTCTTTAGTCTCGGCCAGCCGCCTGCCTGTTTATCTCCTTGCCTTCCCTGGCAGAGTGATCTTCCTCCGCTCCCCAACCAGTAGCAGCCGGGGCCCGGAGAGTAAGACTTGACAGGCTGAGGCAGGCGGCGGTGGCGATGGGCAGAGTGTCGCTGAATGCCGCCATTACTATTAAAAAATATGTCCCCGGATTTCATTTAAAAAATCTGGTCACCTTATGCTAGGTTGTTATTAGGACACTGTTTGACACTGGTTACTGGTGACACTGTCACTGGTTCTAGGTATTGATCAGGAAAATGTGGATGACACTAGTTTCTTGTAACACTGTGACTGGTTCTAGTTGGTAAACGGTACACTGTGGTTGACACTGGTTCTTGGTGACACTGTCACTGGTTCCAAATGGTGATCAGGACAATGTGGGTGACACTTGTCCCTGATGACGCTGTTACTTTTGCTAGGTGGTGATCAGGACACTGTTTGTGGCTGACACTGGTTCCTGGTAAAATCGTGATTGGTGCTAGGTGGTGATCAGGACAATATGGCTGACACTGGTTCCTGGTGACATTGTGACTAGTGCTAGGTGGTGATCAGGACAATATGGCTGACACTGGTTCCTGGTGACATTGTGACTAGTGCTAGGTGGTGATCAGGACAACGTGGCTAACACTGGTTCCTGGTGACATCGTGATTGGTGCTAGGTCAAGGTGACCAGATTTTTCAAATGAAATCCGGGGACATATTGTTTTTTTTTACTAGTAATGGCGGCAATCAGCGACTCTCTGCCGGTCGCTGTCGCCGCCCGCCTCACAGCCTGTGAAATCTTACTCTCCGGGCCCCGGCTACTACTGGGTGGGGAGTGGAGGAAGATCACTCCACCAGGGAAGGCAAGGAGATAAGCAGGCAGGTGGCTGGCCAGGACTTGAGCCAAGGCAGAAGAACATGCGAGCGGAGCTGAATGGGCATGCACCCGAAACTAAAGAAATATTCCATCCGCTCCGACCAGCACATGATCATCAGAAAGGGGCACAGATAATGGAAAAAATACACCCCCCTAAGCTACTAGGAGCGGCGGAGCGGGGGGGTGTAATTCAGAATTTTTTTTTTTATTCTGCACTGTCTGTCTTTGAAATTGCCCCAGCCCCTGTTCAAATCCAATCCGGGGACAAAACCAGGGACAGACTTGGTCCGGGGACAGTGTCCTCAATCCGGGGACTATCCCCGGAAACCGGGGATGTCTGGTCACCCTATGCTAGGTGGTGATCAGGACAATATGGCTGACACTGGTTCCTGGTGACATTGTGACTAGTGCTAGTTGGTGATTAGGACAATGTGGCAGTCACTGGTTCCTGGTGACATCGTGATTGGTGCTAGGTGGTGATCAGGACAATATGGCTGACACTGGTTCCTGGTGATATTGTGACTGGTGCTAGGTGGTGATCAGGACAATGTGGCTGACACTGGTTCCTGGTGACATTGTGACTAGTGCTAGGTGGTGATCAGGACAAAGTGGCTGTTACTGGTTCCTGGTGACATTGTGACTAGTACTAGGTGGTGATCAGGACAATGTGGCTGACACTGTTTCCTGGTGACATTGTGACTAGTGCTAGGTGGTGATCAGGACAATATGGCTGACACTGGTTCCTGGTGGCATCGTGATTGGTGCTAGGTGGTGATCAGGACAATGTGGCTGACACTGGTTCCTGGTGACATTGTGACTAGTGCTAGGTGGTGATCAGGACAATGTGGCTGACACTGGTTCCTGGTGACATTGTGACTAGTGCTAGGTGGTGATCAGGACAATGTGGCTGTTACTGGTTCCTTGTGACATTGTGACTAGTACTAGGTGGTGATCAGGACAATGTGGCTGACACTGGTTCCTGGTGACATTGTGACTAGTGCTAGGTGGTGATCAGGACAATATGGCTGACACTGGTTCCTGGTGACATTGTGACTAGTACTAGGTGGTGATCAGGACAATGTGGCTGACACTGGTTCCTGGTGACATTGTGACTAGTGCTAGGTGGTGATCAGGACAATGTGGCTGACACTGGTTCCTGGTGACATTGTGACTGGTGCTAGGCGGTGATCAGGACAATGTGGCTGACACTGGTTTCTGGTGACATTGTGACTAGTGCTAGGTGGTGATCAGGACAATGTGGCTGTTACTGGTTCCTGGTGACATTGTGACTAGTGCTAGGTGGTGATCAGGACAATGTGGCTGACACTGGTTCCTGGTGACATTGTGACTGGTGCTAGGTGGTGATCAGGACAATGTGGCTGACACTGGTTCCTGGTGACATTGTGACTAGTGCTAGGTGGTGATCAGGACAATGTGGCTGACACTGGTTCCTGGTGACATTGTGACTAGTGCTAGGTGGTGATCAGGACAATGTGGCTGACACTGGTTCCTGGTGACATCGTGATTGGTGCTAGGTGGTGATCAGGACAATATGGCTGACACTGGTTCCTGGTGAAACTGTGACTAGTGCTAGGTGGTGATCAGGACAATTTGGCTGACACTGGTTCCTGGTGACATTGTGATTGGTGCTAGGTGGTGATCAGGACAATATGGCTGACACTGGTTCCTGGTGACATTGTGACTAGTGCTAGGTGGTTATCAGGACAATGTGGCTGACACTGGTTCCTGGTGACATTGTGACTAGTGCTAGGTGGTGATCAGGACAATGTGTCTGACACTGGTTCCTGGTGACATTGTGACTGGTGCTAGGTGGTGATCAGGACAATGTGGCTGACACTGGTTCCTGGTGACATTGTGACTAGTGCTAGGTGGTGATCAGGACAATATGGCTGACACTGGTTCCTGGTGACATTGTGACTGGTGCTAGGTGGTGATCAGGACAATGTGGCTGACACTGGTTCCTGGTGACATTGTGACTAGTGCTAGGTGGTGATCAGGACAATGTGGCTGACACTGGTTCCTGGTGACATCGTGATTGGTGCTAGGTGGTGATCAGGACAATATGGCTGACACTGGTTCCTGGTGAAACTGTGACTAGTGCTAGGTGGTGATCAGGACAATTTGGCTGACACTGGTTCCTGGTGACATTGTGATTGGTGCTAGGTGGTGATCAGGACAATATGGCTGACACTGGTTCCTGGTGACATTGTGACTAGTGCTAGGTGGTTATCAGGACAATGTGGCTGACACTGTGACTGGTGACACTGTGACTGGTGCTTGCTAGGTGGTGATCAGGACACTGTTTGTGGCTGACACTGGTTCCTGGTGACACTGGTATGTCACATGGGCAGCCGATGGGTGACATAAACAGGAAGTTGATCTGCATTTCTACCATCTGGCTGGCGGCTAACAAGTTAGCATGGAAGTTGGACAGTGTTGTACACATTGCTGTGGCCATGGTGCTTGGTTACAAAAATAAAACAGCATGTCATGTTTGGCAGGTGGTGCCGATGTCAACCGTGACCATTCCGGTGAATGGGACCGCAGCCCCAGATTGTTACATTCCTAGTAATAATGTCAAATATAGATGCATTGAAAAGTTTCCAATGAGACTTGAAGATTCCAGTCACATGGCTAAAATAACGATCCTTCTACTTGTATTAAAGCTTTGTGAATTGAGCCTCATATGTTGTATTTTAAATTTCAGTTTTAGTTCTATCATTTTATATTTATTTGTTGCTTTTTGTCTTATTCTTTCATTGTCTGGATTTGATGTGAGGTATAATCTGTGTTTGTAATCATCAATGTATCTTAAAAAAGGACAACGGGGCAAACGACAAAACGATGGAACGTAAAGTAGACTGCAGTATTTATATTCAACACAAGGTGGTGATCTCACGTATTGTCAGTGGAACGCAGCAACAGGAAGTGATGTCAGGTACAGACAGGAAGTGATGTAGAAGTATAACCGGTTATTTCCGGGTGAAAGATAAGTTGGGAGGAAGTATAGAGGAGACATTGCTTGAACTGGCAGCAGAGAAGGTAATACAATTTTTTTTTTAAGGGCCATTTATCCAACTGTCCACCCAGAGCCTCTGGTTTATAGACCGGATACATCCTAAATATAGAGCCATTGATCCAACTGTCCATCCAGAGCCTCTGGTTTATAGACCAGATACATCCTAAATATAGAACCATTTATCCAACTGTCCATTCAGAGCCTCTGGTTTATAGACCACATACATCCTAAATATAGAACCATCTATCCAACTGTCCATCCAGAGCCTCTGGTTTATAGACCGGATACATCCTAAATATAGAGCCATTTATCCAACTGTCCATTCAGAGCCTCTGGTTTATAGACCACATACATCCTAAATATAGAACCATCTATCCAACTGTCCATCCAGAGCCTCTGGTTTATAGACCGGATACATCCTAAATATAGAACCATTTATCCAACTGTCCATCCAGAGCCTCTGGTTTATAGACCGGATACATCCTAAATATAGAGCCATTTATCCAACTGTCCATCCAGAGCCTCTGGTTTATAGACCAGATACATCCTAAATATAGAACCATTTATCCAACTGTCCATTCAGAGCCTCTGGTTTATAGACCACATACATCCTAAATATAGAACCATCTATCCAACTGTCCATCCAGAGCCTCTGGTTTATAGACCGGATACATCCTAAATATAGAGCCATTTATCCAACTGTCCATCCAGAGCCTCTGGTTTATAGACCGGATACATCCTAAATATAGAACCATTTATCCAACTGTCCATTCAGAGCCTCTGGTTTATAGATCACATACATCCTAAATATAGAACCATTTATCCAACTGTCCATCCAGAGCCTCTGGTTTATAGACCAGATACATCCTAAATATAGAACCATTTATCCAACTGTCCACCCAGAGCCTCTGGTTTATAGACCGGATACATCCTAAATATAGAGCCATTTATCCAACTGTCCATCCAGAGCCTCTGGTTTATAGACCAGATACATCCTAAATATAGAACCATTTATCCAACTGTCCATTCAGAGCCTCTGGTTTATAGACCACATACATCCTAAATATAGAACCATCTATCCAACTGTCCATCCAGAGCCTCTGGTTTATAGACCGGATACATCCTAAATATAGAGCCATTTATCCAACTGTCCATCCAGAGACTCTGGTTTATAGACCGGATACATCCTAAATATAGAGACATTTATCCAACTGTCCATCCAGAGCCTCTGGTTTATAGACCAGATACATCCTAAATATAGAGACATTTATCCAACTGTCCATCCAGAACCTCTGGTTTATAGACCGGATACATCCTAAATATAGAGACATTTATCCAACTGTCCATCCATTGTTTGATCTGTGTCTGCCTCATGTCCTCCATAGTTACATGCCCGCTGTTGCAAAAGTCCTTGTCCTACGCCCTTGAAAACCATTGGTACTCTTTGGCAAAGGCTTGACTCTTATGCCATTGGCCAGCAACCATAGCATTTTGTATTAGGACCTGGGGTCAACCAAGTACCAGTAGACCTGCTTCCTTTAACAGAATGGGGGCTAATATCGGTGAAGCTTCACTTGCTAGTTATTAGAGGTGCGCATCTTCCCTGGTCTCACGATTCGATTACGATTATCTGATCAACGATTCGATGAGATTCCGCAATGCATCACGATTCCTGCCAATGGTTTCCATAATAAGAAAAAAAAATTCAAGCATTTACAGGAACTCAATTTTTTACATTTTATCTGCTTTAAAAAAAAAAAAAAGGATACTCTCTGCATGTAGCACGGACATCAACAGAAGATGGAGAAATCTATGCACAGGAACAGAAGGATGGGGGCGTCTGGGGATGGAGATGGAGGAATCCATGGACCGGAACAGAAGGATCGGGGAGTCTGGGGATGGAGATGGAGGAATCCATGGACCGGAACAGAAGGATGGGGGAGTCTGGGGCTGGAGATGGAGGAATCCATGGACAGGAACAGAAGGATGGGGGCGACTGGGGATGGAGATGGAGGAATCCATGGACAGGAACAGAAGGATGGGGGAGTCTGGAGATGGAGGAATCCATGGACAGGAACAGAAGGATGGGAGAATCTGGGGATGGAGAATGAGGAATCCATGGACCGGAACAGAAAGGTGGGGGCATCTGGGGATGGAGATGGAGGAATCCATGGACAGGAACAGAAGGATGGGGGAGTCTGGGGATGGAGATGGAGGAATCCATGGACAGGAACAGAAGGATGGGGGCGACTGGGGATGGAGATGGAGGAATCCATGGACAGGAACAGAAGGATGGGGGAGTCTGGAGATGGAGGAATCCATGGACAGGAACAGAAGGATGGGAGAATCTGGGGATGGAGAATGAGGAATCCATGGACCGGAACAGAAGGGTGGGGGCATCTGGGGATGGAGATGGAGGAATCCATGGACAGGAACAGAAGGATGGGGGAGTCTGGGGATGGAGATGCAGGAATCCATGGACAGGAACAGAAGGATGGAGGAGTCTGGGGATGGAGATGGAGGAATCCATTGACAGGAACAGAAAGACGGGTGAGTCTGGGGATGGAGATGGAGGAATCCGAGGACGGGTGAGTCTGGGGATGGAGATGGAGGAATCCATGGACAGGAACAGAAGCATGGGAGAGTCTGGGGATTGAGATGGAGGAATCCATGGCCAGGAACAGAAGGACAGGGGAGTCTGGAGATGGAGGAATCCATGGCCAGGAACAGAAGGATGCAAGAGTCTGGGGATGGAGATGGAGGAATTCATGGACAGGAACAGAAGGACGGGGGAGTCTGGGGATGGAGATGGAGGAATCCATGGCCAGGAACAGAAGGATGCGAGAGTCTGGGGATGGAGATGGAGGAATCCATGGACAGGAGCAGAAGGACGGGGGAGTCTGGGGATGGAGGAATCCATGGACAGGAACAGAAGGATGGGGGAGTCTGGAGATGGAGGAATCCATGGACAGGAACAGAAGGATGGGGGAGTCTGGAGATGGAGGAATCCATGGACAGGAACAGAAGGATGCGGGAGTCTGGGGATGGAGATGGAGAAATCCATGGACAGGAACAGAAGGATGGGGGAGTCTGGGGATGGAGATGGAGGAATCCATGGACAGGAACAGAAGGATGGGGGAGTCTGGAGATGGAGGAATCAATGGACAGGAACAGAAGGATGGGGGAGTCTGGAGATGGAGGAATCCATGGACAGGAACAGAAGGATGCGGGAGTCTGGGGATGGAGATGGAGGAATCCATGGACAGGAACAGAAGGATGGGGGAGTCTGGGGATGGAGATGGAGGAATCCATGGACAGGAACAGAAGGATGGACGGATAAAAATGGTGGTAGGGTGGAGAAGGAACTGAAGGATGGAGACTAAAGCCTCTGACTTTTGTCTGAAGGGCATTGGCCAGGAACTTGTTTTGCATACAAACGGCACACAATTGTCGGTCAACAAACACAAACGTAGTTACGCACTACGTGTTTTTTCAGCTCTTTAGTGTCACCCTTTGGACACCTTCTGCTAATGTTGCATTTGGTAAACATTGCTTCCGAGCATGCGTGTTTGTACTTTGGACTTTTGTCCGATGGACTTGTGTAAAAACGGTCGGATTTTCCGCCAACAGTCTGTCAACACACAATTCCCATCAGGAAATCTGATCGTGTGTACGAGGCTTTAGACTGCCCAGCTCGCCGCTTGCTGCTCCCCTCTCTTCTCCTGGCTGACGTCAGTGGGGGATTCTCAGCCCCACCTGCTGTAGCTGTCAGATCGGGAGAAGAGCGGCAGGCCGGGCAGTCACATGAGCGCCGAGGGACAGTCTGAAATGCGGTACCATAAAGCTACATATTTTTTAAAAGGCATGTACAGTGGGACACTTAATGTACTATAAGAGGGGATTCAGTAAGACACAGTTAGTTTAACACTTGTATGTAGAGTACGATGGGAGTGCTCTCCCAGGAGGGGCGGGGCAAGTTGGGATGACGTCACCCGCCAATCCATTATGCCGGTCGTAGTATCGATGCTGAATCGTGAACAGCTGAATCGCGATGCATCGATGCTACGATTATATTCAACACCCCTACTAGTTATTGTCGCTGACTTCTGGTACCTGAGTGAGCATTACAAAATCACAGACCTGCTAGCAGAGGTGAGGAGGATTCTGGGAAGTCTGTAGTGATGGCTGCTACTTTCTCTGCCATTACACAGGCATAGACTGGGTTCATGGGACAACACCCACCGAAGTGCCTTCATCTCACTACCTGAAAAGAGACGTAAACTGTGGCAAGAAGATTCTAGAAGTCACCAAGAACATCACTGACCTGCTGACAGGAGAGGTGAGCGGTGCCGGGAATTCTGGGACATTATCCAGTAACAGACAAGGGATGTGTCTGGATGGTGACTGTATCATTGTGTGTGTCAGGTTCCTATAAGGTGTCAGGATGTCAGTGTCTATTTCTCCATGGAGGAGTGGGAGTATTTAGAAGGACACAAGGATCTCTACAAGGACATCATGATGGAGAATCAGCCGCCCCTCACATCACCGGGTAAGAGGAGACTTTATTGTAAAGGAGAGAGCAGTACGGAGGGTCCACCTAGATCCCCCCATCATCTGATAAACACATAGAAACAATGTATACAGTCAGTGTGTGTGTTTCCTACAGATGGATCCAGTAATGGGAACCCACCAGAGAGATGTCCCCGTCCTCTGTATTCCCGGGATTCCACATTCCATCATCCGGTAGGTGGGACTCAGCATGTAGACCTTAAAATGTACTGTATTGTAACGCAAGAAATTACCTTCTTTGTAAACTCTCATCCTTTTTTATAAATCTTGGGTTTTAGGGTGAAGATCTGAAAGACATCAAAGTTGAGGTCAAAGAAGAACAAGAAGAGACGTCGGTGAGTGGAGATCGGCAGTCTATAGAGGAGGGAGGTCCTCTGTATTATCGGGATTTCACCCAGGAACATCATAACTATACGGAGAATGATCAGGTAGATGGGACTGCGCAGAAGGAACTCAAAATAGTTCTATGACTTATTATTATTTTAGGTAACAGTGACTACAGATGTTCTATTTTATCATCTTTGGGGTTTAGAATGAAGAACGGAAAGACATCAAAGTTGAGGTTAAAGAGAAAGAAGAAGAGAGGTTGGTGAGTGGAGATCAGCAGTCTATGGAGGAGGGGGAGATGATTATGGAAAGTAAACAGGAGGAATCTTCTCTACTTATAGATACAGGTACATAATAAACACTAAATGCAGAAACACTTCACATTTTAATTCTATATGTATATAGTATATATTTACATTGTTATGCCCTGTACACACGATCGGAATTTCCAATGGGATAAAATCCGATGGAATTTTCCGTCGGAATTCCGTTCAAGCTGTCTTGCATACACACTGTCAGACCAAATTCCGACCGTCAAGAACGCGGTGACGTACAACACTACGACGAGCCGAGAAAAATTAAGTTCAATGCTTCCGAGCATGCGTCGACTTGATTCTGAGCATGCGTGGGATTTTTTCCGTCGGAGTTCCACACAGACGATAGGAATTTCCTATCGTTTTTTTTTTCCATCGGAAAAATTTAAAACATGTTCTATTTCTAAACACTGATGGAAAAAAGTCAGATGGGGCCCACACACGATCAAAATTTCCGATGAAACAAGTTCATCAGAAATTCCGATCGTGTGTACAAGGCATAAGATGGGTTTAAATAAGACATATACCAAGCGTGTTCATGGAAACACAATCCTCAGCATACGGCAGATCCAGAAGAAGGCAGAAAACTCATATTGAGTTTGGCCCAGTTTTCTCCAACAAGGATAATAGAATTCCTTCTTGATCTTATTTTCCTACAAATATTATTAGTCATGTATATTTTTGACACAGTCTTATTTTAAAAGTAGTACCGTATTTGCCGGCGTATAAGACGACCCCCTAATTTTCCAGCTAAAAGGTTGGTTTTGGGATATACTCGCCGTATAAGACGACCCCCTTCTGACACACCTCACTGTACCCATTGCATACCTCACTGTGCCCATTGCCTGCCTCACTGTGCCCATTGCCTGCCTCACTGTGCCTAGAAAAGCAGTTACCGGTAAGTAACTGTCAATTTTTTGTAAGAGCTGTGAAAATGTCTTTCACAGCAACTTGGTCAACTTGACTTGGTATACCGTATTTTCCGGCATATAAGATGACCTTTTGTACTTAAAAATATCCCCCAAAAGTCGGGGGTCGTCTTACACGCCGGTACCTGTATGCAGTCAGTCAGACTGCCGCTGTCCATTGTTCAAAAGTCGCGCCTCCTCCTTGTCCTGTTCCGTGATAGGCGGAACACTCAGTTTCCCCAGCAGAGCCTGTGTTCGGTGTTCCGCCTATCACGGAGGTCCTCAGGTGTGCCGTCCTGGAAGATGACTAGAGAAAGAATCATTTTCATATACAGAAGTATACTTTTTTTAGTTAATCATGTCGTTTGTTGCATTTAGTGATCTCAGAAGGCACAATTGATGACTCCTATATGTAGTACCTTCTATACATCATATGAATAGTACATCTTCAATATAACGTCATGTCCCAACAAATGAGGAGGAGATACTGTACACCATATGAAAGGTCCATCTCCATTCCTCAATATAATGTCATGTTCCCAACAAATGAGGGGGAGATACTGTACACCATATGAAAGGTCCATCTCCATTCCTCAATATAATGTCATGTTCCCAACAAATGAGGGGGAGATACTGTACATCATATGAAAGGTCCATCTCCATTCCTCAATATAATGTCATGTTCCCAACAAATGAGGAGGAGATACTGTACACCATATGAAAGGTCCATCTCCATTCCTCAATATAATGTCATGAATCTGCAGTAATGTTTCATGCCCTGTCTGTTCCTAACACATGAGGAGGAGATACTGTACATCATATGAAAGGTCCATCTCCATTCCTCAATATAACGTCATGTTCCCAACAAATGAGGAGGAGATACTGTACACTATATGAAAGGTCCATCTCCATTCCTCAATATAACGTCATGTTCCCAACAAATGAGGGGGAGATACTGTACACCATATGAAAGGTCCATCTCCATTCCTCAATATAACGTCATGTTCCCAACAAATGAGGGGGAGATACTGTACACCATATGAACGGTCCATCTCCATTCCTCAATATAATGTCATGTTTCCAACAAATGAGGGGGAGATACTGTACACCATATGAACGGTCCATCTCCATTCCTCAATATAATGTCATGTTTCCAACAAATGAGGAGGAGATACTGTACACCATATGAAAGGTCCATCTTCATTGCTCAATATAACGTCATGTTCCCAACAAATGAGGGGGAGATACTGTACACCATATGAAAGGTCCATCTCCATTCCTCAATATAACGTCATGTTCCCAACAAATGAGGAGGAGATACTGTACACCATATGAAAGGTCCATCTCCATTCCTCAATATAATGTCATGAATCTGCAGTAATGTTTCATGCCCTGTCTGTTCCTAACACATGAGGAGGAGATACTGTACATCATATGAAAGGTCCATCTCCATTCCTCAATATAACGTCATGTTCCCAACAAATGAGGAGGAGATACTGTACACTATATGAAAGGTCCATCTCCATTCCTCAATATAACGTCATGTTCCCAACAAATGAGGAGGAGATACTGTACACCATATGAAAGGTCCATCTCCATTCCTCAATATAATGTCATGTTCCCAACAAATGAGGGGGAGATACTGTACATCATATGAAAGGTCCATCTCCATTCCTCAATATAATGTCATGTTCCCAACAAATGAGGAGGAGATACTGTACATCATATGAAAGGTCCATCTCCATTCCTCAATATAACATCATGTTCCCAACAAATGAGGCTGCATTCACACCTGAGCGTTTTGTCGCCTGAAGCCTGAAGCTACAAAACGCTAGAGGGGAAAAAATCCATTATTCTCTATGGAGAACAGGAAGTGCACAGATCACCATTTTTTTGGGGTTAGCAGACATGGAGACCAGCAATATGGAGGATGAAGTGGATGAGACAGTATGTCTTCTAGATCAGGAGACCTTTATCAGAATGGTAAAGGAGCACCCCTGTCTCTATGATTCAAGAGATCCATGCTACAAACTGCGAGCGAGCAAGAGGAGGGCATGGAACCAGATTGCCATCAATGTATTCACAAACTGGGCAGACCTAACTGGCCGTGTTAAGGATGATAAAGGTAAGATAAACCCCTGCAAACATAACCAACCATAGGGAGATAATAGGATGAGTGTTATTTAGTACATTATAACAGAACCAGAAAAACAGTACTAGCTTATGCTTAAATTCCTATGCATTGCTTACAAAACCATACATATGAGAAAACAGACAATAGATGTGCACTTGCAGTTCACTATGGTCACATATGTGTACACACAAATCGGATATGTGTAGGAATGTGGCCAGGATGAACTGGAATGGCACATCTATTACCTCCTTCTTATATAAGTATAAAAAAAGCACCTAAGGCTCCTTTCACACTGGGGCAGTGCAGGCGTCGGCGGTAAAGCGGCACTATTTTTAGTGGTGCTTCTGCGCTATTTGGCCACTAGCCGGGCGGTTTTAACCCCCGATAGCAGCCGAAAAAGGGTTAAAACCGCCGGCAAATCGCCGCTGCAGCGGCGCTTTGCCAGCTGTATAGCCGCACTGCCCCATTGATTTCAATGGGTAGGAGCGGCGAATACACCGCTCCTTCACCGCTCCAAAGATGCTGCTAGCAGGACTTTTTTTTTACCGTCCTGCTAGCGCACCGCTCCAGTGTGAAAGCCCTGCCGGCTTTCACACTGGAGTGAAAGGAGTCGCTTTTTTCAGTCGCTATACAGGCGCTTGAAAAACGCCTTAGTGTGAAAGGGGCCTATGCATAGGAGTATGAGTATAGTATTGTCAGCATGTCACAAATACATGATGGCACACTCTGACCCCTAGTGGATATTGTATGGATACTGCACACAAAGATAAATATATATTTAAAAAAAAACATGGGACTTCTTATCAATACATCAAGCAATTTTAGTAATTATTCTGTACAGCATAGTATATGGTTGTATTAACAAAGAACTAAAGATTTAAATTTATTCAATTGCCTCAAGCTGCCATGGGACCTGTCCTGCTGGAGACATAAAGTAGTACGCAAATTGATCCCTGATATGTGTCCCTTGTCTGCTTCCATGAACACCGGTCCCATGAGCTCTTTCCATGTTCTCATGTACTGGGTCCTCAAACTCAAATCCATCCCGCTGCCTTACAAAGTTATGCAAGGCATATGCAGCTTTAACAGCACTGACCGCATTTTGCATGTTCAGAACAATAGGAGTGTTTACCAATATGCCAAATGCACATTCGACAACGCGATGTGCTCGTGTTAGCCGATAATTAAACACACTCCTTTGTACAGTCAGATTGTGCCCCGAGTAAGGCCGTAGAAGATGCTCACTCAGAGCAAAGGCCCCATCTCCCACAAAAACACTGGGTAGGGGAGGGCCATTAGTGCCCGGGAGTGGACTGTTTGCCGGAAGGTCCAGACAATTGGTACGTAGCAGGTGTCCAAATGAAGAATTGGCAAAAATAGCAGAGTCAGCGCTGCTGCCATATGACCCAATATCTATGTAACGGAAGCAATAATTAGCATGAGCCACTGCCATTAAAACAAAAGAAAAATATTTCTTGTAGTTAAAATACTGGCTTCCGCTACCCATGGGCTTTATGATCCGAATATGTTTCCCATCGATCGTTCCAACGCAATTGGGGAAATTGCAGCGTTGCCAGAAAACGTCTGAGATCTATGACCAATCTTCTGCTTTAGGTTTTTTAAAAACAATATCCTTCAACACATCCCGAATAGCAGAGCAGGTGTCACGGACTATGTAAATTGCTGTTGATTTTCCAACCCGAAAGGCATAGTGTAGACTTGATATTGATTGTCCGGTTGCTAGGTACCTACAAAGAAATAAATATATATATTTGAATTTGTTTTTTAACAGTTAAAATGCTCAAATCGAAGTGGAAGAGTATTCGTGATGCCTACACTCGACATCTAAGACTGCTCAGGGAATTTAAGATTGGATCTGCGGCATGTGCTCCGAGAGATTATCTGCATGCAAAAGAACTGGAGTTCCTTCGGCCATTGCTGGCTTTGGGGCGGTAAGCTATTATCTGTACGAATGTCATTAAACAAAATGTAAAGAGAAAGAAAGAAAGTTATATTAATTTCTATTTTCAGTACTGAAAACAGCTGGGAGGACAGTACTTCAAATAATGATTTGAACACAGATGCTAGTCAGCAAGCATGCCAAGCATCAGGTGATCACAGTCAGAATGCAAGCCAAGCATCAGGTGATCACAGTCAGTATGCAAGCCAAGCATCAGGTGATCAAGCAGGCCAAGATCTGGAGAGCCAATTGTCGACTCCAGCACGGTCTACATCTGCGACACTTGTGGGAGACGAGGAGTCCACACCACCCATTTCTGCTCGTGTACCTGCTAGAGCAACAAGAAGGAGGGCTCCTGAACCTGATTTCAACCGCATGCTGGACATTATGGCCAGTATGTCTGATAGAATGAACAGCAATAGGTCTCATGTGCAGGTTTCTGCAAGATGTCTGGAAGGTCTGATGGAGAAGGTACCATCAGAACTCCAGGCAGACATGTTGGCAGGTACCATCCGCTATATTGCAACTTTTATTCCACCAACCTCAACATATAGGTCCTCAGAACCTCCGCCACCTTATGGTCCCTATGCAAACCCCCCCCTCCCCATCTGCCAGCACCACGTTCTTTACCCCTTCCTCGGTTGTCATCGCCACATTCTGCCACTCACCTTCCTCTGCCAACACCACCACCACCTTCTCATTACCTTCCTCTGCCAACACCACCACCTTCTAATTACTTTCCTCTGCCAACACCACCACCACCTTCTAATTGGCAGCATAATGAGAATCCCTCTACCTCCGCCTGGTCACAATATGACCATGCAATGAATGTGGTGAATACACCTAATGAGGGAGTCAACTCCTGCCAAACATTCCAACACCTCTAAAAAATGTTTTTGTTTTATGAGCTACATTAGCTCTGTTTCTTTTTTTTATATGGTTGAGCTGGGATTTTGTATATGGTTGAGCTGTATATGTGCAAAACGAACAGAAAAAGTGATATTTCATTAATATTTTATGTTAAAAAAAATAAAGTTTTTGTTTGGTTTTAAAAATGTGTGATTGGTGTTTATTTTATGCATATATCAACATATTCATATTGGGTTCGTCATGAATCTTAGTCTTTACAAAATTAAAAAAAAAAAAAGAAGAAAAAATTACCTCAGTGTGATGATTAGTCGTTCCACAGGGGGTATACTGCTACGAAAATATGTGTCCATTTGTTGCAACCGACTACTGAGTAAACCCAGTAACTCATCAAAGCTGTGAGCAAAAATAACAAATATGGGATTTATTAGTGGACATTATAAGACAGTAACAATGTCAAACATCATGAATCCAAATAAGTTTGACTAACCTTTTTATGGACATCCTAGTGTAGTCCAAAAATGTATCCTCATGATCACGTGGGTCACACTGTACAAGACCCAAAATTGGCCTCTCTCTTCTCGTTCAGCAATTACGGGGTGGATCCAGTATCTGCGTGCCCTCTTATTTCTCCTCTCTCTTTCATGCAGAAAATATGAGGTAACAGTGGCTGCTGCAACAAAACACGCCATCTCATCGTCACTCATCTTTGCAGAAGATAGTACAAACAGATGGAGCAGGAAGCACAATGATGAACTGGAAGTACAATATTCACCCAGGAAGCAGATGAAATAAATCTAAAAACATAGCAACAAATGATGAAAGAGATGATAATTTTTCCTATTGGCTATAAAAAAAAACGCCTGAAAACGCTGTATGCAAACGCGTAAATTCGCGCGACAAAACGCCGGTAAAGATGTTGGTAAAAACGCTCGAAACTCTACGCTCAGGTGTGAATGCAGCCTGAGGGGGAGATACTGTACACCATATGAAAGGTCCATCTCCATTCCTCAATATAACGTCATGTTCCCAACAAATGAGGAGGAGATACTGTACACCATATGAAAGGTCCATCTCCATTCCTCAATATAACGTCATGTTCCCAACAAATGAGGAGGAGATCCTGTACATCATATGAAAGGTCCATCTCCATTCCTCAATATAACGTCATGTTCCCAACAAATAAGGGGGAGATACTGTACACCATATGAAAGGTCCATCGCCATTCCTCAATATAACGTCATGTTCCCAACAAATGAGGTGGAGATACTGTACACCATATGAAAGGTCCATCACCATTCCTCAATATAATGTCATGTTCCCAACAAATGAGGAGGAGATACTGTACATCATATGAAAGGTCCATCTCCATTCCTCAATATAACGTCATGTTCCCAACAAATGAGGGGGAGATACTGTACACCATATGAAAGGTCCATCTCCATTCCTCAATATAACGTCATGTTCCCAACAAATGAGGAGGAGATACTGTACACCATATGAAAGGTCCATCTCCATTCCTCAATATAACGTCATGTTCCCAACAAATGAGGGGGAGATACTGTACACCATATGAAAGGTCCATCTCCATTCCTCAATATAACGTCATGTTCCCAACAAATGAGGGGGAGATACTGTACACCATATGAAAGGTCCATCTCCATTCCTCAATATAACATCATGTTCCCAACAAATGAGGGGGAGATACTGTACACCATATGAAAGGTCCATCTCCATTCCTCAATATAACGTCATGTTCCCAACAAATGAGGGGGAGATACTGTACACCATATGAAAGGTCCATCTCCATTCCTCAATATAACGTCATGTTCCCAACAAATGAGGAGGAGATACTGTACACCATATGAAAGGTCCATCTCCATTCCTCAATATAACGTCATGTTCCCAACAAATGAGGAGGAGATACTGTACACCATATGAAAGGTCCATCTCCATTCCTCAATATAACGTCATGTTCCCAACAAATGAGGAGGAGATACTGTACACCATATGAAAGGTCCATCTCCATTCCTCAATATAATGTCATGTTCCCAACAAATGAGGGGGAGATACTGTACACCATATGAAAGGTCCACCTCCATTCCTCTATATAACGTCATGTTCCCAACATATGAGGGGGAGATACTGTACACCATATGAAAGGTCCATCTCCATTCCTCAATATAACGTCATGTTCCCAACAAATGAGGAGGAGATACTGTACATCATATGAAAGGTCCATCTCCATTCCTCAGTATAACGTCATGTTCCCAACAAATGAGGAGGAGATACTGTACACCATATGAAAGGTCCATCTCTATTCCTCAATATAATGTCATGTTCCCAACAAATGAGGGGGGGATACTGTACACCATATGAAAGGTCCATCTTCATTCCTCAATATAACGAAATGTTCCCAACAAATGAGGGGGAGATACTGTACACCATATGAAAGGTCCATCTCTATTCCTCAATATAATGTCATGTTCCCAACAAATGAGGAGGAGATACTGTACACCATATGAAAGGTCCATCTCCATTCCTCTATATAACGTCATGTTCCTAACAAATGAGGGGGAGATACTGTACACCATATGAAAGGTCCATCTCTATTCCTCAATATAATGTCATGTTCCCAACAAATGAGGAGGAGATACTGTACACCATATGAAAGGTCCATCTCCATTCCTCAATATAACGTCATGTTCCCAACAAATGAGGAGGAGATACTGTACACCATATGAAAGGTCCATCTCCATTCCTCTATATAACGTCATGTTCCTAACAAATGAGGGGGAGATACTGTACATCATATGAAAGGTCCATCTCCATTCCTCAATATAATGTCATGTTCCCAACAAATGAGGGGGAGATACTGTACACCATATGAAAGGTCCATCTCTATTCCTCAATATAATGTCATGAATCTGCAGTAATGTTTCATGCCCTGTCTGTTCCTAACACATGAGGAGGAGATACTGACCAATGATAGCGATCACATGATACCCCAGACTCCTGAATGTAAGGTTTGAAAAATATTTTTCATTTGTTTACAGATGGACGCTTTATTTTGAATATCTCGGAGGGGGATCCACTTTCTTCTGTAGTTTTGAAGGCAGAAGATGATGACATCACACAATGTTCTCCAGGAGAAGATCCCATTATTCCAACCGCACATCACAGACCTCACCATCTGGAGAGATCAATGGATCCTTCTAATCCTGAGGAATCTTCTGATAAATCCCACACTATGACTTCAGATGTCCATCTGAGATCTCACAGTTCCGATCACTCAACACATCCATCCAATCCCGAGGAGTCTTCGTTGGGCCACACAGGAGAACATTCATTGTCACTTTTCGGTTGTGATAAATATCAACATAAACAGCAGAAAACTCTCTCAGGCGCACGCTTTTCATGTTCCTCGTGCGGGAAATGTTTCACTAGTATAGGAAACCTTCTTATACACCAGAGAGTTCACACGGGCGAGCGTCCCTATTCATGCTCAGAGTGCGGGAAAAGTTTCACTCGGAAACAACACATTCTCACACACCAGAGAATTCACACTGTTGACGGTCCCTACTCATGTTCAGAGTGCGGGAAAGGTTTCTTTGAAAAAGGAAGACTTCTTGTACACCAGAGAACTCACACGGGTGAGCGTCCTTTTTCATGTTCAGAGTGCGGGAAATGTTTCGTTCGGAAATCGGGCCTCGAAAGACACAAGGAAACTCACACGAATGAGCGTCTTTTTCCGTGTTCGGAGTGTGGGAAAAGTTTTGTTTCGGGAAGGCAGCTTCTTTTACACCAGAGAATTCACACAGGGGAGCGTCCTCATTCGTGCTCAGAGTGCGGGAAACGTTTCACTCAGAAAGGAGACCTTATCATACACCAGAGAATTCACACAGGTGAGCGGCCTTATTCATGTTCGGAGTGCGGGAAATGTTTCCCTAAGAAAGGAAGTCTAAACCAACACCAGAGAATTCACACAGGTGAGCGTCCCCACCAATGTTCAGCGTGCGGGAAATGTTTCAAGCAGAAATATGAACTTACTGCACACCAGATAATTCACACGGCGAGCGTCCTTTTTCATGTTCAGAGTGCGGGAAATGTTTCATTCGGCAAAGGGACCTCGTTGTTCACCAGAGAAATCACGTGGGCGCCTATTCATGTACAGAGTGTGGGAAACTTTTCCCTGAGGAAGCAAGCCTAATTAAACATCAGCGATGGCACACGGGCGAGTGTCCTTTTTTGTGTTCACAGTGCGGGAAATCTTTCAAGCAAAAAGATTCCTTTCTTGCGCACCAGAGAATACACACGGGCGAGCGCCCATTCACATGTACTGAGTGCGGGAAAAGTTTCATTCATAGTGGAAGCCTGGCTAATCACCAGAAAATTCACACAAGCGAGCGTCCTTTTTCATGCACAGAGTGCGGGAAAGGTTTCATTCACAAGGTAGACCTGATCAAACATCAGAGAGTTCACACGGGCGAGCGCCCTTATCGATGTCCAGAGTGCGGGAGATGCTTCGCACTCCAAGGAAATCTAATTACACATCGGAAAATGCACACCAGCCAACAACGTTGACAATGATATAGAGATCTTTTTTTTTTTTACCAGTTGGAAACGTTTGGTACATAAAACAATTGTAGTATATAATAAAAAATAATCTTTAAACCTTTTGGCTACCAAACGTTTTTTTTTTTTTTTTGCACTGGTGTAAAATCCATATTTTAGGGCTGAAGATTACAGAGTCCCCAAACTATATATACAGTGCCTGGAAAAAGTATTCAAACCCCTTGGAATTTTCCACCCAAAAACGTAAATGTATTTTATTGGGATTTTATGTGATAGACCAACACAAAGTGGAAGGAAAATGATAATTGGTTTTCAACTTTTATATAAATAAGTGAAAAGTGTGGGGGGTACATTTGTATGGCGCCCCCCGGAGTCAATACTTTGTAGAACCGCTTTTCACTGCAATTACAGCTGCAAGTCTTTTTGGGGATGTCTCTACCAGCTTTGCACATCTAGAGAGGGACATTTCTGTCCATTCTTCTTTGTATAATATCTCAAGCTCTGTCAGATTGGATGGAGAGCGTCTGTGAACAGCAATTTTCAAATCTTGCCACAGATTCTCAATGGGATTTAGGTCTGGACTGTGACTGGGCCATTCTAACACATGAATAGGCTTTGATCTAAACCATTCTATTGTAGCTCTGGCTGTAGGTTTCGGGTCGTTGTCCTGCTGGAAGGTGAACCTCCGTCCCAGTCTCAAGTTTTTTGCAGACTCTTATGCCTCGTACACACACGACCATTTTTAATGTAATTGAAAAAACAAAGTTTTTCTCGACGTGATTCTTCTGAAGCCTGCCTTGCCTCTACACGATCGTGAAAAAAAATGTTCCAGTAAAGCGCGGTGACGCACAACACGTACGACGGCACTATAAAGGGGAAGTTCCATTCGGATGGCGCCACCCTTCATGTTAGTAAAGTTTGGTGAGAGACGATTCGCGCTTTTCAGCCTCGTGCTCTTCAGTCCGTTACAGCGTGACGAATGTGCTATCTCCATTACAAACGCTAGTTTTACCAGAACGAGCGCTCCCGTCTCATAACTTGCTTCTGAGCATGCGTGTTTTTTTCACGTCGTTAAAGCCTACACACGGCCGTTTTTCACGATGAGAAAAACGACGACGAGAAAAAATAGAGCATGTTCCAAATTTTTAATGGCCATTTTTCACGCCGCAAAAAATGCTCTGGAGCCCACACACACGATCGTTTTTAATGACCAAATTAAAAAATGGCATTTTTCTCGTCATGAAAAACGGTCGTGTGTACACGGCATAACAGGTTTTCTTCTAAGATTGCTCTGTATTTGGCTCCATCCATCTTCCCATCAACTCTGACCAGCTTCCCTGTCCCTGCTGAAGAAAAGCATCCCCACCACATGAAGCTGCCACCACCATGTTTCACGGTGGGGATGATGTGTTCAGGGTGATGTGCAGTGTTAGTTTTCCGCCACACATAGCGTTTTGCTTTTAGGTCAAAAAGTTCAGTTTTGGTCTCATCTGACCAGAGCACCTTCTTCCACATGATTGCTGTGTCCCCCACATGATTGCTGTGTCCCCCACATGATTGCTGTGTCCACCACATGTTTGCTGTGTCCCCCCACATGATTGCTGTGTCCCCCCACATGATTGCTGTGTCCCCCACATGATTGCTGTGTCCACCACATGTTTGCTGTGTCCCCCCACATGATTGCTGTGTCCCCCCACATGATTGCTGTGTCCCCCACTTGGCTTCTCACAAACTGCAAACGGGAATTCTTATGACTTTTTTTCAACAATGTCTTTCTTCTTGTCACTCTTCCATAAAGGGCAGATTTGTGGAGAAGCACGACTAATAGTTGTCCTGTGGACAGATTCTCCCACCTGAGCTGTGGATCTCTGCAGCTCCTCCAGAATTACCATGGGGCCTCTTGGCTGCTTTTCTGATGAATGCTCTCCTTGCCAGGCCTGTCAGTTTAGGTGGACGGCCATGTCTTGGTAGGTTTGCAGTTGTGCCATACTCTTTCCATTTTGCGATGATGGATTGAACAGAGCTCCGTGAGATGTTCAAATGTTATTTTTTTATAACCGAACCCTGCTTTATACTTCTCTACAACTTTATTCCTGACCTGTCTGGTGTGTTCCTTGGCCTTCATGATGCTGTTTGTTCACTAAGGTTCTCTAACAAACCTCTGAGGGCTTCACAGAGCAGCTGTATTTATACTGAGATTAAATTACACACAGGTGGACTCTATTTACTAATTAGGTGACTTCTGAAGGCAATCGGTTCTACCAGATTTTAGTTAGGGGTATCAGAGTAAAGGGGGCTGAATACACATGCACGCCACACTTTTCACATATTTATTTGTAAAAACAACTGAAAACCATTTATTATTTTCCTTCCACTTCACAATTATGTGACACTTTGTGTTGGTCCATCACCTAAAATCCCAATAAAATACATTTACTTTTTTGGTTGGTAACATGACAAAATGTGGAAAATTTCAAGGGGTATGAATACTTTTTCAAGGCACTGTATATCTGAAAATCGATCGGTTCTGATGTACCGATGGCCAATCTCATTTCTAGGGGCCCAAAAAATTGCCACCATTTTTTTGAAAATGAAATAAAAAATATAAAAACAATTCTTCACAATTTATTTTTATTTTACACTGTCACCAGTGCAGTACAGCGCCATCACATGACTGGCGTGACAGTAAGCAGGGATACGGACTAGACACAATATGTAAATATTTTTTTTTTAATACATAAAAAAAATTAAAACCCCCCCAAATAGTAGTACACTGTCATTATGAAGACAGGATGTTAAAAAATAATAATAAAAATGTATTATATATATATATATATATATATATATATATAATTTATTTTTTATTTATTTTTTACACTGCTCAAAAAAACAAAAAGGAACACTTTTTAATCAGAGTATAACATCAAGTCAAGTAAACTCCTGGGATATGGATCTGGTTAGGTAAGTAGCAGAGGGGGAGGGGTGTATACAGAGGGGGAGGGGTGTATACAGAGGGGGAGGAGTGTATACAGAGGGGGAGGGGTGTATACAGAGGGAGTTGTTAATCAGTTTCAGCTGCTTTGGTGTTAATGAAATTAACAGGTGCACTAGATGGGCAACAATGAGACGACCTCCAAAACAGGAAGGGTTTTACAGGTGGAGGCCACTGACATTTTTTTTTCCTTACTCATCTTTTCTGACTGTTTTTCACTAGTTTTGCATTTGGTTAGGGTCAGTGTCACTACTGGTAGCACGAGGCGATACTTGGACCCTATAAAGGTTGCACAGGCAGTCCAACTTCTCCAGGACGGCACATCAATACGTGTCATTGCCAGAAGGTTTGCCGTGTCTCCCAGCACAGTCTCAAGAGCATGGAGGAGATTCCAGGAGACAGGCAGTTACTCTAGGAGAGCTGGACAGAGCTGTAGAGGGTCCTTAACCCATCAGCAGGACCGGTATCTGCTCCTTTTGTACAACGAGGAACAGGATGAGCACTGTCAGAGCCCTACAAAATGACCTCCAGCAGGCCACTGGTGTGAATGTCTCTGACCAAATAATCAGAAACAGACTTCATGAGGGTGGCCCGAGGGCCCGACGTGCTCTAGTGGGCCCTGTGATCACTTCCCGGCACCATGGAGCTTGATTGCCATTGAACACAAGAATTGGCAGGTCCACCACTGGCACCCTGTGCTTTACACAGATGAGAGCAGGTTCACCCTAAGATCATGTGACAGATGTGAAAGGGTCTGGAGAAGCCGCGGAGAACTTTATGCTGCCTGTAACATCGTTCAGCATGACCGGTTTGGTGGTGGGTCAGTGATGGTCTGGGGAGGCATATCCATGGAGGGCGCACAGACCTCTACAGGCTACAAAATGGCACCTTGACTGCTATCGTACCCATTGTAAGACCCTACGTTGGTGCAGTGGGTCCTGGGTTCCTTCTGCTGTACGACAATGCCCGGCCTCATGTGGCGAGAGCATGCAGCCAGTTCCTAGAGGATGAAGGAATTGAATGGCCATCCACTCTTGCCTAACCTAAATCCAATAGAACACCTCTGGGACATTATGTTTCGGTCCATCTGACGCCACCAGGTTGCCCCTCAGTCTGTTATGGAGCTCAGTGATGTCCAGATCTGGGAGAAAATATCCAAGGATACCATCCTTCGTCTCATTAGGAGCATGCCCCAACATTGTCAGACATGCATACAAGCATGTGGGGGCCATACCGAGGACCATTTTGAGTTGCTGCAATGAAATTTCAGCAAAATGGACTAGCCTTTTCGGGGTGGCTTTGAATTCAGCACTCTGCAGGGCAGGGATATGCAATTAGTGGACCTCCAGCTGTTGCAAAACTACAAGTCCCATCATGCCTCTGTCTCTGGGTGTCATCTTTGTGGCTGTCAGAGTCTTGCTATGCCTCATGGGAATTGTAGTTCTGCAACAGCTGGAGGTCCGCTAATTGCATATCCCTGCTGTAGGGTGATAATTTTCATTTCCATCAAACGATGTGCCATCCTTTTCTTCCTAACACATTACCCAGTCCATACCAGTATAGAATTTCAGCATGAGTTGTGCATGTGTGTGTATATATATATATATATACTGTATATATATATATATATATACTGTATATATATATGTATACACACACAGTATATATACTCAGTATGCACGGGCCACTGGATAGGGATCTCCTTGTACCCCTGGCTCTCCCTCTTCTGAGACTTATAGACCCCCTCCAGTCCCCTGAACTTGATAGTTGCCTCAGCTCTCTAAGTCTAAGTCACTTAGCTGTCCCAACTCTTTCCAACATGGAGTCTTGTCTCCCGAGCGGATCACCTCCCGGGGCTGGAGCACACACCTATCTGCAAACAAGGGCTCTGAGCTATGGCCAGCTCCTGGCTTATAACAAGTGTGCACACCTGGACACACAAACACTGCAGGTCTCCCGGAAGACCTGGACATAGGATTGAAGACACCCTCAAGATGGCTTCATGGAGCCCATTGCAGAGGACAAGTCAAAGAGAAGAGGACAAACCGTTCCCTGGTTGTGTATGGTGGGTGGAGATGTTCTGCCCTATATATTCTTGAGCAGAAAGAGCCTGGGGCAGAGGGTGATGGGAAAGGGATGCCCTGATATACCAAGATATCAGCCTGTAGCCTAAGGAAGTGGACCCTTCGGTAAGGTGACCAGATTTTTAAAATGAAATCCGGGGACATATTATTTATTTTTACTAGTAATGGCGGCAATCAGCGACTCTCTGCCTGCCTCACAGCCTGTCAAGTCGAAAGCCTAGTACACACGGTCCGGGAATCTCGTCAGGAAAAAACACGTTGTTTTTCCTGACGAGATTCTTGACAAGAATCTTGTCCCGGCTCAGTGTACACACGCTCGATTTAAAAGAACCGCCGTTTTTTTGAATGGAACGAACGCGGTGACGTCATTGACTACGACGAGCGTGCGCTCGTCATTTTCGATGCCACCGCCGCCATCTTGCTACACCCTACCTATGTCTAGGAAGCTACCGCGCATGCGTCAAAGTCATTTCGAGCATGCGCGGGTTTCCACGGTGACAGGTAAGCGTACACACTCTCGGGTTTCTCGTCAGGAAACAGGCCGACGAGAATCTCGACGAGAAAATAGAGAGCAGGTTCTCTATTTTTCTCTTCGAGATTCTGGCCAGTTTTCTTGATGAGAAACCTGAAAGCCTCGTACACACGGCCGGCTTTCTCAGCAAGAAAGCTCTCCCGGCAGTTTTCTTGTCGTTTCTTGACGAGAAAACCAGCCGTGTGTTCGAGGCTTTACTCTCCGGGCCCCGGCTACTACTGGGTGGGGAGCGGAGGAAGATCACTCCACCAGGGAAGGCAAGGAGATAAACAGGCAGGTGGCTTGGCCTGGGACTTGAGCCAAGGCAGAAGAAGATGCGAGCGGAGCTGAATGGGCAGCGGAGAGAAATATTCCCTCCGCTCCGACCAGCACATGATCATCAGAAAGGGGCACAGATAATGGAAAAAAAATAAACCCCCCTATGCTAGTAGGAGCGGTGGAGCGGAGGTGTGTAATTCAGATTTTTAAAATGTTTATTATGAACTGACTGTCTTTGAAATTGCCCGGGCCCCTGTTCAAATCCAATCCGGGGACAAAACCGGGGACAGACTTGGTCCGGGGACAGTGTCCTTAATCCGGGGACTGTCCCCAGAAAACGGGGATGTATGATCACCCTACCCTTTGGGGCAGGCCCACAACAGGCTCTATTGGAGAACCAACTTTTGGGGAACCTGTAGTGAGGAGAATGAAAACGTTGGGTTGCTATCTAATGTTAATGTGAATTTACACTGGCAGGTTCCTGATGTTGGACCTAAAGTCATGGAGGTAAAGGTTGGACAGAAAATTTGGACATTCTGCTAATTTTGGAGGTGGGCTTTAGGTTAGGGAAATTTGAGTAATCTAAGATGGCAGTCTCCCCAGGCATACCTCCCAACTTTTTAAAATAGGATAGAGGGACACCTATTAGCAAAAGTATGTAGGCATAGGACACACCCCCTGCCAGGCCTCCTTAACTACTTCAATACCAGGCATTTTCACCCCCTTCCTGCCCAGACCAATTTTTAGTTTTCAGCTCTGTTGCGCTTTGAATGACAATTGCGCGGTCATGCAACGTGACTCCCAAACAAAATTTGCTAGATAAAAATCCACAGCACACACACCGCCAACAAGATGGCCGCTACGTCCCGGCATACACTCTCTTCACATCTGGTCACAAGCGACTCCCTACATGTTTCGTCATGAATTGACGTCAGGGGCTTTTGAAATTTAAAGATGCAGCAATTTAGAAATTGGATGAAAGTTTTAGCAATGGTAAACACTTTTTGAAAGATAAAAAGTGCATTTTATATTACATATATATAGATCAGACCAATATAAGGGACAAATGAGGAGGAAAGAGGGACTTTGTTCCAAAAACGGGACAGTCCCTTGAAATCAGGGAAAGTTGGGAGCTATGTCTCCAGGTGTGTGCGTACCCTATCTGCTTCCAGGGCATGAAGAAGATGGGAGATGGCCCTGGCCAGCTCGACAGGAGCTACCATTCCGAGGGCTGTTGACAAGGTAGTCCCCAATGGGGTCCTGCCAGCCTGAAGAAGTGATACATCACAGGTAATGTTGGTGAGCAAACTGCAGCACAACACCTGCCTACAACCTTCAGGCTGTCAAGGGGCATCAACTACACTATTTTCCTGACTATCTATCAGATTTTTGGTGGCCCTAAATTACCAGGACAGTAGAAAAACCCACAAAATGGTTACAATTCAGAAATTATCTTCAAGCCAATGACGCTTGAAGATTACAGTCACATGGCTAAATTAACGATCTTTCTACTTCTATTAAAGCTTTGTAAATTGAGCCTCATATGTTGTATTTTATTCTTCAGTTTTCATTTTATAGTTTCAGATTTATAAATAATAAAACTCTAGAAAATTGTTTTATTTTATTATTTTATTGTTTGGATTTAATGTGAGGTATAATCTGTGTGTGTGTAATCATCTATGTAACCTGATAGAAATAGAAGAATGGACTACGAGGCAGCCGGCAAAACATTGAAGTGTAACGTAGACTGCAGTATTTATAATCAACACAGGGTGGTGATCTCATGTATTGTCAGTGCAATGCAAAAGACCGGAAGTGATGTCAGGTGCAGACAGGAAGTGATGTCAGGTGCAGACAGGAAGTGATGTAGCGGTATAAACAGGAAGTTCCAGGTGAGAGGTGAATCAGGAGGAAGTAGAGAGGAGACATTGTTGGAAGTGGCAGCAGAGGAGGTAATTGTTGTTGTTATTATTATTTTTATACAGTGCCTACAGTTTATGCAGCGCTTTACAACATGAGGGCAGACAGTGCAGTTACAATACAGGAGGAATCAGAGGGCCCTGTTCGTTAGAGCTTACAATCTAGGATCATATTTTCTATTTACACCCAGTAACCCCCATCATGTTCGTCCTCTTCCTCCATAGTCACTGTGACGTCTTTTATCTCCAGCAGATGATGAGAACTAAAAGTATGTGTATTTTATTGATAATTATGTTTTTTTTATAGACCGGATACATCCTAAATATAGAGCCATTTATCCAACTGTCCATCCAGAGCCTCTGGTTTATAGACCGGATACATCCTAAATATAGAGCCATTTATCCAACTGTCCATCCAGAGCCTCTGGTTTATAGACCGGATACATCCTAAATATAGAACCATTTATCCAACTGGGATGTGTCTGGATGGTGACTGTATCATTGTGTGTGTCAGGTTCCTATAAGGTGTCAGGATGTCACTGTCTATTTCTCCATGGAGGAGTGGGAGTATTTAGAAGGACACAAGGATCTCTACAAGGACGTCATGATGGAGAATCAGCCGCCCCTCACATCACCGGGTAAGAGGAGACTTTATTGTAAAGGAGAGAGCAGTACGGAGGCTTCACCTAGATCTCCCATCATCTGATAAACACATAGAAACAATGTATTCAGTCAGTGTGTGTGTTTCCTACAGATGGATCCAGTAATGGGAACCCACCAGAGAGATGCCCCCGTCCTCTGTATTCCCGGGATTCCACACAGGAAGATCACACCATCCCTCACCATCATCAGGTAGGTGGGACTAAGCATGAAGACATAAAAATGTATTCTAACCCATGAAATTATCACCTTCTATGTTAATTCTGGTCCCTTTTTATAAACCTTGGGTTGTAGAGTGAGGAACTGAAATACATCAAAGTTGAGGATAAAGAGGAAGAAGAAGAGAGGTTGGTGAGTGGAGATAGGCAGTCTATGGAGGAGAGAGGTCCTCTGTATTATCGGAGTTTCACCCAGGAACATCATAACTATACAGAGAATGATCAGGTAGATAGGACTTCGCAGAAGTAACTCAAAATAGTTCTATGACTTATTATTTTAGGTAACAGTGACCACAGATGTTCTATTTTATCATCTTCGGGGTTTAGGATGAAGAACTGAAAGACATCAAAGTTGAGGTTAAAGAGGAAGAAGAAGAGAGGTTGGTGAGTGGAGATCAGCAGTCTATGGATGAGGGGGAGATGATTATGGATATTAAACAGAAGCAATCTACTCTACTTATTGATACGGGTACGTAATAAACACTAAATGCAGAGACACTTCACGTTTTAATTCTACTTCTATGGAATCCTCCTATCCCGTCAAAGCACTTTTCAGGCTCTTCATCCACCCCCCCCCCCCCCTCTCTCTGTCCCTCTCCTCATTTGAAACTTCAACCAATATAAATCTGCCCTCCAAAAATACCATTCCTGCCTCCACACTGCCAAACAGACTTATGCCGCGTACACACGATCAGAAAACCGTGGATTTTTTTCCGACGGAATGTTGGCTCAAACTTGTGTTGCATACACACGGTCACACAAATCTTGTCGGAAATTCCGAACGTCAAGATCGCAGTGACGTACAAGAAGACGTACGATGAGCCGAGATCAATGAAGTTCAATAGGTAGTTCGGCTCTTCTGCTTGATTCTGAGCATGTGCGGTTTTTTGGTGCATGTGTATGCGGCATAAGTCTGTTTGGCAGTGTGGAGGCAGGAATGGTATTTTTGGAGTGCAGATTTATATTGGTTGAAGATTGGAATTTCTGACAAGAACTTTTCTTGTCGGAAAATTTGAGAACCAGCTCTCAAATTTTTGTTGTCGGAAATTCCGACAGAAAATGTCCGATGGAACCTACACACGGTCGCAATTTCCGTCAAAAAGCTCACATCGAACTTTTCTTGTCGGAATTTCCGATCGTGTGTACGCGGCATAACTTTATCACTCCCATTAACACCCTCTCATACAGTTCCTGTCAACTCTTCTCCACCCTTTAAAGCTCTACTTCGTCCTCCATTACCTCCACCCACTAACTCACTCACTGCCCACAAGATTGCTAATCACTTAAAAAATAAGATTGATACAATTTGTGAGGAGATCTCCACTGTACAGATATCTCCCTCACCTTGCACTTCTTGTCCACCTGCACAATCAATACTTCCCTCGTTTAAAAAGGAAGTAAACCGTCTTTTAAAAAAAAAAAAAAGACACCCTGCAAGGCAAAGGCATAATGAGCTAGTATGCATAGCATACTAGCTCATTATGAAGTACTTACCTGAAATCGAAGTCCCCGCAGCTGTGCTCGGACGCCTCCTCCCTCTGCGCCATCTCTCCAGGACCCACTTCCGCATATCGCGGCTTCGGCGCTGTGACTGGCCAAAGCCGCGATGACGTCACTCCCGAGCATGCGCGCGGGTGCCAACACTTACAGCTTCCCATCACGGCTTCTTCACTCTCTCAGTGCGCCTGTACATTACCAACCAAGCCGCTCTGTTCATTCCTCCCAAGACCTCCTGCTCTTTGGCCCCCTTGTCACCTCCTCCCATGCTCGCCTCCAGAGCTTCTCCCTTCCTATGGATCTCCATACCCCAATGTGTCCGATTGTCCCCTAATCTATCCATCTTTAAAGGATCCCTTTAAAACCCTTCTCTTTAAAGAAGCCTATCCTGCGTCTAACTGATATACTGTGTTTTCACTTTCTCCCTCAGCCAATCCCCCACCGTTATTACCTTTTTGTATCACTTGTCCCTCCCTCTTAGATGGTAAGCTCTAACGAGCCGGGCCCTCCGATTCCTCCTGTACCAAATTGTAATGTAACTGTAATGTCTCTGCCTTCATTTTGTTAAGCGCGGTGCAAACTGACGCTATATAAATCCTGTATAATAAAATTATGAGTATAAAGTACCGTATATACTCGAGTATAAGCCGAGTTTTTCAGCACATTTTTTTTGTGTGCTGAAAATGCCCCCCTCGGCTTATACTCGGGTCACCTTTTTTGCGCCTGATCTCCCGGACTTTGGGGACCTGGTACTGGCCGGCCGTAGGTCCCCTGGACCCCAAACTTGGCACACATGTAGCCCCCCTCTTTATCTATAAGTGTGCAAAGTTTTTTCGTCTGGGGGACCTACGGCCGGGGAGCACCGATTTTTTTTTTTTTTTTTTTTTTTTTTTTTTTAAAGCCGGGTACCCCTTCCATAGACTCCCATGTTAAACGTCAGTCTAGTCATGGGCACAGTGAGGTATGGGCACAGTGAGACAGGCACATGGAAACAGTGAGGCACAGTGAGACATGCACATGGCAACAGTGAGGCACAGTGAGGCATGCAAATGGACACACTAGGCTTATACTCGAGTCAATACGTTTTCCCATTTTTATTTTTTTTTGTGGTAAAATTAGATGCCTCGGCTTATATTCGGGTCGGCTTATACTCGAGTATATCTTTATATTGTTAGATGGAATGGAGAAAAAAAAAGACATATACCAAGCGTGTTCATGGAAACACAATCCTCAACATACGGCAGATCCAGAAGAAGGCAGAAAACTCATATTGAGTTTGGCCCAGTTTTCTCCCACAAGGATAATAGATTTCCTTCATTACTTTATAAGGCAATCTTCTTACTCCCCATATTAACATTTGTAAGTTTTTTTTTTTTGTTTTTTTTTTCCCTACAAATATTATTAGTCATGTATATTTTTACCACAGTCTTATTATAAAAGTAGTCAAGTGGACCAAGTTCTTGTGGAAGACATTTTAACAGCTCCTACAAAAAGAATCCTTTCCATATACAGAAGTATACTTTTTTTTCTTCAATTAACCACTTCAGCCCCGGAAGAATTTACCCCCTTCCTGACCAGAGCAGTTTTTACGATTCGGCACTGCGTCGCTTTAACTGACAATTGCGCGGTCGTGCGACGTGGCTCCCAAACAAAATTGACTTCCTTTTTTTCCCCCCACAAATAGAGATTTCTTTTGGTGGTATTTGATCACCTCTGCGGTTTTTATTTTTTGTGCTATAAACAAAAAAAAGCAACAATTTTGAAAAAAAAAAACAATCATTTTTTACTTTGTGCTATAATAAATATTTCCAAAAAATATATAAAAACATAATAATAATAATTTCCTCAGTTTAGGCCGATACGTATTCTTCTACATATTTTTGGTAAAAAAAAAATCGCAATAAGTTTTTATTGATTGGTTTGCGCAAAAGTTATAGCGTCTACAAAATAGGGGGTAGTTTTATGGCATTTTTGTTGTTTTTATTTATTTTTATCAGTAATGGCGGCGATCAGCTATTTTTATCGTGACTGCGACATTATGGCGGACACATCGGACACTATTTTGAGACCATTGTCATTTTTACAGCGATTAGAGCTATAAAAATGCACTGATTACTGTGTAAATGACACTGGCAGGGAAGGGGTTAACCACTAGGGGGCGATCAAGGGGGTTAAGTGTCTCCTAGGGAGTGAACTGTGTGGGGGCGTGGCTACCTGTGACATGACACTGATCACTGCTCCCGGGGGAGCAAAAGATCACTGTCATGTCACTAGGCAGAACAGGGAAATGGCCTGTTTACATAGGCATCTCCCCGTTCTGCCGCTCCGTGACAAGAGCGCAGGACACAGGCGGACATCGAGTCCGCGGGTCCCATGGGCACGGTCACGGAGCACGCGGCAGGGGCGTGCCATTCTGCTGACGTATATGTACAGGCGGTGGTCGGCAAGCGGTTAATCATGTACTGAAGTTTTATGTGTGGCCCCTTAGTGATGTCAGAGGGCACATTTGACAATTCCTATATCTAGTCCCCCCTCATCATATGAATAGTACATCTTCAATATAACGTCATGTTCCCAACAAATGAGGAGGAGATACTGTACATCATATGAAAGGTCCACCTCCATTCCTCAATATAACGTCATGTTCCCAACAAATGAGGAGGAGATACTGTACATCATATGAAAGGTCCACCTCCATTCCTCAATATAACGTCATGTTCCCAACAAATGAGGAGGAGATACTGTACACCATATGAAAGGTCCATCTCCATTTCTCAATATAACGTCATGTTCCCAACAAATGAGGGGGAGATACTGTACATCATATGAAAGGTCCATCTCCATTCCTCAATATAACGTCATGTTCCCAACAAATGAGGGGGAGATACTGTACATCATATGAAAGGTCCATCTCCATTCCTCAATATAACGTCATGTTCCCAACAAATGAGGGGGAGATACTGTACATCATATGAAAGGTCCATCTCCATTCCTCAATATAATGTCATGTTCCCAACAAATGAGGAAGAGATCCTGTACATCATATGAAAGGTCCATCTCCATTCCTCAATATAACGTCATGTTCCCAACAAATGAGGAGGAGATACTGTACATCATATGAAAGGTCCATCTCCATTCCTCAATATAACGTCATGTTCCCAAGAAATGAGGAGGAGATACTGTACACCATATGAAAGGTCCATCTCCATTCCTCAATATAACGTCATGTTCCCAAGAAATGAGGAGGAGATACTGTACACCATATGAGAGGTCCATCTCCATTCCTCAATATAACGTCATGTTCCCAAGAAATGAGGAGGAGATACTGTACACCATATGAAAGGTCCATCTCCATTCCTCAATATAACGTCATGTTCCCAACAAATGAGGAGGAGATACTGTACACCATATGAAAGGTCCATCTCCATTCCTCAATATAACGTCATGTTCCCAAGAAATGAGGAGGAGATACTGTACACCATATGAAAGGTCCATCTCCATTCCTCAATATAACGTCATGTTCCCAAGAAATGAGGAGGAGATACTGTACACCATATGAAAGGTCCATCTCCATTCCTCAATATAACGTCATGTTCCCAACAAATGAGGAGGAGATACTGTACACCATATGAAAGGTCCATCTCCATTCCTCAATATAACGTCATGTTCCCAAGAAATGAGGAGGAGATACTGTACACCATATGAGAGGTCCATCTCCATTCCTCAATATAACGTCATGTTCCCAAGAAATGAGGAGGAGATACTGTACACCATATGAAAGGTCCATCTCCATTCCTCAATATAACGTCATGTTCCCAACAAATGAGGGGGAGATACTGTACACCATATGAAAGGTCCATCTCCATTCCTCAATATAACGTCATGTTCCCAACAAATGAGGAGGAGATACTGTACACCATATGAAAGGTCCATCTCCATTCCTCAATATAACGTCATGTTCCCAACAAATGAGGGGGAGATACTGTACACCATATGAAAGGTCCATCTCCATTCCTCAATATAACGTCATGTTCCCAACAAATGAGGAGGAGATACTGTACACCATATGAAAGGTCCATCTCCATTCCTCAATATAACGTCATGTTCCCAACAAATGAGGAGGAGATACTGTACACCATATGAAAGGTCCATCTCCATTCCTCAATATAACGTCATGTTCCCAACAAATGAGGAGGAGATACTGTACACCATATGAAAGGTCCATCTCCATTCCTCAATATAACGTCATGTTCCCAACAAATGAGGAGGAGATACTGTACATCATATGAAAGGTCCATCTCCATTCCTCAATATAACGTCATGAATCTGCAGTAATGTTTCATGCCCTGTCTGTTCCTAACACATGAGGAGGAGATACTGACCAATGATAGCGATCACATGATACCCCAGACTCCTGAATGTAAGACTTGTGAAATATTTTACATTTTGCTTTTTAATTTGTTTACAGATGGACGCTTTATTTTGAATATCTCGGAGGGGGATCCACTTTTTTCTGTAGTTTTGAAGGCAGAAGATGATGACATCACACAATGTTCTCCAGGAGAAGATCCCATTATTCCAACCGCACATCACAGACCTCACCATCTGGAGAGATCAATGCATCCCTCTAATCCTGAGGAACCTTCTGATGAATCCCACACTATGACATCACATGTCCATCTGAGATCTCACAGTGCCGATCGCTCAACACATCCATCCAATCCCGAGGAGTCTTCGTTGGGCCACACAGGAGAACATTCATGGTCACTATTAGGTTGTGATAAATATCACCCTAATAACAGCGTGCTGCCTACACAGCAGAAACCTCCCTCAGGCGCACGTCGTTTTCCATGTTCAGTGTGCGGGAAATTCTTCCCTAGTAAAGGGCACCTTCTTATACACCAGAGGGTTCACACGGGTGAGCGTCCCTTTTCGTGTTCGGAGTGCGGGAAAAGTTTCACTCGGAAACACCACATTCTTATCCACCAGAGAATCCACACAGGTGACCGTCCTTACTCGTGTTCAGAGTGCGGGAAATGTTTCTCTGAAAAGGGAAGACTTCTTAAACACCAGAAAAGTCACACGGGCGAGCGTCCTTTTTCATGTTCAGAGTGCGGGAAACGTTTCATTCAGAAATCGTGCCTTAATAGACACCAAGAAGTTCACACGAATGAGCGTCTTTTTTCGTGTTCGGAGTGTGGGAAAAGTTTTGCTTCGGTAAGGCAGCTCCTTTTACACCAGAAAATTCACACAGGGGTGCGTCCTCATGCCTGCTCGGAGTGCGGGAAAAATTTCATTGAGAAAGGAGACCTTATCATACACCAGAGAATTCACACAGGCGAGCGGCCTTATTCATGTTCAGAGTGCGGGAAATGTTTCCCTAAGAAAGGAAGTCTACGCCAACACCAGAGAATTCACACAGGTGAGCGCCCCCACCAATGTTCACATTGCGGGAAATGTTTCAAGCAGAAATATGAACTCACTGCACACCAGATAATTCACATGGACGAGCGTCCCTTTTCATGTTCAGAGTGCGGGAAAGGTTTCAATCGGCAAAGGGACCTCGTTGTTCACCAGAGAAATCACGTGGGCGCCTATTCATGTACAGAGTGTGGGAAACTTTTCCCTGAGGAAGCAAGCCTAATTAAACATCAGCGATGGCACACGGGCGAGTGTCCTTTTTTGTGTTCACAGTGCGGGAAATCTTTCAAGCAAAAAGATTCCTTTCTTGCGCACCAGAGAATACACACGGGCGAGCGCCCTTTCACATGTACTGAGTGCGGGAAAAGTTTCATTCATAGTGGAAGCCTGGCTAATCACCAGAAAATTCACACAAGCGAGCGTCCTTTTTCATGCACAGAGTGCGGGAAAGGTTTCATTCACAAGGTAGACCTGATTAAACATCAGAGAGTTCACACAGGTGAGCGCCCTTATCGATGTCAAGAGTGCGGGAAATGCTTCAAATTCCAAGGAAATCTAATTACACATCGGAAAATGCACACCAGCTAACACTGTTGACAATGATATAGAGGTCTTTTTTTTACCAATTGGAAACGTTTGGTACATAGAACAATTGTAGTATATAATAAAAATTAAAAAAAAATCTTTAAACCTTTTATTGTTTGTTTTATTTTTTATTAAATATTTTGCACACATTAAAATTACGTAAAGTTGTCAATAAGGTATTTCTAACACACATCATAGACATACTTATAATTACACCCCAAAACACGTTCTGCTTCTCATCCTGAGTATGGGGATACCAGATATGTAAGACTTTTTCACAGCCTAGATCCATAAAGCGGCCCAAAATCCAAGGAGCACCTTTGGGCTTTCAAGGAGCATAAACTACGCATCTAATTTCCTGACTCTACCTATTACATTTTTGGAGGCCCTGGAGCATCAGGACAGTGGAAACGCCCACAAAATGACCCTATTTTGGAAATCAAACACTCCAAGGTATTTTCTGAAAGGTATACTGAGTCTTTTGAAAATTTTCATTTTTTGCCACAAGTTTTTTGGAGAAATGCAGGAAAGAAAATGAAAATGTATTTTTTTGTTTACTAAAAGTTGTCAATTAATAGGATATTTCTCACACACATCATAGGCATACTTAGAATTACACCCCAAAACACATTCTTTTATGCCCCTCGAGTATGGGGATACCACATATACAGTGGAACCTCGGATTGCGAGTAACGCGGTTAACGAGCGTTTCGCAATACGAGTGTAACGGCACCCCAAAGTATGAAAGGGGTTAACGCCGTTTAGGATATTCTCTCTCCTAACACACATCCGCTGGCGACACTCCACAGTCAGGCGACTGCTTCCCATAGGAATAATTCTTCCAGAAACACGAGACAAACGCTCTGTATATTTCCAACTGGTCTGAGCCCCTTTATTGAGACAAGACAAACCCTTATATACACTAAATAAATACTGTAGTCCAAATGAACAACTCCACCCACAACATCACACAATGGTTACATAACGAGCTCCCAATACACATCTGACATGTGTTAGCAGACAACAGGTGAGTTCATTAGCTAATCCCTTTAGATCTTAAATTACTATGCATAACCTTTATGTTCCCCAGCCTGTCTGCTAATTTACAATACCCACAATTACAGAGTTAATTATCACACCCCACAATGAAAAGATCTTTTAGAAGCTAGTCTGGATTCATTAACATTACACAGGCATCCAGGTGATTGGAGTTGAAGCATCTTTCAATTAACCTGTTGAGTTCAGGATCAACAAACAGTAAATATTGTGGATTAATATTACAGACCCATTTTAAAGCAATCCAAGACATATTCTCAATGTCCATTATTTCCTGGCTCACCTTGTGCCCAAAGTGACCCCTGTCACAACAAGCACTGTATTTAAAAAAATAGTGACTCGGTTTGTGAGTGTTGTCTCGCAAAACAAGCACGATTCAGACCAAAGCGGTGTGCGATACCGCTTTTGGCCTGAGGTGGGGGGGCGCCGGAGCAGAGCCGAAAGTCACCAATTTCAGCTGATCGGCGCTGTTCGGAAATGCACGGAAAGGCCCGAGGACCTGCACCTTCACAAAGGCATTCAAGGCCTTGAGGTCCAGGATTGGCCGGACCCCGTCCTTTTTCGGGACAACGAACAGATTCGAGTAGAACCCCTGAAACCTCTCCTGTGAAGGTACCGGCACAATTACTCCGCACCTGAGCAAATCCTGTACAGCCCCCAAGAGGGCCGCCCGACGGGCAGGAAGGAGAGGGAGATTTGAGGGGAAGAATCTGTCTGGGGGCCATGAACAGAACTCTATCCTGTACCCTGAGGTGACCACCTCGCACACCCACCGGTCGGAGATCCGGGAGGTCCACCGATCCGTGAACCTGCAAAGTCGTCCCCCCACCCCAGAGTCGGGTGGGGGAAAAACTTAATGCGGTGGCGGGCTTGGGAGCCGGCTTGTGCGGCTTACGCACCCAGGGACTTTTTTTTACCAATTGGAAACGTTTGGTACATAGAGCAATTGTAGTATACAATAAAAAAAAAAAAAATCTTTAAACCTTTTGTTGTTTTTTTTTTTATTAAATATTTTGCACACATTAAAATTACGCAAAGTTGTCGATAAGATATTTCTAACACACATCATAGACATACTTATAATTACACCCCAAAACACGTTCTGCTTCTCATCCTGAGTATGGGGATACCAGATATGTAAGACTTTTTCACAGCCTAGATCCATAAAACGGCCCAAAATCCAAGGAGCACCTTTGGGCTTTCAAGGAGCATAAACTACGCATCTAATTTCCTGACTCTACCTATTACATTTTTGGAGGCCCTGGAGCATCAGGACAGTGGAAACACCCACAAAATGACCCTATTTTGCAAACCCAGGGACGCTTCTGTCCACCAGCTGCACTGTTGTCAGTCTGGGAGGGCTTACCCGTGGATTCTGACTGACGAAAACAAACCTTTCTTGCTGGAAAGGAGGGGCCCAGCCTACGGCGGGGCTCATTTCCCTTAGTAGTCTGAGTAGTCTGAGGAAGGAGGGTGCTCTTACCCCCTGTGACATCCTTAATGATGTCATCCAGGGCAGCACCAAACAGTCTACCGCCCTTAAAGGGCAATCAGCCAGGAGCTTCTTGGAGGCTAGGTCAGCCGACCAGCATTTCAACCAGATAAGACGACGCAACACCACTGCAGAGATAGAGGCCCCAGATATTAAGGGGTCCGCGTCCAAAGTGGCATCGCACACATACACCAGACCCTGCACAAGTTGGTGGGTCAGGGCAATGGTATCTGGAGGGAGATCATGCTCTGGTGCAAAATCTTTGCCCATTCCGTGAGTGTCTGAGACACAAGGGTTGCCGCTACGACAGGACGTAATTCGGATTCCAAGAAGGCAAACATAGTTCTGCTCACCACTTCTGACCTCCTGTCAGTGGGATCCTTAAATGCAGGAGTCCCCTCCATCTGGAGAGTGGTAGCCTTATTCAAACGGGCGAACGGGGGGGAGGCCCACTTTTTAACCAGGGCCTCCTCAAAGGGGTACCTAATAGATAGATGCCGCGGGACCATCAAAGTCTTCTGCGGCTTTTCCCAAACCTGATCAATGAACCTATCAAAGAAAGGCGTATATGGAAAAACCTTTTTAAAAGGCATGGCCTTAAAGCAGGGGTCTCAAACTGGTGGCCCTCCAGCTGTTGCGAAACTACAAGTCCCATGAGGCATTGCAAGGCTGACAGTTACAAGCATGACTCCTACAGGCACAGGCATGATGGGACTTGTAGTTTTGCAACAGCTGGAGGGCCGCCAGTTTGAGACCCTTGCCTTAAAGGAAACAAAGGAGACAGCCTCCACCTGAGGTTCCGCAGCCGCAGCATCCAGCTTGAGAGTGTCCCTCACAGCATCAATGAGTTCACTTACAAGCGCCCTGTCATTTACTGACTCAGAACTGGAGTCTTCCTCACAAGGAATGTCCTGTTCAAACACATCAAAATATTCAGAGCTAGGGTCCTGAGCAGCAGCAGCTAGGCCCATATCTGAATCAGAGCACTCCCTATGTGGAGATTGTGTTAGGAGAGTGCGCTTTATAGCTCCCTTGCGCTCGCACACCGCTTCCATCCTGACAAGAAATGTTTCCAGGACTGCCGACAACTGGTCCAAGGGGACCGCAGGTGCTGGAGCACTGCCTGTTACCTCTGACAAGAGTGGGGAAGCAGGTGAACCAGACTCCATAATTCACCACCCTCTGAGACCTTAATGCACAAAGTGAATAAAAGTCCACCCACTGGCTGCGCTGACTGAGGAGGGGAAACCCGAAGGACTCGCCAACCCGGAGAGGAGCGCTCAGCCGCGAGGAGATTCGCGCCGCTCCAGCAGCGATAGAGGCCAAAGTAAAGTGAAAAGCGCGCGCGGCTTCAAACAAATGGCCGACGACCGAGTGTAACTGCGCCATTGATCCGCGGCAAGATGGCCACCGTGTATACAGTAAAACACTACAGACAAGGTGCCGAATGGCGCCCAGGCCCAACACACACAAAAAATCCCCCAGCTCCATGCAAACAGTCCTGAGCCCCACCGCCTGGCCAGAGTGACCCCCACACAGCACAGCGCCAGAGTAAGGTGCAGAGAGCAGCATAACAAGGGGGAGACAGGGAAAATCCCCCATACAGAGAAAACATACAGCATGTACTCACCTGCAAGCAGGAGAGATTACTTACCCATCCCAGAGGGACCCACTGGTGTGTTTCTGACAGACCTAACACAGTGCGGTACTGAGTAGCTGTCGGCCCGGTCCACCGCAAAAGATACAGCAGGCACTGTTCAATCTTGTGAGGACCGCGGAGCATAAAAGCTCACCCACCACCCCTGGAGTCGCGGGGCAAGTCATGAACTGAGTCTCACACACACACGGCGAGGATCAGCACGCTCAATGGTCGGGCAGGGAAGACTACGAGGATACCTTGTACCCAACCTGTTGCCCAGCCGACAGTTGATTGAAGTCTCAAAAATAAAATTCTCAAAGGAGTAAAAATCTTCCAGGAGACCTCCTGAGAAAGCCACGTCTTCTCCTCTGCTAGGCAGAAAAAAACTGAGGCTGCTGACTGCAGGTAGGAGGGTTATGTCCGGAGGGACCGCCCCCTGGGCGGGGCTGTTCAGCTCTGTTTTTTTAGAATGTATGTTATAACATCTAACATTCTGCCTAGATCTTCTCCTGCAAGCAGGGACATATACCCACGTGTTACAGTTTGAAGAGGCTGTGTCAGTCCATGGACGATAAGAGAAATGTTTTTGGAAAAAGCAGGAAAGAAAATGTATTTTGTTTTACGCAAAGTTGTCAATTAATAAGATATTTCTTACACACATCATAGACATACTTAGAATTACACCCCAAAACACATTCTGCTACTCCTCCTGAGTATGAGGAACCTGCATGTGTGAGACTTTTTTCACAGCCTAGCCACATAGAGAGACCCAAAATCCAAGGAGTACCTTCAGGGGTTCGAGGAGCATAAACTACGCATCTAATTTCCTGACTTTACCTATCATATTCTGGGAGGCCCTGGAGCATCAGGACAGGAGAAACACCCACAAAATGACCCAATTTTGGAAAGCAAATACTGCAAGGTATTTTCTGAATGGCATGGCCAGTCTTTTGAAGATTTCATTTTTTTGCCACAAGTTTTTGGATAAAACAGAAAGAAAATTTAAATTATATTTTTTACACAAAGTTGTTACTTATTTCTTACACACATCATGGGCATATTTAGAATTACACCCCAAAACGAATTCTGCTACTCCAAAGTATGATGACACCACGTTTGGGATCTTTTCACTGTTTGGACTGATTATGTACCGGGCATTGTATCTTCTGCATCACACAAATCAAAAAATTGTATCAAAACCAATGTAGTGTAAAGGTTTGCCTCTATAGGAAAGGATCAGGGAATGTAGCTTAGTGTAGCGTCACCTATAGTAGTCCCAGTTCCTATAAGCCATCAAAGTCTAGCCTACTAGTTTGTGGTTGCCCCCAGGCAGTGCCAGGACAAGATCATCTAGAGCCAGGGGCGAACATGCAAAACTGCGCCCCCCCCCCAAGATGTATGAGCATAATGTGTCAGCAAACCCCCCCCAAAAAAATTAGGACTAATCTGCAAGCTTTCCCTAGAAGCATAAGATCCACCTCCTCCCAGTAAAAATCTGCTTCCTCTGTAAAAATCATACCAGCACAAATCCCCACCCCCCAAATATATCACCCGTAGCACAAATCCTCTACCCTTCTACATCCCCCCAAAAATGTCCCCTCCTAGCACAAATACCCCCATTCATCCCTATTAGCACAAAGCACCCCCAAAGATTTTTCCCCACCTAGCACAATTCCCCCCACCCCCCTACCATATCTTCACTTCTAGCCGAAATCTTCTTTCCCTATCCCCCCCCTCCTAATACAAATACCCCTAAAACACCAATCCTAGTACACACAACCTCCCAAATTCTCCCTTCCTAGAACAATTCTTATGCCCTGCTGCCCCCCAAATTCCTCCTCCAAAGTTAAATCCCCTCTATCTTTTTGTGGCACTCCAATCTCAAATGATACCACAGTGCCCAGGGCAATCGTCCCTCCTGCCCACCCCTTGTCCTGACCCTGCCCCCAGGAATACCGTGTTCACTGGCCAGGAAGTACAGGAGGCTGAAGAAAGGAAGAACACAAGAGTTCCCGTGGTTGCAGGCGTGCATTAATCCGCAGGGGATGGGGACCGGTGTCTCACAGGTATGTAGTTAGTGGGATGGGCAGATGGGTCCGTTTAGGCCGCAAGCAGAGACATGGTCGGCAATGGATGGGTCCAGGCAACAGGCAGAAACGTAGTCAATGAACAGGCCAAGGTTAGTACAGGCAGAAGCAACACTGCACATGTGTGGCGGTGATCAGGAACACTGATTCTAGCTACACTAGCCTGGCAACACTGTGGCTGGTGTGGTGGTAATCGGAGAATGGTGACTATCTGCACTATTAGGGCTCGTTTACACATGAGGTTGGGGCGGTTGAGCCACAGTTGTTCCACTTGGGTGTTCTGAGCCATGATGGTTGCAAGCTCAACTATTTCCCCCTGTCTTCTAGTGAGTTATAGAATGTAGTGGGTTAGAAGAGGGAAACCCTGGGCTGAATATTCATACAGCCTCAGCCAATCCCTGGTCAAGGGGATGACCAGCAGGGGGTTGAGGGTGTGCATGAATAGTCTGGGGACTGGAAACAGAGGGGTCCTTGTCCTGGCGGTGAAGACCCAACCAGTGTTAATTTCCATGCCGAAAATATTTTCGTCATAGTTTTCCTCAGTTGTAGGTTTTCAGTGATTAAACTAAAGGAAAATAAAAATTTAGAATTAGGTCAATTGACGAAAACTATGATGAAAATCAATTACAATTTTTACCAATGAAAAAAACCAGAACGAAAATGTAAGGGAGGGATGTTTACCTGAACTTCCAATTTCCTCGGAGCTCCGCCTGTCTGTTAAAGCCCCAGTCCCCTGACTCTATCGGTAAGCTGTATTGGCTGACAGAGACACAGGCTCCCACTGTCTACCTGCTTGGAAGTTCTGGAACAATGTCCTGCAGACTGTCCAGTTCTCTGCCTTGTGCACTCCCTCACCCCCATTTACTTCCCCATTCCCACTTGCAGGCCACCTCCCCATCCCCAAAGTATAATGCACTCTGCCCTGCGCACTCTCTCACCCTCATTTACTTCCCTTCCCCCACTTGCAGGTCACCTCCCCATCCCCAAAGTATTATGCACCATGCTCTGTGCTCTCCCTCACCTCCATTTACTTCCCCATCCCCACTTTCAGGTCACCTCCCTATCCCCAAAGTATAATACACCCTGCTCTGTGCACTCCCTCACCCCATTTACTTCCCCATCCCCATTTTCAGGTCACTTCTTGATCTTCAAAGTATAATGCACCCTGACCTGTGCCATCCATCACCCATATTTACTTCCCCATGCCCTCTTGCAGGTCACCTCCTCATCCCCAAAGTTTAATACACCCTGCTCTGTGCACTCCCTCACCCCCATTTACTTTCCCATCACCACTTTCAGGTCACCTCCCTATCCCCGAAGTATAATACACCCTGCTCTGTGCACTCCCTCACCCCCCATTTACTTCCCCATCCCCACTTTCAGGTCACCTCCCTATCCCCAAAGTATAATACACCCTGCTCTGTGCACTCCCTCACCCCCATTTACTTCCCCATCCCCACTTTCAGGTCACCTCCCTATCCCCAAAGTATAATGCACCCTGCTCTGTGCACTCCCTCGCCCTCATTTCCTTCCCCATTCCCACTTGCAGGTCACCTCCCCATCCCCAAAGTATAATGCACCCTGTCCTGTGCTTACCCTCACTCCCATTTACTTCCTCATTCCCACTTGCAGGTCACCTCCCCAAACCCCAAAGTATAATGCACCCTGCCCTGTGCCATCCCTCACCCCCATTTACTTCCTCGTCCCCACTTTCAGGTCACTTCCCCATCCCCAAAGTATAATGCACCCTGCCCTGTGCTCTCCCTCACTCCCATTTACTTCCCCATCCCCATTTTAAGGTCACCTCCCCATCCCCGAAAAGTAAACTGCACACTTGCATTTTTCTAAATCTACTAAAATGTACTGGAGATTTTAGTCGACTAAAATACGACTAAAACTAAAATGGCATTTTAGTCAAAAGACTATGACTAAATTTGACATCAAAATTAACACTGGAACAAACCTAAAGGGCTGCTGTCCTTCTGGGCAGATTAGCTAAAGATTGCAGGCATTTCAACGTAGTTCCAGCTCAGGGAGAGCTGGGGGGCCTACTTCTAAAGCTGCCGAGAGCAATTTGGAGGAAGTCTGCTGAGGACCTGGCCTGAAGGCTCATAATGCATGATATGGCTAGTACTGGAAGAAGGCATCCACGTACACAGTGAGACAGTAGGTAGAAGCTTGAGAGAGAGAAATCCTAGAGACTGTTGTTTCTGAACCCTGGGAGAGACTGTTCCAGTTGCTGGCTTTGGGGTGCTTCTATAGTGGGAGACCCCTGAGAAGTATGTCCACTATCTCTTATCACAAGAGGTCCACCCTGAAGTGTTAGCTACTACCAAAGGGTGTCCTCTATTTCAGTTTGCACTAAATCTGGAGTATCCCAAGGCTCACCAAAAACCCGAACCAAGTTCTTCGAGCAATAAATTAGAAAAGGACCTCACTGCCTGGTTATTGTGTTGAGAGACTGGGAATGCTGAATGCCTGGCTGCTGTGTACCCAATTGGTAATAGATCTCGGAGCAAACAGCGGGACCCGCCAAGGGTCTGTGCACTACACTTACTAATCGTAAAACCACTCTGTGTACCAAACCACTCCATTTTACTGTGCAACTCTCCCTTCACCTCCGAGAACTCACCAGAGAGTTTTGACCACTTATTACAGCAAGTGGGTGTCATGGGATGTTTCCACTGTGGCTCCACCAACTCACTTTATAACCTCATATCAGGCGGATAGAGGAAAGATCCACATTGCAAAAAACATTTATTTAAAATCAATAGACAAAATTAAAATGCAAACTCACATGTTAAAGTGCATTTGCCAAACTAAAGCATCCAATCCTCTTGGCTAGCGGCTCCGCTGTCCGTCCAGCTTTGTGGATTGAGCCTAATATTGTGTATTGTAATTACCAGTTTGCTTTTCATTCTATAGTCTCATATTTCTAAATGTAGCGCCCTGCTCCTGTTGGGTAGGCGCTATGTGTTAAATTTAGTTGTCTGAGCTGTAGTTCAGCTCAGAAGGATTGTGCTAAATTGTTGGCTCTGTTTCAGTTCAGCTGGGTTGCACGTTTTCCACTTGACAGTAGGTGTCACTGTCACCACAGGTCAAGGTTGCAAATGCAAAAGGCTGAATGTATTGGGTATTCTTTTCCCAGAAGTGGCTCAGGGGGCGTGGTCAACCCGCTGTGCATTCTGGGGAGGAGTACTTAAGGGACAGAGGCCGCTCTATCGGGGTTCGTTGCCGGGGTTTGTTTGCCGGATCCTGACCTGAGGGCCCTCCTGGCCTCAGGGATGTGCAAGCCATTGTCGGCCTTGGGGCCTGCTGGCCCGAGGCTCTGCAACTGAGAGTAGGCCCAGGAGTTTCTGGGGCCTACTAGTCCAGGGATGGTCCTACGCAGTCTTGCCTGCGGGAAGAAGCGGAAAAATTGGAGACTCAATTGAAGGACGCATCCTGGCCAATTTACCTCACGGTGCTGCTGGCTGGCTGAAAGATTCTGGCACAGTGAGCTGTGTACTTTCTGAAGGAACTTTTGCAAAGTGTCAGTGTGGTTGCACGATCTTGTCGCGGAATATTGAGAAACGACTCAACGACACTCATCAAGTCTGTGGCAGAGACTTTGAACGAGCTTCTCACCGGTTGCTAGGCCAGTGAGAGTAGGTCTATCCGGTGGTTGCTGAATCCATTGTGGAACCGATTTGTCCTCTGGATCTAAGATTGTGCCTGATCCGCAAAGCAAGGTACCTGAACCTCCCCTATCCCTCTACCCCTCTGTTGGAACTGTTAACTAAAACTCTTGAAGAAAAAGTAACCAGGTGTTGGTGTGTACATTCATGAAAGCTCTTCAAGAGGGACCCCTAAGACGAGTGTGGTGAACAGAAAAAGGTAACGGCAGGCCCAAATTTAAACCAGAGGCCCCTTCGGGGGTATTGCTACATAAATATTAAAACTCTTATCAAATTGTTGTTTTTTGTTTCATTCTTTTATTGTCTGGATTTGATGTGAGGTATAATCTGTGTGTGTAATCATCGATGTAACCTGATAGAAGAATGGAACCCGAGACAAAGGGCAAAACGATGGAACGTAACGTAGACTGCAGTATTTATATTTAACACAAGGTGATGATACATGTATTGTCAGTGGAACACAAAGACAGGAAGTGATGTCAGGTACAGACAGGAAGTGATGTCAGGTACAGACAGGAAGTGATGTTGGAGTATAAACAGGAAAAACCGAGTGAGAGGTGAGTCGGGAGGAAGTAGAGAGGAGACATTGCTGGAACTGGCAAGAGAAGAGGTAAGATATTATTTTATATTTACACCTAGTACCCCTCCCCGTCGTGTCCGTCCTCTTCCACCATAGTCACTGTGATGTGTATGTAGCAACCAGCCCTCTTTCTCCACTGTCCTTGGCTCGCTCACAGGAAAAAAAGGCACACAGTCCCCACCATGCCCGTACCCCCTGGGTTGCAGAGGTTAAGCACACTTGTTTTCACTTATGGGTTTTGCAGCAGGGTTCCCCTCAAAGTTGGTTTCCGTCCCTAGAATGTAAGGACAAAGTCTCTATACCCCAAGTAACTCCAAGGTCCACACCAGTGTCAACTCCAACGTACAGTTTATTTCTTATGCATGAACAAACACAAAGTTGAGGAAAAGAGAGAAAGGTGTTAGGAAGACAGATCAATTCAGGCACTCTTGTTTCTTCGCCACTCGATCCCGAGTGGGTATAGCTCACCCGGATAGTCACCCAAAGGCACGAGCAGCCGGTGTGTAACTCTAACAGTCTATTAGATTCCCTAATGGATGCGTTCAGGAGATCCTCTGCCACAGAATCTATAGTGTCCCCAACCTCCTAATGGTCCCGTTGTTTAGATCCCTGTTTTCGGATGGATCCCTCCAGAGAGTTACTGGGCCCCTTCCTTCACTGTGATCTCTCACCAGTCCTTCGGAACGGTCCTCCCCCAGTCTCCTCTTCCAGAAACGGGTCCCCTCGCAAGGCGGCACCCTGGGATTCCTCCTCCAGTGGGCTCCAGCTAAAGGTGCTGGGCCCAGGGCTGAAGTTGCAGTCCCAGGACTAAAGGTGCATGGGACTGAAGCGCACGTGGCCCCATAGCCTGGAGGGCCATGCACTTGAACCGTAGGTTCTCCCTCCGGGCATAGGCCCCTGGGTATTGCTCCCTCTCCAATGGCGTCTGCCCTTTTTGTACCCTCTCTCGGCATGCACAGCAGGTAGACCACACCCACTGCATGGCTGCCGAAAGAGGACACCAAATCACTGCTCCATCACCTGTGGTTCAACCCTGAGTACAAGTGACAGCGCCACCCATACTTCTTAGGGGAACTGCACACCAGATAAAATAGCAGCAAGGCAGAGTCCAGCAAATTTAAAGATTTGAGCCAACTACCACTCGAATCACCCCTAAATTTAGTATAGCAATCCTTAAATTTAGGACCCCCCCTACATGTATTATGGTTTATAGACCAGATATATCCTCTATATAGAACCATTTATCCAACTGTCCATCCAGAGCCTCTGGTTTATAGACCGGATACATCCTAAATATAGAACTATTTATCCAACTGTCCATCCAGAGCCTCTGGTTTATAGAACAGAGACATTCTAAATATAGAACCATTTATCCAACTGTCCATCCAGAGCCTCTGGTTTATAGACCGGATACATCCTAAATGTAGAACCATTTATCCAACTGTCCATCTAGAGCCTCTGGTTTATAGACAGGATACATCCTAAATATAGAACCATTTATCCAACTGTCCATCCAGAGCCTCTGGTTTATAGACCAGATACATCCTAAATATAGAGCCAATTATCCAACTGTCCATCCAGAGCCTCTGGTTTATAGACCAGATACATCCTAAATATAGAGCCATTTATCCAACTGTCCATCCAGAGCCTCTGGTTTATAGTCCAGATACATCCTAAATATAGAGCCATTTATCCAACTGTCCATCCAGAGCCTCTGGTTTATAGACCAGATATATCCTATATATAGAACCAATTTATCCAACTGTCCATCCAGAGCCTCTGGTTTATAGACCAGATACATCCTAAATATAGAGCCAATTATCCAACTGTCCATCCAGAGCCTCTGGTTTATAGACCAGATACATCCTAAATATAGAGCCAATTATCCAAATCACATAACCACATAGATAAGGTGTTAAATTCTAGCAGGTAGGTAAGGAAAATTCTGGGAGGTCACATGACATCACTCTTTTTTATAGTAATAAAACACAGACCTGACCAGAAAGGTGAGAAGTCATCAAGAGGACATCTGGGCAGTTAAAAACCAACAGCCAATCCCATGATCCATATTTAGAAGGACACCAGGATCTCTACAAGGACTTCATGATGGAGAATCAGCCGCCCCTCACATCACCGGGTAAGAGGAGACTTTATTGTAAAGGAGAGAGCAGTACGGAGGCTCCACCTAGATCCCCCATCATCTGATAAACACATAGAAACAATGTATTCAGTCAGTGTGTGTGTTTCCTACAGATGGATCCAGTAATGGGAACCCACCAGAGAGATGTCCCCGTCCTCTGTATTCCTGGGATTCCACACAGGAAGGTCACACCATCCCCAACCATCATCAGGTAGGTGGAGTTCTGAGCATCTATGACTTAAAATTAATTCTAAATGGTATGAGATAATCATCTCTGAGGTCTCCGGGGATTAGTGCCCATGTTTTGAGGATGGTACTTTTTATAATTTTGTGGTTTTAGGGTGAAGAACTGATTGATATAAAAGCCGAGGTGAAGGAGGAAGAAGAGACGGATGTGATGGGTGATCAGCAATGTACGGAGGAGGATGTGGTTTTGGTGACAATTAAAGAGGAGGAATCTTCTCCAGAAATCAGCTCAGGTGAGTAATGAGGAGAAACTGTTCACATTGTTTTACAATGTTTAGGGTTTTTAAACAGTTTATAAACAACAAAGATCACTCTTGTAACATTTTGTTCTTTCTCTGGGATCATCTGCTGTAGTAGGTCCTCAGTTTCTGACAATGTTCTGTAGCATTCCATACACTACTTTTGGTGATATCAGAAGTTGAACCTGAAACCCCTCCACTGCTGTGCATGATATGAAAGGCATTTCTTTATTCTTTAGTAGGTTGTAGTTATTTTTACGAAAATGAGGTGGAGGAAGGTCTATCAATATGCTTCACCATACCAAGGTCATCAACGCACAAATACTGTTGCCCCCATATGGTTTGGATATCACTGATCTGGTTTATATTTCTAGTTGGCTGTTATGATTGTACCCAATTCAGTGCCAGAGCTCTATAAAAGCTTTAACCACTTCAGCCCCGGACCATTTGGCTGCCCAAAGACCAGAGCACTTTTTGCGATTCGGCACTGCGTCACTTTAACTGACAATTGCACGGTCGTGCGACGTGGCTCCCAAACAAAATTAACATCCTTTTTTTCCCACAAATAGAGCTTTCTTTTGGTGGTATTTGATCACCTCTACGGTTTTTATTTTTTGCGTTATAAACAAAAATAGAGCGACAATTTTGACAAAAAAGCAATATTTTTTACTTTTTGCTATGAGTGAGTGAGTGAATTACTTGTATAGCGCTACAAATGCGAACGAAATCGCCTCAAGGCGCTTTGCCTCCATGGACTTCCTAAACCTTCAGAAGAGGTGGGCCTTAAGTTTTTTCCTGAATGCCCGATGGTTTTCCTCCATACGGATGTCCGTGGGTAAAGCGTTCCATAGCCGTGGTCCTTGGACTGCAAGTCTTCGTTCTCCCTTCGATTTGTAGCGGGACTTGGGGATGTGGAGGAGATTTTGGTTGGTTGATTGGAGAATGCAATTGGGGGTGTAGTGTTTTATCTTCTTGCATAAATATTGAGGAACGTTTCCTTGTGTGCACTTGTGGATCAGGCAGAGGGTCTTGAATGTGACCCGATCCTTTACGGTTAACCAATGCAGGGTCCTCAGTGAAGGGGTGATGGATTCCCAAGGTTTTTTCCCTGTTACCAGTCTGGCTGCCGTGTTCTGAACGACTTGTAGGCGTGAAATCTGGTATTTAGGTAGTCCTATGTAAAGGGAGTTTTCATAGTCGAGTCGGGAATTGATGATTGTTCCAACTACTACTGCTATGTCCTCTTCTGGGATGAAGGGAATGAGTCTACGCAGCAGGCGGAGGAGATGGTGCGATCCGCTGACTACTGATCATATTTGTTCATCCATCGACATCTCCGAGTCAAAGATGACTCCGAGACTTTTGACTTTGGTGCCCGGGGTAATGGTCTGTCCAAGGATGGTGGGTGGTGTACAAGAAGTCTTTGTTTTTGTCTTTCGGTTTGCGTGGAGGAGAAGAAGTTCTGTTTTTGGATCCATTAAGTTTGAGGGAACTCTGTGATCCAATCATCGATCAGTGTGAGGCAATTTTCCAGTCCGTGATATTGGTCTTTTTTTCCGGTGATACGAAAGTAAAGTTGGGTGTCGTCAGCGTATGAGTGGTAGCATAAGTCCTGTTTGCTGATGATTTTGAGGAGCGGGTGGAGGTAGATGTTAAAGAGCACGGGTGACATGGGTGATCCTTGAGGGACTCCGCAAGAAATTGTGCGCGTTTCAGAGGTGAAAGCTCCTAGTTTCACTGTCTGGGAATGATTTCTAGGAAGGATGCGAACCAGGGTAGGTCAGGGTCTGCGACTCCTGCTACTTCTTTAAGGCGGATGAGTAGAGTTTTGTGGTCTACTGTGTCGAACGCTGCACTGAGATCCAGCAGCACCAGAAGACATGATTCTCCGTAATCTGCTGCTTCGAGGGCGTCATTCCATATTTTGAGAAGGGCTGTTTCTGTGCCATGGCCTGGGCGGAAGCCTGATTGTAGTGGATCCAGGAGTTTGTGGGAGTCCAAATGGAGTTGTAGCTGCTTTCTCCATGATCTTGGAGATGGTGTTGAGACTTGTTACCGGTCTGCGGTAGTTTGGGTCTTTGGGGTTGAGGTTGGGTTTCTTTAGGAGGGGGTTGACTATGCCTTGCTTGAGGGAGATCGGAACAATGCCTTCTTTGAACGATTGATTTACGAGATGTGTTATGGTGGGTGCCAAGATGTCGGTACATTCTTTCAGGAGTTTTGTAGAAATGATGTCATTTGGAGATGTGCTGTCTCGGAGACTTCTGATGATGTATTTGATGGTGTCGATGGTGATCGGGACCAGCGAAAATGTAATCGATTGTATAATGTTTGTATTGATTTCCTCTTCTTGCTTAGGCTGAGTGTGGTTGGTTGTTTGTTTTTTTCTGTTGAATTATTTCCCGAATGTTTTCGATTTTGTTGATAAAAAAATCCGATAGTTCATTGCAGAATTCTTGAGTTTCGTTTGCTGGGGGCTCTAAACAGGTGGGGTTCATAGTTTGAGTGACTAGTTTGAAAAGTTCGTGAGGTCGTTTTAGGGCTTTTGAGATGGTGTTTGAGAAATGTTCCTTTTTTTGCTTTGAAGATCGCTTTGTGGTATTTATTAGTGAGTGCTTTGTAGTTAGTGTGGTTTTCCTTTGTTGGGTTTCTTCTCCAGGCTCCTTCAGCTCTTCTGCGTTCTTGCTTCAGTAAAGTAAGAGTGTCATTAAACCAGCCCGAATAGTTTCTGCGGATGAGTGCTCTGCGTCTCGGAGCGACTGTGTCTGCTGTTCGTAGTAATGCTTTGTTTAAGGAGTTGAGTGCTTGTTCCGTAGATTGGTTTTGATTTAGCATTCCTATGTTTTTTGATAGTGTGGTTTTGAAGAGTTCAGAGTGTATTTTCATCTGAGATCTTGTCCAGTGTGTAGTTATTGAGTGTTTCGGTTTTTTGGGGGATGGTGTTGGTGGTGATTTTAAATTTGATAGCGTGGTGGTCCGTCCATGGTAACGGCATAAAGATAGCCCACTCAGTCTGGTGCCGAGTAATAGTCTGTAGGTATATCACAGTTCTTTTTATTGAAAAGATACGGCACCACAGTGACTTCTTAAAACATATGTGAAATCCACCACCGAATGACAAAGCCGCTTACCAGAAGGCAAGCGCAATAAAGCAGTCAGCTATAGGCCAGCCAAGGCCTTTGGTTCCGGGAAGGATATATTTTTTTTATTTTTTTTTATCGTGACTGCGACATTATGTCGGACACTTTTGACGCCATTTTGGGACCATTGTCATATATATACAGCGATCAGTGCTATAAATATGCACTGATTACTGTGTAAATGACACTGGCAGTGAAGGGGTTAACCAGTAGGGGGTGCTGAAGGGGTTAAGTGGGTCCTAGGGATGTGTTCTAACTGTAGGGGGGGATGGGCTACGTGTGACAAGACAATGATCACCGCTCCCGACTACAGGAAGCTGCGATCAGTGTCCTGTCGCTAGGCAGAACGGGGAGATGCCTTGTTTACATCAGCATTTCCCCGCTCTTCCTCTCCGTGAGACGATTGCGGGACTCCCAGCGGACATCGTGTCAGCGGGACCCGCGGTCACACTGACGGAGCTCGCAGGGGGGGCGCGCGCGCCACCACAATGGCGCATCTTAAAGGGCGACGTATATATACGTTCATATGCCCAGCCGTGCCATTCTGCCGACGTATATCGGCGTGACACGGTCCTTAAGTGGTTAAATGTTGTACTGATATGTATGACTCCTGAATACAAGAAGTATAAAAAACGAACATAACATATTAAACATTTGCTTTCCAACAGATCCACAGCATTTTTGGAAGATCAGTACATTGGAGAGACATCTTATTATATCTCCAGATTGTAACACTGAAGATAGTGACGTTGAAAAATATTCAAAGGGAACATTTTACCAACTGGCAAAATCAATGGATCCTTCTAATCCTGAGGAACCTTCTGATAAATCCCACACTATGACATCACATGTCCATCTAAGATCAACGGATCCTTCTAATCCTGAGGAACCTTCTGATGAATCCCACACTATGACATCACATGTCCATCTAAGATCAATGGGTCCTTCTAATCCTGAGGAACCTTCTGATGAATCCCATACTATGACATCACATGTCCATCTAAGATCAACGGATCCTTCTAATCCTGAGGAACCTTCTGATGAATCCCATACTATGACATCACATGTCCATCTAAGATCAATGGGTCCTTCTAATCCTGAGGAACCTTCTGATAAATCCCATACTATGACATCACATGTCCATCTAAGATCAATGGGTCCTTCTAATCCTGAGGAACCTTCTGATAAATCCCGTACTATGACTTCAGATGTCCATCTAAGATCAATGGATCCTTCTAATCCTGAGGAACCTTCTGATGAATCCCATACTATGACATCACATGTCCATCTAAGATCAATGGGTCCTTCTAATCCTGAGGAACCTTCTGATAAATCCCACACTATGACATCAGATGTCCATCTAAGATCAATGGGTCCTTCTAATCCTGAGGAACCTTCTGATAAATCCCATACTATGACATCAGATGTCCATCTAAGATCAATGGATCCTTCTGATCCTGAGGAACCTTCTGATAAATCCCGTACTATGACTTCAGATGTCCATCTAAGATCAATGGATCCTTCTAATCCTGAGGAACCTTCTGATAAATCCCATACTATGACTTCAGATGTCCATCTAAGATCAATGGATCCTTCTAATCCTGAGGAACCTTCTGATAAATCCCACACTATGACATCAGATGTCCATCTAAGATCAATGGATCCTTCTGATCCTGAGGAACCTTCTGATAAATCCCATACTATGACTTCAGATGTCCATCTATCCCACACTATGACATCACATGTCCATCTATCCCACACTATGACATCACATATCCATCTAGATTCTCACAGTGCTGACAGATCAACAGATCCAATCAATCCCAAGAAATCTTCTATAAACCATGAAGGAGTTAACACAGGAGAGAGTTCATTGTCAGGTTCAGTGTGTGGGAAAACTTTCACTGAAAACACAAACCTTCTTACACACCAGAGAACTCACACTGGCGAGCATCCGTTTTCTTGTTCGGAGTGCAAAAAATGTTTTACGCAAAAAATCTCCCTTCTTATACACCAGAGAAGTCACACGGGTGAGCGTCCTTTTTCGTGTTCAGATTGCGGGAAATGCTTCACTAGCAAGGGAGTCCTTCGTGTACACGAGAGGGGTCACGTGGCAGAACGCCCCTATTCATGTTCAGAGTGCGAGAAATGCTTCACTAGCAAGGGAGTCCTTCGTGTACACCAGAGGTGTCACATGGCAGAACGCCCCTATTCATGTTCAGAGTGTGGGAAATGTTTTACTCTGAAAGGAGACCTTACAAGACACCAGAGAATTCACACGGGGGAGTGTCCTTATCCATGTTCAGAGTGCGGAAAATGTTTCTCTCGGAAAGAAGCACTTTTCAAACACCAGAGCATTCATACGTGTGAGCGTACTTTCCCTTGTTCAGAATGCAGCAAATCTTTTATTAAAAAAGAAAAGCTGATAGTACACCAAATAACTCACACTGGTGGGCATCCATTTTCCTGTTCAGAGTGCGGGAAATGTTTTACACAGAAAACCTCCCTTCTTCTACACCAGAGAAATCACACGGGCGAGCGTCCTTTTTCCTGTTCAGAGTGCGAGAAATGTTTCACTAGCAAAGGAGACCTTGTCAGACACCAGAGAATTCACACTGGCGAGCGTCCCTATTCATGTTCAGAGTGCGGGAAATGTTTCACCGTGAAAGGACACCTGGTCCAACACCAGAGAATACACACGGGCGAGCGTCCTTATTCGTGTTCAGAGTGCGGACTATGTTTCACTCAGAAAGGAGACCTTGTAAAGCACTTGAGAATTCACACGGGCGAGCGCCCTTATTCATGTTCGAAGTGCGGGAAATGTTTTGCTGAGAAAATAGAACTTGTTAGACACCTGAGAATTCACACGGGCGAGCGCTCTTATTCATGTTCAGAGTGCGGGAAATGTTTTGCTGAGAAAGGAGACCTTGTCAGACACGAGAGAATTCACACTGGCGAGTGTCCCTATTCGTGTTCAGAGTGCGGGAAACGTTTCACTCGGAATGCGAACCTTATTAAACACCAGAAAAGCCACAAGTGTTCTCATTCATGTTCATTAAGCGGGAAAAGTTTCCCTGAGAAAGAAAGTCTAACAGAACACCAGAGAAGTCACACGGAGGCGTGTGCTTGATCATGTTCACAGTGCTGGAAATGTTTAAAGTGGAAAAAGATCACTTCTTGCGCAGGGGAGGGTTCACATGGTTAAGTGCCCTTTCTCATGTACAGAGTGCGGGAAAGGTATCATTCACAAAGGAAGCATTGGTAATCACCAGAAAACTCCCACAGGTGAGCATCCTTTCTCATGCACAGGGTGGGAGAAACTGTGCCGGGACAAGGTAGAGCCCAGGGGTGAACATGCTAACCTGCACCCCCCTCCCCCAAGATGTATGAGCAATATGTGTCAGAAACCCCCCCCCCAAAAAAAAAATACTTGAGCACTTGTCCCGGCCCTGCTTAGGGGGTAAGGGGTGGGCAGGAGGGACGACCGTCCCGGGCACTGTGGTATCATGTGAGGTGGGAGGGCACCATGAGGAGATTAAGGGGAAGGGATTTGTGTTGGAAGGGGGAATTTAGGGGGTGGCAGGAGGTAAGAATTGTTTTAGGAGGAGAAATTTGGGGGGGTGATTTATGGTGCGAGGGGGAAGGGAATTTGTGATAGGAGGGGGGATTTTGGGGGGGTTGTGCTACAAAATGTAATTAATATGGTAGAGGGGATGGGATTTGTGCTAGGGGGGATTTTTTTTTTGGGGGAGGGGGTGTTGTGGTAGTAGGGATGATTGGGGGTATTTGTACTAAGAGGGGATTTTTTTGGGGGGGGATTTGGGCTAGGATGGAGGATTGGGGAGGGGAATTTGTGCTGAGAGGGGGAGTTTGGAGTGGGGGGGGATTTGTTTGGAGGGGAAATTTGAGGGGCTAGGAGGTGGGAGTTATTTTTGGGGAAAAATGTGTGATGGGGGCATATGGAGAGAGAGAGGCTTTAAACTGGGGGGATTTAAGCAGGGCGGCGGATTTGTACTGGGAGCAGATTAGCGCTCCATTTTTGTGAGGGGGAGGGGATTCTTGCTGACACATAATGCTCCCACATCTTGGGCTGAGGGGGGGGGGCGCAGGTTGAAATATTCACCCTGGGCTCTTGATGACCTTGTCCCGGCACCGCCCCTAAGCATAAATTCCCAGTATAAATCTTTGCCCCCCCCATCCCCCCTGTTTAACCACTTCCAGCCCGGCCTATAGACAAATGACGGCCGGGCGGTGGTTGCATTATCCTGATTGGACGTCCATTGACGTCCTGCAGGATAATGCCTAGCGCGGGGGCGCGCAGCGCGGTGATCGGGGACGGTGTGTGTCCCTCGAACAGAGAGCTTCCCCAATCACTCGGTGTGTGAGGAGAGAGCAGGGATCAATCAGTAAGTGAGATCAGTGTAGTTTGTCTACTGTAGTGTACTGTGCACACCACGCCCCCCCCCCAATAAAGAGGACCTGTCACACAGCCCAGCACATCAATCAGCCCATCTGTCAATCATCTGTCACAGGCCCACCTCCATCGGTACCACCACACAGGCTACCAGTACCGCCATCGGTACCACTACCAGTACCACCATCGGTACCACCACCAGTACCGCCACTAGTACCGCCATCAGGCCCAGCATCTATACTGCCACACAGGCCCGCTACCAGTATCGCCACTAGTGCCGCCATCGGTACCACCACCGTCGGTAGCGCCACCACCACCCGTACCGCCATTGGTACCACCACCACCCATACTGCCATCGGTACCACCACACAGGCCCACCAGTAATACCTCCATCGGTACCACCACACAGGCCGCCACCAGTATCATTACACAGGCCCACCAATAAGCACTGCCATAATGTCCCAAAGGGTTTACACACCTGAGGAGGCATATGCCATTCTTGCCATGTCGGATGATGAGAGCAGCGGGGAGCTCTCATTATCCGATTCTGGTTCGGAATACGAGCCAGTGGAGGATAGTGGCTCAGAGTCCGAGTCCCCGGAGGAAACCGTCCCTCCCAAAAGAATGCGATCAGGACCAAGATCAGGAGAACTGCCCACCACCAGCAGCGCCATACCCCAGGAAGAGGAGCCCAGTACAAGTAATGGAAATACACGCCCAACCCGAAGAATCCAGCCCTAGTCCTACCTTCCCGATGCCCTGGCAAACCCCTTATGGTGGCCTGCCAACTCAGGATCCGCTATCATCCCCCCTTTCACCGCACAGCCAGGTGTGCAGCCCGACACTACAAATTTATCTCAGTTTGATTATTTTTGTTTATTTTTCCCACAAGATTTGCTGCAGAATATAGTGGATCAAACTAATCTTTATGCATCCCAATTTATTGCTGCCAACCCCAATTCTTCCTACGCCCGCATGTTCCAGTGGCGGCGTCTAACATTGGACGAATTTTAAATTGTTTTTGGGCCTTACGTTCAATATGGGGCTTACAAAAAAGAACGAAGTCCATGCATATTGGTCCAAACGCCCCATCCAACACATGCCCATATATTCCGCTGTCATGTCCAGGAAAAGATACGACATGATTATGCGTTTTCTCCACTTCAATGACAATTCACAGTGCCCCCCCCCCCCGAGATCATCCCAACTACGACAAATTGTAAAAGATACGCCCCCTAATCAATGCCTTTTCCCAGCGATTTCAAGAAGTTTTCATCCCAGACCAAAAAATTTGTGTGGACGAGTCCCTCGTACATTTCACCGGCCGACTGCACTTCAAGCAAGAGAGCCAGGTATGGGTTAAAATTAAATAAATTATGCAATCGAGCCACTGGATACGTCTGCAAATTCAGGATCTACGAAGGCAAAGACTCCCAGCTCTAGCCCCGTAAATTGCCCTACATATATTGGAACCAGTGGGAAAATTGTCTGGGAGTTGGCATACCCCCTGTTCGGAAAAGGTTACCATTTATATGTTGACAATTGCTATACCAGCCTGCCCCTTTTTCGTTACCTTTACATTAAGCAAACCCCGGCCTGCGGTACCTTTAAAAAAAAAAAGGAAGGGATTCCCACAAAATTTGTTGACCAAAAAAATTACAACCTGGAGAATCGGCATTCATGAGGAACGAGGAGGTGTTGGCCATGAAGTGGAGGGACAAGAAAGATGTCCACATCCTCTCTACGATCCACAATGACACCGTGGTGGAGATCCCAAGAAGACGCGGCCCCATTGTTAAGCCCGAATGTGTCCACGACTACAATTTTTGTACATGGGGGGGGGGGGGGGGAGGTGGATTTAAACGACCAGATGCTACAGCCCTACTTATCAACCAGAAAGTCCCGTTATTGGCACAAAAAAGTTGCGTTGCACCTGTTTCACATGGCCCTTTTTAATTCGTTTGTCTGCTACCAAAAAGCAACTCAAAATCACCAACTCCACTACCTCCAATATATCGAAGATATCGATGCCCTCATTTACCAACAAGATCCCGCCCCAGGAAGCATTCGCTCTGATAGTGTGAGTCGGCTTCACGAGCGACACTATCCCTTTAGCATCCCCCCCCCCCCCCACAGAATCTGGAAGAAGACGCCAAAAGAAATGCCGTGTTTGCAGCAGAGGAGGAGTAAGAAGAGACACCACCTATTATTGTCCCTCCCAACCTGGCCTGTGCACCGGAAATTGCTTAAAAAATTATCATACGTCCATTAGTTCCCCTTATAATTAACAGACTGCCATTTCCCCATTTGCCTGCTACCATGTTACTAACTACCTTCCATGTTAATTAACTGACCCTGGCTTGTTTACCGGCGATGTCTTTGCTTGCCGATTTAAGCCACTTTTCTGACCTCCACATGCACCAACCTCAGCCTGTTTACCGACGATGCCTCTGCCTGCCGATTTAAACCACGTTTCTGATTTCCACGTGTACCGACCTTGGCATGTTAATCGACCATGTTTTTGCCTGCCACTTGGACTGATCTTTTAGTACACAGGGGTCTCGCATATGCAGAGGCGGCTCTAGGCTTTGTGAGGCCTTAGGCAAATCTGAGACATGAGGCCCCATTCACATCCATAATGGGAAAAATAATTCAAGCGATAAAAATTAACTGTATAACTTGCATATATTAAGAGTTTTACATTTTATGAACTATGAATTCACAGTTTATAGAATTTTCTCTAACCAACTCTTTAGGCGGCCGCGAGGCCCTTGTGGGGGCGAGGCCTAAGGTGACTGCCTAATTTGCCTAATTAGAGAGCCGCCTCTGCACATATGTGAGGGGCTTCAGAATAGCTTTCTGAGTAGAGAAAAAACTTTTTTCGTTTTCTGTGCTCCCAGAACAGGGTCTGGTTGCCCGGAGGCTTCAAAACGATTTGGGTGGGAGAAGCCTCTACCCCTGTCCCCCTGGCCCTAAGCTTGATGGTCCTTCCTGCTGCCTGGACCAATAATTTGGCTGTGCTGACCATATTACTGCCTGTAATGACCCATGACATTATGGACCATGTTTCTTCTTGCTGCTTGGACCAATACTTTGGCTGTGTTGACCATATATCTGCCCGCTGCCTCTACTGACTTTGGACAGTATTTCTGCTGGGACACCTCTGCCTGCTACCTGGACCTGTGCTTTGGCTGTGCTCTGGCTGTGCTGACAGTATCTCTGCCTGTACGAACTATGAACAGGATTATACGTTGGGGTGTGTGCTTTCCAAAATGGGGTCATTTTGTGGACAATTCCATTGCCCTGGTGCTCCAGGGCCTTCAAAAGTGTAATAGGTGGTTGAGAAAGGATATGTGCAATTTATGCTCGTAGAACGCCTGAAGGTGCTACTTCAATGTTGGACCTCTATATGTGGCCAGGCTGTGTAAAAGTCTCACACATGTGGTATCGCCATACTCAGGAGGAGTAGCAGAATGTATTTTGGGGTGTAGTTGCAATTATGCATATGCTATGTGAGAGAAATAACTTGTTAATATGACCAGTTTGTGTAAAAAAAAAAAAAAAAATCCCAAAAATTGTGGGAAAAAAATACAACTTCAAAAAACTCACCATGCCTCTTAGTAAATACCTTAGACTGTCTACGTTCCAAAAAGGGGTAATTTTGGGGGGTATTTGTACTTTCCTGGCTTGTTAATGTCTCAAGAAATGAGATAGGCCTTCAGTACATCAGGCGTGATCAGATGTGATCAATTTCCAGTGATTGGCACCATAGTTTGTGGACTCTAAGGCCCCTTTCACACTGAGGCGTTTTTACAGCGTTTTCGCGCTAAAAATAGCGCTGTAATAACGCCTGAAATAATCCTGCCCCAGCATTCTCAATGTGAAAGCCCTGAGGGCTTTCACACTGAGGCGTTATGCTGGCTGGGCGTTGGAAAAAATCCTGCAAACCGCTTTTTTAGAGCAACTTTAGGGCGCATAAAATAGCGCTGTAAAAACGCCTATCCCCATTGAAATGAATGGGGACCGCGGTAAAAACGCATAGGCATAAGCGTTATTTTAAAAAATAGCGCTAACGCGTATGCGTTTTTACCGCGTTCGCGCTATTTTTAGCGCGAACGCGGTAAAAACGCAAACGCGTCAGCGCTATTTTTACCGCGAACGCGGTAAAATAGAGGTACAAAATCCCATAATTTTTGAGCGTTTTTTCAACGCCTCAGTGTGAAAGGGGCCTGACTTTCACAAAGACCAAATAATATACAACAATTTGGGTTATTTTTACCAAAGATATGTAGCAGTTTACATTTTGGCACAAATGTATGAAGAAAAATTACTTATTTGCAAAATTTTACAATAGAAACGAAAAAAAGTGTTTTTTTTTTTTTTTAAATGTTGCTGTTTTTTTGCTTATATCGCAAAAAATAAAAAGCCAAGTGGCAATTAAATACCACCAAAAGAAAGCTCTATTTGTGAGAAGAAAATGATAAAAATTTTGTTTGGATACAGGTTAGCATGACTGAGTAATTGTCATTCAAAGTGTGAGAGCGTTGAAAGCTGAAAATTGGTCTGGGCGGGAAGGTGCATAGGTGCCTGGTATTGAAGTGGTTAAATCCTCTCTCTCCCCATATGCCCCCCTTTTTACAAATCCTGCCCCCAAAAATAACTCCCGACCTCCTAGCTTTCCCCTTGGAGTACAAATCCCCTTTCCCAGCACAAATTCCCCTCCCCCAATCCTCCATCCTAGCACAAATTCCCCCCCCCCCCAAAAAAAAAATCCTCTCCTAGCACAAATCCTCTCCCCCCCCCTCCCAACACAAATTACCTCCCCCAATAATTTCATTGTGGTGACCTCACATGACACCACAGTGCCCGGGGGCAGCCGCCCCTCCTGCCCAACCCTTATCCTGGCCCTGGTGGGAAATGTTTCATTTACAATGTAGACACAGCCCGCTTTTGTAGCACAACCCCCCCCCCCAAATTTAAAATTTCCCCTCCTAGCACAAATCCTCTCCCCCCCCCCAACACAAATGACCCCCCCCCCCAATTTCCTCTCCTAAAACAATCCTCCATCCTAGCACAAATCCCCCCCCAAGAAAAAATGACCCTCCTAGCACAAATCACCCCCCCCCCCCACACACACCCAAATTTCCCCTCCTAAAACACTTCTCACCCCCTGCCACCTCCTAAATTCTTCCTTCCAACACAAATCCATTCCGCCAATAATTTCCTTGTGGTGCCCCTCCAACCTCACATGATACCATAGTGCCCCGGGGGCAGCCACCCCTTGTCCTGACCCTGGTGGGAAATGTTTTGTTTTTAATGTAGACACAGCCCGCATTTGTAGCACAACTCCCCCAAATTTCCCCTCCTAGCACAAATCTTCTTCCCCAACCCCCTCCCAACACAAATCTCCCCCCCCCACTCCCAACTTTCCCCTCTTAAAACAATTCTTACCCCTTATATTCCCCCCTCCAACACAAATCCCCTCCCCACAAACTCCTCATGGTGCCCTCCCACCTCACATGAAACCACAGTTCCCAGGGCAGCGGTCCCTCCTGCCCACCCCTTGTCCCGGCCCTGGTGGGAAATTTTTCATTTAAAATGTATTGTAGACCTTCTCAAACATCAGAGACCCTGGAGAACGAAATGTTCCCGGTTGCCATTTTGTACGTCACACAATATATGTGCAACAAATTTTCAATAAAAATTACATTTGCGTTCATTTTAATGTCCACCAAGCCAATATAATACCCATTTGTGTAATAAAATATGAGCTACACCGAGCAAGAAGATAACAAACAAGCCCAGTCTTAAAACTGAACACTCATCGGAAAACCAGACCCAAAGTTGTCCATAGGTGACAGGTAACGGCAAACGATGAGCCTTGAATTATTACTTTCACTCTAGTGTGTGCAACCATACCTATTACGCATGGCGCAATCATCATTTTCATATGTGGGCGCCCTTAACGTGCACGTTTGCATTCATATGGGCATGTATGTGGGGGGGGGGGGGGGGGGCATGGGGACTTTAAACATATTGGGGGGGATTTTTTTAGATTATTCTACTTAATGTTTTGTAAAAGTTTTTGTTTTGTGTTGGAGAAATTATACTCTAAATGTCAGCCATGAAAACGCCATTTTGTACTCTAAAGCCCTGTACACAGGTAACTTCCTTCACTGTGTAATTGAAATTTTCACAGTGAAGGAAGTTTCCCGCTCAGGCCAATGATGTAGGCGGGGTCTGACATACCGAGGGGGCGGACCTGATGGGGAACTTCCTTCACTGCATAATACATGTATAGAGTCTATACATGTATTACACAGTGAATGAAGTTCCCCATCTGGTCCGCCCCCTCGGTATGTCAGACCCCGCCTACATCAATTACACAGTGAAGGAAGTTAACCGCTCAGGCCAATGACGTAGGCGGGGTCTGACATACTGAGGGGGCGGACCTGATGGGGAACTTCTCTCACATTGTAATACATGTATAGACCCGCCCCTTCTCATGTTCCGCATCAGGTCCTCAGCCTTACACCGAGTCATTTCAAAGTGTTTGTGTGTTTATTTATTTTTTACATTTTTTGACACTTTCTTTGTGAAATGGTAGGGGTACAATGTACCCCTTACCAATTCACATAGGGGGGGGCGAGATCTGGGGGTCCCCTTTGTTAAAGGGGTCTTCCAGATTCCGATAAACCCCCGCCCGCAGACCCCCACAACCACCGGGCAAGGGTTGTGGGGATGAGGCCCTTGTCCCCATCAACATGGGGACATCCTCCCCATGTTGAGGGCATGTGGCCTGGTACGGTTCAGGAGGAAGGGGGGCCGCTCTCTCGTCCCCCCCTTTTCCCCTGCGGCCGGCCAGGTTGCGTGCTCGGATAAGGGTCTGGTATGGATTTTTGGGGGGACTCCACGCCATTTTTTTAAAAATTTGGGGTGGAGCTCCCCTTAAAATCCATGCCAGATCTGAAGGGCCTGGTATGGATATTTGGGGGAACCCCACGCCATTTTTTTAAAAAATTTGCGGCGGGGTTCCCCTTAATATCCATTCCAGACCTGAAGGGCCTGGTAATTGAATTCTGGGGGACCCCCACGCTTTTTTTATTTTTTATCAATGACTTTTCTATGTATTGCCGGGAGCCGACAATTCATTAATAGTCGCGAGTGAGTTTTAAATGACTTTTTTTCCTTCAAAAATGACACTTTGTGCAGGGACAGTTCTAAGCACGGGAAACATGCGCCACTTTACATGCATATCATACACACCCCCCAGGTACGAAATTTAAAGGAATATTTCACTTTTATTGTTTCACTTTAAGCATTATTAAAATCACTGCTCCCAAAAAAACGTCAGTTTTAAAAAAAAAAAATTGCGTTGATACATGTCCCCTGGGGCAGGACCCGGGTCCCCAAACACTTTTTATTATAATAACTTGCATATAAGCCTTTATAATTAGCACTTTAGATTTCTCCCATAGACTTTTCAAATTTGCCGCGAACACCCCAATTTGTTCGCTGTTCGGCGAACGGGCAATGTTTGAGTCGAACATGAGTTTGACTCGAACTCGAAGCTCATCCCTAGTGGAGACCGCAGTCCCATCCACCGATATCAGCTCAAGTTGCAGTTGTGTGCAGAGGCCAGTAGCATTCTGCCCTGCTGCCTGTGATTCAGCTGGGGGTAAAAGCTTTACCACCTCAGCTTGTTGCTGGAGAGAGGGGCCAACTGCCCCGGCTCCCTGAAACTCCACAGTTGTTTCCGGTGCTGGGCAGAGGTTGCTATCACTCTGCCCTGTTGCCAGCACTTCTGCTGGGGACTCCACACCATCTGCTCTGGCTAACTGTTGGGGAGGGAAAAGGGCTGCTTCTCCTCCCTGCATCTCTGAAATCCCCTGGGAAAGAGGAACCATCACCTTCTCACCTCGGGCCTCCAAAACTGCCACGGGTGTAGAGCAGGGGTCTGCAGTACTCTGTCCTGCTGCCAGTACTTGAGCAGGCGATGCATAATCCATAACATCCTCTGAACAGTCCCTTAAGTCCATACCTTCTGTAATCTGTGGCTGGGGAGATGAGCCAACTGTCCTAGCTCCCTGGAACTCCATATCATCCACTTCGGCTTTAGGGATGGCAATCTTCAGATTTTCCAATGCCGATTCTTCAGCCAGGATTTCAGAGTTGTCCACTGGAATTTCCTGATAGTCCCAGGCAAAGGTAGCACCACCCTGCTGCTGAGCAGATTCTAGCAGCTGTCTGTAGGCGATCTCCGATTGCTGTATCTCCGCCGTTCTCCGCTCATGTTGCCACTCTAGTTCTCTCTTTTGTCGCTCTAGTTCTCTCTTTTGTCGCTCTCGTTCTCTCTCTTGTCGCTCTAGTTCTCTCTTTTGTCGCTGTAGTTTTTTCTCTTGTCACTCATCCTGCAGCTGGATGCCTCTAATGGCTTCCTGTATGGCGGTCTCTGATGGGTTAGCACCATATAATGCCAACCGCTCTCGAACTCGTTGCTGAAACAAATCTTCAATTGACCGGAGTCTTGCATCACTATCCCTCTGGTCCATCTCGGCTCTCAAGTAGGTCTTTCAGCGTGGCTTTCCTGCAGGCTGCATAGCTGGTCAATAACTGTGGTGGTTTGGAGTGTCCCAGGAACTGGAGAGAAAATCCCGCTGCTGCCAACCAATGTAACGACACCCCAAATACGAAAGGGGTTTAAATGCCGTTTAGATATCTTCCCTCTCCTGGACACAAATTCACTGCCGATCCTCCACAGCCAGACGACCACTTCCCATAGGAATCAATCCTTCTGAAAGAACGAGACGCACTCTGTATCTTTCCAAGGATAGACTGACTTTATTGAAAAAACATTGTACTTTTTATACACATCCAATACTGCATTAACCTAAAATGAACAATGGTCCGGCTCCACCCACAACATAACTAGACCCAAAACACATTATTTTGACACCTGTTAGGAGACAACAGGTTCTAATCGCCTTTTAGTTTAAATAACTAAATGACTTGTTAGGCTAGCTTTTGTCTACCAATCAAAAGACTTTACACAATAGAAACCTAACGACCTTCAATACACATCTAACAATGAAAGGATTTGTAGCCTGTCTTTCTGAGTACAATCCACACAAGTATAGAATTAATTATCCCTATTCACACTAAAAGGGTCTTCAGATGCCCTTTTAGATTCATTTACATCACACTGGCAGGTAACACATCTCTCAATTAACATGTTGAGTTCAGAATAAAACAATCAGTACATATTGTGGACTAATATTACTATTTCAATTTCAAGCAATCCAAGCCATATTCTTAATGTCCATGGTTTCCTGGCTCACCCTGTGTCCAAAGTGACCCCCCTGTCACAATAACCTTGATTATAATTATGCTTAGACTTGCATTTTTATGTCTTGTTTTTCTGTATATTTGCAGATGGCTTGGGGACCATCCAAGCCAATATCCTGCATAACCATATTTGAATAGAGAGATAAGATAAGTCTGTAATGGATTTTTCCACTTCTCCAGAATGTTCAGAAAATAAAGTAAATGTACCTGATTGGATATTCTGACAAGAGAAGGGGGTGTCCAAGGGCCTATATAGGACATATGCCATAATGCTCTGACCAGAAATGATGACCATATAGTCTGCAATGCAAATGTAATCATTTCTATTGCATATGCAATAAACACTTATCTTGATTCCTGAGGACGGTCTAAGACGGTATTTTGTCCCATAACATTTTGTCACATTTTAAAATGTATTGCTATGGCCAGGGGGCTGGGAAGCCCCATATGTGAAGACATGGGGCAGGTGACAGGTTCTTTTTAAGGAGACATTAAGGGTCTATTACAGTGGTCTCCAAACTGTGCTCCTCAGGCCCGATGCAGCCCTTTGCTTGTCTTTACGAGGCCCTTGGGGCACTATTCCTCCCACTGATAGCAACCATAGGAAACGATTCCCTCCAATGACACCCATGATGGGGCACCATTCCTTCCAATGACACTAAGGAAGAGGCACCATTCCTTCCACTAACACCAACGATGGAGCACCATTCCTTCCACTGACCCCAACGATGGAGCACCATTCCTTCCACTGACAGTGTTAAGGCACAATTCCTTCCACTGACACCAATGATGCGGTACCATTCCTTCCGCTGACACCAATGATGGGGTACCATTCCTTCCACTGACACCAGTGATGAGACACCATTCCCTCCACTGACACCAACGATGGAGCACCATTCCTTCCACTGACACCAACGATGGAGCACCATTCCTTCCACTGACAGTGTTAAGGCACGATTCCTACCACTGACACCAATGATGCAGTACCATTCCTTCCACTGACACCAATGATGGGGTACCATTCCTTCCACTGACACCAGTGATGAGACACTATTCCCTCCACTGACACCAACGATGAGGCACCATTCCTTCCATTGAAACCAATAATGAGGCGCCATTCCTTCCACTGACACCAATGATGAGGCACCATCCCTTCCACTGGCACCAACAACTGGGCACCATTCCCTCCACTGACACCAATGATGGGGCACCATTCCTTCCATTGACACCAATGACGAGGCACCATTCCTTCCACTGACACCAATGATGAGGCACCATTCCTTCCACTGACAACAGTGATGGGGCACCATTTCTTCCACTGACACCAGTGATGGGGCACCATTTCTTCCACTGACACCAGTTCTGGGGCACCATTCCTTCCACTAACGCCAATGATGGAGCACCATTCCTTCCACTGACCCCAACAATGAGATGTTATTCCTTCCACTGACATCAGGGATAGGACAATATTCCTCACAATGACACAGATGAGGCACTGTTCTCCCCACTGATACATACAATTGGCAACATTGACCACCAATACCAATGATGGAGCACTATTCTCCTCCTGACCACAGGCGCTATGTCATTTTCTAACTCCCACTGACAACCAAGCCTCAGGCATTGTCTACCCCCACAGATGCCGATTCATTTTCTACTCCCACTGGCCCCCTGAAGCTTGAAGGACCGTAATCTGGCCATATGCTTAGCAAGTTTAGAGACCCCTGGTCTATTAGAGCCTTAATGTCACCTCTGAACTCCACTGAAGCTACTTAAGTACAGAGCTGTGTCTACCACTGACAGTCGCTATGAAGGGCTAGGAGGGGCAGTGGAGCATAGGATATATGGAGGGGATCAGGTCGAGAGCAGTGCCATCTACTGTAATCATACATGGCCAAATTTTGCCATACACAGAGAACCAAGGTATTATTAAATGTATTATTTTAACTCCATTTATACAAGATGTGATTTTGATTCAAGATTTTCTTCATTCTGTGGGATTGACTTATTCTAAAATTGTAAAATAAACAAGAAGGCTCTACACTTGAATTCTGCATCCTTTTTTACAAATGACCATAATTCTTAGATGAATAGAATGTGCTCTGTTCATAAGTCCAACTGTCCACCAGATCCTCTGGTTTATAGACCGGATACATCCTAAATATAGAGCCATTTATCCAACTGTCCATCCAGAGCCTCTGGTTAGACTGTATACATCCTAAATATAGAGCCATTTATCCAACTGTCCATCCAAAGCCTCTGGTTTATAGACCGGATACATCCTAAATATAGAACCATTACTGCAGTATTTATATTTAACACAATGTGGTGATCTCATGTATTGTCAGTTGAACACAAAGAGAGGAAGTGATGTCAGGTACAGACAGGAAGTGATGTTGAGTATAAACAGGAAAATCCGAGTGAGAGGTGAGTCGGGAGGAAGTAGAGAGGAGACATTGCTGGAACTGGCAGGAGAGGAGGTAATAAGATATTATTTTATATTTACACCCAGTAACCTCCCCCCGTCATGTCCGTCCTCTTCCTCCATAGTCACTGTGATGTGTATTATGGTTTATAGACCAGATATATCCTCTATATAGAACCATTTATCCAACTGTCCATCCAGAGCCTCTGGTTTATAGACCGGATACATCCTAAATATAGAACCATTTATCCAACTGTCCATCCAGAGCCTCTGGTTTATAGACCCGATACATCCTAAATATAGAACCATTTATCCAAATCACATAACCACATAGATAAGGTGTTAAACTCTACCAGGTAGGTAAGGAAAATTCTGGGAGGTCACATGACCTCACTCTTTTTTATAGTAATAAAACACAGACCTGACCAGGAAAGTGAGGAGGATTCTGGCATGGTACTTAGTGATAATTTAATTGTGTACAGGATTAATAAAGTCATCAAGAGGACATCTGGGCAGTTAAAAACCAACAGCCAATCCCATGATCCATATTTAGAAGGACATCAGGATCTCTACAAGGACGTCATGATAGAGAATCAGCCGCCCCTCACATCACCGGGTAAGAGGAGACTTTATTGTAAAGGAGAGAGCAGTACGGAGGCTCCACCTAGATCCCCATCATCTGATAAACACATAGAAACAATGTATTCAGTCAGTGTGTGTGTTTCCTACAGATGGATCCAGTAATGGGAACCCACCAGAGAAATGTCCCTGTTATCTGTATTCCCAACTAACAGTGGGGCCCAAACTGTAGGGTGGTGCACATTATTGTAAAGGAGAGAGCAGTACGGAGGCTCCACCTAGATCCCCCATCATCTGATAAACACATAGAAACAATGGATTCAGTCAGTGTGTGTGTTTCCTACAGATGGATCCAGTAATGGGAACCCACCAGAGAGATGTCCCCGTCCTCTGTATTCCTGGGATTCCACACAGGAAGGTCACACCATCCCCCACCATCATCAGGTAGGTGGAGTTCTGAGCATCTATGACTTAAAATTAATTCTAAATGGCATGAGATAATCCTCTCTGAGGTCTCCGGGGATTAGTGCCCATGTTTTGAGGATGGTACTTTTTTATAATTTTGTGGTTTTAGGGTGAAGAACTGATTGATATAAAAGCCGAGGTGAAGGAGGAAGAAGAGACGGATGTGATGGGTGATCAGCAATGTACGGAGGAGGATGTGGTTTTGGTGACAATTAAAGAGGAGGAATCTTTTCCAGATATCAGCTCAGGTGAGTAATGAGGAGAAACTGTTCACATTGTTTTACAATGTTTAGGGTTTTTAAACAGTTTATAAACAACAAAGATCACTCTTGTAACATTGCTGTGCATGATATGAAAGGCATTTCTTTATTCTTTAGTAGGTTGTAGTTATTTTTACGAAAATGAGGTGGAGGAAGGTCTATCAATATGCTTCACCATACCAAAGTCATCAACGCACAAATACTGTTGCCCCATATGGTTTGGATATCACTGATTTGGTTTATATTTCTTGTTGGCTGTTATGATTGTACCCAATTCAGTGCCAGAGCTCTATAAAAGCTTTAACCACTTCAGCCCCGGACCATTTGGCTGCCCAAAGACCAGAGCACTTTTAGCGATTCGGCACTGCGTCGCTTTAACTGACAATTGCGCGATCGTGCGACATGGCTCCCAATGAAAATTGACGTCCTTTTTTCCCCACAAATAGAGCTTTCTTTTGGTGGTATTTGATCATCTCTGCCGTTTTTATCTTTTGCGCTATAAACAAAAAAAAGGACGACAATTTTGAAAAAAAAGCAATATTTTTTACTTTTTGCTATAATAAATATCCACCAACAAATATATATTAAAAAACATTTTTTTCCCCTCAGTTTAGGTCAATACGTATTCTTCTACATATTTTTGGTAAATAAAAAAACCACAATAAGCGTTTATTGATTGGTTTGCGCAAAAGTTATAGTGTCTACAAAATAGGGGATAGTTTTATGGCATTTTTGTTAATAATTAATTTTTTTACTAGTAATGGCGGCGATTTTTATCGTGACTGCGACATTATGTCGGACACTTTTGACGCCATTTTGGGACCATTGTCATTTATACAGCGATCAGTGCTATAAAAATGCACTGATTACTGTGTAAATGACACTGGCAGTGAAGGGTTTAACCAGTAGGGGCGCTGAAGGGGTTAAGTGTGTCCTAGGGATGTGTTCTAACTGTAGGGGGGGATGGGTTACGTATGACACGACACTGATCACCGCTCCCGATCACAGGGAGCTGTGATCAGTGTCCTGTCGCTAGGCAGAACGGGGAGATGCCTTGTTTACATCAGCATTTCCCCGCATTTCCTCTCCGTGAGACGATCGCGGGACTCCCGGCGGACATCGTGTCAGTGGGACCCGCGGTCACACTCACGGAGCTCGCAGGGGTTGGCGCGCGCCACCACAATGCCACGTCTTAAAGGGCGACGTATATATACGTTCATATGCCCAGCCGTGCCATTCTGCAGACTGTATATCGGCGTGACACGGTCCTTAAGTGGTTAAATGCTGTACTGATATGTATGACTCCTGAATACAAGAAGTATAAAAAACGAACATAACATATTAAACATTTGCTTTCCAACAGATCCACAGCATTTTTGGAAGATCAGTACATTGGAGAGACATCTTATTATATCTCCAGATTCTAACACTGAAGATAGTGACGTTGAAAAATATTCAAAGGGAACATTTTACCAACTGGCAAAATCAATGGATCCTTCTAATCCTGAGGAACCTTCTGATAAATCCCACACTATGACATCACATGTCCATCTAAGATCAATGGATCCTTCTAATCCTGAGGGATCTTCTGATAAATGCCACACTATGACATCACATGTCCATCCATCCCATACTATGACATCACATATCCATCTAAGATCAATGGATCCTTCTAATCCTGAGGAACCTTCTGATAAATCCCATACTATGACATCACATGTCCATCCATCCCATACTATGACATCACATGTCCATCTAAGATCAATGGATCCTTCTAATCCTGAGGAACCTTCTGATAAATCCCATACTATGACATCACATGTCCATCTAAGATCAATAGATCCTTCCAATCCTGAGGAACCTTCTAATAAATCTCATACTATGACATCACATGTCCATCTAGATTCTCACAGTGCTGACAGATCAACAGATCTATTCAATCCCCAGAAATCTTCTATAAACCATAAAGGAATTCACACAGGAGAGAGTTCATTGTCAGGTTCAGTGTGTGGGAAAACTTTCACTGAAAACACAAACCTTCTTACACACCAGAGAACTCACACTGGCGAGCATCCGTTTTCTTGTTCGGAGTGCAAAAAATGTTTTACGCAAAAAATCTCCCTTCTTATACACCAGAGAAGTCACACAGGTGAGCGTCCTTTTTCGTGTTCAGCGTGCGGGAAATGCTTCACTAGCAAGGGAGTCCTTCGTATACACAAGAGGTGTCACATGGCAGAACGCCCCTATTCATGTTCAGATTGTGGGAAATGTTTTACTGTGAAAGGAGACCTTGCTAGACACCAGAGAATTCACACGGGGGAGCGTCCTTATTCATGTTCAGAGTGCGTAAAATGTTTCTCTCGGAAAGAAGCACTTTTTAAACACCAGAGCATTCATACGGTTGAGGGTCCCTTGTCTTGTTTAGAGTGCAGCAAATCTTTCACTCACAAAGGAAATCTTCGTAGACACCAGAAAACTCACACGTGTGAGCGTACTTTCTCTTGTTCAGAATGCAGCAAATCTTTTATTAAAAAAGAAAAGCTAATAGTACACCAAAGAACTCACACAGGGGAGCGTCCATTTTCCTGTTCAGAGTGCGGGAAATGTTTTACACAGAAAATCTCCCTTCTTATACACCAGAGAAATCACACAGGCGAGCGTCCTTTTTCCTGTTCAGAGTGCGAGAAATGTTTCACTAACAAAGGAGACCTTGTCAGACACGAGAGAATTCACACTGGCGAGCGTCCCTATTCATGTTCAGAGTGCGGGAAATGTTTCACCCTGAAAGGAGACCTGGTCAGACACCAGAGAATACACACAGGCGAGCGTCCTTATTCGTGTTCAGAGTGCGGACTATGTTTCACTCAGAAAGGAGACCTTGTAAAGCACCTGAGAATTCACACGGGCGAGCGCCCTTATTCATGTTCGAAGTGCAGGAAATGTTTTGCCGAGAAAGGAGACCTTGTTAGACACCAGAGAATTCACACTGGCGACCGTCCCTATTCGTGTTCAGAGTGCGGAAAACGTTTCACGGAAAGAGGAGACCTTGTTAGACACCAGAGAATTCACACCGGGGAACGTCTCTTTTCATGTTGAGAGCAATTTCTTACATTACAGAGAAGATGCCATGAAGCGTCCTCACCAGTGGCGCCCCCCTAATCCATGCGCCCAGCCCCCAATCTCCATGCAGGGCACCGAACGCCTGGATTTCAATGGAGTTTTTTTTTTTTTGGAAGCACATGATTAGATCCTGAGGCCTTAATTGGCTTCAAAAAAGGGTGGGCTCGGGGCGCAGAGCACTGCGCTCTGAGCCCACCCAGTTGTGTGACAATAGCCAATTAATATTCGCTATTGTCTTCCTGATTCCCCTCCCGGCCAGTCAGGAAGCGGGTTCTGAGACCCGATTGACCTGTTAGTCTCAGGACCCACTTAGGACTCCCTGGCCAATCGGGTCTCAGGACCCACTTCCTGCTCGGCCGGGAGGAGAAGCCCCGGCTCTTCTCTCGGCTGGAGCGAGGAGCAGCAGCCCTACCCCAGAACCTCGTCATCTCCTAAGGTAAGGCCGCCTTCCTGTTCGTCTCTTGCAGGGGGTGGGGGGGTGATTTGTTTGCTGCCCCCAAAATATTGAGCACCAGCCGCCACTGGTCCTCACTGCGTTCAGACTGAAGGAAAAGATTAATTATAGGAAATATGTCCTAGTATGAATTACACTTATGCAAACGGCACCATGGAAATTGCCCAAAATATGGGCAATACAATGGCAATTGTAACCTGGAGGTAGCGCTTGGACAATAATTAAAATATGTGGGGCAACAAATGAGCAACTGTGATAATATTTGGACGATTTTATTGATATACGCAAAGGAAACCAACTATGGAAGGAATAAAGTAGCAATGAAAACTGGATCCTTGTCTGCACGTAATTTTTTTGGATGCAAAAAGGATCAGTTTCAAAAATGTACCAAACACATAGCATCCAATCTTGATTTCCACCCTTACATCTGTAGTAATTAGGGTATCTATGCATGGGTATTCAGTGCAGGAGGATCAGAGAATGTAGTGTGGATGGTGGGAGGAGATCTGTTGGAGAATGTAGTGTGGATGGTGGGAGGAGATCTGTTGGAGAATGTAGTGTGGATGGTGGAGGAGAGCTGTCGGAGAATGTAGTGTGGATGGTGGGAGGAGAGCTGTCGGAGAATGTAGTGTGGATGGTGGAGGAGAGCTGTCGGAGAATGTAGTGTGGATGGTGGAGGAGAGCTGTCGGAGAATGTAGTGTGGATGGTGGAGGAGATCTGTCGGAGAATGTAGTGTGGATGGAGGAGGAGAGCTGTCAGAGAATGTAGTGTGGATGGTGGAGGGGAGAGCTGTCGGAGAATGTAGTGTGGATGGTGGGAGGAGATCTGTTGGAGAATGTAGTGTGGATGGTGGAGGAGAGAGCTGTCGGAGAATGTAGTGTGGATTGTGGGAGGAGAGCTGTCGGAGAATGTAGTGTGGATGGTGGAGGAGAGCTGTCGGAGAATGTAGTGTGGATGGTGGAGGGGAGCTGTCGGAGAATGTAGTGTGGATGGTGGGAGGAGAGCTGTCGAAAAATGTAGTGTGGATGGTGGAGGAGAGCTGTCGGAGAATGTAGTGTGGATGGTTGTCAAGTAATTTTGGACCGACTCTCGTTACAAGTCAAGATATTTTATTGCATATGCAAGAGAAATGGTTAAATGTATATCTTCTGCTTCAGAGATCCATTTCTGCCTGTCATAGATTTACATTCAGCTTTTATAACCCTTAAACCTTCCCTTTTCCTGCTCGTAACGTCCTGACCATGTATAATTTCAACCTTTATTCTGACGTTAGCAGGAAATAGGGAAATATCCTTTTTCAGCCAACACCTTATGACAGGAAATTTCATACAATGAATACATAAATTATCTCATGGTTCGCAGCCCATATTTTGACAGATGTAAGAGTCAGCACATCTTTGCACAATAGAATATGGTCATATGACTTATTCCAGTAATTAGGGCTATTAGAGCTTATTCAGCATATTTAAGTATTAATAGAGTTATATAAAGCAAACATTTTAACTTTAGAAGATATAGTCATATTAATATGCATATTCATAGTTGACATTTAAAGTATAATTTCTAATTTCTCTAACAGCTGCCCCCTTTTATACTTATAATGTCAATAATTCAAATATCCAGGTTCTTTATTTTACCAGGTATTATCATTTAGACAAATAAGTCTTTTGAAAGGACTGTAAGTTCATCTTCATCAGGTTCCGGGTATAGTTCAGTGTTGTTCTGAAAAAACATAGTCTTTGTTAGTGATGTGTCAATCAGTCTTTGAAGAATTCCTCTAATACAAGGAATGCAGCAACATCCACACAGCGTAAGGACCGTGGCTGCCATGACAACAGAGATGAGCAAACCTTTTGCAAGATCACCCCATTTACCAAACCATTTTTCAAAGAGTCCTGTTAAGGGGTTCTCTACACCAGAGTTCTCAGTTAGTTCCTGGGATAACATTTGTAGGCCTTGCAAAGCCTTGGTGATACTTCCATCAGGTGCCGTATTATTTGGAATAAAAGTGCAGCAGAAGGTGCCGAACATTTCGCATACCCCGCCCCTTTCTGCCAGCAACATATCCAATGCTATACGGTTCTGCCACGCTGTCAAAGAGGTGGCGTCCAATTGTGCTGCTATACCTTTGATAGCATCTCTGGTGTAATTCACAAACCTCTGCTGGTTGTAGTAAATGTAGTTTATCCAGTCGACATTCTTATTGGGCTGTACCCATAGGAAGAGTGAGGTGAGTCCTGCTGTTACTTGATTCTGTGCTTTAAATTCATCCGGAACTCCTCGTGGAACACCTATTGAGTCTATATATACCTGGTTGTCAAAATGATTCTGGACACTTAAGTCTCTTAAAATAGTGTTTACCTGTTAGTCTCATCAATTTATTAGTCATAGGAACAATATAAAAGGGAAGCAACAGGCGGGTAAGGGCACAACTACCCTCCCATCTAGGTGGCAGTCTGAGCCTTAGTTTCTTGTCCCCACACAGCCACCAAACATCAGCTAGTTGCCGTTTCTGTTCCTGAAACCATTTTAGTTGATACTTAATGTCTGTAGTTGATGTTGTGGTCGCACAGTATTCAGGAGATAGAGTGCCAACCTTTGTACCATCCTTATCTTTGTTAGAGAAACTAGAAAAATTTCCTGGTAATACTTGTACTGAAGGGGGTGTACTTTGCATTTTAGTTTTAGGGTATCTCTTTTTCTCATTTGCACATTCAGACCCAGTAATATTTTCTGAAAACAGTCTTATTATGCAAGCTAAATCTGTTTCCTCTTCAGGGAGAGGAATGGTAGCTAGTTGTGGTCTTGGGTTTGCACAAGAAATACAATCACTTAACCCCTTAGATTGAGTTGTGTATCTGACCCATTCTATCCACTAATTTTTGTCTCCAAATCCTGTTTCTATACTTAATTGTTCCTTGTAAGTAAAATCTGTTTTAAACAAAGAGGTATTAAGTTGAAACTGAGTTGGCTCGGGGGCTGGGGTGTTCTGACCAGGGGTTACAACCTAAATAGTGATTCTCCCTAGTAGGTCAGATATTGTACCATATACCAATTAGTTGTATTGTTTAGTTTACAAAATTGGAGCCATTGTTACTGTAAATCAGCGCGGGGATCCCTTGTCGTGGAATCACCTCTTTGATTAGTACTTTGGCTACTGACTGTCCATCCGTGTGCGCCATAGGAAAAGTTTTCACCCACTTTATAAACCTGTACACAATAACCAGACAGTACTTATTCTCACATTTGTTCAATTCAATAAAATCCATGCATATTGTGTGAAAGGGATAAGGGGGTTGTGGGAAATGACCCCTTAAGGCTCTTAGGGCACCTTGTGCATGGTATCTGTTACAAATCGGATATGTGAGACAAAATTTTCAGAGTAGTTTTGTAAACCCATATGTTGTGTACACCCAGTACCATCCCTCCTTTTGAGGTATGGGCCTACCCATGACTCAATAACACAGCATACGTGAATAGTGATGTAGATAAGTTAGGTTTACCTTCTGTACATGTGTATATACCATTGACCAGTGTTGACCCTGTATATAACCACTTTGATTTTCACCTGCCGGTGATGTTTTCTGCATTTCTGATAACCATGTTTCATCAATAGCTCTCTGTACCTCATCATTTACTTGGGAAACTGTATATGTTTGTCATTGCTGTCCTTCAGAAGCTTCCTTTGCTGTCTTGTCTGCTAGTGCATTTCCTAGGGTAATTGGATCTGTTCCCTTTCTATGTGCCGCACATTTACAAATAGCCACTTGTGCTGGTTTTTGTACATATTCTAGAAGGGCAAGAATGAGATCTCTGTGTGATCGGTTTCCCATGGCAACGTAATCATACCCCTTTTTTCCATTGCTGGGCAAATATGTGTAGAGAAAGCGTATTGGCTGTCAGTATAAATATCTATTTATTTTTCCCTTCCCCTAGACTGCAGGCCCTTGACAGGGCTATAATGTCAGCTTGTTGTGCAGAATAGGAACTGGGAAAAGGTCTAGCTTCAATGACCTGGTCATGTGTTACTATAGCATAAGCCGTTTGATTTATCGTTTTTTCTACACGACCCATCAACAAAAATGTCAGCATCTAGAAAGGGAACATCAGTGATATCCTTCCTAGGGAGTACCCGTTCATCAATTTTGAGCTGCACAATCATGTGGATCCCCATCACCAGGTGTTGGCATTAGTGTAGCAGGATTCAATGTAGTACACTTCTTGATTGTAACGTGCGGTTGTCCCAGAAGTGTAGTCATACATGATAAATGCCTGACTGGAGATAAATAGGAGATTCTGTCTTATAGTAAGATCACCTAAATAACATGTGAGACCTTTAAGTACCAGGGGTGGAACAATACTATCAATGCAGATGACCGTATGGCCAATGAGGCTGCTACTACAGCTTGTACACAGTGGGGCAAATTAGTTAAGTAAAATGCAACTAGTTTGTGTTCGTTCTCATAAACCTGAGTGAGAGCAGAAGTCATGTACCCCTCTTTACAATCTACAGTCTGCTAAAGGGTTTCTACTGTAATTGGGTAGGCTAAGCACAGTAGAACCCACAATGAGGTGCTTCACCTTTGTAAATGCATCCTCTGCTTGCACATTCCACTGGATGGAACCTTTTGCAGACATTTGTGTACCATAGATGAGATCAGAAAGAGGCACCACCTCCGTAGCATAATTAGCTATCCATGCTCTACAAAAATTTGCCATGCCAAGAAATTACATCATTTCTTTATTTTTACGTGGTTTGGGGGCTTGAAGGATGGCTTCTTTTCGGATCTCATCTGGATGTCTGCCTTTTTGAGATATAATGTAACCCTGGTATTTCACCTTGGTTTTCAAAAGTTGTATTTTATTTTGCTAACCTTGTGACCTTGTTCTGCGAGGAAATGCATCAGAGCCAAGGTGTCAATTTTACATTGTCGCTCCAGAGGAGCCGCTACCAGAATGTCATCCACATACAAGAGAATTTGACTCCCACTGGGAGGTACAACTCGAGACAAAGCATTGAACATTTCTTGTGAGTTTTCCTTTGTACATAAGTGCAAACCAGAACTGACTGTCTGTCTTAATTAGCCCTACGTCTGTCTTTCCTTTTGATCACAAGAAATCGGGGACGTCTTTTAAGGCATCCCCTTCCCCTCGGGTCAAAAAGTGTCAGTCACTGTCTTTTGTCAAAACTTCAATCACGCAAGTTCTGGTTGTACATTCAACAAACCACGCTAATCTGTACCTCTGATTCCCTCTGGATTTCAGTTCCTCATCTGTTAATTTGACCCAGTCTGTGATAAGTTCTCCCAGCTCATGCCATGATACCTCGGAGTTCCGCGTGACCGAAACATGAGGTACAGTATCCTGCCTGTATATTTGCAGAATAGGCTGTGGTAGGAGACAAGTAGCCATGTTATTTCCTTTCTTATCACAGTACAGGTATCTTAAGAGCACTTCAGTGTTAGTGCAACTCATTAACTGTTTCTCATAAGACCTATCAGGCCCAGTGGTCCTTTTGTAGTAGATAGTGCAATAGAGGTTTGTCTGGACCTTGTACCTTTCCTCACAGGCTCTTCAATTATTTCTGTCAGGGTTTTGGGCATCTTTAATCCCTCAGTTTGTAAATCCAAGCTGTACCAGTATCAGGGCTCATTATCCACAGCTGTGATTTGTTTTTCACACAGCCGATGGGCTTTGAGGCCCCCCTCCACTGGTACGACAGAAATATCAAGAGCATGCAACATGTCTCTACCCAACGAATTAACAGGACATTTAGTTGACATTACAATTTTACACTGAGCCTTTTTACCTGTCTGTGGATTTTCCACAGTAAGGCCTTCAGACACGGCCTCCTGGTGCATCAACCCATTTGCAGATTTTACATATACTAAACCTTTTCCCTTTACCCCTGGTGGCATATCCAGCGGGTGTATCAGGGTCCTACAAGTCCCAGTGTCACAGAGACTACTCTTTGCAACCCAGGTTATTTCTGGCTTGGCTTCAGCATGCAAACAAGTTTCAACATTACACACATCCAAAATATCAGATTCTTTCCCATCCTTCTGCTTCTCTCTCTGCAGACACACTTTTACCATACAGGAAACACTCCCCCCTCATCCTTTTCTTTACTTTCTTTTTTGGTTGGAAGTGTCCCTCAGCATGCCTCACATACTTGATTAGCTCCTAGAGTCTGCAGATCCTATGGTTAATCATGTGTTCGTTAACAAAACTTGATATAAGGACTAGCAGCCCCTTCAGGATTGCATTCTTTAGCTGTTGTTCATATGGGCTATCGTTCACTTGATCTACTGGGATTTCTATCCCAGAGTGGTTTTTAAAATTCTTCTTTATCCTAACAATGAAATTATCCACTGTTTCCTCTTCTCCCCATATACACTGATTTATAATGGACCAGTCGGCTTGACGTATCCATCTATCCTCTCTCTATCTTTGCTATAAGAGCATTTCTTCTGTTTTTGAGTGCTGCATCATCCTGAGGCAACACCCCTCCCTGGTTGTTTAATCCACTCCAATCTCCCACTACATGATGCCAGTCAGGTCCCAGTACCTGTCTGGTGACCTGCTCTATTTCCCTCACATTGAGATGATAGCTAGCAACCATTCCCATGATACCATCCCTGAATTGAGCTATGTGGACCTTGGGATTGCTGTAAGGAGGGTCAGCGGGGTAACTTGTTGCATACCTCTGTCCCATCTGGTGGTGGGGACTGCAGGTCTGCAATAGGGAATTGGGAGCGGGTGGTGAAGTCAGAGGGGGAGCAGCGTCTGTCGGCGGGATTGGAGAGTCCTCTAAAGGGTGTGTAGGGGCTGTCGGGTGCATTAGGTTTGTCGCATTTTGTTCAGTCAATACTTGCTGCACTAAACTTCGGAGGACGGTCATATTATTGTCCTCCTCTTTGTCTAAAAACATAGTCTTTTTATGATTTTTTTATGATTTTAACCTACAGTTAGCCTCCTCAAGCCATTTCTTTGCCTGGGGAAGACCTAATTTATTCTGTTTCCTTATTTTTCTTTTCTTTTTTTTTTTTTTTATATATATATATATATACATATATATACTCATACATACATGCCGGCATAATTTTTATTTATTTTTTAAGCTTTCTACACAACACAGTATTACACAACAATCCTTATTTAAAAATGCATCAAAATCATACTTTGTTTTTCATGTCTTAAGGAGTTTCACATTCTCTTTGTCTAGACTACACATATACTTTGCATCATCATTCAAACCATCAGACTTTCCATGGATCATACTCATTTTAACGTGCACACGGAGTTTTTTTTGTAAGGTCTTCTCACACTGACACAATACCTGCACACAGTATCTTATCACTTCTGCAGCTACTCACAAACTTTCTAGTCGTGACATATCACTTCTAGATTATTGATCTTGTGTGCTGCTATAATACTGGTGTCTTGTCTTCTTACTTAATGTTTTTTTCATTTATAGGGAGAATGAACAGAATTACAAGGCGAACGTAAATTCACCTGACTGGTCAACCCCCCCTGATCAAAACATTAATATTTCAGTAAACTGTAGGGAGCATGAACAGAATTACAAAAGAGACTTAATTTCTCTCGACTGTTGTTCCCACACTTTATCAAAACATTAATATTTGTTGATTCAACGGTATTTATAAATGCCTGTACAGGTTTTTTACACAACATACGAGGCTGGCTGAGCGCAAGGGCTCGTCAAATTACCTCTATTTGTTACCTGGAAATCTATCAGGCCATACCTTTGTATCAACAGGGGTTCATGTTTTTGATGTAGGAATATTTATGTGTCCCCCACGGGAATTCCTGCAGTTTACAAGGCTGTCAGGACCTAGGTCCTTTGTCGACAAATTTCCTTTATCTGCACCCGGGTATTGGAATGGGACCATACTCCTATATCAAAGGGATTTAAACTACGGACGTATCTACTTATATTCCCTCAACTCGGATAAAGCAAAACATATACACAACAGATAAACATTCAATTAATCTCTATATTAGATGTATGTAACAAAATCCCTTAATTCATTAAATCCCTAATCACATTTAGGCCTAAAAGTATAATATAATAAATGAAAATATCTTACCTTGCCCCGAGAGCGGTCTCTTGTGCTGATCCGGTAAGTCGCTGCCCGGGAGGCACTAGTTCAGTGAGCCGGCCTCTGTTAACGTCAAATTTAAGACGGAGGACTTACAGTTTTTTGCCGTACGGACATCGGTTCACTGGGTTGTTGGCTAGTGCTTTCCAGGAATTTGGACTTCCGTTTTCGAAGGACCAAAATGTCAAGTAATTTTGGACCGACTCTCGTTACAAGTCAAGATATTTTATTGCATATGCAAGAGAAATGGTTAAATGTATATCTTCTGCTTCAGAGATCCATTTCTGCCTGTCATAGATTTACATTCAGCTTTTATAACCCTTAAACCTTCCCTTTTCCTGCTCGTAACGTCCTGACCATGTATAATTTCAACCTTTATTCTGACGTTAGCAGTAAATAGGGAAATATCCTTTTTCAGCCAACACCTTATGACAGGAAATTTCATACAATGAATACATAAATTATCTCATGGTTCGCAGCCCATATTTTGACAGATGTAAGAGTCAGCACATCTTTGCACAATAGAATATGGTCATATGACTTATTCCAGTAATTAGGGCTATTAGAGCTTATTCAGCATATTTAAGTATTAATAGAGTTATATAAAGCAAACATTTTAACTTTAGAAGATATAGTCATATTAATATGCATATTCATAGTTGACATTTAAAGTATAATTTCTAATTTCTCTAACAATGGTAGAGAAGAGCTGTCGGAGAATGTAGTGTGGATGGTGGAGGAGAGCTGTCGGAGAATGTAGTGTGGATGGTGGGAGGAGAGCTGTCGGAGAATGTAGTGTGGATGGTGGAGGAGAGCTGTCAGAGAATGTAGTGTGGATGGTGGAGGGGAGCTGTCGGAGAATGTAGTGTGGATGGTGGGAGGAGAGCTGTCGAAAAATGTAGTGTGGATGGTGGAGGAGAACTGTCGGAGAATGTAGTGTGGATGGTGGAGGAGAGCTGTCGGAGAATGTAGTGTGGATGGTGGGAGGAGAGCTGTCGGAGAATGTAGTGTGGATGGGGGAGAAGAGCTGTCGGAGAATGTAGTGTGGATGGTGGAGGAGAGCTGTCGGAGAATGTAGTGTGGATGGTGGAGGAGAGCTGTCGGAGAATGTAGTGTAGATGGTGGAGAAGAGCTGTCGGAGAATGTAGTGTGGATGGTGGAGGAACGCTGTCGGAGAATGTAGTGTGGATGGTGGGAGGAGAGCTGTCGGAGAATGTAGTGTGGATGGTGGAGGAAAGCTGTCGGAGAATGTAGTGTGGATGGTGGAGGAGAGCTGTCGGAGAATGTAGTGTGGATGGTGGAGGAAAGCTGTCGGAGAATGTAGTGTGGATGGTGGAGGAGAGCTGTCGGAGAATGTAGTGTGGATGGTGGGAGGAGAGCTGTCAGAGAATGTAGTGTGGATGGTGGAGGAGAGCTGTCGGAGAATGTAGTGTGGATGGTGGGAGGAGAGCTGTCGGAGAATGTAGTGTGGATGGTGGGAGGAGAGCTGTCGGAGAATGTAGTGTGGATGGTGGGAGGAGAGCTGTCGGAGAATGTAGTGTGGATGGTGGGAGGAGAGATGTAGGAGAATGTAGTGTGGATGGTGGAGGAGAGCTGTAGGAGAATGTAGTGTGGATGGTGGAGGAGAGCTGTCGGAGAATGTAGTGTGGATGGTGGAGGAGAGCTGTCGGAGAATGTAGTATTGATGGTGGAGGAGAGCTGTCGGAGAATGTAGTGTGGATGGTGGAGGAGAGCTGTCGGAGAATGTAGTGTGGATGGTGGAGGGGAGCTGTCGGAGAATGTAGTGTGGATGGTGGGAAGAGAGCTGTCGGAGAATGTAGTGTGGATGGTGGAGGAGAGCTGTCGGAGAATGTAGTGTGGATGGTGGGGGAGAGCTGTCGGAGAATGTAGTGTGGATGGTGGGAGAAGAGCTGTCGGAGAATGTAGTGTGGATGGTGGAGGAGAGCTGTAGGAGAATGTAGTGTGGATGGTGGGAGGAGAGCTGTCGGAGAATGTAGTGTGGATGGTGGAGGAGAGCTGTCAGAGAATGTAGTGTGGATGGTGGAGGGGAGCTGTCGGAGAATGTAGTGTGGATGGTGGAGGAGAGCTGTCGGAGAATGTAGTGTGGATGGTGGAGGGGAGCTGTCGGAGAATGTAGTGTGGATGGTGGGAAGAGAGCTGTCGGAGAATGTAGTGTGGATGGTGGAGGAGAGCTGTCGGAGAATGTAGTGTGGATGGTGGGGGAGAGCTGTCGGAGAATGTAGTGTGGATGGTGGGAGAAGAGCTGTCGGAGAATGTAGTGTGGATGGTGGAGGAGAGCTGTCGGAGAATGTAGTGTGGATGGTGGGAGGAGAGCTGTCGGAGAATGTAGTGTGGATGGTGGAGGAGAGCTGTCAGAGAATGTAGTGTGGATGGTGGAGGGGAGCTGTCGGAGAATGTAGTGTGGATGGTGGGAGGAGAGCTGTCGAAAAATGTAGTGTGGATGGTGGAGGAGAACTGTCGGAGAATGTAGTGTGGATGGTGGAGGAGAGCTGTCGGAGAATGTAGTGTGGATGGTGGGAGGAGAGCTGTCGGAGAATGTAGTGTGGATGGTGGAGAAGAGCTGTCGGAGAATGTAGTGTGGATGGTGGAGGAGAGCTGTCGGAGAATGTAGTGTGGATGGTGGAGGAGAGCTGTCGGAGAATGTAGTGTAGATGGTGGAGAAGAGCTGTCGGAGAATGTAGTGTGGATGGTGGAGGAAAGCTGTCGGAGAATGTAGTGTGGATGGTGGGAGGAGAGCTGTCGGAGAATGTAGTGTGGATGGTGGAGGAAAGCTGTCGGAGAATGTAGTGTGGATGGTGGAGGAGAGCTGTCGGAGAATGTAGTGTGGATGGTGGAGGAAAGCTGTCGGAGAATGTAGTGTGGATGGTGGAGGAGAGCTGTCGGAGAATGTAGTGTGGATGGTGGGAGGAGAGCTGTCGGAGAATGTAGTGTGGATGGTGGGAGGAGAGCTGTCGGAGAATGTAGTGTGGATGGTGGGAGGAGAGCTGTCGGAGAATGTAGTGTGGATGATGGAGGAGAGCTGTCAGAGAATGTAGTGTGGATGGTGGAGGAGAGCTGTCGGAGAATGTAGTGTGGATGGTGGGAGGAGAGCTGTCGGAGAATGTAGTGTGGATGGTGGGAGGAGAGCTGTCGGAGAATGTAGTGTGGATGGTGGGAGGAGAGCTGTCGGAGAATGTAGTGTGGATGGTGGGAGGAGAGATGTAGGAGAATGTAGTGTGGATGGTGGAGGAGAGCTGTAGGAGAATGTAGTGTGGATGGTGGAGGAGAGCTGTCGGAGAATGTAGTGTGGATGGTGGAGGAGAGCTGTCGGAGAATGTAGTATTGATGGTGGAGGAGAGCTGTCGGAGAATGTAGTGTGGATGGTGGAGGAGAGCTGTCGGAGAATGTAGTGTGGATGGTGGAGGGGAGCTGTCGGAGAATGTAGTGTGGATGGTGGGAAGAGAGCTGTCGGAGAATGTAGTGTGGATGGTGGAGGAGAGCTGTCGGAGAATGTAGTGTGGATGGTGGGGGAGAGCTGTCGGAGAATGTAGTGTGGATGGTGGGAGAAGAGCTGTCGGAGAATGTAGTGTGGATGGTGGAGGAGAGCTGTAGGAGAATGTAGTGTGGATGGTGGAGGAGAGCTGTAGGAGAATGTAGTGCATATGGTGGAGGAGAGCTGTCGGAGAATGTCGAAAATTCCCGACGAGACTGGATGTGTTGAGTTCTACATTTCCTCTCCTAGAACATTCATTCCTTGTGGTAGAATCCTCCGGCAGTGAAAGTTCCAATCTGTGGTATAATAGGTTCACACCTTAGTGTGGGTGGGGTGGGAACCTATGGTAAATCTGTTCTGTGATCAGGTGGTCAGGACTGGTGAGAAGAGGAAGTTTTGTCTCTTTTCATAATAGGAAAATGGAGCATCCATGAAATTGAGAAACCGTACAAAAATCATTTACACTGAAGTCATAAATGTGTTTATTAAAGCGGAGTTCCACCCAGATTAACAACTTTATTTTATCCCCTTCAGCACACTGCCGACATGTTCACTTGACAAATGTTTTTTTTTTTTTCCCTCTGCAAATACCTTATTTTTGCCGTTTGCAGATTGACTTCCTGGACTTGACTCCCGCGGGAGTAGGCGTGGCTCTTGGGAGCTTGGTGTCACGCTTCCCAGGAGTCATTGCGGTACGCCGTACTAGGATTTCCATCACAACGGGGGGTGAACATTCAATGACGCCGCCCGTTGTGATGGCAACAATCAGCATACAGGAAATCATTGCTTGTGGGCTTCAACATGCCCACAAGCAAAATGGGAACTGCTGTGCTCGCATTTTTAAAGTTCTTATTTTGCCCGAAAACGGACATGGGATAATTCATAACCTCAAACGAGTGAGTGATTATTTATAATGCGAAAATCTATTCAATACCAGGAAAAAAAAAAATTATTTGCCGCAGAACCTCCGCTTTAAGTACCGTATACACTTGAGTATAAGCTGACCCGAATATAAGCCGAGGCACCTAATTGTACCACAAAAAACTGGGAAAACTTATTGACTCGAGTATAAGCCTAGGGTGTCCATCTGCTTGCCTCACTGTGCCTCACTTTGCCTCGCTGTGCCCATGCCTCACTGTGCCCATGACTAGACTGACATTTAACATGGGAGTCTATAAAAGGGGTGCCCGGGTTTGAAAAATCGGTGCTCCTCGGTCGTAGGTTCCCCAGACAAAAAACTTTGCACAACTATAGAGGAGAAATGGGGCTACATGTGTGCCAAGTTTCGGGTCCAGGGGACCTAGGACCGGCCGGTACAGGGTCCCCAAAATCACTGGAGAAATGACCGTTTAACATGGGAGTCTATGGAAGGGGTGCCCGGCTTTGAAAAATCGGTGCTCCCCAGCCGTAGGTCCCCCGGACAATAAACTTTGCACACTTGTAGAGGAAGACATGTGTACCAAGTTTGGGGTCCAGGGGACCCACGGCCGGCCGGTACCGGGTCCCCAAATTTCGGGAGATCAGGCGCAAAAAGGTAACTCGAGTATAAGCCAAGGGGGGCATTTTCAGCACAAAAAAATGTGCTGAAAAACTCGGCTTATACTCGAGTATATACGGTAATAACGGACATGACCGACAATAAATAAATGGATCCCGTGTACATTGGTAATCAAATTAGGACATTGTCAATAATGCATATATTTATGCTATTACTGTGTGTACTATAATTTTTTTTATCAATTTTTTTCCCATTCTTTATTTTCACTATCGTTATAAAAAAATATAAAGTATAATCTGTGAGTGTAATCATCGGTATAACCTAATATAAGTTGACCAGATCTTTAAAATGAAATCTGGAGACATATATTTCAAGTCTTATCTTATGGCCCGTACACACGATCCGAATATCGTACAAAAACTGTCATCCGAGGAAGAATCGTACGATAATCAGATCGTTAGTACAGAGCTTTCGAGAGCCGATCACGACAATTCATCTGATATTATTCGATCGGACAAGCACGAAAATTTTCCTCGTCCGATACCAGATCGTACGATTTTCGGTAAGTCAGTATAGTTGTCGTCCGAAAATACAATACAACACATGACATCACCGATTTTTTCTGTCGTACGAGAATTTTCGTGACTTTAGTAACCTATTCAATTTCTACTTGCGACTATTAAGCGGAAAAAGTCGGACGATCTGTCGTACGATATTCGGATCGTGTGTACGGGCCATTACTCGTCGGGCCCCGGCTACTACTGGGTGGGGTGCGGAGGAAGATCACCCCACCAGGGAAGAAAAGGACATAAGCAGGCGGCTGGCCGGGAATTGAGCCAAGGCAGAAGAACATGCGAGCGGAGCTGAATGGGCATGCACCCGAAACTGAAGAAATTTTCCCTCCGCTCCGACCAGCACATGATCATCAGAAAGGGGCACAGATAATGGAAAAATATACAACCCCCTAAGCTAGTAGGTGCGGTGGAGCAGGGGTGTGTAATTCAGAATTATTTTTTTTAATTCTGCACTGACTGTCTTTGAAATTGCCCCAGCCCCTGTTCAAATCCAATCTGGGGACAAAACCGGGGACAGACTTGGTCCGGGGACAGTGTCCTCAATCCGGGGACTGTTCCCTGAAACCGGGGATGTCTGGTCACCCTAACCTAATAGGAAAATAGACCTAGAATCAGGGGGGCAAAGGAAGATGGAACGTTGTAAAAGGTGCAGTATTTATATTCAACACAAGGTGGTGATCTCATGTATTGTCAGTGGAACGCAGAGACAGGAAGTGATGTCAGGTACAGACAGGAAGTGATGTCTGAGTATAAACAGGAAGTTCCGGGTGAGAGGTGAATTTGGAGAAAGTTAAGAGGAGACATTGCTGGAAGCGGCATCAGAGGAGGTAATAAGATGTTATTTTATATTTACATCCAGTAACCCCGTCATGTCCGTCCTCTTCCTCCATAGTCACTGTGAGGCCTCCTATGGTTTATAGACCAGATAAATCTTAAATTTAGAGCCATTTATCCAACTGTCCATCCAGAGCCTCTGGTTTATAAGCATTTGTAGAGTGCATGAAGTGATGTCAGGTTTGTTACCCCTTGGGGTCGTAGACATTGTTTAGAATTGTGTTGTGCCTCCATACAACACATTTTCGTAATGGCCAGAAACATTAATTTATCACTTGGGGGCATGGTGAGGGGGTGGGGGCAGCACTGAGGCCGCATGTCCACCCCACGGACTCTTCTTGTTCAGTGTATGTTGAGTTGTTGTTCAGTGAGCAGTACACTTGGGATCGTGGTGTACTCCAGGCCCACCTGTTTTTTAATTTCAATGGGCATCGTAACTGAGGAAGGATTTACCATGATTGACGTTGTTGGGGTAATTTAAATTGTTTAATAAAGGACTTGTCGAATGTTTGGGTGTCTTTTTTTTTTTTTGGGTTACTTTTTTTGGAGGAATGAGTAGTAGTACTGTGTACCCCTTACTCATTCACATAGTGGGTGCCAGTATCTTGTGACCCCCTTATTTTTAAAGGTGATTCCAGATTCTGATAAGCCCGCCACCCTCAGACCCCCCCCCCCCACAATCACTGAGCCACAGTTATGGGGAAGAGGCCCTAGTCCTCCTCAACATGGGGCAAGTTACTTTGCCCTCCATGTTGAGGTTATGTGTCCTGGTATGGTTCAATTTGGGTGAGGGAGGGGGCACACTCATCCTCTCCCATTTCTTGGCTAGTCAGGGTCTAGTATGGGGGGCCCTCACACTTTTTTTTTTTTTTGCATAAGTTACCTCCTTAACATGTATACCAGACTTAAAGGGCCTGGTATATATTTTGTCACTCATCACACACAGTTCATATTTTTTAATAAAGACCCACCTAACTAGAGAGGTGATGTGGATTCCAGGGATTTACCTGGGGATCATTTATTACTGTCTCTTTTGCAATAGGTTTTAGCGAAGACCAGCTGCCAACTCCATGATCTACCTGGGGACACCAGGATCTCTACAAGGACGTCATGATGGAGAATCAGCCGCCCCTCACATCACCGGGTAAGAGGAGACTTTATTGTAAAGGAGAGAGCAGTACGGAGGCTCCACCTAGATCCCCCATCATCTGATAAACACATAGAAACAATGTATTCAGTCAGTGTGTGTGTTTCCTACAGATGGATCCAGTAATGGGAACCCACCAGAGAGATGTCCCCTTCCTCTGTATTCCCGGGATTCCACACAGGAGGGTCACACCATCCCTCACCATCATCAGGTAGATGAGGAACAATCACTGATAGTATCATTAGGATCTGTACATTATCTGCATTGTTACCACTGATGTCATTTTTATTATATATTCAGAGTGGAAATCTGAGAGATTCTAAAGTTGAGGTTAAAGAAGAGATAAAAGAGGAGGATGATGAGGATGGGGTGATGGAGGAGTTTCCTAAAGAACACAAAGATCTCTACCAGGACACCATGGTGGAGTCATCCAGCTACAGAAACCCACCAGAGAGATGTCCCCGTCCTCTGTATTCCCGGGATTCCACACAGGAAGATCACACCATCCCTCACCTTGATCAGGTAGGTGGAGTTAGAGTATATAAAAATTATATAAATAAATTGGATTTTTTATATTATCAGCCGCATTAGTGCAATTAATTTATTGTTATATATTCAGAAAGGAGACCTGAGCAATTTTAATATAGTTGTTAAAGAAGAATTAAAGGGGGAGGAGTATGAGGAGGACAGTTTGATGGAAAAGTCTTCAGAAAGACACAAGAACATCATGATGGAGTCATCCAGTAACAAAAACCCACCAAAGAGATGTCCCCGTCCTCTGTATTCCCGGGATTCCACACAGGAGGGTCACACCATCCCTCACCATCATCAGGTAGGTGGAGTTGGAACATCTCCGACTTAAAAACGATTTCAAACCAAATGAGATCATCTTCTTTGAGGTCTCCGGTTATTAGTGCTTATGATTTGAGGATGTTGCTTTTTTTTATCATTTTGTGGTTTTAGGATGAACAGGTTGATATAAAAGTTGAGGTGAAGAAGGAAGAAGAAGAGACATATGTGATGGGTGATCAGCAATGTACGGAGGAGGATGTGGGTATGGTGACAATCAAAGAGAAGGAATCTTCTTTAGATATCAGCACAGGTAATTAGCGAGTAAAAACTATTCACATTTCACTTTTTTAGGCTCCATTCACATCTAGGCGTATGGGGGCGACAATCGTGGTAAAAACGCTCAACTGGAATTGCGGGACGCCCGTCGCCCAAAAGAAGCTCCTGTATTTCTTTTGGGCGACAGGAGTCCTGTGATTCTGTTTGCGCGTTTTTACAGCGATTGTCGGCCGATGAATCGCGGGAAAATTGCGCCGTGTTTGGGGTGCTATTGATATGGACGGGCAACGCACCGGGAACGCACGGGCATCCTGCGATTTGCCGCTATTGCGAATCACGGGCAGAACCGCGGCGATTCCGCCAGCGATTCGAAATCGCAGAGATGTGAACGGAGCCTTGCACGTTTAAGGAATGAAAATAGATTTAAGAAAAAACTATGGTGGATCAGAGGACCTTCGTAGCCACATGTCTCAAACAAATGAGGTGAAGGTCTGGTAAACCAAATGAAAGGTCCATTTCTGTAACGAGCCCCTTGCTCGCTCGGTTCCACTCTCCCGACACTCCTCTGCTACTATTAGATCATATTGCAGATCGCAACGTCTGATGGTTCGGTCATCTGATGCTCCAGGATTCAAACTACAGCTATGTGCCAATCTAATCCATTTGTGATAGTTCAGAACAAACACCAGGCAGGCTGTATGTAAGTTCAAACAGGAATCTCTCTTTATTGGATGCACACACACACTCTTTTATATACCGCAGTTTGAACACCCTGCCCCCAACAACCACTTTCCTATTGGTCAATTGTAAAGTACATTGTAGTTCGCAATTAGCTTCTCTTGGCCATGCAAATAAGGACTTGAAACAGGGTCAGCAGGGATTGGTCCGATAGCTTGAATAGGAGAACTGAGATGTGTATTGACACAGAAGCCCCAGGGGGTAATTAAAGTACATAAACAAACAGTCAAACACAGAACAATGCTTTTCTTCTAGACCATGGAGCCGTCTGGAGGGGGGGGGGTTAGCCTTAAGACAGGGCAGAAGACCCCCCACTGTGTAATAGATTCAAAGGAGAAATACTTCAGTATTCCAAGGTCCATGACAATACTCCCTCCTGGGAAACAGTCCAACAGCCACAGTGGGACCCCAAACGGGTCAACTCGAGGATGTTGGAAAAGTAGTCTTAAGGTTCCAGGTCTGTCTGCCGGGATAACCCATCCGCATTCCTGTCTTGAGGCCCTGGCCCATAATCGGAAGGCAAGAGGCTGGCATTCAGTCCTCTCCAAAAGCCTCTGTCCCGGCTAGGTCTGTCACACATCTCCCCTTTCGGCAGGAAACTAACATAGGCGGAGACCCCAGACGGGTTGACTCCGAAGTTAGTCCATAGTTCTATTCCCCCAATGCCGGTATCCACACAGTACCCCAAATAAATTGCTCCAACCAGAGCATTACTTACCCAGCCAACCTCTGCCTCTCTCAGAGAACATACCCGCCGCTGGGGAGAGGCCTGGACTGGCCCTTCTCCCTGGAGTCCTTTCAGCTGCTGGAGAGAAGACAGGGTGACAGGGCTCAGTCCGTCATGCTGTTGGGGATCTGGGTCGACTGCCCGGCATCCCTGGGGTATACAAGTGGAGACTGAAGTCCCATCCACTTGTGGTAGGTGATAATCCCCCAGTGCTTGCAAAGCAAGGCTGACATCCTCCTGTCTCAGTGTCACACCATTTTCTGGGGTTGTGTCAGTGAGGACTGAAGTCCCATCCAATACCACAGGACCTCCCTCTTCTGTTAGTTGAGAGCAGAGGCCCGTGGCACTCTGCTCTGTTGCCAGCTCTTCCGCTGGGTTGCTGTGAGTGGGGACCGCAGTCCCATCCACTGATATCCGCTCAAGTTGCAGTTGTGGGCAGAGGCCAGTAGCTTTCTGCCTTGCTGCCAGTGATTCAGCTGGGGGTAAAAGCTTTACCACCTCAGCTTGTTGCTGGAGAGAGGGGCCAACTGCCCCGGCTCCCTGAAACTCCACAGTTGTTTCCGGTGCTGGGCAGAGGTTGCTAGCACTCTGCCCTGTTGCCAGCACTTCTGCTGGGGACTCCACACCATCTGCTCTGGCTAACTGTTGGGGAGGGAAAAGGGCTGCTTCTCCTCCCTGCATCTCTGAAATCCACTGGGAAAGAGGAACCATCACCTTCTCACCTCGGGCCTCCAAAACAGCCACGGGTGTAGAGCAGGGGTCTGCAGTACTCTGTCCTGCTGCCAGTACTTGGGCAGGCGATGCATAATCCATAACATCCTCTGAACAGTCCCTTAAGTCCATCCCTTCTGTAATCTGTGGCTGGGGAGATGAGCCAACTGCCCTAGCTCCCTGGAACTCCATATCATCCACTTCAGCTTTAGGGATGGCAATTTTCAGATTTTCCACTGCCGATTCTTCAGCCAGGCTAGCTCCCTGGAACTTCATATCATCCACTTCGGCTTTAGGGATGGCAATCTTCAGATTTTCCACTGCTGATTCTTCAGCCAGGATTTCATAGTTGTCAACTGGTATTTCCTGATAGTCCCAGGCAAAGGTAGCACCACCCTGCTGCTGAGCAGATTCTAGCAGCTGTCTGTAGGCGATCTCCAGCTCCCATTCCTGAACAGCCAGAAATTCCAAATCTTCCTCTGCCCAGTGCCCTTCCGAGACATTCAGTTTTCGCTCTCTGTGCTCCATTTTTTCCTCCAAACGCCACTCCCGATCGCTCCCAAAGTCAGGGTCACTGGACAGCCCCCAATACAACAATCCCAGGCCATCATAGTCAAAGCCTTCCGTGGGGCTGTCATCCGCTGACCATGGGCACTCTTGGGCTACATACCACCGGAGGGCTCTGTAGCTCTCATCCAACCGCATCTCTGCCCGGATCAGCCTGCTTAACTCAGCTGTCCACGCCTGCTTTGGTTGTTCCCCCAATAACGGCATTCGTACTTCATACTGCGACCAGTACCTTACAGAGATGGAGGGGAGAATCTTTCCCTGGTGTTGCTGCTCGAGAGCTAGCACTTTCTTCCAGAGTTCGCAGCGGATCGAATCCGACCATCCCAGCAGGACCTCCTCTGATACTGGTCCTCTATGCTGTATCTGCATCTCTCGCAACCTCCTTCCGAATTCCTCTTCCATGGCGGCTGGTTCTTTAGGCGTTGTCTCCGATTGCCGTATTTCCGCCATTCTCCGCTCATGTTGCCGCTCTAGTTCTCACTTTTGTCGCGCATCCTGCAGCTGGATGCCTCTAATGGCTTCCTGTATGGCGGTCTCTGATGGGTTAGCACCATATAATGCCAAGCGCTGTTGAACTTGTTGCTGAAACAAATCTTCCACTGACCGGGGTCCTGCATCACCCTTCTTCTGGTCCATCTCGGCTTTCAAGTAGGTCTTTCAGCGTGACTTTCCTGCAGGCTGCATAGCTGGTCATTCACTGTGGTGGTTTGGAGTGTCCCAGTAACTGGAGAGCAAATCCCACCGCTGCCAACCAATGTAACGAGCCCCTTGCTCGCTCGGTTCCACTCTCCCGACACTCCTCTGCTACTATTGGATCATATTGCAGATCGCAACGTCTGATGGTTCGGTCATCCGATGCTCCAGGATTCAAACTACAGCTATGTGCCAATCTAATCCATTTGTGATAGTTCAGAACAAACACCAGGCAGGCTGTATGTAAGTTCAAACAGGAATCTCTTTTATTGGATGCACACACACACTCTTATATACCGCAGTTTGAACACCCTGCCCCCAACAACCACTTTCCTATTGGTCAATTGTAAAGTACATTGTAGTTCGCAATTAGCTTCTCTTGGCCATGCAAATAAGGACTTGATAGCTTGAATAGGAGAACTGAGATGTGTATTGACACAGAAGCCCCAGGGGGTAATTAAAGTACATAAACAAACAGTCAAACACAGAACAATGCTTTTCTTCTAGACCATGGAGCCGTCTGGAGGGGGGGGGGTAGCCTTAAGACAGGGCAGAAGACCCCCCACTATGTAATAGATTCAAAGGAGAAATACTTCAGTATTCCAAGGTCCATGACAATACTCCCTCCTGGGAAACAGTCCAACAGCCACAGTGGGACCCCAAACGGGTCAACTCGAGGATGTTGGAAAAGTAGTCTTAAGGTTCCAGGTCTGTCTGCCGGGATAACCCATCCGCATTCCTGTCTTGAGGCCCTGGCCCATAATCGGAAGGCAAGAGGCTGGCATTCAGTCCTCTCCAAAAGCCTCTGTCCCGGCTAGGTCTGTCACAATTTCCAATCCATAATATGTCATATTCCCAACAAATGAGGAGGGGAGATACTGTACACCATATGAAAGGTCCATCTCCATTCCTCAATATAACGTCATGTTCCCAACAAATGAGCGGGAGATACTGTACACCATATGAAAGGTCCATCTCCATTCCTCAATATAATGTCATGTTCCCAACAAATGAGGAGGAGATACTGTACACCATATGAAAGGTCCATCTCCATTCCCCAATATAATGTCATGAATCTGCAGTAATGTTTCATGCCCTGTCTGTTCCCAACAAATGAGGAGGAGATACTGTACACCATATGAAAGGTCCATCTCCATTCCTCAATATAACGTCATGTTCCCAACAAATGAGGGGGAGATACTGTACACCATATGAAAGGTCCATCTCCATTCCTCAATATAATGTCATGTTCCCAACAAATGAGGAGATACTGTACACCATATGAAAGGTCCATCTCCATTCCTCAATATAACGTCATGTTCCCAACAAATGAGGAGGAGATACTGTACACCATATGAAAGGTCCATCTCCTTTCCTCAATATAATGTCATGTTCCCAACAAATGAGGAGGAGATACTGTACACCATATGAAAGGTCCATCTCCTTTCCTCAATATAATGTCATGTTCCCAACAAATGAGGAGGAGATACTGTACATCATATGAAAGGTCCATCTCCATTCCTCAATATAACGTCATGTTCCCAACAAATGAGGAGGAGATACTGTACACCATATGAAAGGTCCATCTCCATTCCTCAATATAACGTCATGTTCCCAACAAATGAGGAGGAGATACTGTACACCATATGAAAGGTCCATCTCCATTCCTCAATATAACGTCATGTTCCCAACAAATGAGGAGGAGATACTGTACACCATATGAAAGGTCCATCTCCATTCCTCTATATAACGTCATGTTCCCAACAAATGAGGAGGAGATACTGTACACCATATGAAAGGTCCATCTCCATTCCTCAATATAACGTCATGAATCTGCAGTAATGTTTCATGCCCTGTCTGTCTGTTCCCAACAAATGAGGAGGAGATACTGTACATCATATTACAGGCCCATCTCTGTTTGTCAATATAACGTCATGTCCGTGTACCATGATTGTTTTTAAAGCACTTGCATCTAGATTTTTGTTTTTCTTGATTGATATTACGATTGTACACGCTTTTATTCTTAAATCACAAAAATTGTCTTCCAGCAGATGGACACGAGTCCCATAAGAGGACACACAAAGGGGAGAATCCATTTTCATGTTCGGAGTGCGGGAAGTCTTTTCGATTAAAATCACTACTTGTAAGACACCAAAGACGTCACACGGACGAGCGGCCCTACTCCTGTTCTGAGTGCGGGAAATCTTTTAAAAACAAATCGGAGCTTGCCCGACATATGAAGAATCACACAGACGTGAGGCCATTTTCCTGTCCCGATTGCGATCAGTCCTTCAAGAGGAAATGTCACCTGACGACACATCTCAGAGTCCACACAGGCGACACGCCCTTTTTATGTGTCCATTGTGGGAAAGGTTTCACGTCGAGATCGCAACTTGGCAGACATCTAAGAAGTCACACCGGAGTGCGGCCCTATTCGTGTTCGGAGTGTGGGAAGTCGTTCACCGAGAAGTTCATGCTTGTCCACCATATCAGAGTTCACACCGGAGAGAGGCCTTTTTCATGCTCAGAGTGCGGTCAAAGTTTTAAAGTAAAAAGCGTTCTGATGGGACATATGAGAGTCCACACAAAAGAGGCTCCTTTCCCGTGTCCTGTGTGTGGGAAATGTTTTACTCGCAAGGATATCCTCAACATACACAAGCGAAGCCACTCTGAGAAATTGCCGTACACGTGCGAGGAGTGCGGGAAAGGTTTTACATGGAAGAATACCTTCATTAATCACCAGCAGACTCACACCCGGGAGCGTCCCTTTTCCTGTCTAGACTGCGGCAAATGCTTCAGCCAAAAAACGGCTCTTTTGCAGCATCGGAAACTTCACTTAGACGAAGGTTCGTTGTCCTGCTCGGAGTGCGGAAATGCGTTCAAGACAAAATATGAATTCCGAGTCCATTGGAGGGTTCACACGGGTCAGGAGATCTTTCCCTGCTCGGAGTGTGAGAAACGTTTCTCACGGAAAGGTCACCTTCTTATCCACCAGAGAAGTCACACAGGTGAATGTCCTTTTCCATGTTCAGAGTGCGGCAAGTCTTTCTCGCGAAAAGTTCAACTTCTTAGACATCAGAGAAGTCACACCGGCGAGCGTCCATTTTCGTGTTCAGAGTGCGGGAAAAGTTTCACTCAGAAGGTGCACCTTATCACGCACCAGAAGAGTCACGAGGGCGAGCGTCCCTTTTCTTGTCCGGAGTGCCAGGTGTCCTTCAAAACTAAATCGGAACTCCTCCTGCACCAGAGAGGTCACACCGGCGAGCAGGTCTTCCCCTGCTTGGAGTGCGAGAAGTCGTTCCTTACCAGGTGGCAGCTTGTTGAGCACCAGAGAGTTCACACCGGTGAAAAGCCATTTTCCTGCTCCGAGTGCAGCAAACAATTTTCGCACAAAGCAAGCCTAAAGATGCATCAGAAACTCCACACTGGAGAGAAGCCGTTTTGCTGCTCGGAGTGTGGGAAATGTTTTATACGGAAAGAACATCTAATGAAACACCAGAGAACGCACAACCGCTGAAGCCAATGTTTTTTCAACCTTTTTGTGGGCTGAATTTATATTTTCATTAAACAGTTGTATCACCTAATGGCTCGTTGACTGTTGATGTCCTGGGACTCCTTGGGATGTTTCCACTCCTTGTTCCCAACATAAGCGAAATTACCCTTAACTGGAAACGCCAAGCTCAGTCATTAGGAGGGGTGGACTTATGGTGTACGTGGAATTTTGTCCTCATCTTGTATCGGAGGTTTTGCATTTCCCTTTGTGTATTTAGGGGGCAGAAACTAGCAAACTCCTCAAACCTCAACATCACGACACCATGAGGTTGATTTACCAAGATTGAAGAGTGAAGCTTTGCTAAGAAACCAATCACCGTCCAGTTTTTTTTGTCAACGAATAATTGAAGATACTGTACACCATATGAAAGGTCCATCTCCATTCCTCAATATATCGTCGTGTTCCCAACAAATGTGGAGGAGATACTGTACACCATATGAAAGGTCCATCTCCATTCCTCAATATAATGTCATGTTCCCAACAAATGAGGAGATACTGTACACCATATGAAAGGTCCATCTCCATTCCACAATATAACGTCATGTTCCCAACAAATGAGGAGGACATACTGTACACCATATGAAAGGTCCATCTCCATTCCACAATATAACGTCATGTTCCCAACAAATGAGGAGGAGATACTGTACACCATATGAAAGGTCCATCTCCATTCCTCAATATAACGTCATGTTCCCAACAAATGAGGAGATACTGCACACCATATGAAAGGTCCATCTCCATCCCTCAATATAATGTCATGTTCCCAACAAATGAGGAGGAGATACTGTACACCATATGAAAGGTCCATCTCCATTCCTCAATATAACGTCATGTTCCCAACAAATGAGGAGGAGATACTGTACACCATATGAAAGGTCCATCTCCATTCCTCAATATAACGTCATGTTCCCAACAAATGAGGAGGAGATACTGTACACCATATGAAAGGTCCATCTCCATTCCTCAATATAACATCATGTTCCCAACAAATGAGGAGGAGATACTGTACATCATATGAAAGGTCCATCTCCATCCCTCAATATAATGTCATGTTCCCAACAAATGAGGAGAAGATACTGTACACCATATGAAAGGTCCATCTCCATTCCTCAATATAACGTCATGTTCCCAACAAATGAGGGGGAGATACCGTACACCATATGAAAGGTCCATCTCCATTCCTCAATATAACGTCATGTTCCCAACAAATGAGGAGATACTGCACACCATATGAAAGGTCCATCTCCATCCCTCAATATAATGTCATGTTCCCAACAAATGAGGAGAAGATACTGTACACCATATGAAAGGTCCATCTCCATTCCTCAATATAACGTCATGTTCCCAACAAATGAGGGGGAGATACCGTACACCATATGAAAGGTCCATCTCCATTCCTCAATATAACGTCATGTTCCCAACAAATGAGGAGATACTGCACACCATATGAAAGGTCCATCTCCATCCCTCAATATAATGTCATGTTCCCAACAAATGAGGAGGAGATACTGTACACCATATGAAAGGTCCTTCTCCATTCCTCAATGTAATGTCATGTTCCCAACAAACGAGGAGGAGATACTGTACACCATATGAAAGGTCCATCTCCTTTCCTCAATATAATATCATGTTTCCTACAAATGAGGTGGGGATAGTCTACTCCTTTGGAAGAAGCCACATTCCTGGTTATGGTACAGGTCTTGTCAGCATTCCTTTGTTTTGTGGTTGTGTGGACTTTAGTTGGTAATTACCAATTCAAGTAATTGTGTTTTGTTACAAGGTGCCTTTACCGATACAAAATGTGACGTGAAAACCGTTCACTTGTTATTGTTTATCCTAATTTTGACAGAAAAATAAAATAAATCTTGTTGCATTAGTTATTGAAGGGTAGATGATATACCAGCATTGGTTTTTGGCCATGGCAGGCTTCTATCTGATCAACCAAAAAGCAGTCTAAAGAACCGTGGGGACTCATATCAACCAATGTTGTTGTTGTTCCTTCTAATTTAGCAATCCCCAACCTCCCTGGAGGAATGGAGTTGGGGGTGCTGCCTGTCAGTTTGGGGGGGGGGAGGGGTTGCAGCCTTTCACCTCGGGGGGGGGGGGTTTGGGGGGTTTCAGACTGTCACCTTAAGTCAGCTCACTGGCCTCACCATTGCTCTGTGACCATGATGATCCTGTCCCCGTTGTGGCTCTCCTCCCTCCTCTTTCCCTTCTTCTCCCCCTTGTCTTCATCTCTGTTCCTCTTCTCTCTGTGGTCACATCAGGAAGAAAAGAGAGTAGTGGTGCTGGGAGAAGGGGAGCGGGCGCCCACTGGTGGTTGGAGGGTGACAGTGCCAGTTGAGCTGACTCACTCTCACGCCACCCACCCCCCTGCTACAGAGCCTGGCCCCCAACAGGCCACAGACCGGCACTGGTCTGCGGACCGTGGGTTGGGGACCTCTGCTCTAGTTGGTCGGAGTTCTGTTATTGAATGTCTTCAGTTTGGATAAATGCCTTAATTGATTGCAAGGAAGAGAGTGGGTGGGGGTGTCAGGTGGCATGTGCCTGCTTGTCCAGTACTGTGCCTGCTTGTCCAGTACTAATAGGATGTACTGGGCTGGTGGGCCTGAGCCTGAGGTATTGATTAGAGCAGGACCTGCAGTCAGTAAGACATGGTGGGCATTATATATCTATCTGCTCATTTAGACCTGCAAGCATCTGGCAGAGGGCAGTCTTCCAGCGTCAATTTCCCTTGCAACTCTGAGATGTCATGTGACCGAACGCTGAGGGCTGCAGAGAAAGCCGGTGGTAAGAAATGGTAAGATGTCTCACAAAATCAATGTCCATTGGGAACACTCCTTTTATGATGCCCGCCTAACACTATAGAACCATGGCACACTTTCTAAGGCCCCTTTCACACTGGGGCGGGCATGTGCGGTGGCGGTATAGCAGCGCGATTTTTAGCGCCGCTATACCGTCGTATTTACCGCAATATTCGACTGCTGGTGGTTTGCGGGTGGCATTACCGCGGTGTCCCATTGATTTCAATGGGAAGGAGCGGTATACACACCGCTCCAAACTTGCAGGAGATTTTTTTTTATCTCTTGCCAGCGCATCGCCTCAGTGTGAGAGCCCTCTGGCTTTCACACTGAGAATACTGGGGCAGAAGTATTTCAGGCGTTATTTATGCGCTATTTTTAGCGCTAAAACGCCTGAAATACGCCTCAGTGTGACAGGGGCCTTAAGCTCACAGAGCTCTGCCATGAATGTGTAGCCCCCTTGTCTGTAGCCCCTGTTTAAATGTAAATTTAGTTTTTGGCTGGGCTGTAGTTAGCTAGGACTGATGGTATAGTTTTTCACCTGGTTTTCCCCCAAGCCAAGGTTGGCTTGTGGTTTCTCACTGTTGCCAGTAGATATCACTGGTCATAGTATGAGATTTCACAAACAAAACTAAGTTATGAATATTTATATTTCCTTCAGCCAATCCAGTAGGATGTTTATGCCACTGGTGGATGCTGGGGACGGATATAAATATTTGGGACAGGCCATGTGCTCTCTCTCTCTCTTCTCCCAGGCTGAGGCCTAGGGAGGTGCCGCTGGATGGAGTTCTTCTGCTAGGCCCAATAGCCTGTTTGGGACCTAATTTACGCTGAAGTGGTCTTGAAACTGTCCTGCCTGTTCTGGGGGAAGCGGTGCCAAGGAGGTGACCCAGGGGAAGCCCCTAGGTGGAGAGAGCAAGGAAGAAGGCCGGTCTCTAAGAAGGGCCTGGTGACTCAGTTGGAGGATGCACTGGAATTTGGGAATGTGCTTACAGTGTTGCCGGGTCAACTTAAAGGTTCTAAAACATAATATTCCCCACGCACATGTTCCTGAAAATGGCTGTAATAATGCTGGGTGCTGTAATGACCATCGGCTGGAAACCATAGGCAATCCTTTAAGCTAAAGGGTAGAAATGTCATCAGCACACCAAGGATTTCTCAGAAGGATCCAAAGCTTTATTTACATGGCCACACGGTACTCATACGACAACGTTTCGGAGCCACGCAGGGCCACTTCGTCAGGCTAATTACCGTGACTTGCCTGAAGAAGGGGCCCTGCGTGGCTCGGAAACGTTGTCGTATGTGTACCGTGTGACCATGTAAATAAAGCTTTGGATCCTTCTGAGGAATCCTTGGTGTGCTGATGGCATTTCTACCCTTTAGCTTAACAAATAAAATGTAGCGCTGATGAATATGAATAGTGAATATGTGTTACACCCAGTGAATGAAAGTGATACTCAGTCATCCAAAAATCAGATATCAATAGTCCATATAAAAAAACACATGAAAAGAGTCTCTGATGAAGTGAAATCAAAACAAATTCAATACAAATGTGTGATGCTCTCACAATTCTTAGGCCTGGTTCACACTGGGGCGACAAACGCTCCGACATTGGGAGCTCATGTCGCATGACGTGTGAAAATCAATGTTTCCCTATGAGAGCCATCTTAACTGGTCCGACACATGTCGGTCCGACTTTGAAAATGCTCCCTGTACTACTTTGGTCCGACTTTGATCCTACTTCAGCCCATTGAATATCATTGAAGTCGGATCAAAGTAGGATCCTTGTCCTAACCATCCGACATTTGACATCCGACATGGTGATTACAGCAGCAGTAAAAGGAATTTATCTCACCCTGGGATTGTTTTGATTGGTCAAAGGACAAGTCAGACTATCACAAAGTCGGATCAAAGTAGTATCCTGTTCATGAATGTCGGACCAATGTAGGATCAATGTAGGACTGATGTCGCAGAGCAAAGTAGGATGAAAGTCAGATGAATGTCGTGTCGTATCAGTGTGAACCCAGCCTGAAAGGGTGAAGTGAGGATGACCGCCACCGATAAAGGAGAGGCTTACCGGAATCTGTGGACCCTAATAAACATACGTCTAAAGGGTCAACTCAAGCTTTAGTGTATACCACTGTAGAAGCTGTATCCTCTGTTGATGATTCACCAGAAACGTCACTCACAACAAGCAATAGCAGGAGGTTGAGTAGAAAGTTGGGAAATGGTGACCCAATGATGGTTAGCCAGAATAGAAACCAATGGCGGTGTAAAGGAAAAGAGAAGGGCACATAGTGTAATACTGTTTTTGTAAATGGAATTTAATGTAGGTAGATACACTTACATTTAGATTATGAAAACAAGCGCTTATCAGATAATGTCAATGGCAACAGTGGAGTCTCCCGACGCGTTTCGCAACATAGTGCATCTTCTGGGGTATACATCCACTGCTGCCTCCACAAAACATATAGACAATATGACCCCAAATTGAAAGGGACCTCACCTGGGAGTTCATCACATGAGCAACCACTTCCTGGGTGATCCAAGATGGCGTTCCGGCATGCACTCTGCGCCTCCATGTGAAATGAAACCAGGGCACTGTGATTGGCCCTAATCAATCTGGGGGCTGTGTATGTGGAAATAAATCCAATGGAAAAAGCTAAGAGGACGCCGCGTGTGACGCAGCACGCCCACTCACTAAGTAGACAACGTGCTAGCCAATGACAAACACAGGGGCGGGTCAAATCCAGCCCCCGCACGTCACTGGTGCAACAGGTATCCAATGGCATAGGGCACGACTTCCGTTATAACACGCAAGATCACATGATGCGCCCCAAACCAGAGTGTCCAGGAAGTAAATATTTATGGCTATGGCGTGTCGATGACGTGGCGCGCATCGCATCACTCGAGATCACGTGATGCACACCGCATTTCTACCCTTTAGCTTAAAGGTTCTGACCCAGTGAAGCTGAACATTGATCTGGAGAGTGTGTAAGTGATCTGAGACCCCCAACCCTCACCTCCTTAAACGTTCTGCAATAAAACTTTAAAAAGGCAAAAAGGATTGGAGCCTGATGTCCTCTCTCTGCCCCCCTATTTTAGCCATGGACTCAGCACTGGGGTGAAAGGTCAGTTAGGGTTAGGGTTGAAACTTAGGGTTAGGGATTCCCCATGAAGAATAAGGCTAGGACTCAGGAATTGGAATAGGGACCTCCCCCAGAGGTCAAAGGTCAGAAGGCGGGTTACCAGAGGTCAATGGTCAGGAGGCGTGGCTGACCCACCCCCACCAAAGTCTACCACTTACCCCAACTAATGAACAAGTCGGGGAAAGCACTTAGTGTCATAGGGGTGCTACAAATGGGCCACCTGCCATGAGAGGCACTAATTCTTCTCTACTTGCAAACCATGCACTGTAGTTTTACTGCTTCCGTGCTCGCCGTCTGCCCAGAATCATGTATATAAATATATATGTGATTTTGCACTTCTGGGTAGGGGCGTGCATGCCTGCGCGTGTGCACTGCCTACCCGGCTATGCTGTCACTGGTTCCAGCACATGCCGATCACCGGTTCCCAGCCCAATTATTTATGGCCGGGACCTGCCGATCAGCGGAGCATGTGACAGGAGAGAGCTCTGTGTTGGTAAAAAAAAACACAGAGCTCTCATCTGGCAGCAGCAATGTGTTGGGTTTTGTTTTCCCTGCAAAGCAGGGATATAAACCGGCACATCCCTTAGTAAAAGCACCTCCAATTATACATAGTCAGGCACACATTTAACCTATTGATTGCCCCAGATGGTAACCCCCTTCCCAGCCAGTGTAATTAGCACAGTGAAAATGTATAGTATTATCACTGGTCACTGCAATAATGGCACTGGTGATGTCAGTGGCAGTTAGCCAGTTCCCACAAAGTGTCAGTTAGTGTCAGATTGTCCGCCTCACGGTTCCATTATATATATCGAATACAGTTTGGTGATTTAGTGTTGTCACTGAAGCGCAGGAAGTGCTTGAAGTCCAGACATCACCAGTGACACTAATACAATGATCAGTGATAATACTTGCAGAGGAACAGATAATATAACCACCCAGGTGTACTCTTAGGTAATGCAGGATAACTGTCAGTGACCCGTCAGATCTGAGAGACATACAAAAATAACACACACGGAACAGTTGCTCAAGTCTATCAATCAGATGTCTGCTTTATTGGACACAAGTACAGAGTATTTATACAATTCAAAAGGCAAAAAGTGGGGGCTTAGGAGGGAGCTACTATAATACGTACGTATGTTATCAGGAAAAAGACACAAGACATCTTTAGCAAAACATCTGTTTCCACCCTGATAATGCATGTTCCTGTTTCCATCTCAATGGCGCATGTTACAGTTAGAACAGGAAATATATTCTGAGACTTCGGCCTAACAACAAGCCACAAGATGAAGTCTATGTAAGTGAAAAAACTACATTTTTACCAGATGAGAAGATCCCTTAGTAAACCAAGTAAGAGACTAGTCTTAAGCCTCGTACACACGATCGGATTTTTCAACGGAAAATGTGTGATAACAGGCTGTTGTCGGAAACTCCGATCGTTTGTACGCTCCATCGGACAATTGTTGGCGGATTTTCCGCAGACAGACGTTGGATAGCATGCTTTCAAATTTTCCGACAACAATTGTGTGTTGTCGGATTTTCCGAGCGTGTGTACACAAGTCCGTTGGACAAAAGTCCTAAGTCCAAACACGCATGCTCGGAAGCAATGCTCACCAAACACATTAGCAGAAGGTGCCCAAAGGGTGGCGCTAAAGAGCTGAAAAACCACGTAGCTTTGTGTTTGTTGGCTGACAATTATGTGCCATTTGTATGCAAGACAAGTTCATGGCCAATGCCCTTCGGACAAAAGTCATACGCTTTGTCCGCAGAAAATCCGACCGTGTGTACGAGGCTTAAGTCTGGTGATAGCAATCTAGTACAATTTTTAGACATGAAGCCACTAATATGATAATATGTAATGATAATACAACTACTGGTTTAGGTACTCTCATCACCTTTGCTAGTGGTGTTGTGTGTATGGCAGTGCTTACATAAATGTGATAGATTTTGAGTTTAAATGCTGAGGTGGTCACCTGCTTGGTGCAGAAACTCATAGCAACCATTTGGCTTTCAGACTAGGTAATTGGTTGCTGGAGGGTTACTGCACTTTGCTTGTAGGCAGCAGTTAAGTTGGTGTCATGTGGTTCAAGGCAACGGAGTCTTGAAGGTGCACTTAGAAGGAGGCTAGTCTAAAGCCCCGTACACACGGTCTGACTTTTGCCCAATAAACTTCGTTTTGAGCAAGTTGGACCAACAATCCGACCGTGTGCACGCTCCATCGGACAAACTTTTTTTGCTTTTTTCTTGTTTTCATCGGACAAAAGTTGGGTCTGCAAACGGACAAACTTTTGGCCAACAAAAGTCCGATGGAGCAAAGTCCGACCGTGTGTACAGAAAACCATCGGACTTTTGTCCGATGGACAAAACAACTAATGTTAAAATCAACCAACAATAGCAGAAGTTGACCAAATGGTGGCAGTAAAGAGCAGAAAAGAGCAGAAAAACCACGTGATGTTGCAAAAAGTTTTGGGAAAGTTTGCAGAAAAGTCAGAGCGTGTGTGCGCTATGGGTGTTCCCGACCAACTCCGTTCAGGCAAAAAAACACGGAAAAGTCCGATGGAAGTCTGACCGTGTGTACGGGGCTTAAAGCGGAGGTTCACCCACAAATTTAAGTTTAACAAAAGCAGTCCCTCTTATCACATAAATAAAAAGTGCACTAACCTTTTTTTTTTTTCTCAGTAGTTTTCTTTAGATGTTTTTTCGTTACTGCTACTTCCGGGATTTCCTCCCGCGGGAGTAGGCGTGTCCTTTCCTCTGCTCCTAATATCGCAGAGGCTCCTGGGAGCAAATTGTCCTGCTTCGGAGGAGTAATATGTAACCTCCTTCCATTCAGATCTCACGATAAGTGTATCATCACGTGACTCGTCTAGCCGGTCACGTGACGAGGGCGGATCTAATTCCGCCATTTTAGATAAGGGCACGCAGGTGTATGTTGATGCCCGTTGTGATGGCAACCAGTAAGTGTTGACGGCGCTGCTCGCCGTCAACACTGCGCGTGCGCGAGATCCGGAGATGAATGCCGGGAGAGAAGCATTCATCTCTACCCGGAAGGATATGCTTGTGGGCTTCAAGATGCCCACAAGCAAAATGGCAAAAGCAGGAAGAGTTTTATAAACTCTTTTTTTAGCGCAAAACGGACGGGGGGTGTTTTAAAGTGCCGCAGACGTGAGTACTTACATTGCTAACGCTGTAACATTTGAATGAATATAAAAAAAAAAATATATGGACCGCAGAACCTCCACTTTAAGTCTGATGGTAGCAATTTAGTAAAATGTCATATGGTTTTCCTTGATATTAAAGCTCTAATCCGGGGAATATCCGATTGCCTCTCGGGGGATCAGGAAGGAATTTTTTCCCCTGCTGTAGCAAATTGGATCATGCTTTGCTGGTGTTTTTCGCCTTCCTCTGGATCAACTGTGGGTATAGATTTAGGTATATTGGATTGTATGATATTATTTTTTTTTTTATGGTTGAACTGAATGGACTTATGTTTTTTTTCAACCTGACTAACTATGTAACTATGTAATTCGGAGGGCCTCTTGCCATCGGAGGAAATGCTCTTGTTGCCACTGAGCTACCAAATAAATAGTTGCAAGTTTGAATCCTCGGGTGGCTATCTTTTCAGATTTAGGTATTAAAGTTGCAGGGACCTTATGCAACCAATCAACTTTGAGAGGAGGTGTCCTTCCATATTGGTTGCTATGTGTTATTGCACTTTGTAGGCAGCAGTTGAGATAGTGCCCTATGGTTTGTGGCCATGGACTCCATGGAATTTCCTCTTGGCCGAGTGAGAGATTTGTCTAGGTCTGAAGGTAGCAGTTTAGTAAATTGGGTGAATATTAATCCACTAGTATTCCATTAAATGAAAGGTCTAGTTTTCATTTCCATTACTTTTTATTAAGTAGTACAAAAGCCAACTAGAAAACATGTGTCAGATAAGGGTCTCCGGATACATTATTAAAGGTCTAGTTTTGAGCTCCTCCAACTGTCTGAGGCAGTGGCCTTGTGTGTAAGACACTTGGCTGGCAAGTAACATGGTTGCAAGTTCAACTCCCCAGATTGCCACGTTTTTCAGATTACTTTATTAATTGCTATAAATTATTACACGTAGGCAGCAGTTGAGATAGTGCCCTGTGGTTCATGGCAATGGACTCTTGAAAGTACAGTTTTAACCAAATGGGAATGTCCTCTAGGTCAAGTGGTGGACTAGTCTAGGTCCTGATGCTAGCAATTTACTAAAATACTCATATTAAGTCCCTAGTCGTGTGTTATTTCATGATATTAAAGCTCTAGTTTGAAGACTCACCCAACATCCAAGACAATAGTTGCAGATGATAAGTTTGCACGTTTAAACCCTCAAGCAACCACCCTTTCGTGATTAATTTAAAGTTACATAAATTGTGGAAGCTCATAATAACCAATCAACTTTCAGACTCAGTATTATGGTTGCTTTGGGTTATAGTACTTCACAAGCAGCAATTAGGATAATGCTCAAGGTAACGTATTCTTGAAAATACAGTTTTACCAGATGGGAGTATCCTTTGGAAGGTCAACTGGGAGACTAGTATTTGTTAGATGATGGCAATTTTGTAAAATGTTTGAACTAGAGTTGCCACCTCATCCCTTTAAACCCAAACACATATGAATTACACAGGTTCTGAGGCTAATTAAAGGCAGATAAGGCACCAAGTGAGTTTAATTACCACCTTAATCAGCCACAGAACCTGTGTAATTAATATGTGTTCGGGTTTAAAGGGATGAGGTGGCAACCCTAAAAGTTTGAACAATAATCTGTGAGTTCAGCGGCATACATGCAGAGCTATTGTCTTGGATGTTGGGTGAGTCTTCAAACTAGAGCTTTAATATCATGAAATAACACACGACTAGGGACTTAATATTTGAGTATTTTAGTAAATTGCTAGCATCAGGCCCTAGACTAGTTCACCACTTGACCTAGAGGACATTCCCATTTGGTAAAACTGATTATATGGTATGTCATGGTATTACAACTCTGGTTTAGGGCGCCACCCACCATCTGAGACTATAGCCTTGGGCGTATGTTGGTCATCTCACAAATGAAGTTGTTGTGAGTTCTAATCCTCAGATGGTCAGCTTTCTATATTTGTTTATTAACGTTGTACACACTGCTGAAACCAATAGCAACCAGTCCTCTTTTGAATTCTCTTCATTTCGGTTGCAGCTTAAATCTTGGTTGGATTTAGGATATATAGGCACTGCTGTCATGCTTAAGCATCCAGTTCTGTGGCACAGCAAGTAGGGCGGTGAATGTGGAATCTGAAAGCCATGAGTTTGATTCCTATGTCAATTCGGTGTCTTCTCAGAGCTGTTTGGGGTGGAACAGCAACTATGGCAAAGAGGCACCTCTAATTTAATGAGTTTGAGGAGCAGACCCTTCTCACTGTGTGAGCTTGAATCTTGGTTGGATTTAGGATGTATAGGCACTGCTGTCAAGCTCAAGCATCTGGTTCTGTGGCACAGCATGTAGGGCAGCAAATGTGGAATCAGAAGGTCATGAGTTCAATTCCTAAAGCAGGTCAAACCAGTGTCTACCCAGAGTTGTTTGAGGTGGAACAGCTTGATGGAGAAGAGTGCTTGATGGAGAAGAGGTTCCTCTAATTTAAGGTCATTGGGTGACCTTGGCACCATATGAATGAAGCCTCAATGAAACAACTTCCAGCCATGGCACCATATGAACGTCCTACGAAACCATGTGAGTGAAAAACATAAGCAGAGGAGACTGTGACATACTGGAATCTTGAACAAAGAAAGCACAAGAGAGTTAGTACAATTGGTGGTGAAATGTCTTCAACCCAATGAAGAGATTTTTGTTTTTTTTATCATGTTACAAAGACAGCTCCCATTTTTTTAATCAACATGCCCATCTCCTTCACAGTATTGAGACAGTTCCTCAAGCCCAACCGATGATGTAAAGCTTAGTCAAGTACACAGGGCTTTCAATTTCATCCACCCTTCACACAACCCCAAAGTCATGTTGTAACTTTGAGGAACTTATGGGAATCGAACCTACAGCCTTCTGATACAAGCTTCAGGAGCTTACATGCTGCACCACAGAACCAGAAGACGTTAAAAGTAGTTGCTAGTGCACCTATATCATAGATCTAGATGCTCTAAGCCTTTGAAAAAAATAAATAATACCACATCAGAGATTCGAATGAAGAAATCCAGGGATGTTTTGCACTCATCAGCAGCACACCAACAACACACACCACAGGCTACAGCCAGCAATGAAAGTTCTCTGTGGAACTAAATACTGAAGATGTCACGATGGGAACAATTGAAAAACACTTAATTGTACCACCTCAGATTCAAACTAAGAAATACAAGGCTTTCAGCATTCAACAGCAGCACACCAACGCCAAGCACCACAGGCTCTAGCCAATGATATAGCTTCTCTGTAGAACTATATACCAAATACGACACGATGAGAACAAACATCTGATGGCTCATAAAACACAAAACTAAGCTTTATGTATGCAGATTTGAACACTCACCCTTGACGCTACAAGACAAGCACTCTACACGTTGAGCTACATCAAGATCACACAAGTCAACCACTCTGCAGACCTTTCTATTTTACAGCACTTCATAAATGCAGTGCTCATTTTATTGGCCACAAATTATTGCTGTTTTAGAGATTCACTAAGCAGTAAAGCAAAGGGTAATGCCTCGTACACACGGCCGGTTTACCCGTCAGAAAAAGTCTGATGAGAGCTTTTGGCAGAAAATCCCGACCGTGTGTATGCTCCATCTGACTTTTTCCAACAGGAAAACTGCCGGGAAAAAAAAGAGAGCAGGGAAAACCGCTCGTCTGTATGCTTTTCCGACGGGAAAAAACATGCATGCTCGGAAACAATTTGGCGCATGCTCGGAAGCATAGAACTTAATTTTGTCGGCTCGTCATAGTCTTTTACGTCATCGCATTCTTGGCAGTCAAAAATTCACCGGACTTTTGTGTGACCGTGTGTATGCAACGCAGGCTTCAGAGGAATTCCGTCGGGAAAACCATTGGGTTTTTTTTCCGATGGGAAAACCGCTCGTGTGTACGTGGCATTAGGGTTACAGCTTCCAAAACTAGACGCCAGTGGTGGCTACCATTTTTTAACCTGGCAGGTCATCTTTATGGGTACAGGCTCAGTTAGAATGCATCTGGCGTGGCATAGAGGCCATCAGCCTGTGGCACTGCTGAGGTGGTATGGAAGCCCAGGTTGCTTTAATAGTGGCTTTCAGCTCGTCTGCATTGTTGGGTCTGGTGTCTCTCATCTTCCTCTTGACAATAACCCACAGATTCTCTATGGGGTTTAGATCAAGCGAGTTTGCTGGCCAATCAAGCACAGTGACACCATGATCATTAAACCAGGTATTGGTAGTTTTGGCAGTGTGGGCAGATGCTGGAAAATGAAAACAGCACCTCCATAAAGCTGGTCAGCAGAGGGAAGCATGAAGTGCTCTAGAATGTCCTGATAGAGGGCTGCGCTGACTTTGGACTTGATAAAACACAGTAGACCAACACCAGCAGATGACATGGCTCCCCAAATTATCACAAACTGTGGAAAATCTTACATTTCATTTGGAAACCAAGGTCCCAGAGTCTGGAGGAAGAGTGGAGAGGCACAGAATCCAAGTTGCATGAGGTCCAGTGTAAAGTTTCCACAATCAGTGATGATTTGGGGCCATGTCATCTGCTGGTGTTGGTCCACTGTGTTTTATCAAGTTGGCAAGCAAAGGGACACAGTTTGGAGACCACTGGTGTACAGTATCTCCTCCTCATTTGTTGGGAACATGACGTTATATTGAGGAATAGAGATGGACCTTTCATATGGTGTACAGTATCTCCTCCTCATTTGTTGGGAACATGACATTATATTGAGGAATGGAGATGGACCTTTCATATGGTGTACAGTATCTCCCCCTCATTTGTTGGGAACATGACGTTATATTGAGGAATGGAGATGGACCTTTCATATGGTGTACAGTATCTCCCCCTCATTTGTTGGGAACATGACTTTATATTGAGGAATGGAGATGGACCTTTCATATGGTGTACAGTATCTCCTCCTCATTTGTTGGGAGCATGACATTATATTGAGGAATGGAGATGGACCTTTCATATGGTGTACAGTATCTCCTCCTCATTTGTTGGGAACATGACGTTATATTGAGGAATGGAGATTGACCTTTCATATGGTGTACAGTATCCCCCCCTCATTTGTTGGGAACATGACGTTATATTGAGGAATGGAGATGGACCTTTCATATGGTGTACAGTATCTCCCCCTCATTTGTTGGGAACATGACTTTATATTGAGGAATGGAGATGGACCTTTCATATGGTGTACAGTATCTCCTCCTCATTTGTTGGGAGCATGACATTATGTTGAGGAATGGAGATGGACCTTTCATATGGTGTACAGTATCTCCTCCTCATTTGTTGGGAACATGACGTTATATTGAGGAATGGAGATGGACCTTTCATATGGTGTACAGTATCTCCTCCTTATTTGTTGGGAACATGACGTTATATTGAGGAATGGAGATTGACCTTTCATATGGTGTACAGTATCCCCCCCTCATTTGTTGGGAACATGACGTTATATTGAGGAATGGAGATTGACCTTTCATATGGTGTACAGTATCCCCCCCTCATTTGTTGGGAACATGACGTTATATTGAGGAATGGAGATGGACCTTTCATATGGTGTACAGTATCTCCTCCTCATTTGTTGGGAACATGACGTTATATTGAGGAATAGTGATGGACCTTTCATATGGTGTACAGTATCTCCTCCTCATTTGTTGGGAACATGACATTATATTGAGGAATGGAGATGGACCTTTCATATGGTGTACAGTATCTCCCCCTCATTTGTTGGGAACATGACGTTATATTGAGGAATGGAGATGGACCTTTCATATGGTGTACAGTATCTCCCCCTCATTTGTTGGGAACATGACTTTATATTGAGGAATGGAGATGGACCTTTCATATGGTGTACAGTATCTCCTCCTCATTTGTTGGGAGCATGACATTATATTGAGGAATGGAGATGGACCTTTCATATGGTGTACAGTATCTCCCCCTCATTTGTTGGGAACATGACGTTATATTGAGGAATGGAGATGGACCTTTCATATGGTGTACAGTATCTCCTCCTTATTTGTTGGGAACATGACGTTATATTGAGGAATGGAGATGGACCTTTCATATGGTGTACAGTATCTCCTCCTCATTTGTTGGGAATATGACGTTATATTGAGGAATGGAGATGGACCTTTCATATGGTGTACAGTATCTCCCCCTCATTTGTTGGGAACATGACTTTATATTGAGGAATGGAGATGGACCTTTCATATGGTGTACAGTATCTCCTCCTCATTTGTTGGGAGCATGACATTATATTGAGGAATGGAGATGGACCTTTCATATGGTGTACAGTATCTCCCCCTCATTTGTTGGGAACATGACGTTATATTGAGGAATGGAGATGGACCTTTCATATGGTGTACAGTATCTCCTCCTTATTTGTTGGGAACATGACGTTATATTGAGGAATGGAGATGGACCTTTCATATGGTGTACAGTATCTCCTCCTCATTTGTTGGGAATATGACGTTATATTGAGGAATGGAGATTGACCTTTCATATGGTGTACAGTATCCCCCCCTCATTTGTTGGGAACATGACGTTATATTGAGGAATGGAGATGGACCTTTCATATGGTGTACAGTATCTCCTCCTCATTTGTTGGGAACATGACGTTATATTGAGGAATGGAGATGGACCTTTCATATGATGTACAGTATCTCCTCCTCATTTGTTGGGAACATGACGTTATATTGAAGGAATGGAGATGAACCTTTCATATGGTGTACAGTATCTCCATCTCAATTATTGAGAACATGGCGTTATATTGAGGAATGGAGATGGACCTTTAATATGGTGTACAGTATCTCCCCCTCATTTGTTGGGAACATGACGTTATATTGGGGAATGGAGATGGACCTTTCATATGGTGTACAGTATCTCCTCCTCATTTGTTGGGAACATGACGTTATATTGAGGAATGGAGATGGACCTTTCATATGGTGTACAGTATCTCCTCCTCATTTGTTGGGAATATGACGTTATATTGAGGAATGGAGATTGACCTTTCATATGGTGTACAGTATCTCCTCCTCATTTGTTGGGAATATGACGTTATATTGAGGAATGGAGATGGACCTTTCATATGGTGTACAGTATCTCCTCCTCATTTGTTGGGAACATGACGTTATATTGAGGAATGGAGATGGACCTTTCATATGGTGTACAGTATCTCCCCCTCATTTGTTGGGAACATGACTTTATATTGAGGAATGGAGATGGACCTTTCATATGGTGTACAGTATCTCCTCCTCATTTGTTGGGAGCATGACATTATATTGAGGAATGGAGATGGACCTTTCATATGGTGTACAGTATCTCCCCCTCATTTGTTGGGAACATGACGTTATATTGAGGAATGGAGATGGACCTTTCATATGGTGTACAGTATCTCCTCCTTATTTGTTGGGAACATGACGTTATATTGAGGAATGGAGATGGACCTTTCATATGGTGTACAGTATCTCCTCCTCATTTGTTGGGAATATGACGTTATATTGAGGAATGGAGATTGACCTTTCATATGGTGTACAGTATCCCCCCCTCATTTGTTGGGAACATGACGTTATATTGAGGAATGGAGATGGACCTTTCATATGGTGTACAGTATCTCCTCCTCATTTGTTGGGAACATGACGTTATATTGAGGAATGGAGATGGACCTTTCATATGATGTACAGTATCTCCTCCTCATTTGTTGGGAACATGACGTTATATTGAAGGAATGGAGATGAACCTTTCATATGGTGTACAGTATCTCCATCTCAATTATTGAGAACATGGCGTTATATTGAGGAATGGAGATGGACCTTTAATATGGTGTACAGTATCTCCCCCTCATTTGTTGGGAACATGACGTTATATTGGGGAATGGAGATGGACCTTTCATATGGTGTACAGTATCTCCTCCTCATTTGTTGGGAACATGACGTTATATTGAGGAATGGAGATGGACCTTTCATATGGTGTACAGTATCTCCTCCTCATTTGTTGGGAATATGACGTTATATTGAGGAATGGAGATTGACCTTTCATATGGTGTACAGTATCCCCCCCTCATTTGTTGGGAACATGACGTTATATTGAGGAATGGAGATGGACCTTTCATATGGTGTACAGTATCTCCTCCTCATTTGTTGGGAACATGACGTTATATTGAGGAATGGAGATGGACCTTTCATATGATGTACAGTATCTCCTCCTCATTTGTTGGGAACATGACGTTATATTGAAGGAATGGAGATGAACCTTTCATATGGTGTACAGTATCTCCATCTCAATTATTGAGAACATGGCGTTATATTGAGGAATGGAGATGGACCTTTAATATGGTGTACAGTATCTCCCCCTCATTTGTTGGGAACATGACGTTATATTGGGGAATGGAGATGGACCTTTCATATGGTGTACAGTATCTCCTCCTCATTTGTTGGGAACATGACGTTATATTGAGGAATGGAGATGGACCTTTCATATGGTGTACAGTATCTCCTCCTCATTTGTTGGGAATATGACGTTATATTGAGGAATGGAGATTGACCTTTCATATGGTGTACAGTATCCCCCCCTCATTTGTTGGGAACATGACGTTATATTGAGGAATGGAGATGGACCTTTCATATGGTGTACAGTATCTCCTCCTCATTTGTTGGGAACATGACGTTATATTGAGGAATGGAGATGGACCTTTCATATGATGTACAGTATCTCCTCCTCATTTGTTGGGAACATGACGTTATATTGAAGGAATGGAGATGAACCTTTCATATGGTGTACAGTATCTCCATCTCAATTATTGAGAACATGGCGTTATATTGAGGAATGGAGATGGACCTTTAATATGGTGTACAGTATCTCCCCCTCATTTGTTGGGAACATGACGTTATATTGAGGAATGGAGATGGACCTTTCATATGGTGTACAGTATCTCCTCCTCATTTGTTGGGAACATGACGTTATATTGAGGAATGGAGATTGACCTTTCATATGGTGTACAGTATCCCCCCCTCATTTGTTGGGAACATGACGTTATATTGAGGAATGGAGATGGACCTTTCATATGGTGTACAGTATCTCCTCCTCATTTGTTGGGAACATGACGTTATATTGAGGAATAGTGATGGACCTTTCATATGGTGTACAGTATCTCCTCCTCATTTGTTGGGAACATGACATTATATTGAGGAATGGAGATGGACCTTTCATATGGTGTACAGTATCTCCCCCTCATTTGTTGGGAACATGACGTTATATTGAGGAATGGAGATGGACCTTTCATATGGTGTACAGTATCTCCCCCTCATTTGTTGGGAACATGACTTTATATTGAGGAATGGAGATGGACCTTTCATATGGTGTACAGTATCTCCTCCTCATTTGTTGGGAGCATGACATTATATTGAGGAATGGAGATGGACCTTTCATATGGTGTACAGTATCTCCCCCTCATTTGTTGGGAACATGACGTTATATTGAGGAATGGAGATGGACCTTTCATATGGTGTACAGTATCTCCTCCTTATTTGTTGGGAACATGACGTTATATTGAGGAATGGAGATGGACCTTTCATATGGTGTACAGTATCTCCTCCTCATTTGTTGGGAATATGACGTTATATTGAGGAATGGAGATTGACCTTTCATATGGTGTACAGTATCCCCCCCTCATTTGTTGGGAACATGACGTTATATTGAGGAATGGAGATGGACCTTTCATATGGTGTACAGTATCTCCTCCTCATTTGTTGGGAACATGACGTTATATTGAGGAATGGAGATGGACCTTTCATATGATGTACAGTATCTCCTCCTCATTTGTTGGGAACATGACGTTATATTGAAGGAATGGAGATGAACCTTTCATATGGTGTACAGTATCTCCATCTCAATTATTGAGAACATGGCGTTATATTGAGGAATGGAGATGGACCTTTAATATGGTGTACAGTATCTCCCCCTCATTTGTTGGGAACATGACGTTATATTGGGGAATGGAGATGGACCTTTCATATGGTGTACAGTATCTCCTCCTCATTTGTTGGGAATATGACGTTATATTGAGGAATGGAGATTGACCTTTCATATGGTGTACAGTATCTCCTCCTCATTTGTTGGGAATATGACGTTATATTGAGGAATGGAGATGGACCTTTCATATGGTGTACAGTATCTCCTCCTCATTTGTTGGGAACATGACGTTATATTGAGGAATGGAGATGGACCTTTCATATGGTGTACAGTATCTCCCCCTCATTTGTTGGGAACATGACTTTATATTGAGGAATGGAGATGGACCTTTCATATGGTGTACAGTATCTCCTCCTCATTTGTTGGGAGCATGACATTATATTGAGGAATGGAGATGGACCTTTCATATGGTGTACAGTATCTCCCCCTCATTTGTTGGGAACATGACGTTATATTGAGGAATGGAGATGGACCTTTCATATGGTGTACAGTATCTCCTCCTTATTTGTTGGGAACATGACGTTATATTGAGGAATGGAGATGGACCTTTCATATGGTGTACAGTATCTCCTCCTCATTTGTTGGGAATATGACGTTATATTGAGGAATGGAGATTGACCTTTCATATGGTGTACAGTATCCCCCCCTCATTTGTTGGGAACATGACGTTATATTGAGGAATGGAGATGGACCTTTCATATGGTGTACAGTATCTCCTCCTCATTTGTTGGGAACATGACGTTATATTGAGGAATGGAGATGGACCTTTCATATGATGTACAGTATCTCCTCCTCATTTGTTGGGAACATGACGTTATATTGAAGGAATGGAGATGAACCTTTCATATGGTGTACAGTATCTCCATCTCAATTATTGAGAACATGGCGTTATATTGAGGAATGGAGATGGACCTTTAATATGGTGTACAGTATCTCCCCCTCATTTGTTGGGAACATGACGTTATATTGGGGAATGGAGATGGACCTTTCATATGGTGTACAGTATCTCCTCCTCATTTGTTGGGAACATGACGTTATATTGAGGAATGGAGATGGACCTTTCATATGGTGTACAGTATCTCCTCCTCATTTGTTGGGAATATGACGTTATATTGAGGAATGGAGATTGACCTTTCATATGGTGTACAGTATCCCCCCCTCATTTGTTGGGAACATGACGTTATATTGAGGAATGGAGATGGACCTTTCATATGGTGTACAGTATCTCCTCCTCATTTGTTGGGAACATGACGTTATATTGAGGAATGGAGATGGACCTTTCATATGATGTACAGTATCTCCTCCTCATTTGTTGGGAACATGACGTTATATTGAAGGAATGGAGATGAACCTTTCATATGGTGTACAGTATCTCCATCTCAATTATTGAGAACATGGCGTTATATTGAGGAATGGAGATGGACCTTTAATATGGTGTACAGTATCTCCCCCTCATTTGTTGGGAACATGACGTTATATTGGGGAATGGAGATGGACCTTTCATATGGTGTACAGTATCTCCTCCTCATTTGTTGGGAACATGACGTTATATTGAGGAATGGAGATGGACCTTTCATATGGTGTACAGTATCTCCTCCTCATTTGTTGGGAATATGACGTTATATTGAGGAATGGAGATTGACCTTTCATATGGTGTACAGTATCCCCCCCTCATTTGTTGGGAACATGACGTTATATTGAGGAATGGAGATGGACCTTTCATATGGTGTACAGTATCTCCTCCTCATTTGTTGGGAACATGACGTTATATTGAGGAATGGAGATGGACCTTTCATATGATGTACAGTATCTCCTCCTCATTTGTTGGGAACATGACGTTATATTGAAGGAATGGAGATGAACCTTTCATATGGTGTACAGTATCTCCATCTCAATTATTGAGAACATGGCGTTATATTGAGGAATGGAGATGGACCTTTAATATGGTGTACAGTATCTCCCCCTCATTTGTTGGGAACATGACGTTATATTGGGGAATGGAGATGGACCTTTCATATGGTGTACAGTATCTCCTCCTCATTTGTTGGGAACATGACGTTATATTGAGGAATGGAGATGGACTTTTCATATTGTCACCTCTCACCACCCACACAATCCAAGCTTGTATAAGATGTATACATGCTGCCCTGCTATTCAACATCACCACCTTGTAATATATAAATACTGTAGTCTGTGTTATGTTTCATCATTTTGCCCTCTGCCTCGTGGTCCATTCTTCTTTTAGGTTACATCGACAATTACACACAGGTTATACCTCACATCAAATCCAGATGAAAAAAAAATATTAAAACGAAAGACAATTTGATTTGAGATTTATTATTTATAAATGTAAAACTAAGAATGAAAAATAAGTTGAAAATTAAAGTACAACATATATTTTAGTCACATGACTGTAATTTTCAAATCTCATTGGACTTTTTTTAGTGGATATATTTTTTGACATTAGTAGCAAAGCAACAATTAAAGACCTGACAATAACGTCCACCGGTTACGGGAACAGCGTAACTGGTACCCACACAAATCCCCTGCCATCTTCTTTTCTTTGCAATCCTCTACATTAACCTTTAGTAAATGACAGACCGTGGTCCAGATCCAGACCAACTGACAACCCAGTCCGGACCGTCCGCCTGCCATACTGCAGTGCTTGATCTTTACTAAGCAGCAGTCATTGGTTACTAGGAGCGCCCACGTCCTAGCATCCAATGATATCACGTGTGTGCCCCACCCCCTGAAGAATGCTTCTCCTCCCAGCTCCAGCCCCCTGCCTGCCTGGCTCTAATGAGCTCTACTTATCTATAGTGAGATTCTTATGTATGGGGGCACTCTGATTGGGGAACTTTGTGTAAGGGTGCACTATGTTGGTGGAACCTGATGTGTGGGGCACTGTGATGTGGAAACATGATGTATGGGGGCACTCTGATGGAGGAACCTGATGAATGGAGGGGACTCTGATGGGAGAACCTAAAGTATGGGGGAACCTGATGTATGGAGGCACACTGATGGGTAACCTAATATATGGTTGTACTCTGATGGGGAACCTGATGTATGGGGGCAGTCTAATGGGGGAACCTGATGTATGGGGGGACTCTGATGGGAGAACCTGATGTATGGGAGCATACTGATGGAGGAACCTGAAGAAGGGGTGCACCCCAAACACGTTAGCGTGAATATATGAGGCTGCAGAAACACTTGGATGTTCTACCTCATGTCATCCTTCTATGTACTTGCTATATAGTTATGCACCTTTGTGAGTATGCATTTTATTTATTATGTATTAATAAATTCTGTTTTTACTCGGATAGTGCACTAGGGGTTTGCTCCTTCCCCTTCTTTGTTTTTGTTGTTTTACATGAGATATCCCCATCCGAGGAGGGCTGCATCCACCAGGCATTGGTCCGTGTTGGTGATGTGATATTGGTTGGCTGTCCTTTAGTGAAGACCACTGAGCCCTGGGAGTATTTGACTGTCCACTCTGATGGGAGAACCTGATGTATGGGAGCATTCTGATGGGAGAACTCTGATGGAGTAACCTGATGTATGGGGGCATTCTGATGGGATAACCTGATGTATGGGAGAACTCTGATGGAGGGACCTCATGTATGGGGGGCACTCTAAAGGAGGAACCTCATGTACGGGGGCACTCTAAAGGAGGAACCTCATGTACGGGGGCACTCTAAAGGAGGAACCTCATGTACGGAGGCAATCTGATGGGAGAACCTCATGTACGGGGGGCACTCTGATGGGAGAACCTCATGTACGGGGGGCACTCTGATGGGAGAACCTCATGTACGGGGGGCACTCTGATGGGAGAACCTCATGTACGGGGGGCACTCTGATGGGAGAACCTCATGTACGGGGGGCACTCTGATGGGAGAACCTCATGTACGGGGGGCACTCTGATGGGAGAACCTCATGTAAAGGGGGGCACTCTGATGGGAGAACCTCATGTAAAGGGGGGCACTCTGATGGGAGAACCTCATGTAAAGGGGGGCACTCTGATGGGAGAACCTCATGTAAAGGGGGCAACTCTGATGGGAGAACCTCATGTAAAGGGGGCAACTCTGATGGGAGAACCTCATGTAAAGGGGGCAACTCTGATGGGAGAACCTCATGTAAAGGGGGCACTCTGATGGGAGAACCTCATGTACGGGGTCAATCTGATGGAGGAACCTCATGTACGGAGGCACTCTGAAGGAGGAACCTCATGTACGGAGGCACTCTGAAGGAGGAACCTCATGTACGGAGGCACTCTGAAGGAGGAACCTCATGTACGGAGGCACTCTGAAGGAGGAACCTCATGTACGGAGGCACTCTGAAGGAGGAACCTCATGTACGGGGGCACTCTGAAGGAAGAACCTCATGTATGGGGGCACTTTGATAGCGGAACCTTATGTATGGGGACACTCCGATGGAGGAACCTCATCTATTAAGGCACGCTGATGGAGGAAGCTCATGTATGGGGGAACTCTTATGGAGGAACCTCATGGATGGGGGCACTCTGATGGGGGGAATCTGATGTACAGGGCATACTGGGCAATTTAGTATGGTTCCATCTTTGCAACTGTGGGACCAGCTCAGTACCATATCGGGACCTTATTACTATAATCCATATTAGTATATCCTCTATGTCCCTAAAAATTTGAATGTTTTCACAAAGCTCCCAATTTACTGTGATGTAATTGTACTGCTTGGACCATTCTCACAGCCCTTTCCCCTTCACCATGGAAACATCGGAGGCTATAATTGTTCTTTGGTAGGCTTATATCATTGAGATCCTGGGTTTGCAAACCAGAGTAGCCTATTATGAGGGACCACCACACTGCATGCTGTATTCTTTTTTTACATTTTGCAGAATGGACAAAGAGAAATGGGAATATCACAAAGTGGTTGGGAGAAAAAGCTGTAGCATTGATGCCTTACAATTCGAACCTCAAAGAAACAGAAGAAGCCAACAGAAGACTCAGCCTGATAAACTGCACCTATAAAGAAAACATGACTTTTCCCAGGATGTCCCCCATTATAAACACCTATATCATCCTCCAGGTCTTCTATGGACTGAACAGTTCCACCTGATAAAAGCCATCGTACATTTGACGAAACGCGTCAGCAGATGTCTTCTCTCCGATTAGACTTATGTGATCTGTACATCATCTATCACAGTCTGAAAGTTATTCTGATTCTCTGAGCTGTGTCTTGTCATGTGTGCAAGAAGAGATTGTTTCTGAATTAATCATTTCCCGCACTCATAAATAGGGACGCTCACCTGAGTGAATTCTCTGATGAGTTACAAGACTTCTTTTCGTGGTGAAACATTTTCCGCACTCTGAACATATATAAGGACGCTCACCTGAGTGACTCCTCTGGTGAGTACCAAGGTTTGCTTTCCGAACAAAACATTTCCCGCACTCTGAACATATATAAGGACGCTCACCCGTGTGACTTCTCTGATGTACAAGAAGTTGTTCCTTCACAGAAAAACATTTTCCACACTCCGAACATGAATAGGGACGCTCACCTGTATGAACTCTTTGGTGTTTATGAAGGTTTCCTTGGTCAGAAAAACATTTTCCGCACTCTAAACAGGAAAAGGGGCGCTCGCCTGTATGAATTCTCTGGTGTTTACGAAGGTTTCCTTGGTCAGAAAAACTTTTTCCGCACTCTAAACAGGAAAAGGGACGCTCGCCTGTATGACTCCTCTGATGTGTAAGAAGGGTTCCTTTACTAGAATAAAATTTACCGCAATCCAAACATGGATAAGGACGCTCCCCAGTGTGACTTCTTTGGTGTTTCAGAAGCTGTCGTCTGTCAGAAAAACATTTATTGCACTCTGAACAGGAAAAAGGACGCTCACCCGTGTGAATTCTCTGGTGTATAAGAAGGTTCTCTCTCTTAGGAAAATGTTTTCCACACTCCGAACATGAATAAGGACGCTCACCCGTGTGAGTTCTCTGATGTACATCACGCTCAGCTTTGGCAGTGAAACATTTCTCACACTGCGAACATGAATAAGGACGCTCCCCCGTGTGAATTTTCAGGTGTTTAGTGAGGTAAGATTTCTCAAAGAAACGCTTCCCACACTCTGAACATGAATACGGACGCTCAATCTTGTGAGATCTCCGGTGTTTAAGAAATGCTTTTCTCTCAGTGAATATTTTCCCACACACCAAACATGACAATGATCTCCCTCCTGTGGGAGCTTCCTCGTGGCTTGAAGAGGATTTCTGGGGATCGGATGGATCTTTTGATCTGTCAGCACTGTGAGAACTTGGATGGACATCTGAAGTCATAGTATGGGATTTATCAGAGGATTCCTTAGGATTAGAAGGATCCATTGATCTTAGATGGACATCTGAAGTCATAGTATGGGATTCATCAGAAGATTCCTCAAGTTTAGGAGGATCCATTGATCTTAGATGGACATCTGAAGTCATAGTATGGGATTCATCAGAAGATTCCTCAAGTTTAAGAGGATCTATTGATCTTAGATGGACATCTGAGGTCATAGTATGGGATTTATCAGAAGATTCCTCAGGATTAGAAGGATCCATTGATCTTAGATGGACATCTGAAGTCATAGTATGGGATTTATCAGAAGATTCCTTAAGTTTAGGAGGATCCATTGATCTTAGATGGACATCTGAAGTCATAGTATGGGATTTATCAGAAGGTCCCTCAGGATTAGAAGGATCCATTGATCTTATATGGACATGTGATGTCATAGTGTGGGATTTATCAGAAGGTTCCTCAGGATTAGAAGGATCCATTGATCTTAGATGGACATGTGATGTCATAGTGAGGGATTTATCAGAAGATTCCTCAGGATTAGAAGGATCCATTGATCTTATATGGACATGTGATGTCATAGTGTGGGATTTATCAGAAGGTTCCTCAGGATTAGAAGGATCCATTGATCTTAGATGGACATCTGATGTCATAGTGTGGGATTTATCAGAGGGATTCCCAGGATTAAAAGGATCCGTTGATAAGACATCCCTCCAACATATTTAAACTCCAAAAGTACGGTCCATCTGTTGGAAAGCAATTTTTTATATAGGTTATGTTTGTTTTTCTTTGCCTTGCATTCCGCAGTCATATATGTCAGTACAGCATAAAAAAACATTCCAACCTGACATTGATTTGGGCACAGATCAGATGGTACACCCAAGCCATACTAGACAACAGTAGTTGTGCATCGATTACATTGTTATAATGAAGAATAATCATGGACCTTTCTTCACCTCATTTCCTGAAAACATGACAACATACTGAAGAAGGAAGATAGAGCCGTGAAGGAAGGGTATGGTCTCAAGTTCAACTTCTGACAACACAAAAGAGCTGCACATAATATTTAGTGTATAACATGTTCCAGAAATTGTCAAGATAGTGGACATACTAAAGTGAATGGTCAGAGACAGCAAACATGCTATAGGAGATGATCATAGCGAGAAGACCTGCTACAAGACGAAAAAGAAAATGAAAAAAAAAACATTTACCAAACAGATGTCAGTTTGCTGATCATCTTTTAGAAGCAAAATGTTATATTGAGAAATGGAGATGGACCTCCCCAAGACGACGTCAGCGTATGACGAAACGTGCATCGGGGGGTTTGACGTACTGACGCCATCGCGCTATCCTCGTTTGTGGACGGGTGTATGCCTGCCTGCCGGCTTGCCTTTTCTCTTTTGTATCCTGTGATGTTTTTTAACGTGTAAGTGCAATCTTTTTATAATAAACCTTAACTTGTAATGGTTTTACACTTTGTAAGCTCCTCTTTACTTTTGGGTGATTCACTGATCTGTCCGAGTCTTGAAAACATTCGGGAACATCCCCCTGTTGACTTGCTGTGGTCTACTCACCTGGATCATCTGATGTGTTGCTGATATCTCTTAGTTACAGGACCCTGGCTGGGTTATAGCCGCAGGCTTGGAATAGCTTGCTTCTGGTAAGCTCATATTTTGTACGGTAGAGGTGCACTATTAAATTTTTGGTGTATATCGGATCACTTTGATTATCATCCAGTGATTTGGGGACTGCTATCTATCCATTCAACTCATCATTTATGGACTGTTTTCACTTATATTTACTATATTCATCACGTATGGACTTTACCACTTATACTGTTTAATATATTTATGTTATCATGTCACTATGTGTATGATATTCATGGTGACTGACTAATCAATATTGGTCTTTATCAGTTTTAAGTCACTATATCATTATTATTTACTGGTTAATATATCACGTCACTATTTCCAATTTTTTTGTTGGGATCCTCTAGAGCAGTGTTTCTCAACTCCGGTCCTCAAGGCGCCCCAACAGGTCATGTTTTCAGGATTTTCCTCAGATGAAATGGCTGTGGTAATTACTAAGGCAGTGAAACTGAACAAATCACCTGTGCAAAATAATGGAAAACCTGAAAACATGACCTGTTGGTGCACCTTGAGGACTGGAGTTGAGAAACACTGCTCTAGAGCGCAGCTTTAATTTTTGTAACTTTCATATGGTTCCCTCTCCAGTCAGTGATTTTCTTGTTTTTGTCCTGGATGGACAGTTGGATAAATGGTTCTATATTTAGGATATATCTGGTCTATAAACCAGAGGCTCTGGGTGTACAGTTGGATAAATGGTTCTATATTTAGGATATCTCTGGTCTATAAACCAGAGGCTCAGGATGTACAGTTGGATAAATGGTTCTATATGTAGGATATCTCTGGTCTATAAACCAGAGGCTCTGGATGGACAGTTGGATAAATGGTTCTATATTTAGGATGTATCTGGTCTAAAAAAAAAAAGAGGCTCTAGATCAGGGGTCTCAAACTGGCGGCCCTCCAGCTGTTGCAAAACTACAAGTCCCATCATGCCTCTGCCTGTGGGAGTCATGCTTGTAACTGTCAGACTTGCAATGCCTCATGGGACTTGAAGTTTCGCAACAGCTGGAGGGCCGCCGGTTTGAGACCCCTGCTCTAGATGGACATTTGGATACATGGCTCTATATTTAGGTATCTGGTCTATAAACCAGAGGCTCTGGATGGACAGTTGGATAAATGGCTCTATATTTAGGATGTATCTGGTCTACAAACCAGAGGCTCTGGATGGACAGTTGGATAAAAGACTATATTTAGGATGTATTCTGTCTATAAACCAGAGGCTCTGGATGGACAGTTGGATAAATGGCTCTATATTTAGGATGTATCTGGTCTATAAACCAGAGGCTCTGGATGAACACTTGGATAAATGGCTCTATATTTAGGATGTATAAAAAGTGGGGTTCTTGTGCGCTACTCAAAGTGTATAACAATTAAAATATGTGAGAGAGTATAAATCAATATGTATAAAGCTGCTGAACTTCTGAAGTGTCTTCAACACCAAATGATAAATTATAACAGTTAACCACTTAAGCCCCGGACCATTTGGTAGCTAAAGGACCAGAGGTGAATTCAGAATTTTGCACTGCGCTGCTTTAACTGTAAATTGTGCGGACATGCAATGTTGTACCCAAACGAAATTTGCGTCCTTTTCTTCCCACAAATAGAGCTTTCTTTTAATGGTATTTGATTGCCTCTGCGATTTTTATTTTTTGCGATATAAACGGAAAAAGACCGAAAATTTTGAAAAAAAATGATATTTTCTACTTTTTGTTATAAGAAAAATCGAATAAACTCAATTGTAGTCATACATTTAGGCCAAAATGTATTCAGCCACATGTTTTGAGTAAAAAAAATGTCAATAAGCGTATATTTATTGGTTTGCGCAAAAGTTATAGAGTTTACAAACTAGGGTACATTTTCTGAAATTTACACAGCTTTAAATTTATGACTGCCTATCTCATTTCTTGAGGTGCTAAAATGACAGGGCAGTACAAAACCCCCCCCCAAATGACCCAATTTTGGAAAGTAGACACCCCAAGGAAATTGCTGAGAGGCATGTTGAGCCCATTGAATTTTTTTTTTTTGTCCCAAGTGATTGAATAATGACTAAAAAAAAAAAAAAAAAAATTGCAAAAAGTTGTCACTAAATGATATATTGCGCACACATGCCATGGTTATATGTAGAATTTCACCCCAAAATACATTTTGCTGCTTCTCCTGAGTACGGGGATACCACATGTGTGGGACTTTTTGGGAGCTTAGCCGCGTACGGGACCCCGGAAACCAAGCACCGCCTTCAGGATTTCTAAGGGCGCAAATTTTTGATTTCACTCCTCACTACCTATCACAGTTTCGAAGGCCATAAAATGCCAAAATAGCACAAAACCCCCCCAAATGACCCCATTTTAGAAAGTAGACACCCCAAGGAAATTGCTGAGAGGCCTGTTGAGCCCATTGAATATATATTTTTTTGTCCCAAGTGATTGAATAATGACAAAAAAAAAAAATTACAAAAAGTTGTCACTAAATGATATATTGCTCACACATGCCATGGTTATATGTGGAATTACACCCCAAAATACATTTTTCTGCTTCTCCTGAGTACGGGGATACCACATGTGTGGGACTTTTTAGGAGCCTAGCCGCGTACGGGACCCCGAAAACCAAGCACCGCCTTCAGGATTTCTAGGCACAAATTTTTGATTTCACTCCTCACTACCTATCACAGTTTCGAAGGCCATAAAATGCCAAAATCGCACAAAACCCCCCTAAATGACCCCATTTTGGAATATAGACACCCCAAGCTATTTGCTGAGAGGCATGGCGAGTATTTTACAGCTCTAATTTGTTTTTGAAAATGAAGAAAGAAAATATATATATATATTTTTTTTTTTTTTTCAATTTTCAAAACTTTGTGACAAAAAGCGAGATCTGCAAAATACTCACAATACCTCTCAGCAAATAGCTTGGGGTGTCTACTTTCCAAAATGGGGTCATTTGGGGGGGTTTTGTGCCATCTGGGCATTCCATGGCCTCCGAAACTGTGATAGGCAGTGAGAAGTGAAATCAAAAATTTACACCCTTAGAAAGCCTGAAGGCGGTGCTTGGTTTTTGGGGTCCCGTACGTGGCTAGGCTCCCAAAAAGTCTCACACATGTGGTATCCCCGTACTCAGGAGAAGCAACAGAATGTATTTTGGGGTGTAATTCCACATATGCCCATGGCATGTTTGAGCAATATATCATTTAGTGACAACTTTGTGCAAAAAAAAAAAAAAAAAATTGTCGTTTTTCCGCAACTTGTGTCAACATATAAAATATTCCATGGACTCGACATGCCTCTCAGTATATAGCTTGGGGTGTCTACTTTCCAAAATGGGGTCATTTGGGGGGGTTTTGAACTGTTCTGGCATTTTATACACAACATTAGGAAGCTTACATCCACTCTTCTAACCACTTGAAGACAAAGCCCTTTTTGACACTTTTTGTTTACATGAAAACATTTTTTTTTTTGCAAGAAAATTATGTTGAACCCCCAAACATTATATATATTTTTAAAGCAAAGGCCCTACAGATTAAAATGGTGGGTGTTGCATTTTTTTTTTCTACACAGTATTTGCGCAGCGATTTTTCAAACGCATTTTTTGGGTTAAAAAATACACTTTTTTTAATTTTAATGCACTAAAACACACTATATTGCCCAAATGTTTGATGAAATAAAAAAGATGATCTTAGGCCGAGTACATAGATACCAAACACGACATGCTTTAAAATTTCACACAAACGCGCATTGGCGACAAACTACATACATTTTTAAAAGCCTTTAAAAGCCTTTACAGGTTACCCCAGTAGATTTACAGAGGAGGTCTACTGCTAAAATGATTGCCCTTGATCTGACCTTCGCGGTGATACCTCACATGCATGGTGCAATTGCTGTTTACATATGACGCCAGACCGACGCTTGCGTTCGCCATTGGGCAAGAGCAGGGCAGGACAGGGGTGCTTTTTTTTTTTTCTTTTTTTTTTCTTATTAATTTTGCTTTTTTATTTTATTTTTAAATTGTTCCTTCCAAGTATTTTTTTTTTTTTATCATTTTTATTGTTATCTCAGGGAATGTAAATATCCCCTATGATAGCAATAGGTAGTGACAGGTACTCTTTTTTTGAAAAAACTGGGGTTTTCTAGACCCTAGATTTTTCCTCTGCCCTCAAAGCATCTGACCACACCAAGATCGGTGTGATAAAATGCTTTCCCAATTTCCCAATGGCGCTTTTTATATCCGGGGGGGGGGCATTCCCTCCCACTGCTTGTAAAAGCAGTCCAGAGGCTAATTAGCCGCTAGGATTGCTTTTACATGAAAGCCGGCCGCAGGCTGAAAAGAATGATACCAAGATGATACCTAAACCCGCAGGCATCATTCTGGTGTAACCATTCAAAGTCCAGCAACATACCAGTACGTTCCTGGTCCTTGTTGGACATGTATTGTAATCTTTTTTTTCATGCAGCCTGTTGGCTGAACGAAAAAAGAGATTGATCGGTGGGTATGCCCACCATTAGAATACCGCCCTTCATCCACCCACTTCTAATGATGGGCATACATGCACCATTTATATATGCCAAAGCATGGGGGCATCCTCCCGCAAAAGTTATGCCGCACACACATGGTCGGACTTTTCCACGGGCAAGCCTCCGTCTGAATTTCGACCGTATGTACGAGGCATTAGGAACAAAATCGCTCCTCCGCCCCTGCTGCCCCAATGCTTCAGCATATATGCTTTTTTTTTTTTTTAACTGTGGTGGTGAAATCACCTCCTACAGCACTGGAGTCGCAGGGATCAGGCCTGTCTCTGCGAACGCTGCAGTTATGCGTGTTGTGTTTTGTAAGTGACAGTGATCGATCGATACTGCACTTAGATGGCCTGGGCTGGACGGAGGGGCAAAACGCAGGTGCCATCAGGTATCTGGGCTGATCCCGCTAACACTGCGTTTTTGGGAACCCTAAACTGCTGGGGACGCTAGTATAGATCTGATCAGATCAGATATTGATCTGTTCAGATACTATACCACTAAGGGGGGTGTATGCTTCACGCGTGGGTGTTAGCGTTACTGGCACTAACCTGACGCTGCCTGGGGTGTGACGCAGACCCTCTCTGATGCTAAAACCTAATTGATATCACCCGCCGGGCGATCAGGGGGTTAAACCTGTATTGGGTTATATACGGCGGGTGCCCTGACACTATAAAAAGCAAACTAACTAACCAGCGTCACCCGTAACACTTATATGGTGATCACTGGTGAAAGGGTTAACTAGGGGCAATCAGGGGGTTAAAACCTTTATTAGATAATATATGGGGGTACCTGACGCTATAAAAACCTGCGGCGAACCTAAAAAAAATTACCAGCTACCGATCTGCATCACCGACACTAAGACAGCGTTTAGAAAAACGATCGCTTAGTGACAGTGGTGATGGGGGTGAAAGGGTTACCTGGAGGGCGATCAAGGGGGTTAAACCTTTATTAGATAATATATTGGGGTACCTGACGCTATAAAAACATGCGGCGAACCTAAAAAAAATTACTGGCTACCGATCTGCATCACCGACACTAAGACAGCGTTTAGAAAAACGATTGCTTAGCGACAGTGGTGATAGGGGGTGAAAGGGTTACCTGGGGGGCGATCAAGGGGGTTAAACCTTTATTAGATAATATATTGGGGTACCTGACGCTATAAAAACCTGCGGCGAACCTAAAAAAAATTACCAGCTACCGATCTGCATCACGACACTAAGACAGCGTTTAGAAAAACAATTGCTTAGCGGCAGTGGTGATAGGGGGTGAAAGGGTTACCTGGGGGGCGATCAAGGGGGTTAAACCTTTATTAGATAATATATTGGGGTACCTGACGCTATAAAAACCTGCGGCGAACCTAAAAAAAATTACCGGCTACCGATCTGCATCACAGACACTAAGACAGCGTTTAGAAAAACGATCGCTTAGTGACAGTGGTGATAGGGGGTGAAAGGGTTACCTGGGGGGCGATCAAGGGGGTTAAACCTTTATTAGATAATATATTGGGGTACCTGATGCGATAAAAACATGCGGCGAACCTAAAAAAAATTACTGGCTGCCGATCGGCATCACTGACGCTAAGACAGCGATCAGAAAAATGATCGCTTAGTGACAGTGGTGATAGGGGGTGAAAGGGTTATCTGGGGGGTGATCAGGGGGTTAAACCTTTATTAGGGGGGGTTAGGGGGCTACACTGGACCTAAGACTAAACTTTGGTGACACTTTTACAGTCACAAATGTCACTGATTGCAGTGATCACTAAATAAATGGTCACTGCAATCAGTGACACTGTGACTGGGGGCTGGGGGGTGATCTGGGGGGTGATCTGGGGTGTCTGGGGGGGCCTGGGGGGGGGCGATTTATGTCCCTATGTGTCCTGGTGTCAGTGTAGTGTTGTGTGCACTGACCTGATGTCTTCTCTTGTACGGCACTCGGTATATGTGAGCGCCGCACCAGAGATGACATCACTTCCTCCTGCTCCCTCTGTCTGACACAGACAGAGGGGGCATTTCCATTCGCCGGGAGCGATCGCGAGGGGGTGGCCAGAAACGAATGGCTGCCCCCTCATCCCGGAACGCTCCCGGACACTTAGCCACCGCTCACTGTACAGAAGGGGGGTCCGATTGGACCCCCCAACTGTACAAAGGCAATCACGTATGCTCTACGTGATTGTGCCTGTCGGTGCCATTCTGCCGACGTATATATACAGTGAGCGGTCGTTAAGTGGTTAAGTGAAGCAGCGCTATATAAAAACACTTAAAAATGACCAATATATGCAACAAAATATAGAAGTGCTAAATAAACATAATATAAGGTGCTAATAATAATGTATTATGACGAATATAAAGTCAAAGTGCAACTGTGCAGTAAATGGTAGTTCAAAAACTGTGCATAAAATGTCATAAATAATTTATTATTTAGCACTTCTATATTTTGATGCATATATTGGTCATTTTTGAGTGTTATTATTTATATTTAGGATGTATCTGGACACATATTATAAAATAACTCCAATATACAGGATGTGATATGTCTGTAGTAGTGGATGTTGGAGATAAAAGATGTCACAGTGACTATGGAGGAAGAGGACGGACATGATGGGGGGGGGGGGGGGGGTTACTGGGTGTAAATATAAAATACTATCTTATTACCTTCTCTGTGTAATCCAGTGATGTCTCCTCTCCACCTCGTTCTTCTCTCACCCGGAACTTCCTGTCTTTACCTTATAAATTGCCTTCTATGTCTTGCATCATTTCCTGTTTCTTCTTGACATTACTTCCTGTTCCTTCTTGACATCACTTCCTGTCTGAATTCTCCACTTGCTCTAAGTCAGGGGTCTCAAACTCAAATTACCTGAGGGCCACAAGACAAGTTTTTATATCCCATGGGGGGCCGCATGCAAACATTCAAACTTCAAAAACAGCAGCACTGGTGTCAGCAGACACACTATTAACCCCCAGCACTGGTGTCAGCAAACGCATTACTAAACCTGACCACTACACTGCACACTGACCACTACACTACACACTGACCACTACACACTGACCTCTACACTGCACACTGAACAATACACACTGGAGCTGCACGATTCTGGGAAAAATGAGAATCACGATTCTTTTGCTTAAATTAAAGATCACGATTCTCTCACGATTCTCTCGGTCCTCCCTATGTCACCATGCACCACCCACAGATCTACAACTCACCGCTGCACTGCTCCTGTCACGTACGAAATTCAAAACAATACATAGAAAGCACTTTAACACACTAATCCCCTGAATACATTAAATACAGTACCACCACTAATCCTGACTATATTAAATACTTTACCACTCGCCGCTGCACTGCTCCTGCACGCCTGTCACCTATGAAATTCAAACGCACTGATCAAAAGCACTGCACGCTACACTAAAATAAATTAAATACAGCGCCTGTCACCAACTAAATTTTTTATTTTTTTGCTTTTGAATTTGTTAATGTATTTAATTTTATTTTAGTGTAGTGTGCAGTGCTTTTGAATTTCATAGGTGACAGGCGTGCAGGAGCAGTGCAGCGGCGAGTGGTGTTAAAGTATTTAATATAGTCAGGGGATTAGTGGTGTTACTGTATTTAATGTATTCAGGGGATTAGCATGTTAATGTGCTTTCTATGTATTTTGAATTTCGTACGTGACAGGAGCAGTGCAGCGGCGAGTGGTGTAAATGTATTTAATTTATTCAGGGGATTAGCGTGTTAATGAACGACCGCGCAGGCGCACTGTGAAGTTGGAGACTAATAGGAAGACGACGTGAATCACATTGACGTCCTCTGACAGAACAGCGGCGCATCACGCTCTCTGCTCTGACGTCAGTTCCGGTATCGGCGCCATTTGCGTTCCACGATGGTTCCGACAGCTTCTCCTCCGGTCCAGGCTACATCCCGGGAGAATCGCGGTAATCCGGGCTGGAGATCGCCGGGGGGGGGGGTGAATCGAGATCGCGATTATCATACGATTAATCGTGCAGCTCTACTACACACTGACCACTACACACTGACCTCTACACTGCACACTGACCACTACACACTGACCTCTACACTGCACACTGAACAATACACACTGACCACTGCACACTGACCTCTACACTGCACACTGAACAATACACACTGACCACTACACTGCACACTGACCACTACACTACACTACACACTGACCACTACACTACACTACACACTGACCACAACACACTGACCACAACCCTGCACACTGACCACTGCACTGCACACTGACCACTGCACTGCACACTGACCACTGCATACTGACCACTACCCACTGACCACTATACTGCACACTGACCACTATACTGCACACTGACCACTACACTACACACTGACCACTACACTGCACACTGACCACAACACACTGACCACTACACTGCACACGGACCACTACACTGCACACTGACCACTGCACTTCACACTGACCACTTCACACTGACCACTACACTTCACATTACACTGCACACTGACCACTACACTGCACACTGACCACTACACTTCACATTACACTGCACACTGACCACTACACTTCACATTACACTGCACACTGACCACTACACTTCACATTACACTGCACACTGACCACTACACTGCACACTGACCACTCACCATTAGGGCACAGAGCCCAGCACATCAGGGCACAATCAGGGTACATGGGGCACATCAGGGCACAATCAGGGTACATGGGGCACATCAGGGCACATTCAGGGTACATGGGGCACATCAGGGCACATTTAGGGTACATGGGGCACATCAGGGCACAATTAGGGTACATGGGGCACATCAGGGCACAATCAGGGTACATGGGGCACATCAGGGCACAATCAGGGTACATGGGGCACAGTCAGGGTACATGGGGCACATCAGGGCACAATTAGGGTACATAGGGCACATCAGGGCACAATCAGGGTACATGGGGCACAGGTCAGCATTTACTTGTTGTCGTTTTCTTCAAATGCAGAGTAGCGCAGGAAGCGTCTGTCATAAGTTCACTTCTCTCTCATGTCACGCTGTTGCTCCCCGGCGGCCCCTCCTCTGTTCGTCCATCCCAGATGATGTCACAAGCAAATGGGGATGGACGAAGAGAGGAGGGGCCGCCGGGGAGCAACAGCGTGACGTGAGAGAGAAGTGAACTTATGACAGACGCTTCCTGCGCTACTCTGCATGCATCTCGATCTACCCGTCAGGCGCCAGCAGTAGGCGATTGACAGGTAAATTGCTGCGGATCTCCGGCCAGTACATGCCTGGCAGTTGAACACTGCCAATTTGCGCCCCCCCCCCCTTCCGCGGCACCCCCGCACTGCCTGCGGGCCATTTATAACCGGTCCGCGGGCCGCAAATGGCCCGCGGGCCGGTACTTTGAGACCCCTGCTCTAAGTGATATCAACATCTTGTGGTGACTTTAATAACTGCATCTTACGTTATGTTTGTATAATTTGGACTCTGCCCTGTAGCTCATTCTTCGGGTATATTTCATACATCATGACACACGCACATTATATTTCATTTAAAAATGAATTAATAATAAATATTTTGTCTCTATTTGTACACCCTCTGGGTAATTAGGTCTCAGATGTGCCAAACCTAAAAACTTTGCTCATGTGCAAAACGGAAAACCGTGATAGTATATATTTTATATCTGTCATTGTTCCTCTCCCAAAAAACTCACAGACCTCAAATACAGCCTAGTTCAATGCCAGAGGAAGTCCTTTCTTCCTGGCTCCTCCTTCTGTTGTGTCGCTGAGGAGCAGCCTAGAGGAAGCTTCACTCGATGATGACCGCATACCATTGTGACAGGCAGCCGGTGGGCGGAGATGCTGGCTGCCAAAGAGTAAATGTTCCTGGTGTTGGGGATCTTGGGCTCCCTGCAGGGGATGCAGAGCATGTGCCTCGGGAACTTGATACAAGCAAGATCTTGTGAGGTACATTAGTGGAGCCAAGCGCCCAAAATTTTTCCGGCACTGGACTCCAGGAATTAGCCAGAATCTGTAGGATGCTGGGATTTTGTTGAAGGACCTTTCATATGGTGTACAGAATCTCCTCCTCATTTGTTGGGAACAAGACGTTCTATTGAGAAACAGAGATGGACCTTTCATATGGTGTACAGTATCTCCCCCTCATTTGTTGGGAACATGACTCTATATTGAGGAATGGAGATGGACCTTTCATATGGTGTACAGTATCTCCTCATTTGTTGGGAACATGACTCTATATTGAGGAATGGAGATGGACCTTTCATATGGCGTACAGTATCTCCTCCTCATTTGTTGGGAACATGACTCTATATTGAGGAATGGAGATGGACCTTTCATATGGTGTACAGTATCTCCTCCTCATTTGTTGGGAACATGACTCTATATTGAGGAATGGAGATGGACCTTTCATATGATGTACAGTATCTCCTCCTCATTTGTTGGGAACATGACGTAATATTGAGAGATGGACCTTTCATATGGTGTACAGTATCTACTCCTCATTTGTTGGGAACGTGACGTTATATTGAGGAATGGAGATGGACCTTTCATATGGTGTACAGTATCTCCTCTTCATTTGTTGGGAACATGACATTATATTGAGAAATGGAGATGGACCTTTCATATGGTGTACAGTATCTCCTCCTCATTTGTTGGGAACATGACACTATATTGAGGAATGGAGATGGACCTTTCATATGGTGTACAGTATCTACTCCTCATTTGTTGGGAACATGACATTATATTGAGAAATGGAGATGGACCTTTCATATGGTGTACAGTATCTCCTCCTCATTTGTTGGGAACATGACACTATATTGAGGAATGGAGATGGACCTTTCATATGGTGTTCAGTAGGGATGAGCCGAACACCCCCCAGTTTGGTTCGCATCAGAACGTGCAAACAGGCAATAAATTTGTTCGAACATCTGAACACCGTTAAAGTCTATGGGACTCGAACATGAAAAATCAAAAGTGCTAATTTTAAAGGCTTATATGTAAGTTATTGTCATAAAAAGTGTTTGGGGACCCGGGACCTGCCCCAGGGGACATGTATCAATGCAAAAAAAGTTTTAAAAATTGCCTTTTTTCGGGAGCAGTGATTTTAATAATGCTTAAAGTGAAACAATAAAAGTGAAATATTCTTTTAAATTTCGAACCTAGGGGGGGTGTATAGTATGCCTGTAAAGTAGCGCTTGTTTCCCGTGCTTAGAACTGTCCCTGCACAAAGTGACATTTCTGAAGGAAAAAAAGTCATTTAAAAGTACTCGCGGCTATAATGAATTGTCGGCTCCCAGCAATACAGAGAAAAGTCATTGAAAGTCATTGATAAAAAAAAATAATGCGTGGGGGTCCCCCCAAATTCAATTACCAGGCCCTTCAGCTCTGGTATGGATATTAAGGGGAACCCTGCATCAAATAAAAAAAAACAGACGTGGGGTTCCCCCCAAATATCCATACCAGACCAAGGGTCTGGTATGGATTTTAAGGGGAACTCCACCCCAAATTTAAAAAAAAATGGCGTGGAGTTCCCCCCCAAAAATCCATACCAGACCCTTTATTCGAGCACGCAACCTGGCAGGCCGCAGAAAAAGAGGGGGAACGAGAGAGCTCCCCCCCTCCTGAACCATACCAGGCCACATGCCCTCAACATGGGGAGAATGCTTTGGGGGTCTGTGACCCCTCAAAGCACCAAGTCCCCATGTTGATGGGGGCAAGGGCCTCATCCTCACAACCCTTGCCCGGTGGTTGTGGGGGTCTGTGGGCGGGGGGCTTTTCGGAATCTGGAAGACCCCTTTAACAAAGGGAACCCCCAGATCCCGGCCCCCCCTATGTGAATTGGTAAGGGGTACATTGTACCCCTACCATTTCACAAAGAAAGTGTAAAAAATTGTAAAAAAACACACAGACACCGTTGGGCTAAGTCCTTTATTTAAAATAAAAGGAAAAAAAAAAAGATTCCAGCGGTGGTAATCCACTCTCGGTCTCCACTCCAACGCTGTCGCTATCCTGCGATGAATGCTCTCCTCTCCGGGGTCCAGCAGTGGATGATCTCCTCTCCATCCAGGTCCAGGCTCCAGTCAGTAGTGTATTTAGGTTTTGTGCTGCCCCAGGCCTGACTAAACTCGTGAACCCCCTAATCTAAATATGACCCACCCCTTCCTGACAAGGCCATTTCTGTTTAAGACCCACCCTGAAATTTTCACGTGGGGACACTGGTTCTGAGGGCCTGGGGGGGGGGGCAATGGATTCCCTTAATTTCCTCTTATTTCCTGTTTGGCTATGGGGACAGGGATGGTAAAAAATAAACTGACGGGCTATAACCCTCTCTTACTCTATCCAAAATGAAAAAGAAAAGTGTTGCCTATAGTTCTTCTTCGGCCGCTTTATGGGGGTGCTAGACTTATTTGCCTCTCTGCCCAGTCCGCACCATAAGACTGCCACTACACTGTTAGCCGGCGGGGACTCTTTCCGTGCTGCCCCCCTGCAAAGTGCTGCCCTAGGCCTGGGCCTTTTTGGCCTAGACCAGGATACAGCATTGGTTCCAGCGATGAGATGTTCAGCGCAGCGCATCCTGTCTCCACCGGAGACACCCCGGCAATATCGTCGCCGCAGCCTGACAGGTCTCGTATGTGACCCCGTCCCCCTATGACGCAAGGTGAAACCCAGGCTTACCCAGTAACGTGCGGGTGACCCCGCCCCCCTCTGATGCAACGGGAATCCTGCATTACATCAGAGGGGGCGGGGTCACCCGCACGTCACACCATTTTTTTTTTAAATTTGGGGTGGAGTTCCCTTTAAAATTTATACCAGACCTAAAGGGCCTGGTAATTGAATTTGGGGGGACCCCCACGCATTTTTTTTATTTTTTATCAATGACTTTTAATGACTTTTCCTTCAGAAATGACACTTTGTGCAGGCACGGTTTTGCGCACGGGAAACAATCGCTACTTTACAGGCATACTATAGACACCCGCTATGAACCAAATTTAAAGGAATATTTCACTTTTATTGTTTCACTTTAAGCATTATTAAAATCATTGCTCCCGAAAAAACGTCAGTTTTTAAAACTTCTTTTTGCATTGATACATGTCCCCTGGGGCAGGACCCGGGTCCCCAAACACTTTTTATGACAATAACTTGCATATAAGCCTTTAAATTAGCACTTTAGATTTCTCCCATAGACTTTTACAGGGTGTTCCGCGGCTTTTCGAATTTGCCACGAACACCCCAAATTGTTCGCTATTCGGCGAACGGGCGAACAGGCACTGTTCAAGTCAAACATGAGTTTGACTCAAATTCGAAGCTCATCCCTAGTGTACAGTGTCTCCTCCTCATTTGTTGGGAACATGACATTCTATTGAGGAATGGAGATAGACCTTTCATGTTGTCACCTCTCACCCCCCACACAAGCCAAATTTGTATAAGATGTATACATGCTGCCCTGCTATGCAACATCACCAGCTTGTGATATATAAATACTGCAGTCTATGTTATGTTCCATCATTTTGCCCTCTGCCTCAAGGTCCATTCTTCTATTAGGTTGATCGATGATTGCACACAGGTTATACCTCACATCGAATCCAGACAATATAAATATGAAACGAAAAACTAGAGTTAGACTTACCGGTAACTCTATTTCTAGGAGTCGTCCAGGACAGCACTAGAGAGATAGGCTCCACCTCCGGAGGCAGGAAACACATCATACCGATCTTTAAAGGGCGGCTTCCGTCCCTCATCCTCAGTCTTAACCGAGAACTTCCCCGGAACGGCTTCTGAAACAACAAAAAACACTCGTCCACTAGTGATGAGCCGAACACCCCCGGGTTCGGTTCGCACCAGAACCCGCGAACGGACCGAAAGTTCGAACGAACATTAGAACCCTATTAAATACAATGGATGCGAACGTTCGAATTCTAAAGTGCTAATTATAACAACTATTATGCATGTTATTGTCCTAAAAAGGGTTTGGGAACCCGGGTTCTGCACCAGGGGACATGTATCAATGCAAAAATAAGTTTTAAAAACGGTCGTTTTCCGGGAGCAGTCATTTTAATGATGCATAAAGTGAAAAAAAAAAAGTCAAATATTCCTTTAAATATCGTACCTGGGGGGTGTCTAAAGTATGCCTGTGAAGTGCCACGTGTTTCCCGTGTTTAGAACTGTCCCTGCACAAAATGACACTTCTAAAGGAAAAAAAAGCCATTTAAAACTGCTTGCGGCTTTAATGTAATGTCTGGTCCCGGTAATATGGATGAAAATCTTTAAGAAAAATGGCATAGCTACCCCATGACCCCCCCCCTACCCCAGCCCATTACCAGCCCCTTTGGGTCTTGTATGGATATTAAGGGGAACCCCGCACATAAAATAAAAAAGGCCCTATATACTCTGAACAGCCGTATACAGGCGGTGCATACAAGACAGGGACTGTAGGTTTGTTCTTATGTAGAATCTGTTTGTAATTTTGAACAGGTACATTGTTGAAGTGTAGCTCCAGACCAAAAATCTATTTTTAAACTTTTTGGAAAACATAGGTAAGGGTTATCACCCCTGTAACATTTGTTTTGCTGTCTGTGCCCCTGTTCAGAACATTTCACCTCACTTTCCGTCCTAATGACAACTGTTTTTGAAATGTGGTGTTTTTCTTGAAACAAGGATTGCTGATAAAGCATCAGTACAGAGGAGACACCTTTCTCCCATATTTATTCTTACAGGAGAGAATTTTCCTTCCTAGTGGTAGATTTCCTCTCACTTCCTGTTGTCTTCTTGCGTTTGCAAGTAGGAGTCGTTTGTAAGTTGGATGTTTGAAAGTAGGGACCTGCCGTATATACTCTGCAGAAATAGGCCCCTTAGTTGTTGGTGTTGGCACAACACTGTAAGCACTCACAGTTACTCTTGGTTGGTGCTGGAACGCCCTGCTGTCAACTATTATATCAGGAATTTTAATTACATATAATTGTTGAACAGTGGTAGTAAAAATTGGGCCTTTGATGGTGGTGCTGGTGCCACAACACTGTAAGCCCTGACAGTTACTCTTGGTGGGTGCAGCAATGGGCCCTGCTGTGAATTATTAGATCAAGAATTGTAATTACATGCCCCTGTTGAACAGGGGCTGAAAAATTGGGCCTTAGGCACTGGTGGCACAACACTGCAACCCTTCACAGATACTGTACTTGGAGCACAGCAATGAGCCCTGTTGCAAAGTATTGCTTCAAAAATTGTAATGACACGCCCCTGTTAAACAGGGGCTGAAAAATTGGGCCTTAGGCACTGGTGGCACAACACTGCAACTCCTCACAGATACTGTACTTGGAGCACAGCAATGAGCCCTGTTGCAAAGTATTGCTTCAAAAATTGTAATTACACGCCACTGTTAAACAGGGGCTGAAAAATTGGGCGTTAGGCACTGGTGGCGGCACCCATAAACAAAAATGATCTTCCAAGCTATCATCATCAATCGTATCATTGAGGACTCGGAGGAGGAGGATAGGCAGTCAACATAACAGCACAGGCACTCAGCATCAGCATCAGTCTTGAAGGGATGTGACATTTTAAAATCAATTAGTCTGTTATATCAGCATCAGGTGTGTGGTAGCTGGTGGTGATCCAAGACTGGTTCATCTTGATGAAAGTCAGTCGATCAACCGAGTCGGTGGACAGGCGCACCCTGTGATCCGTGACAAATCCTCCAGCAGCACTGAATGTGCGTTCCGAAAGAACGCTGGATGCAGGACAGGCCAGTAGCTCAATTGCATACTGTGCAAGCTCTGGCCAGTGATCCATCCTCAAGACCCAGTAAGCCAGAGGATTTTCGGTGGGGAAGGTGTCCAAGTCTGACCTTGCCCCTAGATATTCCTGCACCATGTTTATCAGACGCTGGCGATGGTTGCTGGAACCGATCATACTTTGGGGCTGCGGACTAAAGAATTGTCTGAACGCATCGGTCAGACGGCCACCTTCCCCACCGCTCCTTCTTTGACTGGCCGAAGCCTCAGCAACTCGTTGTCCAGGACCAGGAGTTTGCAACCTCCCAGTCTCTGGGAACGCGTTGCACAGACCTTTCTGCAAGGCCTCCCGGAGTTGTCTCATCCTCTGCTCCCTCTGCGACGGTAACATAAGGTCCGCAACCTTACCCTTGTACCGTGGATCAAGGAGAGTGGCCAGCCAGTAATGGTCCCTCTCCTTGATCCGAAGAATACGAGGATCCTTCCGCAGACTTTGCAGGATCAGGGAGGCCATGCAGCGTAGGTTTGCTGAGGCATTCGCTCCGGAGTCCTCTGGGTCACTAAGGACGACATGATCCGCAGCCACCTCCTCCCAGCCACGTACAAGTCCACTGGTTTCTTGGGACTGTAAATCATCCCTAAAAGACTGCTGCTGATGATGCTGAGTGCCAGCCTCCACCTCCATGCTGACACAATCCTCCTCCTCCTCCTCCTCCTCCTCTTCCTGTGCGATGGGTGGGACAGAAGGAACACTGTCTGGGTAAAGGGGGCCTTGAGAGGCAAGGAAGTCCTCCTCTTCCTGCCTCTGTTCTGCCTCAAGTGCCCTGTCCATTATTCCACGCAGCGTGTGCTCCAACAGGTGGACAAGAGGTACAGTGTCACTGATGCATGCACTGTCACTGCTCACCATCCTCGTGGCCTCCTCAAATGGTGCCAGGACAGTGCATGCATCCCTGATCATGCCCCACTGGCGTGGAGAAAAAAAACCAAGCTCCCCTGACCCTGTCCTGGTGCCGTAGTCGCACAGGTACTCATTGATGGCCCTCTGCTGCGTGTGCAGCCGCTGCAGCATGGCCAACGTTGAGTTCCACCTGGTGGGCATGTCACATATAAGGCGGTTCTTGGGCAGGTTCAACTCCTTTTGCAGCTCAGCCAGGCGAGCACTGGCATTATAAGATCTGCGGAAATGCACACAGACTTTCCTGGCCTGCCTCAGGACATCCTGTAAGCCCGGGTACCTGCCCAAGAACCGCTGCACCACCAGGTTAAGGACGTGAGCCACACAGGGCACATGGGTCAGTTGTCCCTGTCGGAGGGCGGAGAGGAGGTTGGTGCCATTGTCGCAAACCACCATTCCTGGCTTAAGCTGGCGTGGCGTCAACCACCTCTCGGCCTGGCCCTGCAGAGCAGACAGGACCTCTGCCCCAGTGTGGCTTCTGTCCCCCAAACACACCAGCGCAAGCACGGCATGGCATCTTTTTGCCTGCGTACTTGCGTAGCCCCGTGAACGGCTACGGAGCACCGCTGGTTCATAGGACAAACCACAGGAAGAGGCCATGGAGGAAGAAGAAGAGGAGGGGGTGGAGGAGAGAGGTGTGTCACAACCAGTAGTAGCATTTTGGAGGCGTGGCGGTGGGACAACCTCCAACACTACTGCACCTTGTCCTGAATCCTTCCCAGCTGCCAAAAGAGTGACCCAATGGGCCGTGAAAGAAAGGTAACGTCCCTGTCCATGCCTGCTGGACCATGAGTCAGCGGTAATATGCACCTTACCGCTGACCGCCCTGTCCAGCGAGGCCAAGACATTGCCTTCCACATGCCGGTAGAGAGCCGGAATAGCCTTCCGTGAGAAAAAGTGGCGTTTGGGAACCTGCCACTGAGGAACCGCACATTGCACAAACTCACGGAAGGGGGCCGAGTCTACCAACTGAAAAGGCAGCAGTTGAAGCGCTAGCAATTTAGCCAAGCTAGCATTCAACCGCTGGGCATGTGGATGGCTGGGAGTGAACTTCTTTCGACGGTCCAGCAGCTGGGGCAGGGAAATTTGCCTGCTAGAATCGGACGTCGGTGTACTGCTAGCAGAGTGGGCGCAAGTACTTGGCTGTGACACACCTAATTCTACACCTTCATTCCTCTCAGTGCATGTTTCAGAGAGGACTGAAGTTATAGTGGGGTTGGAGATCCCAGCTGATGCGGTGCAAGGAGAGGTCCGCTTTGTTCTTTGGTGTGGGTCTTTGAGGTAGGCTTGCCAACGAGCTGCATGGCAGGTCAACATATGTCTGGTCAGGCATGTGGTACCCAAGCGGCTGATGTTTTGGCCACGCGATATACGCTTGAGACATATGTTGCAAACAGCAGCTGTGCGATCTGATGCACTAGCCTCAAAAAAGGCCCACACCAAAGAACTTTTTGAATGACGGGCAGAGGCAGCGCCCTGCACAGGCGGAGCTCTGCGGTGTGATTCCGTCGGTGTACTGCCCTTACGCTGGCCACCAAAGGGCATCCTGCCTCGTTGGAGATGTGCCTCCTCCTCATCCTCCTCCTCCTCCTCTCTCCTATTAGGCACCCACGTGGAGTCATTGACCTCATCATCCCCTCCCTCCTCATCACTGGAGCCAATCTGGCAGTATGCTGCAGCTGCTGGAACATGACTGCCAGATTGGTGTCCTTCTTGAGCATCCCCTCTGTCTGCTCTCACGCTACTGCCTTCCTCTAGCTGGGTTTCATCATCAGACCCTTCGAAACGCTGGGCATCCTCCTGGAGCATGTACCCAACACTGTGCTGAAACAGTTCGGGGGACTCCTCAGGAGGAGGACATGGTGGGTCTAGGGAAGGAGTGACTGATGATTTGTCTGACATTGATACCAGGGAAGACGACGCTTTGGCAGCTGCTTTTCCAGTACCCTGAGCCTGGGTGAGAGAGGATGAGGAGGAGGAGGAGGGCTTGGTCATCCACTCTACCAAGTCTTCGGCATGATGTGGCTCAACATGTCCAGCTGCCGAAAAGAAGGACAAGCGTGTCCCATGGCCATGTGCTGATGACAATGCACCGCGTCCACGACCAGCACTGTTGCCCCCAGACACAGAGCCTGCTTGCCCTCTTTTATTGCCTCCTGACTGTCTGCCTCTCCTTGTTTGCCTTCCAGACATTCTAATAGATGGCCTGCAGGGAGATGGGAAAAAAGCAATAAGGGCTACCTTCAGGTGTCCTTCTCTGTCCCTTGAAACAAGGACTTTCACAGTGAAAGAAACTGACACTGTCCCTACCTAGAGTTTTCTATCCCTAGAATAAATGTTTTTTTTAATCACAATATAGCACAAGGACAATTCACTCAATGTCTCTCCAGGTCCCTGGAAACAAGGACTTGCAGAGTGAAAGAAACTGACACTGTCCCTACCTAGAGTTTTCTGTCCCTAGAATAAATGTTTTTTTTAAGCACAATATAGCACAAGGAAAATTAACTCACTGTCCTTACAGGTCCCTGGAAACAAGGACTTGCAGAGTGAAAGAAACTGACACTGTCCCTACCTAGAGTTTTCTGTCCCTAGAATAAATGTTTTTTTTAATCACAATATAGCACAAGGACAATTCACTCAATGTCTCTCCAGGTCCCTGGAAACAAGGACTTGCAGAGTGAAAGAAACTGACACTGTCCCTACCTAGAGTTTTCTGTCCCTAGAATAAATGTTTTTTTTAAGCACAATATAGCACAAGGACAATTAACTCACTGTCCTTACAGGTCCCTGGAAACAAGGACTTGCAGAGTGAAAGAAAAAAAACACTCTCCCTACCTACAGTTTTCTGTCCCTAGAAAAAATGTTTTTTTTAATCACAATATAGCACAAGGAAAATTAACTCACTGTCCTTACAGGTCCCTGGAAACAAGGACTTGCAGAGTGAAAGAAAAAAAACACTCTCCCTACCTACAGTTTTCTGTCCCTAGAAAAAATGTTTTTTTTAATCACAATATAGCACAAGGAAAATTAACTCACTGTCCTTACAGGTCCCTGGAAACAAGGACTTGCAGAGTGAAAGAAACTGACACTGTCCCTACCTAGAGTTTTCTGTCCCTAGAATAAATGTTTTTTTTAATCACAATATAGCACAAGGACAATTCACTCAATGTCTCTCCAGGTCCCTGGAAACAAGGACTTGCAGAGTGAAAGAAACTGACACTGTCCCTACCTAGAGTTTTCTGTCCCTAGAATAAATGTTTTTTTTAAGCACAATATAGCACAAGGACAATTAACTCACTGTCCTTACAGGTCCCTGGAAACAAGGACTTGCAGAGTGAAAAAAAAAAAAAACTCTCCCTACCTACAGTTTTCTGTCCCTAGAAAAAATGTTTTTTTTAATCACAATATAGCACAAGGAAAATTAACTCACTGTCCTTACAGGTCCCTGGAAACAAGGACTTGCAGAGTGAAAGAAACTGACACTGTCCCTACCTAGAGTTTTCTGTCCCTAGAATAAATGTTTTTTTTAATCACAATATAGCACAAGGAAAATTAACTCACTGTCCTTACAGGTCCCTGGAAACAAGGACTTGCAGAGTGAAAGAAACTGACACTGTCCCTACCTAGAGTTTTCTGTCCCTAGAATAAATGTTTTTTTTAAGCACAATATAGCACAAGGACAATTAACTCACTGTCCTTACAGGTCCCTGGAAACAAGGACTTGCAGAGTGAAAGAAACTGACACTGTCCCTACCTAGAGTTTTCTGTCCCTAGAATAAATGTTTTTTTTAATCACAATATAGCACAAGGAAAATTAACTCACTGTCCTTACAGGTCCCTGGAAACAAGGACTTGCAGAGTGAAAGAAACTGACACTGTCCCTACCTAGAGTTTTCTGTCCCTAGAATAAATGTTTTTTTTAAGCACAATATAGCACAAGGACAATTAACTCACTGTCCTTACAGGTCCCTGGAAACAAGGACTTGCAGAGTGAAAGAAAAAAAACACTCTCCCTACCTACAGTTTTCTGTCCCTAGAAAAAATGTTTTTTTTAATCACAATATAGCACAAGGAAAATTAACTCACTGTCCTTACAGGTCCCTGGAAACAAGGACTTGCAGAGTGAAAGAAACTGACACTGTCCCTACCTAGAGTTTTCTGTCCCTAGAATAAATGTTTTTTTTAATCACAATATAGCACAAGGAAAATTAACTCACTGTCCTTACAGGTCCCTGGAAACAAGGACTTGCAGAGTGAAAGAAACTGACACTGTCCCTACCTAGAGTTTTCTGTCCCTAGAATAAATGTTTTTTTTAAGCACAATATAGCACAAGGACAATTAACTCACTGTCCTTACAGGTCCCTGGAAACAAGGACTTGCAGAGTGAAAGAAACTGACACTGTCCCTACCTAGAGTTTTCTGTCCCTAGAATAAATGTTTTTTTTAATCACAATATAGCACAAGGAAAATTAACTCACTGTCCTTACAGGTCCCTGGAAACAAGGACTTGCAGAGTGAAAGAAACTGACACTGTCCCTACCTAGAGTTTTCTGTCCCTAGAATAAATGTTTTTTTTAATCACAATATAGCACAAGGACAATTAACTCACTGTCCTTACAGGTCCCTGGAAACAAGGACTTGCAGAGTGAAAGAAACTGACACTGTCCCTACCTAGAGTTTTCTGTCCCTAGAATAAATGTTTTTTTTAAGCACAATATAGCACAAGGACAATTAACTCACTGTCCTTACAGGTCCCTGGAAACAAGGACTTGCAGAGTGAAAGAAACTGACACTGTCCCTACCTAGAGTTTTCTGTCCCTAGAATAAATGTTTTTTTTAATCACAATATAGCACAAGGAAAATTAACTCACTGTCCTTACAGGTCCCTGGAAACAAGGACTTGCAGAGTGAAAGAAACTGACACTGTCCCTACCTAGAGTTTTCTGTCCCTAGAATAAATGTTTTTTTTAATCACAATATAGCACAAGGACAATTAACTCACTGTCCTTACAGGTCCCTGGAAACAAGGACTTGCAGAGTGAAAGAAAAAAAACACTCTCCCTACCTACAGTTTTCTGTCCCTAGAAAAAATGTTTTTTTTAATCACAATATAGCACAAGGAAAATTAACTCACTGTCCTTACAGGTCCCTGGAAACAAGGACTTGCAGAGTGAAAGAAACTGACACTGTCCCTACCTAGAGTTTTCTGTCCCTAGAATAAATGTTTTTTTTAATCACAATATAGCACAAGGACAATTCACTCAATGTCTCTCCAGGTCCCTGGAAACAAGGACTTGCAGAGTGAAAGAAACTGACACTGTCCCTACCTAGAGTTTTCTGTCCCTAGAATAAATGTTTTTTTTAAGCACAATATAGCACAAGGACAATTAACTCACTGTCCTTACAGGTCCCTGGAAACAAGGACTTGCAGAGTGAAAGAAAAAAAACACTCTCCCTACCTACAGTTTTCTGTCCCTAGAAAAAATGTTTTTTTTAATCACAATATAGCACAAGGAAAATTAACTCACTGTCCTTACAGGTCCCTGGAAACAAGGACTTGCAGAGTGAAAGAAAAAAAACACTCTCCCTACCTACAGTTTTCTGTCCCTAGAAAAAATGTTTTTTTTAATCACAATATAGCACAAGGAAAATTAACTCACTGTCCTTACAGGTCCCTGGAAACAAGGACTTGCAGAGTGAAAGAAACTGACACTGTCCCTACCTAGAGTTTTCTGTCCCTAGAATAAATGTTTTTTTTAATCACAATATAGCACAAGGAAAATTAACTCACTGTCCTTACAGGTCCCTGGAAACAAGGACTTGCAGAGTGAAAGAAACTGACACTGTCCCTACCTAGAGTTTTCTGTCCCTAGAATAAATGTTTTTTTTAAGCACAATATAGCACAAGGACAATTAACTCACTGTCCTTACAGGTCCCTGGAAACAAGGACTTGCAGAGTGAAAGAAAAAAAACACTCTCCCTACCTACAGTTTTCTGTCCCTAGAAAAAATGTTTTTTTTAATCACAATATAGCACAAGGAAAATTAACTCACTGTCCTTACAGGTCCCTGGAAACAAGGACTTGCAGAGTGAAAGAAACTGACACTGTCCCTACCTAGAGTTTTCTGTCCCTAGAATAAATGTTTTTTTTAATCACAATATAGCACAAGGAAAATTAACTCACTGTCCTTACAGGTCCCTGGAAACAAGGACTTGCAGAGTGAAAGAAACTGACACTGTCCCTACCTAGAGTTTTCTGTCCCTAGAATAAATGTTTTTTTTAAGCACAATATAGCACAAGGACAATTAACTCACTGTCCTTACAGGTCCCTGGAAACAAGGACTTGCAGAGTGAAAGAAACTGACACTGTCCCTACCTAGAGTTTTCTGTCCCTAGAATAAATGTTTTTTTTAATCACAATATAGCACAAGGAAAATTAACTCACTGTCCTTACAGGTCCCTGGAAACAAGGACTTGCAGAGTGAAAGAAACTGACACTGTCCCTACCTAGAGTTTTCTGTCCCTAGAATAAATGTTTTTTTTAAGCACAATATAGCACAAGGACAATTAACTCACTGTCCTTACAGGTCCCTGGAAACAAGGACTTGCAGAGTGAAAGAAAAAAAACACTCTCCCTACCTACAGTTTTCTGTCCCTAGAAAAAATGTTTTTTTTAATCACAATATAGCACAAGGAAAATTAACTCACTGTCCTTACAGGTCCCTGGAAACAAGGACTTGCAGAGTGAAAGAAACTGACACTGTCCCTACCTAGAGTTTTCTGTCCCTAGAATAAATGTTTTTTTTAATCACAATATAGCACAAGGAAAATTAACTCACTGTCCTTACAGGTCCCTGGAAACAAGGACTTGCAGAGTGAAAGAAACTGACACTGTCCCTACCTAGAGTTTTCTGTCCCTAGAATAAATGTTTTTTTTAAGCACAATATAGCACAAGGACAATTAACTCACTGTCCTTACAGGTCCCTGGAAACAAGGACTTGCAGAGTGAAAGAAACTGACACTGTCCCTACCTAGAGTTTTCTGTCCCTAGAATAAATGTTTTTTTTAATCACAATATAGCACAAGGAAAATTAACTCACTGTCCTTACAGGTCCCTGGAAACAAGGACTTGCAGAGTGAAAGAAACTGACACTGTCCCTACCTAGAGTTTTCTGTCCCTAGAATAAATGTTTTTTTTAATCACAATATAGCACAAGGACAATTAACTCACTGTCCTTACAGGTCCCTGGAAACAAGGACTTGCAGAGTGAAAGAAACTGACACTGTCCCTACCTAGAGTTTTCTGTCCCTAGAATAAATGTTTTTTTTAAGCACAATATAGCACAAGGACAATTAACTCACTGTCCTTACAGGTCCCTGGAAACAAGGACTTGCAGAGTGAAAGAAACTGACACTGTCCCTACCTAGAGTTTTCTGTCCCTAGAATAAATGTTTTTTTTAATCACAATATAGCACAAGGAAAATTAACTCACTGTCCTTACAGGTCCCTGGAAACAAGGACTTGCAGAGTGAAAGAAACTGACACTGTCCCTACCTAGAGTTTTCTGTCCCTAGAATAAATGTTTTTTTTAATCACAATATAGCACAAGGACAATTAACTCACTGTCCTTACAGGTCCCTGGAAACAAGGACTTGCAGAGTGAAAGAAACTGACACTGTCCCTACCTAGAGTTTTCTGTCCCTAGAATAAATGTTTTTTTTAAGCACAATATAGCACAAGGACAATTAACTCACTGTCCTTACAGGTCCCTGGAAACAAGGACTTGCAGAGTGAAAGAAACTGACACTGTCCCTACCTAGAGTTTTCTGTCCCTAGAATAAATGTTTTTTTTAAGCACACTATAGCAGAAGCACAAAACACACTGACACTCTCCCTACCTATCCTTCTCTTTCCCTAAACTAAAGGAATCCAGGTTAAGCAAGAAAGAAATAACAGTCACTGTCCCTGCCTATGCTACTCTATCCCTGCTCCGGAACACACTACACTAGGCCGCCGTGCTGGCGGCCTTTTATAGTGTGGGGCGTGTACTAAACACCCTCAGCAATAATTGGCCACAGGCATCCTGCCTGTGGCCAATCATTGCTCTCCTCGCTGCCGGCGCTGTGATTGGCCAAGCATGCGGGGTCACAGTGCATGCTTGGCCAATCACAGCGCCTGGATGACACTGCGATGGCGTAGTGCATTGTGGGCCGTTCGCGTCACTCGAATTTGGCGCGAACGGCCCAAATCGTTCGATCTTCGTCGAACGATCGAACAGCCAATGTTCGAGTCGAACGTATGTTCGACTCGAACACGAAGCTCATCCCTATCGTCCACCATTATAACAGCATATAGGGAGGGAATCCCTGCTGTCCTGGACAACTCCTAGAAATAGAGTAACCGGTAAGTCTAACTCTAGTTTTCTCTAGTCGTCTGTCCAGGACAGCACTAGAGAGGATCAGTGAGAACTTACCAGATTAGGGGGGGGACTACCGCTTGGAGGACTTTCCTCCCAAACGCTTGGTCTTGCGCTGAGAGAAGGTCCAATCTATAATGCTTAATGAACGTCGAGTAATTTGACCATGTTGCTGCTCGACAAATTTGTTCTGGTGTTGCTCCAGCTCGCTCTGCCCAAGAGTCCGATAGTGCCCGTGTGGAGTGAGCCATGGGGGAAAAAGGGCATTCTTTTCCTAAGATTTTGTAAGCTTCCACAATAGCCTGCTTAATCCATCTTGCGATTGTGCCTTTTGAAGCTTGAAACCCCAATTTTTTTCCCGAATGCAAAATAAATAGAGCATTGGATTTCCTAATGTTTTTGGACAACTCCAGATATTGTAAGACACAGGCTCTCACGTCCAGATTGTGGAATTCTGTCTCCCTTAGATTGGTTGGGGACCCAAAAAAGGAAGGTAAAACAATTTCTTGAGCCCTATGGAACTTTGACACCACTTTGGGCAAAAAACCTGGGTCTGTCCGTAATACCAGCCTGTCTTCAAAAACTTGTAGAAAAGGCTCCTTAATGGAAAGTGCCTGCAGCTCACTAATGCGTCTCGCAGTGGTTATGGCCACTAGAAAGACAGATTTGAGCGTGACCCATTTTAGGGACAGCTCTTTCTCTTGTGACCATTTAGCCCAACCCTGCAACACTGTCGTCAGGTCCCATTTTGGCAAGACTTTAAATGGAATGGGTCTAATTCTGGCTAACCCCTTGAAGAACCTGCTCACTAGCGGGTCTATAGCCAGGGGTCGCTCTAAAAAAACTGACAAGGCCGATACCTGTACTTTTAGTGTACTAATGGCCAGTCCTTTATCCGCACCATCTTGTAAAAACTCCAAGATGGCTGGGATACTTGCAGACACCTTTTTGGTATCCAACCAAGAACAAAATTTTTTCCAAACTTTAACATAAATCGCTTGGGTAACCTTCTTTCTACTAGAAAGAATGGTGTTTACTACCCTATCCGAGAGCCCCTTAGACTTCAGGAGACTCTCTTCAGACACCAGGCTGACAGCTTCAGGGTCTGAACCTTGGATAATAGGACTGGGCCCTGGGATAGCAGATCCTTCCTTACGGGCAACATGAGGGGGGGTTCCGCTGTCAGGCGTAACAGTATGGAAAACCAAGGCCTCTTTGGCCAATACGGGACCACTAGGATCATTGTGGTGCGTTCCTGCACAAATTTCCTCAGGACCAGAGGAATAAGTTTGAACGGGGGAAAGGCGTAACATAGATGAAATGGCCACTTCTGGGCTAGGGCATCTATCCCTTTGGCCCCTATTTCTCTTTCTATCGAAAAGTAAGCTGGAACTTTGGCATTCGACCTGTTGGCAAACAAGTCCACTTCGGGAATGCCCCACTTCTCTATTATTAGTTGGAAGACCTCCCTGTTTAGCGACCACTCTGATTCGCACACTTGGTGTCGGCTCAGAAAGTCCGCCAGGCAATTGTCCACTCCCTTCAGATGGACCGCGGATATGGACTTCAGATTTTTTTCTGCCCAGGCCAAGATAGCGCTCGCTATCTTGATTAAGGATGGACACCTTGTTCCTCCTTGCTTGTTTAAATATGAGACTGCTACCACACTGTCTGAGAGGACCTATACGTGGTGATTTTTCAGCTCCGCGACAAATGCCCTTAGGGCTTCCCAGATTGCTTGCAACTCCCTCCAATTGGCTGACCTTTGGGACTGCACTTTTTCCCAGCGCCCTTGGGCTACCTTTGATCCCCAATGGGCCCCCCAGCCCCAGGCACTGGCGTCCGTGGTTATTCGGACTGACACCGGAAGAGACCAAAACAGACCCTGCACTAGGTTCTCTTCGTCCCTCCACCACCAAAGAGACCTTTTGGTCTTTGGGGATAGGTGGAAGGTCGCGTCCAACGATTCCTGCGTTCCGTCCCAGTTGTTCAGAATATTTGCCTGAAGACACCTGAAATGGGCTCTTGCCCATGGTACCGCAGGGATTGTTGCCGTCAGGACACCCAAACCCGACATGGCTGAGCGGATAGAAATTGCCAGATTGTTTTGAAGGAAGGCTGCCGTAGCCTTTACCTTTTTTACTTTCTCCGCTGTGAGATAAATTTTCTGCGTCACTGAGTTTACTAGGAAGCCCAAGTACTGCAGGACCTGTGTCGGGGTTAGGTTTGACTTCTCCCAATTTATTAACCACCCCAGTTTTTCCAAAAAGGATATGGCCACCCGTAGATCCTCTTGCAGTTGGAGCGCGGAGGGTGCAAAAAATAAAAGGTCGTCCAGGTAAGGGATGACTGATATCCCTTCCAGTCTCAGGGGGGCCAGTGCCTCCGCCAAAATTTTTGTAAATATTCTGGGGGATGAAGACAGGCCGAATGGCAGGGCCCTGAATTGAAAATGTCGGACCTGCTTTCCCCATCTGATTGCTACCCTTAAAAACTTTTGAGATTCCGGATGGATAGGGACGTGTAAGTAGGCATCCCTCAAATCGAGGGAGGCCAAGAAACAATCCGGGGGAAGAATTGACTTCACCGAAAGGATTGTCTCCATCCGAACTTTTTTGTAAGCCACCCATTTGTTTAGTGATTTCAGATTTAATATTAGGTGGAAATTGCCCGACGGTTTTCTCACTATGAAAACATGCGAGTAGAAACCTAGGTTTATCTCCTGCTGTGGCACTGGGATAAGAACCCCCTGGTCTACCAAGTCGCCTATTTGTGACAGCAAGGCTGTCTTTTTCTGAAAATCCCTGGGCGGAGAGGTTACGAACGTTCTTGTGGGCGGAGTGCCCCATAACTGAATTCGATAGCCTTCCCTGATTATCCTCCGAATAAATGTATTTGGGGTAGTCTTTTCCCACTGTGGGAGGAACTGCCCCAATCTCCCTCCCACTGGAACTAAGTCACTGGGATTTGGTGGTCTTTTTAGGAGAGGAAAACAGGACACCTTTCTGTTTACCCTTTCCCCACTGCTTCCCAGAGGTCGACCCCTTAGGAGCCTGCCCCTGAATCGGCCTTTGTCCTTGGGGACGAAAAAAACGTTTCCCCTGAACCCTTTTATTTTTGACCGGGAAGGCCCTTTTCTTGTCGGCAGTACGGTCTAGCACTTTCTCTAGATCTTGCCCGAACAAAAGGTCTCCTTCAAATGGGATGCCACATAGTCTGATTTTTGATGCCGGGTCTCCCGACCAGGACTTTAGCCATAAAGCCCTGCGTGAGGAATTGATTAAGGCAGCGGTCTTTGCCGATAGCTTGACCGACTCCGCGGATGCGTCCGCCATATAGCCCGCCGCCTTGTGTAGCATAGGCAGGGAATCAAGAATCTCCTTCCTGGAGGTCCCACTTTCCAGATGGTTTTGTAGCTGGTCCAGCCAGACCTCCAAGTTACGAGCCACTATAGTTGTAGCCATTGCTGGCTTTAAACTTGTCATGGCTACTTCCCATGACCTTTTCAGCAGTACCTCCATCCTTTTGTCCATAGGTTCCTTAAGGACACCCATGTCCTCAAAGGCGAGGTCTGTTGACTTGGAACACTGGGAAAAGGCTGCATCCACTTTGGGCACTTTGTTCCAGATACAGGAGGAATCCTCACTGAAGGGAAATCTCCTCTTCAGACTTTTGGGAAAAAACAATTTTTTCTCTGGTTCCCGCCATTCCTTTTTAATAGAATCTGCCAGTGTACTATGTACCGGAAATACCCTGTTTTGACCCTCTTTCAGGGTTTGGTACATCTGGTCATGCAAGGACAAGGAAGCCTGCTCTTCTTTGATATCGAGAGTCTCATATATCACCCCTAATAAGGCATCCACCTCCTCGAGTGAGAGCCTGTATCTGGGCGAACTTGTCCCCTGGCTCGGAATATCTCTGGATGAAGCCGCCTCACTTAGCTCGTCCAAGGAATCTGGTTCCCCTCCGTCTGATGCGTCACCCACCTCTGGGGCCGAATCAGGGGGGGCTGCAGCTGGTGGTTTTGGGGTTTCAAGGCTTGCCAGCATTGATTTAATGGTCTTCATTTCTTTCTGAACCCCAGCAATTAGTTCTTTACATGCCCCTGTTGCCTCCTTGTAAACCAATTTGTCAATACAGGGTTTACAAAGGGGCTTGCTCCATCCCTCCTTTAGTTTGTTCGTACATGACGGACACCTCTTCTTCCCCCCTGACCTCTCCGGGTCTTTAGGCTGAGCCTGGGAAAGAGAAGGAGAGAAGAAACCAGGGCAAGTAGTCAGAAACCCTTTAGACAATCAGGGATTGTACCTTCACCACACCGATGTGCACCCCCACCAGCTGCTGACAGGATTCGCATGGCTCTTTAGCCCGGATCCTGTCGCTGAAGGAGGGGGGGGTATTACTTCCCCCCCCCCTTCCCCAGCCCTGTAGGTCCAGGGCACCCCAGTGTCTGCCTACCTGAGCTGGGCCGGCACCACTGCCACCTGGTTCCATTGTCTCCATGCTGTCTCCTACCTCTGTAGTCAGCTGCTGGATCATCTTCAAGGAACCGTCTATCTTGTGGCCGGCGTTTTTTTTAAATTCCCACCATGGCCCCAGCGTCCACGCTCGCCGCGCGACCCAGAACCGGAAGTGTTGCGCCGGAAGTCCCCGCCCTCCTCCTGCGTTCCACAGGCCGGAACTCGAGGCCTACGCCCGCCCCCCGCTGGACACACACGCCAGAGACCACAGTAACTGGCCGGCAGATGCCAGGATGTCCTGCGGGGAACGTCAGCCCTCCTCGGGCTATACCGGAGGATTGCGCCGGTACCAGCTTCACTGCAGCCTGACCGGGGGACCCAACAAAGCCTGCCACCTTCTCAGGTATCGCAGACCTCCTTCCCCCTTCCTCTAGCAGTCTGCCTCGGCTTAGGGGAAGGAGAGCTCCATCCAGCCTCCTCCTCCGGTGGAGGAAACACAAAGACTGAGGATGAGGGACGGAAGCCGCCCTTTAAAGATCGGTATGATGTGTTTCCTGCCTCCGGAGGTGGAGCCTATCTCTCTAGTGCTGTCCTGGACAGACGACTAGAGAAAAGAACAATTTGATCATTTTATTATCTATAAATGTGAAACTACAGAATGAAAAACAAACTGAAAAATGTAATACAACATATATTTTAGCAACGTGACTGTAATCTTCAAATCTCATTGGTCTTTTTCCGTGGATTTATTTTTTGACATTAATAGCAAAAGACCTGATAAGAACGTCCACCACTTTAGAGAACAGTACCCACACCAATCCCTCGCCATCTTTTATTTATTACAGGTACTTCATTGCAATTTTCTACATCGATCTTCACTGAATGACAGACCGTGGTCCAGATCCAGACCAGCTGTCAACCCAGTACGGACCGTCCGCCTCCAATCCTGCAGTGCTGGATCCTTACTAAGCAGCAATCATTGGTTGCTAGGAGCTCTGGCATCCTAGTATCCAATGATGTCACGTGTGTGCCCCACTACCTGCAGCACGCTTCTCCTCCCATCTGCCGCCCCCTGACTGCCTGTTTCTAATTTGCTCTGCTTATCTATAGTAAGACTTTGATGGGAAAACCTGATGTATGGGGCACTCTGATAGGTACACATTATGTAAAGGGGCACCCTGTTGTAGGCACCTAATGTAAGGGGATATGATGATTTGGGGCACCTGATAGATAGGGGCACTATGATGGGAGAACTTGATGTATGGGGGCACTATGATGGGAGAACCTGATGTATGGGGGCACTCTGATGGGGGAACTGGATGTAAGGGGGCACTGTGATGGGTGGACCTGATGTAAGGTGGCACTGGGATGGGGGAACCTGATGTTTGGGGCACCTGATGTATGGGGGCACTATGATGGGGGAACCTGATGTATGGGGGCACTCTGATGGGGGAACCTGATGTATGGGGGCACTCTGATGGGGGAACCTGATGTATGGGGGCACTATGATGGGGGAACTGGATGTAAGGGGGCATTATGATGGGGGAACCTGATGTATGGGGGCACTATGATGGGGGAACCTGATGTATGGGGGCACTCTGGTGGGGGAACCTGATGTATGGGGGCACTCTGGTGGGGGAACCTGATGTATGGGGGCATTCTGGTGGGGGAACCTGATGTATGGGGGCATTCTGGTGGGGGAACCTGGTGTATGGGGGCACTCTGGTGGGGGAACCTGATGTATGGGGGCACTCTGATGGGGGAACCTGATGTAGGGGGGCACTCTGATGGGGGAACCTGATGTACGAGGGCACTCTGATGGGGGAACCTGATGTACAGGGGCACTCTGATGGGGGAACCTGATGTATGGGGGCACTCTGATGGGGGAACCTGATGTATGGGGGCACTCTGATGGGGGAACCTGATGTATGGGGGCACTCTGATGGGGCAACCTGATGTATGGGGGGCACTCTGATGGGGCAACGTGATGTATGGGGGCACTCTGATAGGGGTACCTGATGTATGGGGGCACTCTGATAGGGGAACCTGATGTATGGGGGCACTCTGATGGGGGAACCTGATGTATTGGGACACTCTGATGGGGGAGCTGGATGTAAGGGAACACTATGATGGGGGAACCTGATGTAAGGTGGCACTATGATGGGGGAACCTGATGTATGGGGGCATTCTGATGGGGGAACCTGATGTATGGGGGCACTATGATGGGGGAACCTGATGTATGGGGGCACCTGATGTATGGGGGCACTATGATGGGGAAACCTGATGTATGGGGGCATTGGATGTAAGGGGGCACTATGATGGGGGAACCTGATGTAAGGTGGCACTATGATGGGGGAACCTGATGTATGGGGGCATTCTGATGGGGGAACCTGATGTATGGGGGCACTATGATGGGGGAACGTGATGTATGGGGGCACTATGATGGGGGAACTTGATGTATGGGGGCACTATGATGGGGGAACTTGATGTAAGGTGGCACTATGATGGGGGAAACTGATGTATGGGGAAACCTGATGTATGAGCGCACTATGATGGGAGAATCTGATGTAAGGGGGCACTATAATGGTTGAACCTAAAGTATGGTGGCACTATGATGGGGGAACCTGATGTATGGGGGCACTCTGATGGGGTAACCTGATGTATGGGGGCAATCTGATATGTACACATTATGTTAAGGGTCACCTTGTTGTGGACACCTGATGTAAGAGGACACCATGTAAGAGGACCTGATGTTAAGAGAAGACATGTGGACTGCCCAAAAATGTGTTTTCGTCTCATAATTAATTTTTTTTTAGGAAATTCGTAAATTCGAAAAATTGAAGATTCGTAAATTCGAAAATTCGGAATTCGTGAATTCAAAAATTTGATAATAATTCGGAAATTTGATAATTCGGAATTCAAAAATTCAGGAATTTGAAAATCCCCAAATTCTGAAAATTTGAAAGAATTTGAAGAGAGATCTGAAATAATAACTAACTTATAACAACTAACTACTAAATTATAGGTATTGGGATTTCCTTTCAAATTTGGCGGTTAGTGAACTTAACAAATACAAATTTATCTGAAGTTACGAATTATCCGAAATAACGAAATGCTGCATCTAAACAAATGGAACGGAGAAAATTAATAATAAGAAATAATAAAAAGTTTTTATTATTAATGTTATTGTTATTTATTATTATTATTTTGTTAAGTTGACTAACAGCCAAATTTGAAAGGAAATTCCAATACCTATAATTTAATAGTTAGTAATAGTTAAGTTATTATTAGTTAGTTATTTCAGATTTTCGGATTTTTGGGTTTTCAAATTTTTATTCTTATTTTTTGATTTTTGTTCTTTTGAATTTCCAGATTTTCATTCTTATTTTCCAAAATGTAGAATTTCTGAATATAGGGAAATTCCAAAAATCTGATATTTCCAAATGAACTAATTTGTTGAAATTTGTTAAAAAACAAATTGGGAACTAAATGAATTGCACATGTCTAGTAAAGAGGCACTCTGATGGGAGTAGACTATTACGAGGGACCAACACTCTGCATGCTGTATTTTTTTTTTATATTGCGAAATAGAGAAATGGGAAAATCTCAAAGTGGTTGGGAGAAGAAGCTGTTGATGCCTCACAATTCGAACCTCCAAGAAACAGAAGAAGCCAACACAAGACTCAGCCTAATAAGCTCCACCCATAAAGAAAACATGACTTTTCCCAGGTGTTATAGAGTATATGATCAACTGTAACTCCATTTTGTCTTTTGTCTTCCATTTTATAGTTGTTGTAAGTGTTGAACTTTAAATGACCTCTGCTTTATGACAAGTACTTGTACACAGGTGTTCTCGAAAATTTATTAAGATAGTTCATTGTAAGTTCACTAATTAGACAAGGAACATTCTGACAATAGTTGAAATATAGTTTGGTGAGATAAGATAAAAAGTCTTCAAGGACCAGCAATAAAAACTCCTTACAACAGGTGGTTTGGGAAAGTTATGTACAGTACATTAATTAAGTTTGACAGGGTCAAAGAAAGGTCTACTTGTGCCTCATTAAAACTGTTAAAATACAGTTTTCATTGTGTATATTAATAATTAGAACTCGTTGTGTTTGGGCCAGATGTATCTTTGGAGATAGTGTTATCTTTATGTCCTTGGAGATGATGATGTTTTTCTGTCTTATATTATAGCTGTCGAGGCCAATTAGATGGTGTTGTTTTTCTTTAACGTTTCGTGCACCTGCTGAGACTAGATGAATAATGTTGCCTTATCTGAGTTTCTAAGCACCTGCCGAAACTCGTAAGATAATGAATCTCTTTTGAAACCTTTAAAAAAAACAAAATAGAAAAACACTGCGCTAGATAGAAAATATAAATAAAACCAGTGAAGGTGGTAGATGGTAGAATAAAGAGCGGCCAGTACCAAAAATTGGATACAAAAATTCAGAAGAATTGATAATAAAAAAACACAGCAGCCAATCCCTGACGACGTCTTTTGATGACGAAGCGCGTAGGGGTGGCCTGCAGATTCTACGTCATCACGCTTCTCCATACGAAGATACGGAGCACAACAAGCAGGAGAAGCCTCGAGGAGACGCCATGCTCCTATTCCATTATCCAATTGCGCAATCTTTGAACAGTAACACTGTAAGTGCAATACTTTGTGGCAAATAAATACTTTTAGTTTACAGTATTACACTATAAAAAGTAGTATAGCAAACATAAAAACAGTGGTGATCTGTGTCAGTAATACACTAAAACAACGCTGATGTTGGTATGAATCAGGTGGCCAACACCACCTCGAAAGTGAATAACAGTTTTTGGCAGATAATAAAGTGCAGGGTGTCAAACAGTGTCCATAGATGATCTTGGATAGAAACAGCGTGCACCTTCACCGAAAAATCCAGGTCCACCCAGTGAGAACACACTCGCCCTCAGGGGTTTAAACTCACCAGAGCCAGATCAAAACCAAGCCTTGAAACAGGGTGGATAAGTCACAACCATATGCGAACTGCACTCAGCATCAGCCAGGGGGATGACAAATCAGTGGAGGCTCCCGAAAATGGTAAATGAACAGAAGAAAGCCAATAGCGTAATTCCGTTTAATAAGATAAAGCCCCCCACATCACATCACCCTTCATACATTATACGTACATAAATGCATATCAAATGAGCATAAATAGATGCACTTCATCGTCTCCGCTGGAGATAAAAGCCGCTCGTCCCATCCTACTTCCGGGGTCCGGCTACAGTGGAGCGCATACATCACTTCCGTTACGTCGTGTAGGTCACGCTCTGACGCGTTTCGTCATATCCTGACTTCAACAGAGGGCCAATAGTATTACACTATGGTTCCCTTTCTGTTTATATCGCCATGAGACCCTAGACATCATCCCCGGCTATTCCAATCATCCACAGTGGGTCTAGAGGGAGACCTTAAATCCCTGTGTGTGAAGAGACTGCCGTAATAGTGGTCACATAGTTGGGGTAAGGAGATTATTATATCACATTGGGTGACTTTCTGGTGGATGAAGACTCTTCCATTACAAGTTTTCTCTCCTTGTACCATTATGGACACACTTAATAAGGACTGATTTTGCTTGAATTACTACATCTCCACTTGTGATTCACTTTTCAGCAATATTGTTGTGGGACTTTATTCACATTATCCTCACAGCTCTTTCCCTTTTTTTTTTCCTCTATTGTAAATTTACTATTTCACGTGTTAAGTTGTATTCAATGTACACAGTTTATGACTTTATATATGCTCTTTAATTGTTACTTATTATTTTTTTCAATTTTACATTCACATTCATCATGTTTTTTCACTAAAGATAAGCACCTGATTATATCACTCTTTTGAAACCTGCTTGACCCTTAGAAACCCAGGAGTAAGTCTACCCCTCCCCTCTTGTTTTCTCCTTTATAAGCTGTATCCCTTAATAAAGTTTCAGACTTGCTTTGCACATTGCCTGCTGTGTGTGTGTCATTGAGGTCTGCAGAATTCTGATTGCGTCGCTGTGAATTTACCAGGATAAGAGGGTGGTCGGCTGTCCAGTAATCAATCCCTTTTACCAGGATGTCCCCCATTATAAACTCCTTTATCATCCTCCAGGTCTTCTATGGACTAAACAGTTCCACCTGATAAAAGCCATCGTACATTTGACGAAACGCGTCAGTAGGCGCCTTCTCTCCGATTAGACTTATGTGATCTGTACAACATCTACCACAGTCTGAAAGTTGTTTGGATGCTCTGAGATGTGTCTTGTCATGTGGTTAAGCAGTGAGCGTTTCACAGCAAAACATTTCCCACACTCCATACACAAATAAGGACGATCACCTGAGTGAATTCTCTGATGATTTACAAGGTTTCTTTTCGCGGTGAAACATTTTCCACACTCCGAACATGAATAAGGACGCTCACCAGTGTGATTCATTTGGTGTCTACAAAGCTTTTCTTGGGTAGAAAAACATTTTTCGCACTCTAAACAGGAAAAGGGGCGATCACCTGTATGAATTATCTGGTGGGCAAGAAGAGAATCTTTCCTAGAAAAACATTTCCCGCAATCCGAACATGAATAAGGACGCTCACCGGTGTGACTTCTTTGGTGTCTCGTAAGTCTTCCTTTGTCAGAAAAACATTTCCCGCACTCTGAACATGAATAAGGATGCTCACCCGAGTGAACTATCTGGTGAGAAACGAGCTCCCCTTTACGAAGGAAAGATTTCCCGCACTCTGAACATGAATAAAGATGCTTAGCTGAGTGGCTTTTCTGGTGTATAAGAAGGCGTCCCTTCACAGAAAAACATTTTCCACACTCCGAACATGAATAAGGACGCTCACCAGTGTGCTTTATTTGGTGTCTACGAAGCTTTCCTTGGGTAGAAAAACATTTTTCGCACTCTAAACAGGAAAAGGGGCGATCACCCGTATGAATTATCTGGTGGGCAAGAAGAGAATCTTTCCTAGAAAAATATTTCCCGCAATACGAACATGAATAAGGACGCTCACCGGTGTGACTTCTTTGGTGTCTTGTAAGGCTTCCTTTGTCTGAAAAACATTTCCCGCACTCTGAACATGAATACGGTTGCTCACCAGTGTGACTTCTCTGGTGTAAAAGAAGGCTACGTTTGTCAGAAAAACATTTCCCGCAATCCGAACATGAATAAGGACGCTCACCAGTGTGACTTCTCTGGTGTATAACAAGGTTTCCTTTGTCAGAAAAACATTTCCCGCACTCTGAACACGAATAAGGACGCTCACCAGTGTGACTTCTCTGGTGTATAACGAGGTTTCCTTTCACAGAAAAACATTTTCCACACTCCGAACATGAATAAGGACGCTGCCCCGTGTGAATTCTCTGATGTTTTCTACGGGCAAATCTCGTAAGGAAACTTTTCTTACACTGTGAACATGAATAAGGACGCACACCTGTGTGAATTTTCTGGTGTCTAGTGAGTCCACATTTCTCACTGAAACATTTCCCACACTCGGAACATGAATAAGGACGCTCAGCCGTGTGAGTTTTCTGGTGTCTAAGAAGTGCTGTTTTTGTAGTAAATGTTTTCCCACACACCAAACATGGCAATGAGCTCCCTTCTGTTTGAACTCCCTTGTGACTTGAAGAGGGTTTCTGGGGCTTGGATGGATCTGGTGATCTGTCAACACTGTGAGAACTTAGATGGTCATTTGAAGTCAAAGTATGGGATTTATCAGAAGGTTCCTCAGGATTAGAAGGATCTACTGATCTTAGATGGACATGTGATGTCATAGTGTGGAATTTATCAGAAGATTCCTCAGGATTGGAAGGATCCATTGATCTTAGATGGACATCTGATGTCATAGTATGGGATTTATCAGAAGATTCCTCAGGATTAGAAGGATCCAATGATATTAGCTGGACATCTGATGTCATAGTATGGGATTCATCAGAAGATTCCTCAAGTTTCGGAGGATCCATTGATCTTAGATGGACATGTGATGTCATAGTGTAGGATTTATCAGAAGATTCCTCAGGTTTAGGAGGATCCATTGATCTTAGATGGACATGTGATGTCATAGTGTAGGATTTATCAGAAGCTTTCTCAGGATTAGAAGGATCCAATGATCTTAGCTGGACATCTGAAGTCATAGTGTGGGATTTATCAGAAGGTTCCACAGGATTAGAAGGATTTATTGATCTTAGATGGACATCTGAAGTCATAGTATGGAATTCCTCAGAAGATTCCTCAAGTTTAGGAGGATCCATTGATCTTAGATGGACATCTGAAGATATAGTTTGGGATTCATCAGAAGATTCCTCAAGTTTAAGAGGATCCATTGATCTTAGATTGACATCTGAAGCCATAGTATGGGATCCATCAGAAGATTCCTCAGGTTTAGGAGGATCCATTGATCTTGGATGGACATCTGAAGCCATAGTATGGGATCCATCAGAAGATTCCTCAGGTTTAGGAGGATCCATTGATCTTGGATGGACATCTGAAGCCATAGTATGGGATTCATCAGAAGATTCCTCAGGTTTAAGAGGATCCATTGATCTTAGATTGACATCTGAAGCCATAGTATGGGATTCATCAGAAGATTCCTCAGGTTTAGGAGGATCCATTGATCTTAGATGGACATCTGAAGATATAGTTTGGGATTCATCAGAAGATTCCTCAAGTTTAAGAGGATCCATTGATCTTAGATTGACATCTGAAGCCATAGTATGGGATCCATCAGAAGATTCCTCAGGTTTAGGAGGATCCATTGATCTTGGATGGACATCTGAAGCCATAGTATGGGATTCATCAGAAGATTCCTCAGGTTTAGGAGGATCTATTGATCTTAGATGGGCATCAGAAGTCATAGTTTGGGATTTATCAGAAGATTCCTCGGGATCCATTGATCTTAGATGGACATCTGAGGTCATAGTATGGGATTCATCAGAAGATTCCTCAGGTTTAGGAGGATCCATTGATCTTGGATGGACATCTGAAGCCATAGTATGGGATTCATCAGAAGATTCCTCAAGTTTAAGAGGATCTATTGATCTTAGATGGGCATCAGAAGTCATAGTTTGGGATTTATCAGAAGATTCCTCAGGATCCATTGATCTTAGATGGACATCTGTAGCCATAGTATGGGATTTATTACAAGAAGACTCATAATTAGAAGGATCTGTTGATAAGACATCTCTCTGACATAATCTCCAAAAGTACGGTCCATCTGTTGGAAAGCAATATTTTATATAGGTTATATTTGTTTTTCTATGCTTTGAATTCAGCAGTCATATATGTCAGTACAGCATACAAAACATTCCAAGAAGCTGACATTGATTTGGGTACAGTCATAAAAACAGATCAAAGGACAGACCCACCCCATACTAGACAACAGTATTCGTGTATTGATTACTTTGCTATAGTAAAGAATAGTCATGGACCTTCTCCCACCTCTTTTCCTGAAAACATACTGAAGAACGAAGATAATGGGGGGGGGGGGGGGGGGGGTCTCAACTTCAGATATCACCAAGGAGATGTACATCATATTTAGACCTCTTTCACAACGGAGGCATTTTTCAGGCGCTGCACTGGCAGGACATCAAAAAAATCCCTGCAAGCAGCATCTTTGAGGCGCTTAAGGAGTGGTGTATACACCACTCCTTAAGTGCCCCTGCATATTGAAATCAATGTGATTTGCGGGCACTTTCAACCCTTTATTCGGCCGCTAGCAGGGGTTAAAAGCACCCCGCTACTGCCCGAAAAGCGCTGCATAAACAACGGTAAAGCGCTGCTAAAACTAGCGGCGCTTTACCGCTGACGCCTCCGCGCTGGCAGTGTGAAAGCGCTCTTATGCCCTGTACACACGATCGGATTTCCGATGGAATAAAATCCGATGGATTTTTCCGTCGGAATTCCGATGAAGCTGACTTTCATCAGTAATGCCTACACACCATTAGACAAAATTCCGACCTTCCAAAACGCCGTGATGTACAACACGTACGACGGCACTATAAAGGGAAAGTTCAAATCCAACGGTGTCACCCTTTGGGCTGCTTTTGCTGATTTTTTGTTACTGCGTGTTAGTAAAAGTTTGGCGTTAGTCGATTCGCGCTTTTCAGTCCGTTACAGCATGACGAATGTGCAATCTCCATTACGAACGCTAATTTTACCAGAACGAGCTCTCCCGTCTTGTAATTTAGTCTGAGCATGCGTGGATTTTTCTCCGATGGAGTTCCCCACAGACGATCGGAATTTGCTATTGTTTTTTTTTCCATCGGTAAAATTTAAAACATGTTCTATTTTTTTTTTACACACGATGGAAAAAAGACCCACACACGATCGTTCTTTCAGATGAAAAAAGTTCATCGGTCTTTTTTCATCGGAAAAAACAATCGTGTGTAGGCGGCATTAGTGTATAACATGTTAAAACTGAAAACTGTCATATAGTGGACATACTACAGTGGATGGTCAGAGACAGCGAACATGCTATAGGAGGCGATCATAGTGAGAAAACCTCCTACAAGACGAAAAAGCAAATGAAAAAAAAATAAATTAAATTAAAAAAAAAAAACATTTACCAATCAGATGTCAGTTTGCTGATCATTTTTTATAAGCACAATGTTATATTGAGGAATGGAGATGGACTTTTCATATGGTTCCATCTCCAGTCAGTGATATTCTTGTTCAAATGCAACTCTGGATGGACAGTTGGATAAATTGTTCTATATTTAGGATGTATGTGGACTATAAACCAAAGGCTCTGGATGGACAGTTGGATAAATGGTTCTATATTTAGGATGTATCCGGTCTATAAATCAGAGGCTCTGGATGGACAGTTGGATAAATGGCTCTATATTTAGGGTGTATCTGGTCTATAAACCAGAGGCTCTGGATGGACAGTTGGATAAATGGCTCTATATTTAGGATGTATCTGGTCTATAAACCAGAGGCTCTGGATGGACAGTTGGATAAATGGTTTTATATTTAGGATGTATCTGGTCTATAAACCAGAGGCTCTGGATGGACAGTTGGATAAATGGTTTTATATTTAGGATGTATCTGGTCTATAAACCAGAGGCTCTGGATGGACAGTTGGATAAATAGTTTTATATTTAGGATGTATCTGGTCTATAAACCAGAGGCTCTGGATGGACAGTTGGATAAATGGCTCTATATTTAGGATGTATCTGGTCTATAAACCAGAGGCTCTGGATGGACAGTTGGATAAATGGCTCTATATTTAGGATGTATCTGGTCTATAAACCAGAGGCTCTGGATGGACAGTTGGATAAATGGCTCTATATTTAGGATGTATCTGGTCTATAAACCAGAGGCTCTAGATGGACAGTTGGATAAATGGTTTTATATTTAGGATGTATCTGGTCTATAAACCAGAGGCTCTGGATGGACAGTTGGATAAATGGTTCTATATTTAGGATATATCCGGTCTATAAACCAGAGGCTCTGGATGGACAGTTGGATAAATGGTTCTATATTTAGGATATATCCGGTCTATAAACCAGAGGCTCTGGATGGACAGTTGGATAAATGGTTCTATATTTAGGATGTATCTGGACACATATTATAAAATAACTCCAATATACAGGATGTGATATGTCTGTAGTAGTGGATGATGGAGATAAAAGACATCACAGTGACTATGGAGGAAGAGGACGGACATGACGGGAGGTTACTGGGTGTAAATAAAAAATAATATCTTATTACCTCCTTTATGTAATCTAGTGATATCTCCTCGTTCTTCTCCCTTCCTCTCGCCTTTATCTTGCATCATTTCCTGTTCCTTCCCTACATCACTTCCTGTTCCTTCTTGACATCACTTCCTGTCTGTTCTACTTGGTCTAAGTGATCTCGCCATCTTGTGGTGATTTTAATAACTGCATCCTACGTTACGTTTCAATATTTTGCCCTCAGCATTGTTGCTCATTCTTTGGTCATATTTCATACATCATGACACACGCACATTATACTTCAGTTAAAAATAAATCAATAATAACAATTTTGTCCCTATTTGTACGTCCTCCGCAGGCTTCTTATGTGTTTTGGCTCTAAGGAATTTTTATTTTCCTCATGCATTTTAAAATTACCATTTTTCGTGGGAAATATTACAATTATAATAATGTAAAATAATAATGTCACCAGAGTATCATATGTTTTCTGAAAGCAGGGTCCCTCTAGAAGACAATAGTGGCTGCTGAAATTATTTATGTTGCACGGCTGTTTATCAATCAGTATTCTCAGGAGAAAATACACCCTAAATGAATTTCGGAGCACACTCACAAAATATACCGTAATCTTTTTGCACTGAATATAAAGAGGAGTCTGTGTTGAGTAAATAGGTCTCAAATGTGCCAAACCTAAAAACTTTGTGCATGTGCAAATCTGCAAACAGTTATTGTACTCAAATCTATTCCTCCACTAACACCACCCCCCCCATTTTCCCCTTCATGTAAAAACCCCCCTGCCCCCAAACTCTCATGATGAGATGAGGAAAAAATCCCCCCCCAATCCCCCTTCTCTAGAACAAATAATTTCCCATCCCCAGCACAAATACACTTATTCCACCATGACCGTCCCCACCCCAATCAATTCGGTCCGCATCAGTCCTACATTCCTAGCACAAAAGTTATTTTTTCTGCCATTGTGCCCCCCAAGTAGGGATGAGCTTGATGTTCAAATCGAACATTGGGTGTACGCCCGTTCGCCGAACAGCGAACATTATGGGGTGTTTGCGGGAAATTCGAGCGCCGCGGAACGCCCAATAATGCACTGTGAGATCACAGTGTATTAGAGTCTGATGATTGGCCAAAGCATGCACCTGACCTGCATGCTTTGGCCAATCACAGCGCGCTCTACTGAGAGAGCCATATTTGGCCAAAGGCCCAATTATGGCTCAGGGGGACTAAGTTAGTTAGTTGCAGTGTATTTGATATATATATATATACAGTCAGTCTAGTATATATATATATATATATATATATATATATATATATATATATATATATATATACACTCTGCATTTAGCATAGACTATATATTCTGTGTATACTCTATGTTCAGTAAGTGCAGGTGCGTCCATTAAGCGCACAGGGATGCCGCCCCCCCTCTCCAGCCACACCCCTCTATGACTAATGGATAGATTCATGCAATTAATCTATCCATTGCCACCCCCTATTCAGGCGTCCGGCCACTTTTCAGACATGAGGCGACTGAATTATAGCTGCGGGGGGGTGTTTTTGAAGCCCCGAATTAAAGCCATAGGCTCTAATAGGTGTCAAAAAAGGTGAACTGCCCTGCGTTACATTGCGCTCGCAGTTCACCCAGGTGTGTTAGAACAGCGAATTAATATTCACTTTCCTTGCACTGAACTGACACTCCGCCAATCAGATGCGCGGGCCTGTTACCTGTCACCTGATTGGCTGAAAGGACAGGCGCTGCGAATGGACGCCTATCAGTAGTAGGGGAGGAGACGCATGGAGGACACAGGAGCCGCTGTCTGACTGCTGTAAGGTCCCACCACTGGCTGCTGTCACCCGCATGCCTGACCCACCACGAGACAGGGTAAGTTCCGGGCAGACGGCGAGCGGGTAGAGGGGGGTCACATTGGCTGCATTTGATGGGGCACAGTGGCACTATTTAATGGCACAGTGGCAGCATTTGATGGGGCACAGTGGCAGAATTTGATGGGCATCGTGGCTGCGTTTGATGGCACAGTGGCTGCTCTTGATGGGCACAGTGGCTATGTTTGATGGCACAGTGGCTGCGTTTGATGGCACAGTGGCTGTGTTTTATGGGCACAGTGGCTGCGTCTGATGGCACAGTGGCTGCGTTTGATGGCACAGTGGCTGCGTTTGATGGGCACAGTGGCTGCGTTTGATGGGCACAGTGGCTGCGTTTGATGGGCACAGTGGCTGCGTTTGATGGCACAGTGACTGCGTTTGATGGGCACAGTGACTGCATTTGATGGGCAGAGTGACTGTATTTTATGTGCACAGTGGCTGTGTTTGATGGCACAGTGGCTGCAGTTGATGGGCACAGTGACTGTGTTTTATGGGCACAGTGGCTGCGTTTGATGGCACAGTGGCTGAGTTTGATGGCACAGTGGCTGCGTTCTATGGACACAGTGGCTGCATTTGATGGCACAGTGGCTGCGTTTGAATGGCACAGTGACTGTGTTTGATGGCACAGTGAGTGGCTGCATTTGATGGGCACAGTGACTGTGTTTGATGGCACAGTGGCTCCGTTTGATGGGCACAGTGGCTGCGTTTGATGGGCACAGTGACTGTGTTTGATGGCACAGTGAGTGGCTGCGTTTGATGGGCACAGTGACTGTGTTTGATGGCACAGTGGCTCCATTTGATGGGCACAGTGGCTGCGTTTGATGGGCACAGTGAGGCTGCAATTGATGTTTTTTTCTGAATTTTTCAGTTTGTTTGCCCCCCCCAAAAAATTTTGAGCACCAGCCGCCACTGCCTCATCCCCACAACCCTTGCCCGGTGGTTGTGGGGGTCTGCGGGCGGGGGGCTTGTCTGAATCTGGAATCCTCCTTTAACAAGGGGGCCCCCAGATCCCGCCCCCCCTATGTGAATGGGTATGATGTACATGGCATGGATTTTGCGGGAGGACCCCTACGCAATTTTTTTTTACATTTTGGCGTGGAGTTCCCCTTAATATCCATACCAGATCCAAAAGGTATGATGTTTTATGTATATTGCCGGGATCCGGCAATACATTACAGCCGCAAACAATTTTGTATTACATTTTTTACTTTAGAAATGTAATTTTGATGCGGTACTGTTATAAACATGGGAAAGATGTGCTACTTTACAGGCATACTAAGGGGACTCCCAGGCACGATATTTAACCACTTCAGCCCCGGACCATTTGGCTGCCCAAAGACCAGAGCAGTTTTTGCGATACGGCACTGCGTCGCTTTAACTGACAATCGTGCAACGTGGCTCCCAAACAAAATTTGTGTCCTTTTTTCCCACAAAAAGAGCTTTCTTTTGGTGGTATTTGATCACCTCTGCGTTTTTTTATTTCTGCGCTATAAACAAAAATAGAGCGACAATTTTGAAAAAAAGCAATATTTTTTACTTTTTGCTATAATAAATATCCACCAAAAATATATATATATAAAAAAAAAAAAATCTTCAGTTTAGGCCGATATGTATTCTTCTACATATTTTTGGTAAAAAAAAAAATCCCAATAAGCGTTTTGTGATTTTCGCAAAAGTTATAGCGTCTACAAAATAGGGGGTAGTTTTATGGCATTTTTATTAATATTTTTTTTTTACTAGTAATGGCGGCGATCAGCGATTTTTATTGAGAAAAGAGAGAGAAATCGCCCTGGGACTTTGTGTTAGGTGAAAGAGATAGGCCCATGTAGACAAGGAGATTGTAGTGTAATCTATTTATTCGTAACAACATAGCTGCATACCAAAAATGGAGACAGCAATAATTGTGTGTCGCCAGGCATAGTAGCTACAGTATACAGCATGGGTACAGAACATGGATAAAAAACAATAACAATACATCCATAAAACAACAGTGGTAAAGATTTGATATACAGGTGGACCAGTAAAATTATGCGCACAATGTGATAAATGAGCACATATGAGGTATATAGAATGTTGGCATATGATGTGAGTAAACTGCGGTAGCACAGATACTCGACAAGTCAGATAGATGGGGCATCAGGTAAGCCCTACGCGTTTCACGAGCTCTGCTCGCTTCCTCAGGGGCAGATGCACAATCATTGTATCTGTTGTGAGATAGAAAAAATTATAAATATATGACAACATTGTATTGGGGGGTATGTGGGGGATGGTGAGGGGGTCAAACCAAGGAAGACCTAGTACTCACCAATGTCTGGATTAAAAAGCCAATCACCATGTACCAGGACGGCGGCAAACCAAGGTCCGGCTCGGGGGCTGAGACATTATGGCGGACAGATCGGACACTTTTGGCGCTATTTTGGGACCATTCACATTTATACAGCGATCAGTGCTATAAAAATGCACTGATTACTGTATAAATGTGACTGGCAGGGATGGGGTTAACCACTAGGGGCTAGGAAGGGGTTAAGTGTGTCCTAGGGAGTGATTCTAACTGTGTGGGGGCGGGGCTTATTGTGACATGACACTGATCGCTGCTCCAGATGAGAGGAGGCAGAACGGGGAGATGTTGTGTTTACACTGGCATCTCCCCGTTCTTCAGCTCCGTGACACGATCACGGGCACGCATCAGACATCAAGTCCGCGGGTCCCGCAGGCAAGGTCACGGAGCTCGGGGCAGTGGCGCCCGCATGGCGCGAAATTCAAAGTAACGTATATCTACGTTACGTTGTGCAGCCGCGCCATTCTGCCGACGTATAAGTACAGGAGCCGGTCGGCAAGTGGTTAAAGGAATATTTCATTTTTATTGTTTCACTTTAAGCATTCTTAAAATCACTGCTCCTGAAAGTTTTAAAAACTTTTTTTTGCATTTTTTTTTAATTTGGAACAGTTGGGGGAGGTAAAACATCACCAATATTGTGATATATAAATACTGCAGCCTACATTATGTTTCATCATTTTGCCCTCTGCTTCATGGTCCATTCATCTATTAGGTTATATTGATGATTACATCCGGGATTTGCAGGACTCCGGTATTTTATTAAATTCTTCTCGGGACAGTCCCATTGAATTCGGGACCGTTGGGAGGTATGACATCACCACGTTGTGATATGCAGTAATGTTACGTTCAGGACCCACCCGCGAAAATCCGCGAAATAGAAAGACCCTATTTAAATACACCCTTCTTGATGTAGCGAATCGTTGACTCATTCATACCATAATGGCGGGCTACAGCAGCATAATTCTGTCCTTCCTTTATCATATCAAGAAGTTTTACCTTCTCCTGAATCGTAAGGAACTTCCTCTTCTTTTTTTGGCTCACCAGAAGCCTTATGCCCCATACACACGATCGTTTTTCATGCCATTAAAAATGCCATTTTTAAAAATGGCCATTAAAAACGATCGTGTGTGGGCTCCAGAGCATTTTTAACGGCGTGAAAAACGGCCATTAAAAATTTCGAACATGCTCTATTTTTTCACTTCGTTTTTCATGTCGTTTTTTTTAACGACGTGAAAAACGGCCGTGTGTAGGCTTTAACGAGGTGAAAAAAAATCGCTCATGCTCAGAATCAAGTATGAGACGGGAGCGCTCGTTCTGGTAAAACTAGCGTTCGTAATGGAGATAGCACATTCGTCACGCTGTAACGGACTGAAAAGCACAAGGCTGAAAAGCGCGAATCGTCGCTCAACAAACTTTACTAACATGAAGGGTGGCGCCATTCGAATGGAACTTCCCCTTTATAGTGCCGTCGTACGTGTTGTACGTCACTGCGCTTTGCTTGAATGTTTTTTTTAATGATCGTGTGTACGCAAGACAGGCTTGAGAGGAAACAAGAAAAAAAACGACGAGAAAAACGTTGGTTTAAAAAATGGCATGAAAAACGATTGTGTGTACGCCGCATTAGCCTTAGATGATGGGCGTTTGGGTGGCATCCTTGCTTGTGGTTGGCAAAGGAGCACATCTGCACGTGCTCTGAAACGCGTTACCGCCCCCCTCTAAACGTCACCGCGCTCGGTGCGGTCCACAAGCGAGGCATGCCTTCCACCGCAGCCTCGCTCTGATTCACCACTACATAACCGCGAAATGGCGAAATATTACCGCGATATCAGAATTAATAGGTCCTAATTAAAATAGCGCGATATACCGGGACCGCAAAAACTGAACCGCGATAGAGCGGGGGTTTACTGTACTGTATAAATACTGCAGTTGACGTTGTGTCCCTTCATTTTGCCCGCTTCTTCGTCTTCGTTGTCCATTTTTCTATCAGGATACATCGATGATTACCCACACAGATTATACCTCACATCACATCCACACAATACAAAATAAAACGAAAGACAATTGAATAGAGTTTTAGTATTTATAAATGTGAAACTACAGAATGAAAAAAATAATGAACATTGAAATACAATATATGAAGCTCAATTCACAAAGCTTTATTACAAGTAGAAGAACTGTCTTCCCTCCGATTAGGCTCATGTGATCTGTACAACATTTATCACAGTCTGAAAGTTGTTTGGATGCTCTGAGCAGTGTCTCGTCATGTGTACAAGAAGGGATTGTTTCGTGGTGAAACATTTCCCGCACTCTGTACATAAATAGGGACGCTCGCTCGAATGAATTCTTTGGTGTCTAACAAGGCCTCCTTTTTTAGTGAAAGATTTCCTGCACACTGAACATGTATAAGGGCGCTCGCCTGAATGAATTCTCTGGTGAGTAACAAGGCTTCCTTTCCAAGCGAAAGATTTCCCGCACTCTGAACACGAATGAAGACGATCGCCTGAGTGAATTTTCTGGTGAGAAACAAGGTTTTCTTTGGCAGTGAAACATTTCCCGCACTCTGAGCATGAATAAGGACGCTCACCCGTGTGAATTCTCTGATGTCTAACAAGGGCTACTTTTTTGATGAAACATTTCCCGCACTCTGAACATGAATGGGGACGCTCACTTGAGTGAATTTTCTGGTGAGAAGCAAGGCTTTCTTTGATAGTAAAACATTTCCCACACTCTGAACATGAGTAAGGACGCTCACCGGTGTGAATTCTCTGATGGTTATTAAGACTTTCTTTCGTGGTCAAACTTTTTCCACACTCTGAACACGAATACAGTTGCTCACCGGAGTGACTTCTCTGGTGTAGAAGAAGCTGTTTTTTCCGGAAAAAACCTTTTCCACACTCCGAACATGAATAGGGGTGCTCACCAGTGTGTTTTCTTTGGTGTTGATGAAGGTTTCCTTGGTCAGAAAAACATTTTCCGCACTGTAAACAGGAAAAGGGACGCTCACCTGTATGAACTCTCTGGTGTTTACGAAGGTTTCCTCGGTCGGAAAAGCATTTTCCACACTCTAAACAGGAGAAGGGACGCTCACCCGTGTGACTTCTCCGGTGTGTAAGAAGGGATCCTTTCTTAGAAAAACATTTCCCGCAATCTGGACATGAATAAGGACGCTCACCGGTGTGACTTCGTCTGTGTTTCACAAGGCTTCCTTTTTCAGAAAAACATTTTCCGCACTCTAAACAGCAAAAGGGACGCTCACCGGTATGAATTCTCTGGTGTGTAAGAAGGTTTTGTTTATTGGAAAAACACCTTCCGCACTCTAAACAGGAAAAGGGACGTTCACCTGTGTGAAGTTTCTGGTGTGTAAGAAGGGAACCTTTCCTTGGAAAACTTTTCCCGCAATCCAAACATGAGTAGGGACGCTCCCCAGTGTGACTTCTTTGGTGTTTACGAAGGCATCCTTTTTGAGAGAAACATTTCCCGCACTCTGAACAGCAAAAGGGACGCTCACCAGTGTGAATTCTTTGATGAATAAAAAGAGTCTCTTTCTTGGAAAAACATTTTCCGCACTCTAAGCAGGAAAAGGGACGCTCCCCCGTGTGTGTTCTCTGGTGTACAACAAGGCTTTCTTTTTTACAATAACTTTTTCCACACTCCGAACATGAATGAGGACGCTCAGTCTTGTGAGATTTCTGGTGGTTAAGAAGTCCTTTTTTCTTAGTGAATGTTTTCCCGCAAACCAAACATGACAATGAGCTCCCTCCTGTGCGAGCTCCCTCATGGCTTGAAGAGGAGTTCATGGGATCGGAGGGATCTGTTGATCTGTCCGCACTGTGGGATATTAGATGGACATGTGATGTCATAGTATGGGATTTATCAGAAGGTTCCTCAGGATTAGAAGGATCCATTGATCTTGGCAACTGGTAAAATGTTGCTTTTGGAGAACTTTGTTCAGTGTCACGATCTTCTGAAGTATAATCTGGAGATATAAAAAGACGTCTCTCTGATGTATTTAACTTCCATAAGTAATGTCTATCTGCTGAAAAACAATTTTTAATACATGTTAATTTTTACATGCCTTGTATTCAGAAGTCATGTCTAGCATTCAACACTTTCCTAGAGCTCTGGAATTGAATTGGGTACAATCATAAAGAAAATTATGAATATAAACCAGATCAGAGAATACACTAAAACCATACCAAGTAACACTGAGGACATTGTTATAACAAAGAATAGCAATGGACCTTTTATACAGTGTACAGTATCTCCCCCTCATTTGTTGGGAACATGACGTTATATTGAGGAATGGAGATGGACCTTTCATATGGTGTACAGTATCTCCCCCTCATATGTTGGGAACATGACATTATATTGAGGAATGGAGATGGACCTTTCAGATGGTGTACAGTATCTCCCCCTCATTTGTTGGGAACATGACATTATATTGAGGAATGGAGATGGAGCTTTCATATGGTGTACAGTATCTCCCTCTCATTTGTTGGGAACATGACGTTATATTGAGGAATGGAGATGGACCTTTCATATGGTGTACAGTATCTCCCCATCATTTGTTGGGAACATGACGTTATATTGAGGAATGGAGATGGACCTTTCATATGGTGTACAGTATCTCCCCCTCATTTGTTGGGAACATGACGTTATATTGAGGAATGGAGATGGACCTTTCATATGGTGTACAGTATCTCCCCCTCATTTGTTGGGAACATGACATTATATTGAGGAATGGAGATGGACCTTTCATATGGTGTACAGTATCTCCTCCTCATTTGTTGGGAACATGACGTTATATTGAGGAATGGAGATGGACCTTTCATATGATGTACAGTATCTCCTCCTCATTTGTTGGGAACATGACATTATATTGAGGAATGGAGATGGACCTTTCATATGGTGTACAGTATCTCCCCCTCATTTGTTGGGAACATGACGTCTTATTGAGGAATGGAGATGGACCTTTCATATGGTGTACAGTATCTCCTCCTCATTTGTTGGGAACATGACATTATATTGAGGAATGGAGATGGACCTTTCATATGGTGTACAGTATCTCCTCCTCATTTGTTGGGAACATGACATTATATTGAGGAATGGAGATGGACCTTTCATATGGTGTACAGTATCTCCTCCTCATTTGTTGGGAACATGACGTTATATTGAGGAATGGAGATGGACCTTTCATATGGTGTACAGTATCTCCTCCTCATTTGTTGGGAACATGACATTATATTGAGGAATGGAGATGGACCTTTCATATGGTGTACAGTATCTCCCCCTCATTTGTTGGGAACATGACGTCTTATTGAGGAATGGAGATGGACCTTTCATATGGTGTACAGTATCTCCTCCTCATTTGTTGGGAACATGACATTATATTGAGGAATGGAGATGGACCTTTCATATGGTGTACAGTATCTCCTCCTCATTTGTTGGGAACATGACATTATATTGAGGAATGGAGATGGACCTTTCATATGGTGTACAGTATCTCCTCCTCATTTGTTGGGAACATGACGTTATATTGAGGAATGGAGATGGACCTTTCATATGGTGTACAGTATCTCCTCCTCATTTGTTGGGAACATGACATTATATTGAGGAATGGAGATGGACCTTTCATATGGTGTACAGTATTTCCTCCTCATTTGTTGGGAACATGACGTTATATTGAGGAATGGAGATGGACATTTCATATAGTGTACAGTATCTCCTCCTCATTTGTTGAGAACAGACAGGGCATGAAACATTACTGCAGATTCATGACGTTATATTGAGGAATGGAGATGGACCTTTTATATGGAACAATTTACTGTGAAGTAGATACATCGATGATGTTGTCATGGTCATCCTCCAAGTCTCCTTAATTTTTTTCCTTACTGAATGCATTTGTTGGAAACATGACATTATATTGAGGAATGGAGATGGACCTTTCATATGGTGTACAGTATCTCCCCCTCATATGTTGGGAACATGACATTATATTGAGGAATGGAGATGGACCTTTCAGATGGTGTACAGTATCTCCCCCTCATTTGTTGGGAACATGACATTATATTGAGGAATGGAGATGGACCTTTCATATGGTGTACAGTATCTCCCCCTCATTTGTTGGGAACATGACGTTATATTGAGGAATGGAGATGGACCTTTCATATGGTGTACAGTATCTCCCCCTCATTTGTTGGGAACATGACATTATATTGAGGAATGGAGATGGACCTTTCATATGGTGTACAGTATCTCCTCCTCATTTGTTGGGAACATGACGTTATATTGAGGAATGGAGATGGACCTTTCATATGGTGTACAGTATCTCCTCCTCATTTGTTGGGAACATGACATTATATTGAGGAATGGAGATGGACCTTTCATATGGTGTACAGTATCTCCCCCTCATTTGTTGGGAACATGACGTCTTATTGAGGAATGGAGATGGACCTTTCATATGGTGTACAGTATCTCCTCCTCATTTGTTGGGAACATGACATTATATTGAGGAATGGAGATGGACCTTTCATATGGTGTACAGTATCTCCTCCTCATTTGTTGGGAACATGACATTATATTGAGGAATGGAGATGGACCTTTCATATGGTGTACAGTATCTCCTCCTCATTTGTTGGGAACATGACGTTATATTGAGGAATGGAGATGGACCTTTCATATGGTGTACAGTATCTCCTCCTCATTTGTTGGGAACATGACATTATATTGAGGAATGGAGATGGACCTTTCATATGGTGTACAGTATCTCCCCCTCATTTGTTGGGAACATGACGTCTTATTGAGGAATGGAGATGGACCTTTCATATGGTGTACAGTATCTCCTCCTCATTTGTTGGGAACATGACATTATATTGAGGAATGGAGATGGACCTTTCATATGGTGTACAGTATCTCCTCCTCATTTGTTGGGAACATGACGTTATATTGAGGAATGGAGATGGACCTTTCATATGGTGTACAGTATCTCCTCATTTGTTGGGAACATGACGTTATATTGAGGAATGGAGATGGACCTTTCATATGGTGTACAGTATCTCCTCCTCATTTGTTGGGAACATGACATTATATTGAGGAATGGAGATGGACCTTTCATATGGTGTACAGTATCTCCCCCTCATTTGTTGGGAACATGACGTCTTATTGAGGAATGGAGATGGACCTTTCATATGGTGTACAGTATCTCCTCCTCATTTGTTGGGAACATGACATTATATTGAGGAATGGAGATGGACCTTTCATATGGTGTACAGTATCTCCTCCTCATTTGTTGGGAACATGACATTATATTGAGGAATGGAGATGGACCTTTCATATGGTGTACAGTATCTCCTCCTCATTTGTTGGGAACATGACGTTATATTGAGGAATGGAGATGGACCTTTCATATGGTGTACAGTATCTCCTCCTCATTTGTTGGGAACATGACATTATATTGAGGAATGGAGATGGACCTTTCATATGGTGTACAGTATTTCCTCCTCATTTGTTGGGAACATGACGTTATATTGAGGAATGGAGATGGACATTTCATATAGTGTACAGTATCTCCTCCTCATTTGTTGAGAACAGACAGGGCATGAAACATTACTGCAGATTCATGACGTTATATTGAGGAATGGAGATGGACCTTTTATATGGAACAATTTACTGTGAAGTAGATACATCGATGATGTTGTCATGGTCATCCTCCAAGTCTCCTTAATTTTTTTCCTTACTGAATGCATTTGTTGGAAACATGACATTATATTGAGGAATGGAGATGGACCTTTCATATGGTGTACAGTATCTCCTCCTCATTTGTTGGGAACATGACGTTATATTGAGGAATGGAGATGGACCTTTCATATGGTGTACAGTATCTCCCCATCATTTGTTGGAAACATGACATTATATTGAGGAATGGAGATGGACCTTTCATATGGTGTACAGTATCTCCTCCTCATTTGTTGGGAACATGACGTTATATTGAGGAATGGAGATGGACCTTTCATATGGTGTACAGTATCTCCTCCTCATTTGTTGGGAACATGATGTTATATTGAGGAATGGAGATGGACCTTTCATATGGTGTACAGTATCTCCTCCTCATTTGTTGGGAACATGACATTATATTGAGGAATGGAGATGGACCTTTCAGATGGTGTACAGTATCTCCTCCTCATTTGTTGGGAACATGACATTATATTGAGGAATGGAGATGGACCTTTCATATGGTGTACAGTATCTCCCCCTCATTTGTTGGGAACATGACGTCTTATTGAGGAATGGAGATGGACCTTTCATATGGTGTACAGTATCTCCTCCTCATTTGTTGGGAACATGACATTATATTGAGGAATGGAGATGGACCTTTCATATGGTGTACAGTATCTCCTCCTCATTTGTTGGGAACATGACGTTATATTGAGGAATGGAGATGGACCTTTCATATGGTGTACAGTATCTCCTCCTCATTTGTTGGGAACATGACATTATATTGAGGAATGGAGATGGACCTTTCATATGATGTACAGTATCTCCTCCTCATTTGTTGGGAACATGACATTATATTGAGGAATGGAGATGGACCTTTCATATGGTGTACAGTATCTCCTCCTCATTTGTTGGGAACATGACGTTATATTGAGGAATGGAGATGGACCTTTCATATGGTGTACAGTATCTCCTCCTCATTTGTTGGGAACATGACATTATATTGAGGAATGGAGATGGACCTTTCATATGGTGTACAGTATCTCCTCCTCATTTGTTGGGAACATGACGTTATATTGAGGAATGGAGATGGACCTTTCATATGATGTACAGTATCTCCTCCTCATTTGTTGGGAACATGACATTATATTGAGGAATGGAGATGGACCTTTCATATGGTGTACAGTATCTTCTCCTCATTTGTTGGGAACATGACGTTATATTGAGGAATGGAGATGGACCTTTCATATGGTGTACAGTATCTCCTCCTCATTTGTTGGGAACATGACGTCTTATTGAGGAATGGAGATGGACCTTTCATATGATGTACAGTATCTCCTCCTCATTTGTTGGGAACATGACATTATATTGAGGAATGGAGATGGACCTTTCATATGGTGTACAGTATCTCCTCCTCATTTGTTGGGAACATGACATTATATTGAGGAATGGAGATGGACCTTTCATATGGTGTACAGTATCTCCTCCTCATTTGTTGGGAACATGACATTATATTGAGGAATGGAGATGGACCTTTCATATGGTGTACAGTATCTCCTCCTCATTTGTTGGGAACATGACGTTATATTGAGGAATGGAGATGGACCTTTCATATGGTGTACAGTATCTCCTCCTCATTTGTTGGGAACATGACGTTATATTGAGGAATGGAGATGGACCTTTCATATGGTGTACAGTATCTCCTCCTCATTTGTTGGGAACATGACATTATATTGAGGAATGGAGATGGACCTTTCATATGGTGTACAGTATCTCCTCCTCATTTGTTGGGAACATGACATTATATTGAGGAATGGAGATGGACCTTTCATATGGTGTACAGTATCTCCTCCTCATTTGTTGGGAACATGACATTATATTGAGGAATGGAGATGGACCTTTCATATGGTGTACAGTATCTCCTCCTCATTTGTTGGGAACATGACGTTATATTGAGGAATGGAGATGGACCTTTCATATGGTGTACAGTATCTCCTCCTCATTTGTTGGGAACATGACATTATATTGAGGAATGGAGATGGACCTTTCATATGGTGTACAGTATCTCCTCCTCATTTGTTGGGAACATGACATTATATTGAGGAATGGAGATGGACCTTTCATATGGTGTACAGTATCTCCCCCTCATTTGTTGGGAACATGACGTCTTATTGAGGAATGGAGATGGACCTTTCATATGGTGTACAGTATCTCCTCCTCATTTGTTGGGAACATGACATTATATTGAGGAATGGAGATGGACCTTTCATATGGTGTACAGTATCTCCTCCTCATTTGTTGGGAACATGACATTATATTGAGGAATGGAGATGGACCTTTCATATGGTGTACAGTATCTCCTCCTCATTTGTTGGGAACATGACGTTATATTGAGGAATGGAGATGGACCTTTCATATGGTGTACAGTATCTCCTCCTCATTTGTTGGGAACATGACGTTATATTGAGGAATGGAGATGGACCTTTCATATGGTGTACAGTATCTCCTCCTCATTTGTTGGGAACATGACATTATATTGAGGAATGGAGATGGACCTTTCATATGGTGTACAGTATCTCCTCCTCATTTGTTGGGAACATGACATTATATTGAGGAATGGAGATTAGAGGTCGACCGATATATCGGCTGGCCGATATATCGGCCGATATTTAGGCATTTTTGATAAATCGGCTTTGGCCGATTAATATCAAAACTGGCCGATATTATTCACTGGGTGCACTTCCTCCCCCCTCCTCCTCCCTCCTCCACACTTCTCCACACTCAGCAGCATCAAGCGCCGTGCTGTGTGTGTGTCAAACTGAAAGTAAGAGGAGAGAGAGAGGATGTGTCAGCTTGATGTCGGGGGTGGGCGGGACCCAGCAGATATTACACCAGCCAATGGGATGGTATCTGGGCGGGCCACTACGTCTAAAGCAGCCCAATCATTGGCTGGTGTAATTTAGCTGCTGGCCCGCCCACCCCCACATCGAGCTCAATTCTAACAGCTCTCTCTCTCTCTCTCTCTCCTCTCTGTCAGTTTCACACATTACACTCGGCTTAGTGTGAAACCTGCCAGTGCCATCTGTCAGTGCCCAAGCCAGTGCCATCTGTCAGTGCCCAAGCCAGTGCCATCTGTCAGTGCCCCCAGCCAGTGCCCCCAGCCAGTGCCCCAGTCAGTGCCATCTGTCAGTGCCACAAGCCAGTGCCAATCAGTGCCACCGCCAATCGGTGCCATCTGTTAGTGCCAATCAGTGTCACCCAAATCAGTGCCCCCAGCCAGTGCCATCTGTCAGTGCCCAAGCCAGTGCCCCAGCCAGTGCCATCTGTCAGTGCCCCCAGCCAGTGCCATCTGTCAGTGCCCCCAGCCAGTGCCATCTGTCAGTGCCACCAGCCAGTGTCAATCAGTGCCACCAGCCAGTGTCAATCAGTGTCACCGCCAATCGGTGCCATCTGTCAGTGCCACCAGCCAGTGTCAATCAGGGCCATCTGTCAGTGCCACCCAAATCAGTGCCACCGCCAATCGGTGCCATCTATCAGTGCCACAGCCAGTGCCATCTGTCAGTGCCCCCAGCCAGTACCAATCAGTGCCACCAGCCAGTGCCACAAGCCAGTGCCAATCGGTGCCATCTGTCAGTGCCACCGCCAATCAGTGCCATCTGTCAGTGCCACCGCCAATCAGTGCCATCTGTCAGTGCCACCAGCCAGTGCCAACCAGTGCCACACGCCAGTGCCACCCAGTTCCAATTGCAAGTGCCACTGCCAATCAGTGGCATCTGTCCCAAACTAGTGCCATCTGTCCGTTCCAAACCAGTGCCCCCTGCTGCCAATCGGTGCCATCTGTCAGTTCCAAACCAGTGCCACCTGCCAGTGCCAATAGAGCCATCTGTCAGTTCCAAACCAGTACCGCCAGCCAGTGCCACATGCCAGTGCCATCTGTCAGTTCCAAACCAGTGCCATCTGTCAGTTCCAATAGTGCCACCTGCCAGTTCCAAACCAGTGCCACCTGCCAGTTCCAAACCAGTGCCATCTGTACTGAGGACATCAAGTGTGTGCTAGAGTGACAGGAGTAAGCAGGAAGGAATAGAGTGGGTGAGGGTTTTTTTTTTTTTTTTTTAATCGCCCTAAAATATCGGCCACAAAAATCGGCATCATATATCGGCCATCGGCCGCCCCAATTTCAAAATATCGGCATCGGCCAGAGAAAAACCCATATCGGTCGACCTCTACTGTACACACGATAGGAATTTCCGATGAAAAAAGTCAGACAGAGTCCGTTGGGGTTTTTCCATCGGAAATTCCAACCGTGTGTGGGTGGGCCCCATCGGAGAAATTCCGATGAATTCCATCGGAATTTTAAAATAGAACATATTCTATTTTTTTCCGATGAAATTCCGTCAGAATTCCGACGGAAAAAGGTCCGATCGTGTGTACGAGGGATAAGGCTTAGAATGTAATTATTATTACACTTAGGAAGGCCAAGAAAACATCCCTTGTATTGTGCCAGACTATAATGAACTATATTGGTATTTTGCTTCTGAGACTTTTTGGAGAGTTAAACTGCCTGTGGATCTTGTTACTGTAAGTCAGCATGTGGGTGCTAAATTATTCTCAAGAAGCATGGCTTTTTAATAAGCGACATTTGTGGCATACCAGAATGCTTAAATAAATGAAGACTACTTATGCTTATTATATATAAGTTTATGGTGACGTTTCCAAGAGAAACGGGAATTGCTGGTTTTCTGGTGTACAGTTTATAACCCAGTCTCGTGTTATCTGAGGCTGTGAAGGTCTCCTCATTCTCTATTGTTTTTAAACTATTCTGAGGCCTTAAATTTGTTGAAGTAAAATGTGAACTGTTTACTCACCTGAGCTGATACCTGGAGAAGATTCCTCCTCTTTAATGGTATCCAAAACCACATCCTCCTTCATACATTGCTGATCACCCGTCACATACGTCTCTTCTTCTTCCTTCTTCACCTCAACTTTTATATCTATCGGTTCCTCACCCTAAAACCACAAAATTACAAAAATCACCATCCTCAAAACTTAAGCACTAAAACACAGAGACCTCAGAGATTAATTTTCTATACAATCTGGAATAATTTTTAAGTTGTAGATGTTCCAAATCCACCTACCTGATGATGGTGGGGGATGGTGTGACCTTCCTGTGTGGAATCCCGGGAATACAGAGGACGGGGACATCTCTCTGGTGGGTTCCCATTACTGGATCCATCTGTAGGAAACACACACACTGACTGAATACATTGTTTCTATGTGTTTATCAGATGATGGGGGGATCTAGGTGGAGCCTCCGTACTGCTCTCTCCTTTACAATAAAGTCTCCTCTTACCTGGTGATGTGAGGGGTGGCTGATTCTCCATCATGACGTCCTTGTAGAGATCCTTGTGTCCCTCTAAAGATGGATCATAAGATTGGCAGCTGTTTTTTTTTTTTCAACTTTCCAGATTTCCTCTTCAATACTTCCTTTATCCTGTGCACAATTCAATTATCACAAAGTACATTCCCAGAATCCTCCTCACCTCACCCGTCAGATCTGTGTTTTATGAATACAGATAAGCGTGATCTCATGTGACCTCTCAGACTCCTTTATCACCCCTTTGTTATGTGGTCATGTGATTTGGATAAATGGCTCTAAATTTAGGATGTATCTGGTCTATAAACCAGAGGCTCTGGATGGACAGTTGGATAAATGGCTCTAAATTTAGGATGTATCTGATCTATAAACCAGAGGCTCTGGATGGACAGTTGGATAAATGTCTCTATATTTAGGATGTATCTGGTCTATAAACCAGAGGCTCTGGATGGACAGTTGGATAAATGGTTCTATATTTAGGATGTATCCGGTCTATAAACCAGAGGCTCTGGATGGACAGTTGGATAAATGGCTCTATATTTAGGATGTATCCGGTCTATAAACCAGAGGCTCTGGATGGACAGTTGGATAAATGGTTCTATATTTAGGATGTATCCGGTCTATAAACCAGAGGCTCTGAATGGACAGTTGGCTAAATGGCTCTATATTTAGGATGTATCCGGTCTATAAACCAGAGGCTCTGGATGGACAGTTGGATAAATGGCTCTATATTTAGGATGTATCCGGTCTATAAACCAGAGGCTCTGAATGGACAGTTGGCTAAATGGCTCTATATTTAGGATGTATCCGGTCTATAAACCAGAGGCTCTGAATGGACAGTTGGATAAATGGCTCTATATTTAGGATGTATCCGGTCTATAAACCAGAGGCTCTGAATGGACAGTTGGCTAAATGGCTCTATATTTAGGATGTATCCGGTCTATAAACCAGAGGCTCTGGATGGACAGTTGGATAAATGGCTCTATATTTGGGATGTATCTGGTCTATAAACCAGAGGCTCTGGATGGACAGTTGGATAAATGGTTCTATATTTAGGATGTATCTGGTCTATAAACCAGAGGCTCTGAATGGACAGTTGGATAAATGGTTCTATATTTAGGATGTATCCGGTCTATAAACCAGAGGTTCTGGATGGACAGTTGGATAAATGGCTCTATATTTAGGATGTATCTGGTCTATAAACCAGAGGCTCTGAATGGACAGTTGGATAAATGGCTCTATATTTAGGATGTATCCGGTCTATAAACCAGAGGCTCTGGATGGACAGTTGGATAAATGGCTCTATATTTAGGATGTATCTGATCTATAAACCAGAGGCTCTGGATGGACAGTTGGATAAATGGTTCTATATTTAGGATGTATCTGGTCTATAAACCAGAGGCTCTGAATGGACAGTTGGATAAATGGTTCTATATTTAGGATGTATCCGGTCTATAAACCAGAGGTTCTGGATGGACAGTTGGATAAATGGCTCTATATTTAGGATGTATCCGGTCTATAAACCAGAGGCTCTGAATGGACAGTTGGATAAATGGCTCTATATTTAGGATGTATCTGATCTATAAACCAGAGGCTCTGGATGGACAGTTGGATAAATGGTTCTATATTTAGGATGTATCCGGTCTATAAACCAGAGGCTCTGGATGGACAGTTGGATAAATGGTTCTATATTTAGGATGTATCTGATCTATAAACCAGAGGCTCTGGATGGACAGTTAGATAAATGGTTCTATATTTAGGATGTATCTGGTCTATAAACCAGAGGCTCTGGATGGACAGTTGGATAAATGGTTCTATATTTAGGATGTATCTGGTCTATAAACCAGAGGCTCTGGATGAACAGTTGGATAAATGGCTCTATATTTAGGATGTATCTGATCTGGTCTATAAAATATAAACTTCAATTATATACACATATTTTATATGTATTATCATCTGCTGGAGATAAAAGACGTCACAGTGACTATGGAGGAAGAGGACGGACATGACGGGGGGATTACTGGGTGTAAATATAAAATAATATCTTATTACCTCCTTTGTGCCATCCAGTGATGTCTCCTGAATACCTCGTTCTTCTTGCTCAGAACTTCCCATCTTTGCCATATAGACCGCCTTGTCTTGCATCATTTCCTGTTCCTTCTATACATCACTTCCTGTTCTTTCTGTACATCACTTCCTGTTCTTTCTGTACATCACTTCCTGTTCATTCTGTACATTACTTCCTGTTCTTTCTTGACATCACTTCCTGTCTAAACGCTCCACTTGCTCTAAGTGATATCGCCATCTTGTGGTGATTTTAATAACTGCATCCTACATGTTTCAATATTTTGCCCTCTGCCCTGTAGCTCATTCTTTGGTTATGTTTCATATATTATGACACGCGTCATAAAATAAAAATAAATCAATAATAAAAAATTGTCTCTATTTGTATGTCTTCTGTAGGCTCCTGATGTGTTTTGGCTCTAAAGATTTTATTCTTATTTTTTTTATTTTGTGCATACATTTTGAAATTTGCATTTTTGGTTGGAAATATTACAATTCAAATTTAGAATAATAATAATATAAAAATATTATTGTTCCCAGATTATTATATGTTTTCTAAAAGCAGGGACCCTCTAGAAGACAATGGTGGCTACTGCAATTTTTTATGTTGCACGGCTGTTTATTAATTTGCATTTTCAGGAAAAAATACACCCTAAATGAGTTTGAATTGGTGCACACTCACACAATATAATCTTCCACAATAAAAAAGGAGGCTGTGTCGCATAAATAGGTCTCAAATGTGCCACACCTTAAAATTCTGTGCATGTGACAAACTGCGAACAGTTACATTACTCATATTTATCCCTCTGCTAACACAATCCCCCCTCCCTCAAATTTCCCCCTTCATGTATAACCCCTCCAACCACCTCTACCAGCAAAAGTTCTCCCCCCAAACCTTCTCCTCTAGAACAATTCCCCCTCCCCGGCACAAATCCTCTTATTCCACCTCGATCCCCCCCCACCTCAATCACTTAGATCAGCTTAAGTCCAACATTCCATGCTTGTTTTCCCTGTCATTGGGGAGCCAGGGTGACCCTGTGAGGTACATTAGTGGAGCAAAGTACCATTTTCTGGCATTGGGCTCCAGGAATTACAAGAATCTACGTGATGCTGGAATTTTGTTAAAGTCTCGGGACAGTCCCGTGGAATCCGGGACAGTTGGAAGGTAAAACATCACCATGTTATGATATATAAATACTGCAGCCTACATTATATTTCATAATGTTACTCTCTGCTCCATGGTCAATTCTTCTATTAGGTTACATTGATGATTATCCAGGATCTGCAGGACTCCAGTATTTAGTTGAAAACTCGGGACAGTCCCATGGAATCCAGGACAGTTGGGAGGCATAACATCACCATGTTATGATATATAAATACTGCAGCCTACATTTTATTTCATAATGTTACTCTCTGCTCCATGGTCAATTCTTCCATTAGGTTACATTGATGATTACGCAGAATTTTGCAGGACTCCAGGATTTTGTTGGGATTCCGAGACAGTTGGGAGGTAAAACATCACCATGTTGTGATATATCAATACTGCAGCCTACATTATATTTTATAATGTTGCCTTCTGCTCCACGGTCCATTCTTCTGTTAGGTTAATTGATGATTACGCAGGATTTGCAGGACTCCAGAATTTTGTTGAAAACTCAGGACAGTCCCGTGGAATCCGGGACAGTTGGGAGGTATAACGTCACCACGTTGTGATATATATAAATAGTGCAGCCTGAATTATATTTCATAATGTTGCCTACTGCTCCATGGTCCATTCTTTTATTTTATTGTTATTATTATTATACAGGATTTATGTAGTGCCAACAGACAGTACATTTACAGAGGGCAAACAGTACAGTTACAATACAATTCAATACAGGAGGAATCAGAGGGCCCGGCTCGTTAGAGCTTACAATCTAGGAGGGAGGGTCAAGTGAAACAAAAGGTAATAACAATGGGAGATAAACTGATGGAATAAATGAAAATAGGTGTGGGTAGGACAGGCTTCTCTAAAAACAAGGGTTTTCGGGGATTGTCTAAAAACTAATAGAGTAGGAGAAGGTTGGGGTAAGGAGTTCCATAGGATTGGAGAGGCTCTGGAAAAGTCCTGAAGGCGAGCATGCGATGAGGAGATGGGGGAGCTAGAGGTCTTGAGAAAAACGAAGAGAACGAGTAGGTTGGTATTTTGAGACTAGGCTAGTGATGTAGCTGGGGGCTAAATTGTGGATGGCCTTGTAAGCTCTTGTTAGTATTTTTTATTTATTTTGTTGGGTGAGCGGAAACCAGCGGAGGGATTGACAGAGAGGAGTAGCAGACACTGAGCGATTGGTAAGGTGGATGAGTCTGGCAGCAGCATTCATGATGGACTGAAGGGGGGACAGACTATGTAAAGGTAAGCCAACGAGAAGGGAGTTGCAGTAGTCGAGGCGATAGATGACCAGGGAGTGAATTAAGAGCTTTGTTGTGTCATTGGTTAGAAAGGGGCGTATTTTGGAGATGTTGTGGGGGTTTAGGCGACAAGATTTGGACAGTGATTGGATGTGGGGCTTAAAGGAGTTCAGAGTCAAGAACTACACCTAGGCTGCTGGAGGATATATATATACACACACACACACACAACATTCCAATGTGGCTGTACAGTGAGTCTGATTAGAGCAGACCAGACTGGATTTCTTGTTCACCCTGTGCCCTTATTAGAGACACAGGGTAATTTACACATAAGAGGGCCTGGGGAAGCTGGACACAAAGTTTCCAGAGCTCTCCAGGGTAAGCTGAGTTGCACAAACCCCCCACCCAAAGTGACTCCTGTCACAGTGATAAAATAGGTCTACTTGGCAGTGAGGAGGCTGGAATTGTATTTTTGGAGGGCAGATTTATGATTGAAATCTTTCTGAGACTTAGTCTTAAAGCGGAGGTTCCGCGGTCCATACTTTTTGTTTTTTTCATGTCTACTACATGTGGTTACAGATGACTAATAAGTACTCACTTGTCCTGCGCTTTCAATCGTCCCACGTCCGTTTTCGGTAAAAAAAAAAGATTTATAAAAAGTGTTCCTGTCTTTTCCATTTTGCTTTTGGGCATCGTGAAGCCCACAAGCACAGATTTCCTGCCAGACTTCCGGGTAGCGGTGAATGCGCGTATGACCGGGTATATGAGTCATGTGATTTCGCTGGACGGCGTCCCCTGGGAAGCATGACACTTTTCTCCCAGGAGACATTGCGCCGACATCCCAGCACACTTAGCGCCGCCGGGGAAACAGAAAGACCCGCCTACTCCCGCGGGAGGAAGACCAGGAAGTGGAACGGAACACAGCTGCTTTTCTACAATTAGAGCCTCCGAAATTAAAAAAGGTTGGTGACATACTAATGTAAATAGTGTTAAGATATTGGGAATATAAAGTTTCTATGTAAGGTGAACCTCCGCTTTAAGCGACAGGTGCTGTTTTTTCAGACTTCTAGAGTCATCTGTTAGCCAAGTTTGAAGGGGTTGGGGCCTGATTCTGTGTGCAGTGAGGGGGGCCAGTGTGTCCAGGGAGGCTAAAAGTGAAGCGTTGTAGACAGAAGTGGCTAGGTCGGTGCAGGACAGGGGTGAGATTTTGTCATAGAGGTGGTCGGTAGAGAAGAGAAGGGTTGAGATGGCGTAGGTTTCCACGAGTCGCTGTAAGGCAGTTGGAAGGAGAGGAGGTGGAGGAGAGGGAGAGAGTAAAACTAATAAGGTGGTGTTCAGAGAGAGGGAAAGGATAGTTGGAGAGGTTGCACGGAGTGCATAGGTTGGAGAAAACAAGGTCAAGGATATTGCCTTCAGAGTGAGTAGAAGCATGAATCCATTGCTTAAGGTCAAAGGAGGAGGTTAGACTGAGAAGTTTGGAAGCAGCAGGAGTGTAAAGCCTCGTACACACGGCAAGAAACGACAAGAAAACTGCTGGGAGAGCTTTCTTGCCGAGAAAACCGTGCGTGTGTACGAGGCTTTCAGGTTTCTCGTCAAGAAAACTGGCCAGAATCTCGACGAGAAAAATAGAGAACCTGCTCTCTATTTTCTCATCGAGATTCTCGTCGGCATGTTTCCCAACGAGAAACACGAGAGTGTGTATGCTTACCTGTCGCCGTGGAAACCCGCGCATGCTCGAAATGACTTTGACGCATGCGCGGTAGCTTCCTAGGCATAGGTAGGGTGTAGCAAGATGGCGGCGGCATCGAATGTGACGAGTGCACGCTCGTCGTAGTCGATGATGTCACCGCGTTCGTTCCATTCAAAAGAACGGTGGTTCTTTTAAATCGAGCGTGTGTACACTCGGCCGGGACAAGATTCTTGTCAAGAATCTCGTCAGGAAAAACAACGCGTTTTTTCCTGACGAGATTCTCGGCCGTGTGTACGAGGCTTTAGTATTAATAGGGATGTTGAAGTCACCGAGAATAATAGTGGGGATTTCAGAAGAGAGAAAGTAGGGTAGCCAGGCAGAGAAGTCATCAAGTAAGGTTGATGCTGGTCCAGGGGGCCGGTAGATCACAGCTATCCTTAGAGAAACTGGAGAGAATAGACGAATGCAGTGCGTCTCAAATGAGGAGAGTGACGGAGAGGGAGTTGGGTGAAGTACCTGAAAGGTGCTATGTGGGGCTGGAAGGATTTGGACACCCCCTCCCTTGCATCCTATTAGGTTACATTGATGATTAGATGCAGGATTAGCAGGACTTTTGTTGAAATCTTGGGACAGTCCCATGGATTCCGGGACAGTTGGGAGGTATAACATCACCACATTGTAATATACTGTGTAAATACTGCAGCCTACATTATATTTAATAATGTTGCCCTTTGCTACATTCTTCTATTAGGTTACATTGAGGATTACGCAGGACTCCAGGATTGTGTGGAAATCTCAGGACAGTCCCGTGAAATCTGGGACAGTTGGGAGCTATGACATCACCACCTTGTGAAATATAAATATTGCAGCCTACATAATGCTTCATCATCTTGCCCTCTGCTTTCGTGGTCCTTTCTTCTATTAGGGTACATTGATCATTACGCAGGATTTGCAGGACTCTAGGATTTTGTTGAAATCTCGGGACAGTCCCGTGGAATCCGGGACAGTTGGGAGCTATGACATCGCCACCTTGTGAAATATAAATATTGCAGCCTACATAATGCTTCATCATCTTGCCCTCTGCTTTCGTGGTCCATTCTTCTATTAGGTTACATTGATCATTACGCAGGATTTGCAGGATTCCGGGATTTTGTTGAAATCTCGGGACAGTTCTGTGAAATCTGGGACAGTTGGGAGCTATGGCATCGCCACCTTGTGAAATATAAATATTGCAGCCTACATAATGCTTCATCATCTTGCCCTCTGCTTTCGTGGTCCTTTCTTCTATTAGGGTACATTGATCATTACGCAGGATTTGCAGGACTCTAGGATTTTGTTGAAATCTCGGGACAGTCCCGTGGAATCCGGGACAGTTGGGAGCTATGACATCGCCACCTTGTGAAATATAAATATTGCAGCCTACATAATGCTTCATCATCTTGCCCTCTGCTTTCGTGGTCCATTCTTCTATTAGGTTACATTGATCATTACGCAGGATTTGCAGGACTCCAGTGTTTTGTTGAAATCTCGGGACAGTCCCGTGGATTTCAGGACAGTTGGGAGCTATGACATTACCACCTCCTGAATTATAAATATTGCAGCCTACATAATGCTTCATCATGATGCCCTCTGCTTTCGTGGTCCTTTCTTCTATTAGGGTACATTGATCATTACGCAGGATTTGCAGGACTCCAGTGTTTTGTTGAAATCTCGGGACAGTCCCGTGGATTTCAGGACAGTTGGGAGCTATGACATTACCACCTCCTGAATTATAAATATTGCAGCCTACATAATGCTTCATCATGATGCCCTCTGCTTTCGTGGTCCTTTCTTCTATTAGGGTACATTGATCATTACGCAGGATTTGCAGGACTCTAGGATTTTGTTGAAATCTCGGGACAGTCCCGTGGAATCCGGGACAGTTGGGAGCTATGACATCAACACCTTGTGAAATATAAATATTGCAGCCTACTGTTATATTCTTAATATCTAAAATTTAATTTGGCCAGAAAAATATTGCATTAAGAATAAGAATTCCTCTAAATTAACTGGATGAATGGTTGGACTTATGATTTAATAAATCCCAAATGTGACCTGTTTGAACTTGAGCTTGAGATTCCAGAAACTGTCAGGGTTTTGAAGTTTTTGTAAATATATTCTCCCTTTGAGTTGATACTGCTATGTAACTGATATTTTGTTTGAAATATAGAGCTGTTTAGGTTGACTTCACCTCCCCCTCCCCCACCTCCTGTAATTAGACATGCTCTTAGTAGTTTGGCCACTTCCTGTTGAAACATAAGTTGAAAACAGATGTTGCTTCTTAAATTTCTGACCCCCTCCATCGTGGGTAGTGAGGGTGAATTGTAAGAGTCATGTAGGAGTGGTTACTTTTCAGCGCAAATTTCAACAAAGAAAGAACTGTTTTTAAAAGCTGTGTGCTCGGGAAAGAGTTCTCTTCTTCTCCATCTGGTCATCTTGAAACATCTATCCTACAGCCCACAGACTATTCAGCATACACAGGGTTAATCGGGCCTTTTAAGGACATCTTTTGAGGATAAGCAAGCACGAGGCATCTCAGATACTGAACTTTCTTTTATACTTGAACATTATTTTGAAACCTTTATGAAGCTATTGAATTAATATACTGTAACTGTATTAATTCCTTTTTAGTGTGTATAATAAAACACACGGTTTGATTTCAAGCTGATTCCCGAATTTTGTCTCAGATGAATACATCAAGAAGGTTATAAGAAAAACCTTAAACGGGTAAACCGTAATTTAACACCTACATAATGCTTCATCATCTTGCCCTCTGCTTTCGTGGTCCATTCTTCTATTAGGTTACATTGATCATTACGCAGGATTTGCAGGACTCTAGGATTTTGTTGAAATCTTGGGACAGTCCCGTGAAATTTGGGACAGTTGGAAGCTATGTCATCACCACCTTGTGAAATATAAATATTGCAGCCTACATAATGCTTCATCATGATGCCCTCTGCTTTCGTGGTCCATTCTTTGATTAGGTTACATTGATCATTAAGCAGGATTTGCAGGACTCCAGGATTTTGTTGAAATCTCGGGACAGTCCCGTGGAATTCGGGACAGTTGGGAGGTATGACATTGCCAAGTTGTGATATACTGTATAAATACTGCGGTTGATGTTGTGTCCTTTAATTTTGCCGGCTGTTTCTTGGTCAATTCTTCTATCAGGTTACATCGATGATTACCCACACAGATTATTACCTCACATCACATCCACACAATGAAAAAAATAAAAAATAAAGCACAGTAAATTTGATAGAGTTTTAATATTCATTAATGTAAAAGTAAAGAATGCAAAAACTGACCATTGAAATACAACATATTTGGCTCAGTTCACAAAGCTTTATTACAAGTAGAACTGTCTTCTCTCCGATTAGACTTATGTGATCTGCACAACATTTACCGCACTCTGAAAGTTGTTTGGATGCTCTGAGATGTGTCTTGTCATGTGTGCAATAAGAGATTGTTTCTTAGTGAAACATTTCCCGCACTCTGTACATAAATAGGGACGCTCACCTGAGTGAATTTTCTGGTGTCTAACAAGGCTTCCTTTTTGAATGAAACATTTCCCGCACTCTAAACATGAATAAGGACGCTCGCCTGAATGAATTCTCTGGTGGGTAACAAGGCTTGCCTTCAAAGTGAAAGATTTCCCGCACTCTGAACATGAATAGGGATGCTCACCTAAGTGAATTTTCTGGTGAGAAACAAGGTTTTCTTTGATAGTGAAACATTTCCCGCACTCTGAGCATGAATAAGGATGCTCATCCGTGTGAATTTTCTGGTGTCTAACAAGGGCTGCTTTTGTAATGAAACCTTTCCCGCACTCTGAACATGAATAGGGACGTTCACTTGAGTGAATTTTCTGGTGAGAAGCAAGGCTTTCTTTGGTAGCAAAACATTTCCCGCACACTGAGCATGAATAAGGATGCTCACCCGTATGAATTCTCTGGTGATTAACAAGACTTTCTTTTGTGGTCAAACATTTTCCGCACTCTGAACAAGTATAAGGATGCTCACGGGAGTGACAACTTTGGTGCAGAAGAAGTGTTTTTTTCTGGCAAAAACCTTTTCCACACTCCGAACATGAATAGGCATGTTCACCACTGTGTTTTTTTTGGTGTTGATGAAGGTTTCCTTGGTCAGAAAAACATTTTCCGCACTCCGAACAGGAAAAGGGACGCTCACCTGTATGAATTCTCTGGTGTTTACGAAGGTTTCCTTGCTCAGAAAAACATTTCCCGCACTCTAAACAGGAGAAGGGACGCTCACCGGTATGAATTCTCTGGTGTTTATGAAGGTTTCCTTGGGCAGAAAAAGATTTCCCGCACTCTAAACAGGAAAAAGGACGCTCACCGGTGTGACTTCGTTGGTGTTTCAGAAGGCTTCTTTTCTCTGAAAAACTTTTTCCACACTCTAAACAGAAAAAGGGACGCTCACCCGTATGAATTCTTTGGTGTGTAAGAAGGTTTTCTTTCTTGGAAAAACATCTTCCGCACTCTGAACAGGAAAAGGGACGCTCACCCGTATGAAGTTTCTGGTGTGTAAGAAGGGAACCTTTGCTTGGGAAACATTTCCCACACTCTGAACATGAATAGGGACGCTCCCCAGTGTGACTTCTTTGGTGTATACGAAGGCATCCCTTTTCAGAAAAACATTTCCCGCACTCTGAACAACAAAAGGGACGCTCACCCGTGTGAATTCTCAGGTGTACAACAAGGCTTTCTTTCTTAGAATAACATTTTCCGCACTGAGAACAGGAATAAGGACGCTCGGTCTTGTGAGTTTTCTGGTGTTTATAAAGTCCCTTTTTCTTAGTGAATGTTTTCCCGCACACTAAACATGACAATGAGCTCCCTCCTGTGTGAGCTCCCTCATGGCTTGAAGAGGAGTTCTGGGGATTGGATGGATCTGTTGTGCTGTCAGCACTGTGAGAACTTAGATGGACATCTGATGTCATAGTATGAGATTTATCAGAAGGTTCCTCAGGATTAGAAGGATCCATTGATCTTAGATGGACATGTGATGTCATAGTGTGGGATTTATCAGAAGGTTCCTCAGGATTAGAAGGATCCATTGATGCTGCCAACCAGGAAAATTTTACTGTTGGGGAACGTTGTGGAATGTCGGTATCTTCTGCAGTACAATCTGGAGATATAATAGGATGTCTTTCCGATGTATTTACATTCCAAAAATACCGTCCGTCCGCTGAAAAACAATTTTTAAATATATGTTAGGTTAGTTTTTATACACCTTGTATTCAGCAGTCATATATATCATTCAACACTTTCCCGGAGCTCTGCCAGTGAATTGGGAACAATCATAACAGCAAACAAGGAATATAAACCAGATCAGATGATACCCCCAAACCATACTAGGTGACACGTAGAGCATTGTTATAATGAAGAATAGTGATGGACCTTCTTCCACCTCATTTCCTGAAAACGTGACAATATACTGAAAAATAAAAATACACAGTTCATATGATGTACAGCAGTGGGGGAAGGGAGGGGGGAGGTGGGTCTCAAGTTTGAATTCTGACATCACCTACATAATAGTGTATAACATGTTCCAGAAAACTGTCAGCCGATAGACATACTATATTGGATGGCCAGAGACAGTGGACATGCTATGTGAGATGGTCAGAATTCCAAAACATGCAACAAAAATAAAATTGAAATTAAAAAAAGAAAATACTATAGCTTGGAGATGGATCTTTCATATGGTGTACAGTATCTCCTCCTCATTTGTTGGGAACAGACAGGGCATGAAAAATTACTGCAGATTCATGACATTATATTGAGGAATGGAGATGGACCTTTCATATGGTGTACAGTATCTTCTCCTCATTTGTTGGGAACATGACGTTATATTGAGGAATGGAGATGGACCTTTCATATGGTGTACAGTATCTCCTCCTCATTTGTTGGGAACATGACGTTATATTGAGGAATGGAGATGGACCTTTCATATGGTGTACAGTATCTCCTTCTCATTTGTTGGGAACATGACGTTATATTGAGGAATGGAGATGGACCTTTCATATGGTGTACAGTATCTCCTCCTCATTTGTTGGGAACGTGACGTTATATTGAGGAATGGAGATGGACCTTTCATATGGTGTACAGTATCTCCTCCTCATTTGTTGGGAACATGACGTTATATTGAGGAATGGAGATGGACCTTTCATATGGTGTACAGTATCTCCCCCTCATTTGTTGGGAACATGACGTTATATTGAGGAATGGAGATGGACCTTTCATATGGTGTACAGTATCTCCTTCTCATTTGTTGGGAACATGACATTATATTGAGGAATGGAGATGGACCTTTCATATGGTGTACAGTATCTCCTCCTCATTTGTTGGGAACATGACGTTATATTGAGGAATGGAGATGGACCTTTCATATGGTGTACAGTATCTCCCCCTCATTTGTTGGGAACATGACGTTATATTGAGGAATGGAGATGGACCTTTCATATGGTGTACAGTATCTCCTCCTCATTTGTTGGGAACATGACGTTATATTGAGGAATGGAGATGGACCTTTCATATGGTGTACAGTATCTCCCCCTCATTTGTTGGGAACATGACGTTATATTGAGGAATGGAGATGGACCTTTCATATGGTGTACAGTATCTCCCCCTCATTTGTTGGGAACATGACGTTATATTGAGGAATGGAGATGGACCTTTCATATGGTGTACAGTATCTCCTCCTCATTTGTTGGGAACATGACATTATATTGAGGAATGGAGATGGACCTTTCATATGGTGTACAGTATCTCCTCCTCATTTGTTGGGAACATGACATTATATTGAGGAATGGAGATGGACCTTTCATATGATGTACAGTATCTCCTCCTCATTTGTTGGGAACATGACGTTATATTGAGGAATGGAGATGGACCTTTCATATGGTGTACAGTATCTCCTCCTCACTTGTTGGGAACATGACGTTATATTGAGGAATGGAGATGGACCTTTCATATGATGTACAGTATCTCCTCCTCATTTGTTGGGAAAATGACGTTATATTGAGGAATGGAGATGGACCTTTCATATGATGTACAGTATCTCCTCCTCATTTTTTGGGAACATGACGTTATATTGAGGAATGGAGATGAACCTTTCATATGGTGTACAGTATCTCCTCCTCATTTTTTGGGAACATGACGTTATATTGAGGAATGGAGATGAACCTTTCATATGGTGTACAGTATCTCCTCCTCACTTGTTGGGAACATGACGTTATATTGAGGAATGGAGATGGACCTTTCATATGATGTACAGTATCTCCTCCTCATTTGTTGGGAACATGACGTTATATTGAGGAATGGAGATGGACCTTTCATATGATGTACAGTATCTCCTCCTCATTTGTTGGGAACATGACGTTATATTGAGGAATGGAGATGGACCTTTCATATGGTGTACTGTATCTCCTCCTCATTTTTTGGGAACATGACGTTATATTGAGGAATGGAGATGAACCTTTCATATGGTGTACAGTATCTCCTCCTCACTTGTTGGGAACATGACGTTATATTGAGGAATGGAGATGGACCTTTCATATGATGTACAGTATCTCCCCCTCATTTGTTGGGAACATGACGTTATATTGAGGAATGGAGATGGACCTTTCATATGATGTACAGTATCTCCTCCTCATTTGTTGGGAACATGACGTTATATTGAGGAATGGAGATGGACCTTTCATATGGTGTACAGTATCTCCTCCTCATTTTTTGGGAACATGACGTTATATTGAGGAATGGAGATGAACCTTTCATATGGTGTACAGTATCTCCCCCCCGATTGTTGGGAACAGACAAGGCATGAAACATTACTGCAGATTCATGACATTATATTGAGGAACGGAGATGGACCTTTCATATGGTGTACAGTATCTCCCCCTCATTTGTTGGGAACAGACAGGGCATGAAACATTACTGCAGATTCATGACATTATATTGAGGAATGGAGATGGACCTTTCATATGGTGTACAGTATCTCCCCCTCATTTGTTGGGAACATGACGTTATATTGAGGAATGGAGATGGACCTTTCATATGATGTACAGGATCTCCTCCTCATTTGTTCGGAACATGACATTATATTGAGGAATGGAGATGGACCTTTCATATGGTGTACAGTATCTCCTCCTCATTTGTTGGGAACATGACGTTATATTGAGGAATGGAGATGGACCTTTCATATGGTGTACAGTATCTCCTCCTCACATGTTGGGAACATGACGTTATATTGAGGAATGGAGATGGACCTTTCATATGATGTACAGTATCTCCTCCTCATTTGTTGGGAACATGACGTTATATTGAGGAATGGAGATGGACCTTTCATATGGTGTACAGTATCTCCTCCTCACTTGTTGGGAACATGACGTTATATTGAGGAATGGAGATGGACCTTTCATATGATGTACAGTATCTCCTCCTCATTTGTTGGGAACATGACGTTATATTGAGGAATGGAGATGGACCTTTCATATGATGTACAGTATCTCCTCCTCATTTGTTGGGAACATGACGTTATATTGAGGAATGGAGATGGACCTTTCATATGGTGTACAGTATCTCCTCCTCATTTTTTGGGAACATGACGTTATATTGAGGAATGGAGATGAACCTTTCATATGGTGTACAGTATCTCCTCCTCACTTGTTGGGAACATGACGTTATATTGAGGAATGGAGATGGACCTTTCATATGATGTACAGTATCTCCTCCTCATTTGTTGGGAACATGACGTTATATTGAGGAATGGAGATGGACCTTTCATATGATGTACAGTATCTCCTCCTCATTTGTTGGGAACATGACGTTATATTGAGGAATGGAGATGAACCTTTCATATGGTGTACAGTATCTCCCCCCCGATTGTTGGGAACAGACAAGGCATGAAACATTACTGCAGATTCATGACATTATATTGAGGAATGGAGATGGACCTTTCATATGGTGTACAGTATCTCCCCCTCATTTGTTGGGAACAGACAGGGCATGAAACATTACTGCAGATTCATGACATTATATTGAGGAATGGAGATGGACCTTTCATATGGTGTACAGTATCTCCCCCTCATTTGTTGGGAACATGACGTTATATTGAGGAATGGAGATGGACCTTTCATATGATGTACAGGATCTCCTCCTCATTTGTTCGGAACATGACATTATATTGAGGAATGGAGATGGACCTTTCATATGGTGTACAGTATCTCCTCCTCATTTGTTGGGAACATGACGTTATATTGAGGAATGGAGATGGACCTTTCATATGATGTACAGTATCTCCCCCTCATTTGTTGGGAACATGACGTTATATTGAGGAATGGAGATGGACCTTTCATATGATGTACAGGATCTCCTCCTCATTTGTTCGGAACATGACATTATATTGAGGAATGGAGATGGACCTTTCATATGGTGTACAGTATCTCCTCCTCACTTGTTGGGAACATGACGTTATATTGAGGAATGGAGATGGACCTTTCATATGATGTACAGTATCTCCTCCTCATTTGTTGGGAACATGACGTTATATTGAGGAATGGAGATGGACCTTTCATATGATGTACAGTATCTCCTCCTCATTTGTTGGGAACATGACGTTATATTGAGGAATGGAGATGGACCTTTCATATGGTGTACAGTATCTCCTCCTCATTTTTTGGGAACATGACGTTATATTGAGGAATGGAGATGAACCTTTCATATGGTGTACAGTATCTCCCCCCCGATTGTTGGGAACAGACAAGGCATGAAACATTACTGCAGATTCATGACATTATATTGAGGAACGGAGATGGACCTTTCATATGGTGTACAGTATCTCCCCCTCATTTGTTGGGAACAGACAGGGCATGAAACATTACTGCAGATTCATGACATTATATTGAGGAATGGAGATGGACCTTTCATATGGTGTACAGTATCTCCCCCTCATTTGTTGGGAACATGACGTTATATTGAGGAATGGAGATGGACCTTTCATATGATGTACAGGATCTCCTCCTCATTTGTTCGGAACATGACATTATATTGAGGAATGGAGATGGACCTTTCATATGGTGTACAGTATCTCCTCCTCATTTGTTGGGAACATGACGTTATATTGAGGAATGGAGATGGACCTTTCATATGGTGTACAGTATCTCCTCCTCATTTGTTGGGAACAGACAGGGCATGAAACATTACTGCAGATTCATGACAAATATATTGAGGAATGGAGATGGACCTTTCATATGGTGTACAGTATCTCCTCCTCATTTGTTGGGAACAGACAGGGCATGAAAAATTACTGCAGATTCATGACATTATATTGAGGAATGGAGATGGACCTTTCATATGGTGTACAGTATCTCCTCCTCATTTGTTGGGAACATGACGTTATATTGAGGAATGGAGATGGACCTTTCATATGGTGTACAGTATCTCCTCCTCACTTGTTGGGAACATGACGTTATATTGAGGAATGGAGATGGACCTTTCATATGATGTACAGTATTTCCTCCTCATTTGTTGGGAACATGACGTTATATTGAGGAATGGAGATGGACCTTTCATATGATGTACAGTATCTCCTCCTCATTTGTTGGGAACATGACGTTATATTGAGGAATGGAGATGGACCTTTCATATGATGTACAGTATCTCCTCCTCATTTGTTGGGAACATGACGTTATATTGAGGAATGGAGATGGACCTTTCATATGGTGTACAGTATCTCCTCCTCATTTTTTGGGAACATGACGTTATATTGAGGAATGGAGATGAACCTTTCATATGGTGTACAGTATCTCCTCCTCACTTGTTGGGAACATGACGTTATATTGAGGAATGGAGATGGACCTTTCATATGATGTACAGTATCTCCTCCTCATTTGTTGGGAACATGACGTTATATTGAGGAATGGAGATGGACCTTTCATATGATGTACAGTATCTCCTCCTCATTTGTTGGGAACATGACGTTATATTGAGGAATGGAGATGAACCTTTCATATGGTGTACAGTATCTCCCCCCCGATTGTTGGGAACAGACAAGGCATGAAACATTACTGCAGATTCATGACATTATATTGAGGAATGGAGATGGACCTTTCATATGGTGTACAGTATCTCCCCCTCATTTGTTGGGAACAGACAGGGCATGAAACATTACTGCAGATTCATGACATTATATTGAGGAATGGAGATGGACCTTTCATATGGTGTACAGTATCTCCCCCTCATTTGTTGGGAACATGACGTTATATTGAGGAATGGAGATGGACCTTTCATATGGTGTACAGTATCTCCTCCTCACTTGTTGGGAACATGACGTTATATTGAGGAATGGAGATGGACCTTTCATATGATGTACAGTATCTCCTCCTCATTTGTTGGGAACATGACGTTATATTGAGGAATGGAGATGGACCTTTCATATGATGTACAGTATCTCCTCCTCATTTGTTGGGAACATGACGTTATATTGAGGAATGGAGATGGACCTTTCATATGGTGTACAGTATCTCCTCCTCATTTTTTGGGAACATGACGTTATATTGAGGAATGGAGATGAACCTTTCATATGGTGTACAGTATCTCCCCCCCGATTGTTGGGAACAGACAAGGCATGAAACATTACTGCAGATTCATGACATTATATTGAGGAACGGAGATGGACCTTTCATATGGTGTACAGTATCTCCCCCTCATTTGTTGGGAACAGACAGGGCATGAAACATTACTGCAGATTCATGACATTATATTGAGGAATGGAGATGGACCTTTCATATGGTGTACAGTATCTCCCCCTCATTTGTTGGGAACATGACGTTATATTGAGGAATGGAGATGGACCTTTCATATGATGTACAGGATCTCCTCCTCATTTGTTCGGAACATGACATTATATTGAGGAATGGAGATGGACCTTTCATATGGTGTACAGTATCTCCTCCTCATTTGTTGGGAACATGACGTTATATTGAGGAATGGAGATGGACCTTTCATATGGTGTACAGTATCTCCTCCTCATTTGTTGGGAACAGACAGGGCATGAAACATTACTGCAGATTCATGACAAATATATTGAGGAATGGAGATGGACCTTTCATATGGTGTACAGTATCTCCTCCTCATTTGTTGGGAACAGACAGGGCATGAAAAATTACTGCAGATTCATGACATTATATTGAGGAATGGAGATGGACCTTTCATATGGTGTACAGTATCTCCTCCTCATTTGTTGGGAACATGACGTTATATTGAGGAATGGAGATGGACCTTTCATATGGTGTACAGTATCTCCTCCTCACTTGTTGGGAACATGACGTTATATTGAGGAATGGAGATGGACCTTTCATATGATGTACAGTATCTCCTCCTCATTTGTTGGGAACATGACGTTATATTGAGGAATGGAGATGGACCTTTCATATGGTGTACAGTATCTCCTCCTCACTTGTTGGGAACATGACGTTATATTGAGGAATGGAGATGGACCTTTCATATGATGTACAGTATCTCCTCCTCATTTGTTGGGAACATGACGTTATATTGAGGAATGGAGATGGACCTTTCATATGATGTACAGTATCTCCTCCTCATTTGTTGGGAACATGACGTTATATTGAGGAATGGAGATGGACCTTTCATATGGTGTACAGTATCTCCTCCTCATTTTTTGGGAACATGACGTTATATTGAGGAATGGAGATGAACCTTTCATATGGTGTACAGTATCTCCTCCTCACTTGTTGGGAACATGACGTTATATTGAGGAATGGAGATGGGCCTTTCATATGATGTACAGTATCTCCTCCTCATTTGTTGGGAACATGACGTTATATTGAGGAATGGAGATGGACCTTTCATATGATGTACAGTATCTCCTCCTCATTTGTTGGGAACATGACGTTATATTGAGGAATGGAGATGGACCTTTCATATGGTGTACAGTATCTCCTCCTCATTTTTTGGGAACATGACGTTATATTGAGGAATGGAGATGAACCTTTCATATGGTGTACAGTATCTCCCCCCCGATTGTTGGGAATAGACAAGGCATGAAACATTACTGCAGATTCATGACATTATATTGAGGAACGGAGATGGACCTTTCATATGGTGTACAGTATCTCCCCCTCATTTGTTGGGAACAGACAGGGCATGAAACATTACTGCAGATTCATGACATTATATTGAGGAATGGAGATGGACCTTTCATATGGTGTACAGTATCTCCCCCTCATTTGTTGGGAACATGACGTTATATTGAGGAATGGAGATGGACCTTTCATATGATGTACAGGATCTCCTCCTCATTTGTTCGGAACATGACATTATATTGAGGAATGGAGATGGACCTTTCATATGGTGTACAGTATCTCCTCCTCATTTGTTGGGAACATGACGTTATATTGAGGAATGGAGATGGACCTTTCATATGGTGTACAGTATCTCCTCCTCATTTGTTGGGAACAGACAGGGCATGAAACATTACTGCAGATTCATGACAAATATATTGAGGAATGGAGATGGACCTTTCATATGGTGTACAGTATCTCCTCCTCATTTGTTGGGAACAGACAGGGCATGAAAAATTACTGCAGATTCATGACATTATATTGAGGAATGGAGATGGACCTTTCATATGGTGTACAGTATCTCCTCCTCATTTGTTGGGAACATGACGTTATATTGAGGAATGGAGATGGACCTTTCATATGGTGTACAGTATCTCCTCCTCACTTGTTGGGAACATGACGTTATATTGAGGAATGGAGATGGACCTTTCATATGATGTACAGTATCTCCTCCTCATTTGTTGGGAACATGACGTTATATTGAGGAATGGAGATGGACCTTTCATATGGTGTACAGTATCTCCTCCTCACTTGTTGGGAACATGACGTTATATTGAGGAATGGAGATGGACCTTTCATATGATGTACAGTATCTCCTCCTCATTTGTTGGGAACATGACGTTATATTGAGGAATGGAGATGGACCTTTCATATGATGTACAGTATCTCCTCCTCATTTGTTGGGAACATGACGTTATATTGAGGAATGGAGATGGACCTTTCATATGGTGTACAGTATCTCCTCCTCATTTTTTGGGAACATGACGTTATATTGAGGAATGGAGATGAACCTTTCATATGGTGTACAGTATCTCCCCCCCGATTGTTGGGAATAGACAAGGCATGAAACATTACTGCAGATTCATGACATTATATTGAGGAACGGAGATGGACCTTTCATATGGTGTACAGTATCTCCCCCTCATTTGTTGGGAACATGACGTTATATTGAGGAATGGAGATGGACCTTTCATATGATGTACAGGATCTCCTCCTCATTTGTTCGGAACATGACATTATATTGAGGAATGGAGATGGACCTTTCATATGGTGTACAGTATCTCCTCCTCATTTGTTGGGAACAGACAGGGCATGAAACATTACTGCAGATTCATGACAAATATATTGAGGAATGGAGATGGACCTTTCATATGGTGTACAGTATCTCCTCCTCATTTGTTGGGAACATGACGTTATATTGAGGAATGGAGATGGACCTTTCATATGGTGTACAGTATCTCCTCCTCATTTGTTGGGAACAGACAGGGCATGAAACATTACTGCAGATTCATGACAAATATATTGAGGAATGGAGATGGACCTTTCATATGGTGTACAGTATCTCCTCCTCATTTGTTGGGAACAGACAGGGCATGAAAAATTACTGCAGATTCATGACATTATATTGAGGAATGGAGATGGACCTTTCATATGGTGTACAGTATCTCCTCCTCATTTGTTGGGAACATGACGTTATATTGAGGAATGGAGATGGACCTTTCATATGGTGTACAGTATCTCCTCCTCACTTGTTGGGAACATGACGTTATATTGAGGAATGGAGATGGACCTTTCATATGATGTACAGTATCTCCTCCTCATTTGTTGGGAACATGACGTTATATTGAGGAATGGAGATGGACCTTTCATATGGTGTACAGTATCTCCTCCTCACTTGTTGGGAACATGACGTTATATTGAGGAATGGAGATGGACCTTTCATATGATGTACAGTATCTCCTCCTCATTTGTTGGGAACATGACGTTATATTGAGGAATGGAGATGGACCTTTCATATGATGTACAGTATCTCCTCCTCATTTGTTGGGAACATGACGTTATATTGAGGAATGGAGATGGACCTTTCATATGGTGTACAGTATCTCCTCCTCATTTTTTGGGAACATGACGTTATATTGAGGAATGGAGATGAACCTTTCATATGGTGTACAGTATCTCCTCCTCACTTGTTGGGAACATGACGTTATATTGAGGAATGGAGATGGACCTTTCATATGATGTACAGTATCTCCTCCTCATTTGTTGGGAACATGACGTTATATTGAGGAATGGAGATGGACCTTTCATATGATGTACAGTATCTCCTCCTCATTTGTTGGGAACATGACGTTATATTGAGGAATGGAGATGGACCTTTCATATGGTGTACAGTATCTCCTCCTCATTTTTTGGGAACATGACGTTATATTGAGGAATGGAGATGAACCTTTCATATGGTGTACAGTATCTCCCCCCCGATTGTTGGGAATAGACAAGGCATGAAACATTACTGCAGATTCATGACATTATATTGAGGAACGGAGATGGACCTTTCATATGGTGTACAGTATCTCCCCCTCATTTGTTGGGAACAGACAGGGCATGAAACATTACTGCAGATTCATGACATTATATTGAGGAATGGAGATGGACCTTTCATATGGTGTACAGTATCTCCCCCTCATTTGTTGGGAACATGACGTTATATTGAGGAATGGAGATGGACCTTTCATATGATGTACAGGATCTCCTCCTCATTTGTTCGGAACATGACATTATATTGAGGAATGGAGATGGACCTTTCATATGGTGTACAGTATCTCCTCCTCATTTGTTGGGAACATGACGTTATATTGAGGAATGGAGATGGACCTTTCATATGGTGTACAGTATCTCCTCCTCATTTGTTGGGAACAGACAGGGCATGAAACATTACTGCAGATTCATGACAAATATATTGAGGAATGGAGATGGACCTTTCATATGGTGTACAGTATCTCCTCCTCATTTGTTGGGAACAGACAGGGCATGAAAAATTACTGCAGATTCATGACATTATATTGAGGAATGGAGATGGACCTTTCATATGGTGTACAGTATCTCCTCCTCATTTGTTGGGAACATGACGTTATATTGAGGAATGGAGATGGACCTTTCATATGGTGTACAGTATCTCCTCCTCACTTGTTGGGAACATGACGTTATATTGAGGAATGGAGATGGACCTTTCATATGATGTACAGTATCTCCTCCTCATTTGTTGGGAACATGACGTTATATTGAGGAATGGAGATGGACCTTTCATATGGTGTACAGTATCTCCTCCTCACTTGTTGGGAACATGACGTTATATTGAGGAATGGAGATGGACCTTTCATATGATGTACAGTATCTCCTCCTCATTTGTTGGGAACATGACGTTATATTGAGGAATGGAGATGGACCTTTCATATGATGTACAGTATCTCCTCCTCATTTGTTGGGAACATGACGTTATATTGAGGAATGGAGATGGACCTTTCATATGGTGTACAGTATCTCCTCCTCATTTTTTGGGAACATGACGTTATATTGAGGAATGGAGATGAACCTTTCATATGGTGTACAGTATCTCCTCCTCACTTGTTGGGAACATGACGTTATATTGAGGAATGGAGATGGACCTTTCATATGATGTACAGTATCTCCTCCTCATTTGTTGGGAACATGACGTTATATTGAGGAATGGAGATGGACCTTTCATATGATGTACAGTATCTCCTCCTCATTTGTTGGGAACATGACGTTATATTGAGGAATGGAGATGGACCTTTCATATGGTGTACAGTATCTCCTCCTCATTTTTTGGGAACATGACGTTATATTGAGGAATGGAGATGAACCTTTCATATGGTGTACAGTATCTCCCCCCCGATTGTTGGGAACAGACAAGGCATGAAACATTACTGCAGATTCATGACATTATATTGAGGAACGGAGATGGACCTTTCATATGGTGTACAGTATCTCCCCCTCATTTGTTGGGAACAGACAGGGCATGAAACATTACTGCAGATTCATGACATTATATTGAGGAATGGAGATGGACCTTTCATATGGTGTACAGTATCTCCCCCTCATTTGTTGGGAACATGACGTTATATTGAGGAATGGAGATGGACCTTTCATATGATGTACAGGATCTCCTCCTCATTTGTTCGGAACATGACATTATATTGAGGAATGGAGATGGACCTTTCATATGGTGTACAGTATCTCCTCCTCATTTGTTGGGAACATGACGTTATATTGAGGAATGGAGATGGACCTTTCATATGGTGTACAGTATCTCCTCCTCATTTGTTGGGAACAGACAGGGCATGAAACATTACTGCAGATTCATGACAAATATATTGAGGAATGGAGATGGACCTTTCATATGGTGTACAGTATCTCCTCCTCATTTGTTAGGAACATGACGTTATATTGGGGAATGGAGATGGACGTTTCATATGGTGTACAGTATCTCCTCCTCATTTGTTGGGAACGTGACGTTATATTGAGGAATGGAGATGGACCTTTCATATGATGTACAGGATCTCCTCATTTGTTCGGAACATGACATTATATTGAGGAATGGAGATGGACCTTTCATATAGTGTACAGTATCTCCTCCTCATTTGTTGGGAACATGACGTTATATTATGGAATGGAGATGGACCTTTCATATGGTGTACAGCAGGGATAAGCAATTAGCGGACCTCCAGCTGTTGCAAAACTACAAGTCCCATCATGCCTCTGGGTGTCATGCTTGCTGCTGTCAGAGTCTCGCTATGCCTCATGGGACTTGTAGTTTGGCAACAGCTGGAGGTCCGCTAATTGCATATCCCTGGTGTACAGTATCTTCTCCTCATTGTTGGGAACATGACGTTATATTGGGCAAAATAAGCTAACCGACCAAGCCACACTGGGGTTGATTTACTGAAACTGGAGAGTGCAAAATCTGGAGCAGCTGTGCATGGTAGCCAATCAGCTTCTAACTTCAACTTGTCCAGTTAAGCTTTGACAAAAGAACCTGGAAGCTGATTGGTTTCTATGCCGAGTTGCACCAGATTTTGCACTCTCCAGTTCTAGTAAATTAACCTCACAGGGTCACACTTGGAAAGGCCAAGAAAAAAAATCCCCATGTATTATGCCAGACTATAATGAACTATATTGGAGTTTGCTTCTAAAACTTTGGAAGAGTTAAGATGTGTGTGGATCTTGTCAAGTCAGCACATGGGTGCTAACTGGTTCTCAGGAAGTATGGGTTTTGATAATAACAACATTTGTGGCATAACGGATTGCTTAAATACAGTAAATGAGGACCACTTAGGCTTATTATACGTGTAGCGATACCTCCAACTAAGGAGGCCGCAGAATTAGATTTGGGCCCTGAGTGCAGCTCCGCCAACCCCCGGCAATAGGCTCTACCCCCTTCTGGCACAGCTAGTACTAACAATCAATGATATGTCCTATGCAATAGAATAACTAAGCAAGGACACAGTAATGAATTGTAATAGGTAAAGTGTTTTACTCATTGATTCTCAATATGGATAAAGGGGGTAACAGTAATCACAGTTCAAGATAATCACTCCTAAGGGCAGCGTCCTGCCACTCTAACACACTATATAGTAACACACGCTACAGGTGCGCCATACGGGCGACCGTTAACTAAGTGCCCTATGGCGCAGTAATCAAACACGCTAGAATCCCCACCAGGCCTGGTTCTAATATTTAACTTAGTCCTTCTTTCTTCACCGGCAGGTCTGTAATGGTGGTGCACTTTAAACAGAGTATAACTTTGTAATCCAAGGGGTATGAAAATAACTTGTAGGCCACGGCAGTCTATAGGCCTATATACAGCAACAGTATCTTAGCTGGGCTTACGCCCTCTCACCCGCCGGACTACGGATCCAGTCCGGGAAACCTCCACCGGTCGTGTCACACACACTCGATCTCTCCAACGATCGGGCCCCCGATCCGACAAGGCTGTAGCTCACAAAGTCAGATGCCACCCAGGCTCGCAGAGGGGAGGGTGGAAGGCTCTTTGGTGCAGAGCAAGGCCTCAGGCTTCAGGCCTTGCACTCCGACACATCCGCACAGGAGGATCCGTCTGTGAAGTCTCGTGTCCTCAAAGAGGCCGAGCCCGGCCTCGCCTCCTCCTTTTATAACCCCTCCCATGAGTCTCTGCGGTGGAACATCACAAGAATGGGGTTATGGGTAATGTAGTTTCTTCCCAATATAGGGGAATACCCCGCTACATACATAAGGATAAGGTGATATCTTCAAGAGAAACAGGAATTGCTAGTTTGCTGGTCTACCATTTATAACCTAGTTTTATTTTATCTGAGGCTGTGAAGGTTTCCTGATTTTCTATTGTTTTTGAAATCATGTTGTTCAAGTCTTAACTTGTAGAAGTAAAATGTGTACAGTTTCTGCTCATTATTCACCTGAACTGATATCTGGAGAAGATTCCTCATCTTTGATGATATCCATGACCTCGTCCTCCTTCATACATTGCTGATCACCCATCACATACGTCTCTTCTTCTTCCTCCTTCACCTCGGCTTTTATATCAATCAGTTCCTCACCCTAAAACCACAAAATGATAAAAAGGACTGTCTTCAAACCCCAGAGATGATTATCTCATACAGTTTGGAATCATTTTTAAGTCGTAGATGCTCCAACTCCACCTACCTGATGATGGTGAGGGATGGTGTGACCTTCCTGTGTGGAATCCCGGGAATACAGAGGAGGGGGACATCTCTCTGGTGGGTTCCCATTACTGGATCCATCTGTAGGAAACACACACACTGACTGAATACATTGTTTCTATGTGTTTATCAGATGATGGGGGATCTAGGTGGACCCTCTGTACTGCTCTCTCCTTTACAATAAAGTCTCTTCTTACCCGGTGATGTGAGGGGCGGCTGATTCTCCATCATGACGTCCTTGAAGAGATCCTTGTGTCCTTCTAAAGATGGATCAATTGATGGGCAGCAGTTTTCATGTGTCCAGATGTCTTCTTCACTACTTTATTTATCCTGTGCAAAATCTTCGGTCAGGTCTGTTTTTTATTATTAAAGATAAGAGTGATGTCATGTGACCTCCCAGAATCCTCCTCACCTCTTCGATATGTGGTCATGTGATTTGGATAAATGGCTCTATATTTAGGATGTATCTGGTCTATAAACCAGAGGCTCTGGATGGACAGTTGGATAAATTTTTTTATAATTAGGATGTATCCGGTCTATAAACCAGAGGCTCTGGATGGACAGTTGGATAAATGGTTCTATATTTAGGATGTATCCGGTCTATAAACCAGAGGCTCTGGATGAACAGTTGGATACATTTTTCTATATTTAGGATGTATCTGGTCTATAAACCAGAGGCTCTGGATGGAGAGTTAAATAAATGGTTCTATATTTAGGATGTAGCTGGTCTATAAACCAGAGGCTCTGGATGGACCGTTGGATAAATGGCTCTATATTTAGGATGTATCTGGTCTATAAACCAGAGGCTCTGGATGAACAGTTGGATAAATGGTTCTATATTTAGGATGTATCTGGACACATATTATAAAATAACTCCAATATACAGGATGTGATATGTCTGTAGTAGTGGATGTTGGAGATAAAAGACATCACAGTGACTATGGAGGAAGAGGACGGACATGACAGGGGGGGTTACTGGGTGTAAGTAGAAAATAACATCTTATTACCTCCTCTGTTTAATCCAGGCGATGTCTCCTCTCCACCTCGTTGTTCTCTTTCCTGGAACTTCCTACTTTACCTTATAGACCGCCTTGTCTTTTTCTTACATCACTTCCTGTTCCTACTTTCCATCTCTTCCTGTCCTTACCTACATCACTTCCTGTTCTTTTTAACATCACTTCCTGTCTGAAGGCGCAACTTGATCCAAGTGATTGCGCCATCTTGTGTTGATTTCGGTAACTGCCTTCTGTATTATGCTTTAATATTTTGTCCTTAGCCCTGGAGCTCATTCTTTGGTTATATTTCATACATTATGACACACGCACATTATACTTCAGTTAAAACTGAATCAATAATAAAATATTTTATCTTTATTTTTACATCCTATGCAGGCTCCTGATGTGTTTCGGGTCTAATGCCGCGTACACACGACTGTTTTTAATGTCATTGAAAAAAACAACATTTTTCTCGACGTGATTCTTCTCAAGCCTGCCTTGCCTACACACTATCGTGGAAAAAAATGCTTGAGCAAAGCGCGGTGACGTACAACACGTAGGACGGCACTATAAAGGGGAAGTTGCATACGGATGGCGCCACCCTTTGGGCTGATTTTGCTGAACCTCGTGTTAGTAAAGTTTGTTGAGAGACGATTCGCGCTTTTCAGTCCGTTACAGCGCAACGAATGTGCTATCTCCATTATGAACGCTAGTTTTACCAGAACGAGCGCTCCCGTCTCATCACTTGTGTAGCGATACCTCCAACTAAGAAGGCCGCAGATTTAGTTGGGCCCTGAAGACAGCTCCGCCAACCCCCGGCAATATGCTCAACCCCCCACTGGCACAGCTAGTAAGGGGAGATAGGACCGCGTGACCACAACTCTAGGTGACGCAGTCCTATGGCAAACACACACAGTGATATACTTTAAAACTTCTATTAAAGTAAGTGAAACTGACACCAATGTACTTGACCCAGATATTTTACTGAGGCTAATGGGCAAGTAATAAACAACAGTATAACAAGTTGCAGATCCCTGCAATAAAAAGTAATAAAGATAAACAGAGTAATCAGAATAATTAAGTATTGCTATGCAACTCTAGCGCTGCCCTTTTTCAGCTACTTCCCCTCATGGGTAGACTAACACCCAGCAATGTCTACCTATGCAGTCAGGCCTGACTGATCTAAATGGAAGTTCAGTGAAACAATATTCGCTAGCAATCTTTCGGTGGTGCACTTGAAGTACAACTTTGTAATCCCAACGAATAGTAAAGATAAAGTATCTGTCTTTAAACAGCTCTCACCACCCGGACAAGTCCAAGTCCGTTTCCTCCATCGATTCGTCTAGGAACAGGAATCCACCGACATCCAAGTCTTCAATCCTTCTGGTGTACTGCAGCAAGGATGAGAAGATGTCTCTAAGGTTCTGCTAGGCTGGCAGAGGGCTCTTTGGAAAGGAGCACAAGGCCCAGGCTTCAGGCCTTGTGCATACAGCAGTTCAGTACAGAGATCCTCTTGCTAGGAGGGGGGGTGTCCAAAGAGAGCGAACAAACTCCACCTCCCCTTTATAAAGTCTGCCCCAGCAGTCTCTGTTCCGGAGCAATGTACCCTGGGTGCTGCAAGATGTACTGGGAGATGTAGTCTCTCTCTCTCCTCTGCTTTCACTTCCAGTAATGTCTCTTTTCTTCCTCCCGACTCACCTCTCACCTGGAACTTCTTGTCTCTCTCTCGTAAAGGGGAATACCCCGCTACACTTGCTTCTGAGCATGCGCATTTTTTTCACGTCGTTAAAGCCTACACACAGCCATTTTTCATGACGAGAAAAACGACGACGTGAAAAACGAGAAAAATTAGAGCATGTTCCAAATTTTTAATGGCCATTTTTCACGTCGTGAAAAATGCTCTGGAGCCCACACACGATCGTTTTTAATGACCAAATCAAAAATGGCATTTTTCTCGTCATGAAAAACGGTCGTGTGTACGCGGCATAAGAATTTTTTTCTTTTGCACCCACATTTAAAGATCTGCATTTGGGGCTGGAAATATATTTAACTCCCACAGATTATTATATGTTTTCTGTAAGCAGAGGTCCTCTAAAATACAATGGTGGTAGTTGCAATTTTTAGTTGTATATTAGTTGTGTCAAGCCTTAAAACTGCGTGCATGTCAAAAACTACAAATGATTACAGGTATCCGTCTGTTAACATAATTTTACCCCAATTTTTGCTTTCTTTTACTCCCCAGACCCCCTCTCCTAGCACAAATCCTCCCACCAAATCTTTGTTTTCCCTGTCAATGTTCTCCCCCCCCAGTGCTATCCACCCCAGTAAAACTCACGACCTCAGATACAGTGTGGCACAGTGCCAGGGGAAGTCCTTCCTTCCTTCCTGGCTCCTCCTAAGACACATCATAGCCAAGGAGGTGTGCCCCACGGATGACGTCACGTGCGACAAAACGCGTAGGACGGAGTGGTGTGCTGACGTCATCGCAAGTTTTCCAGTAGTGCGGGTGCTGCTTACCTGGCCAGCGGGGATCCTTTTGAAAGCGCTTTTTAATCATACGAATGTGAGTATTATTTTAATTAAATCAATAAATGTGCCCATGAGGTTTTACGCTATCAGAGAATCTGTCTTTTATTCTCATGTTATATATGGGGTGATACCTAAGTGACCACCAATCACAACCACCAGCCAGTGGAGGAGACTGCCATAAGGAAATCCATGACTGGGTGCAGTATTACAAGCTTGTTTGACTTCTCTTTAATTAGGAAGTCACACGTTAGTTGGTAAGCACGTATTTTGCTCATCTGGTGGTGGCTTCACAATTTTAACGTTTTCCGTATTGGTGATGGAGGTGCGTTTGAACACAGAAGAGGAGTATCTTTCTTTCACACATTGGACTTTTTATATATATTTTCATAAGATATTTTTTATATTTGTTTTATTTATTTCACACGGTAGCCTGACTCTTTCTGATGTAATAGCTAAGGAGGAGCCTAGAGGAAGCTTCCCTTGGCTCTGATGTTGTAATGTGATAGAGTGGATAATTGTGGTATCGAGGACTCAGGACACACCCGCAGCGCACCCCTGTGAGGATCATTAGTGAAGCCTGGTGCTGGATCTTGTTCCGGCACTGGGCTCCGAGACTCAGCTCTGCGTGATGCCGAGTTTTTGTTGAAATCTCAGGACCGTCCTGCGGAATCCGGGATGGTTGGGAGGTAGAACCCCACCACCTTGTGCTATATATAAATCCTGCAGCTTACATTATATTTCAGCATTTTGACAGCTGCCTCGTGGTCCGTTTTTCTGTTAGGTTTACATCGATGATTCCACACACAAGTTATGCCTCACATTACAAATTTAGACAGTGAAAAATACAATAAAAAAACAACACTTTGATAGCGTTTTAATATTTATAAATGTGAAAACTATAGAATAAAATACAAACTGAACATTGAAAAATAACAAATGAGGCTCAATTCACAAAGCTTTAATACAAGTAGAAGATGTTTATTTTATCCATAAGGCTGCAAGTTTCATTCATGCAATCCCATTGGACTTTTTTAATAAATATTTATTTTTACCTTATTACTATCAAACTAACAATTAAAGACCTGACAAGTACTTCCACTAAGAACAGTGCCTACCGGTGTCAGGACCAGGATCTGCACTCACGACTTCTTCTTGCTGAGCCACCTGAGATGCTAGACAGCTCCCTGTCTGATACCTTTGGACAATTTTGTCTTGTCTCTTGTTTCTGGTGAACCTTGAACTCTTTGCTCCTCCCACAAACTTCCTGATTTAAGCCATGTGTGACGGGAGTCACTTTGGGCAGAGGGCTTGTGAAACCCAGCTTACCTTAGAGAGGTTGGGAAACTCCTTGTCCAGCTCCCCTGGCCCCTCTTATGTGTAAGCTACCCTGTGTCTATTAGGGGCACAGGGTGGCTGAGAACCCCAGTCGGGTCTGCCTAACCCGACTCCCAGTACAACCCGACTCCCAGTACAACCACACCGGACTCAGCATGTCTTTTTACCCCTGTTATCCTGGATTCTATACAGTGGGACAAAAAAGTATTTAGCCAGCCACCAATTGTGCAAGTTCTCCCACTTAAAAAGATGAGAGAGGCCTGTAATTGTCATCATAGGTATACCTCAACTATGAGAGACAAAATGTGGAAACAAATCCAGACAATCACATTGTCTGATTTTTGAAATAATTTATTTGCAAATTATGGTGGAAAATAAGTATTTGGTCACCTACAAACAAGCAAGATTTCTGGCTCTCACAGACCTGTATCTTCTTCTTTAAGAGGGTCCTCTGTCCTCCACTCATTACCTGTATTATTGGCACCAGTTTGAACTTGTTATCAGTATAAAAGACACCTGTCCACAACCTCAAACAGTCACACTCTAAACTCCACTATGGTGAAGACAGACCAAAGAGCTGTCGAAGGACACCAGAAACAAAATTGTAGACCTGCACCAGGCTGGGAAGACTGAATCTGCAATAGGCAAGCAGCTTGGTGTGAAGAGATCAACTGTGGGAGCAATAATTAGAAAATGGAAGACATACAAGACCACTGATAATCTCCCTCGATCTGGGGCTACACGCAAGATCTCACCCCATGGGGTCAAAATGATCACAAGAACGGTGAGCAAAAATCCCAGAACCACACGGGGGGACCTAGTGAATGACCTGCAGAGAGCTGGGACCAATGTAACAAAGGCTACCATCAGTAACACACTACGCCGACAGGGACTCAGATACTGCAGTGCCAGACGTCTCCCCCTGCTTAAGCCAGTACATGTCCGGGCCCGTCTGAGGTTTGCTAGAGAGCATTTGGATGATCCAGAAGAGGATTGGGAGAATATCATATAGTCAGATGAAACCAAAGTAGAACGGTTTGGTAGAAACACAACTCATCGTGTTTGGAGGAGAGAGAATGCTGAGTTGCAACCAAAGAACACCATACCTACTGTGAAGCATGGGGGTGGCAACATCATGATGTGGGGCTGTTTCTCTGCAAAGGGAACAGGACGACTGATCTGTGTACATGAAAGAATGAATGGGGCCATGTATCGTGAGATTTTGATAGCAAACCTCCTCCCATCAGCAAGGGCATTGAAGATGAAATGTGGCTGGGTCTTTTAGCATGACAATGATCCCAAACACACCGCCCGGGCAATGAAGGAGTGGCTTCGTAAGAAGCATTTCAAGGTCCTGGAGTGGCCCAGCCAGTCTCCAGATCTCAACCCCATAGAAAACCTTTGGAGGGAGTTGAAAGTCTGTGTTGCCCAGCGACAGCCCCAAAACATCACTGTTCTACAGGAGATCTGCATGGAGGAATGGGGCCAACATACCAGCAACAGTGTGTGACAACCTTGTGAAGACTTACAGAAAACGTTTGACCTCTGTCATTGCCAACAAAGGATATATAACAAAGTATTGAGATGAACTTTTGATATTCACCAAATACTTATTTTCCACCATAATTTGCAAATAAATTCTTTCCAAATCAGACAATGTGATTGTCAGAATTTGTTTCCACATTTTGTCTCTCATAGTTGAGGTATACCTATGATGACAATTACAGGCCTCTCTCATCTTTTTAAGTGGGAGAACTTGCACAATTGGTGGCTGACTAAATACTTTTTTGCCCCACTGTATGTGTGCTTTGTGCTGAAAGAGTGAAGGGGCTCCTTCACTTGGAACATTAATATTTCTGAACAATATCCTTCAAGAAAATATGAAGATAAATAATTTCAACGTTCAGACTGCTGGATTTTTTGAGGTGTGGCTGTATCCCATTGTTCTATTGTTTCTCTCTGCCTTGGGAGCAACCTATTATGGGATGTATATGTCTATGTGGATTAGCTGGGAGAGGGGAGGGGGATTTCTCCAGCAGCCCCTCCTGTCTGTGTGTCTCTTGTTACTGAATGTAGTTTACTCCGCCCTTTGGCTTGTTTCTCAACTACGCTCCTGCTTGATCCCAACCTGCAACCACACGTTACCTACCTTTGGCTTGTTTCTCAACTACGCTTCTGCTTGATCCCAACCTGCAGCCACTCATTACTGACCTTTGGCTTGTTCCTCAAATACGCTTCTGCTTGATCTCAACCTGCAACCACTCATTACCAACGTTTGGCTTGTTACTTAACAACACTTCTGCTTGATCCCAACCTGCAAACACTCGTTGCCGAACTTTGGCTTGTTCCTCAATTACGCTTCTGCTTGATCCCATCCTTCAACCACTCATTACTGACCATTGGCTTATTCCTTGACTACACTTCTGCTTGTTCCCAACCTGCAACCACTCAATACTTTGGTGTCACAACGGTACTGAAGTGAGCCCACAGGCGAGCAGGTGACATGGGATCCTCCAGGGCGTGGAATCTAAGGGCCAGCCGGTATTCTGCCAGGGACCCCCTCACGCGGGTCACGACCCCCAGGTTCACCCTGCTCGCGAGGAGAGTACCAGAAGACACAGAGGGATGGATGGATGGATAAAGCAAAAGGAGAGCCGGATATCGAGCCAAGGTCGGGGCGGGCAGCAGACAACGTAAACAGGAGGACTAGCCGATTCGGTACACAAGAAGTCTGGTTAAGTAGGTTACTGGCAGAGAGCTCTGAAACAAATGTTGCTCAAGCAACCAGAAACTGGTCTGAGTGCAATTTAAATAGTGAGGCACATGGGAGGCTGGACAGGAAGTAGCAGGAAGGAAGAATATATTAGGCTACAGGTGGAGCCGGCGACACCCATAGCTGCTGAATGCAGCCAGAGCTGAACACAAGCTAGTGGAACAACAGGTGCCAGCCGACCTACAGCAGTATAGGTAAGACACAGATCAGCTCCGCAGCTGATTTGTGACATTTGGCTTGTTTACTGACTACACTTTTGCTTGATCCCAACCTGCTATATCTGCTACTGGACCTCGGCTTGTTCACCTTCTGGTGGGGTGATCCTGAGGACTGCAATCTGTAAATACACACAGCAAAACCCATCTCCACCATCAGGAGCTTTGGTGAATACCGGTTAGAGCTTAGGCGCTGCACCTCTGGTGAGTTGGCGTCATCCGCCAGGATGACCTGCTTGTGTATTTATCCAGCTGGCCTGTGGAAGCCTTTCTACAGCTATAGCTACTGGCCTCTGAGCCTGACCCCTGACCGTTGCAACTGGGCATGTGTGGTACCTACACCAAACCTCCACCATCTTCTTCTTTCTGTAGTCCTCCACATTTACCGCCATATTTTTGATGGGAAAATCATCTGTACGTTTTGTCCATACATTTTGTTCAAATCTTTCTTATTAAACTTTGCATTTTAATTTTCTACTTCAAATACACATGACTCCGCCCGCTTACAGCATTCATACATGTACAGGATTATTTCAGACGTTTAATATGTATGTGTGTCTGGAACTACCGGGATTGGGGGGGTTAAGCAAGATCCATATAATATATACATTTTCTGATTATTACAGATAACAGACAGACCGCGTTCCAGTTATTGTTCCTGCACTTGGTTGCCTATGTATTGTTCACCTTCCTTTCCACCTGTTGAGCTAGTGGTGTGCGACGTCTCTCACCCCCTCATACTAGATCAGTACTGTTATGTATGAGAGCTGTACTACTATAATTAATCCTTATAAACATATAAACTACATATAGGTTTGCGCAGCCTATTGCATTAGGGTGTGCACCAAGTTCAAACACACATGCGTGTGCTTATATATATATTATACACACATGCATACAGACTCACACACTCTTTTAAATAAATGTAAACATATTTTTTTTAAAGTATTAAAACATTTTTTAATGTTTAAAAACATTTTACATCTCATGGCAGAGACGGTCAGAAGGAGAAAGGGGGTAAGAGAAAGATGGGGGTGAGAGAGAGAGAGAGAAAGACAAAGTGAAAGGGAGAGACATGGGGGGTGACAGAGGGGGTAACAGAGAGGGGGTAAGAGAAAAAGAGGGGTGGCAGAGGCAGAGGTAAGAGAGAGAAAGAGGGGGGTGAGAGGGAGAGACATGGGGGGGTAAGAGAAAGAGTGGATGAGGGTGAGAGAGGGGTGTGAGAGAGAGGTAGCTTAGAGGGCGACATGGAGGGAGAGAGAAAGAGAAAGTGGGTAAGAGAGAGAAAGGGGGTAAGAGAGAGAGGGAGTGAGATAGAGAGAGGGATGAGAGGGGGTAGAGAGAGAGAGGGTAACAGAGAGAGCGAGGTATGGTAAAAGAAGGAGAGTAAGTGGGGGGTGAGAGAGAAGAGAGTGAGGAATGGTGAGAGAGAAAGAAGGGTTAAGAGGGTTAGAGAGAAGGGGTTGAGAGAGAGGGAGACATGGGGGAGAAAGAGAGAGGGGTGAGAGGGGGTGATAGAATGAGAGAGAGGGAAAGAGGGGGATGAGAGAGCGGGTGGGGGTTAGAGAAAGTGAGGTAAAAGAGAGGAGGGTGAGAGAGAGGGGAAGGGTGAGGGTGAGAGAGGGAGGGTGAAAGAGAGGAGAGTAAGGGGGGTGAGAGAGGAGTGAGGGAGGGTGAGAGAGAGAGAGAAAGAAGGGTTGACAGGGTGAGAGAAGGGGTTGAGAGAGAGGGAGACATGGGGGGTGAGAGAGAGTGGCGAGAGAGAGAGAAAGAGGGGTGAGAGATAGAGAGAGGGGGGTGAAAGAGAGGAGAGTAGGGGGTGAAAGAGAAGAGTAAGGGAGGGCGAGAGAGAAAGAAGGGTTGAGAGAGAGGGAGACACGGGGGGTGAGAGAAAGAGAGAGGGGGTGAGAGAGAGAGGGGGGAAGATGAGAGGGAGGGGTGAGGGAGAGAGGGGGGTGATAGAGGGAGGGGTGAGGGAAAGAGAGAGATAGGAAGTGGATGAGAGAGAGAGTGGGTGAAGGTGGGAGAAAGAGGTGAGAGAGAGGAGGGTGATAGAGAGTGGGTGTGAAAGAGATGAGAGTAAGGGGGGTGAGAGAGAGGAGAGTGAGGGAGGTTGAGAAAGGAGGGGTGAGAGAAAAAGAAAGAGGGGTGGAGGGGGTGAGAGAGAGGCACTGTCGACTGGATCAGTACAGTGCTCCTGCCTCCAGCTCACAGGCACCCCGCCCACCTGGTGAGGGAGGTGAGGAGATGATGCAACAGGGTCCCGTGCTGCCGGTAAAATATAATGAATTACTTGCGCTGTGTAGTGCATGACAGGGCACAGACAGAGTGGGTCCCCTTTCCATGTAGAACAAAGAGAATCGGATCGGCTGCACAGCCACACAAAAGTAGCAAATCAATCACTTTATTGAAAAATCATAAAAGCACTGGATGGGTACAGGCAGGGGAAGAGGAAGGACAAGGTTGACGCGTTTCACACGATTTACGTGCTTTGTCAAAACCCTTTTCCATCTGAGTCGTGTGCCCCACCCATTTCTGTACACTGGATGATACACTGGCGCCTGGGGTGATTAGGGTGTACCCAGGCACACCCCCTGTGCACGCCTATGAAACTACACCCTTAGTTCTCAGTCTACTTTGATGTGTTTGAACTGTTCGGGCCAATCCCTAACCCCCAGTTCCTTCCAGAAAATCGGAGGCTGATGAGGCTACAAGTGTTCACTGGGAGGCTTATATTATTGAGTTTCTGGGTCAGAAGCCTTTTACGAGGGGCTACCGCTCTCCATGATGTATTTTCAATCTATAGCATGCAAAATTGAAAAAAAAAAAGAATGAGGATACGGCAACGTTTGTGGTGGGGGTGGACTATAGGAGGCTCATCCCACCATTTGGAGTCTCCAAGAAACAGAAGAAGCCAACAGAAAGCTCAGCCTGATAAGCTCCACCTCTAAATGAAACATGACTTTTTCCAGGATGTCCCCCATTATATAATAATTTTTTATCCTCCAGGTGTTCTATGAACTGAACAGTTCCACCCGATAAAAGCCATCGTCCATGTGACGAAACGCGTCAGCTGGCGTCTTCTCTCTGATTAGACTTATGTGATCTGTACAACATTTACCACAGTCTGAAAGTTGTTTGGATTCTCTGAGCTGTGTCTTGTCGTCATGTGTGCAAGAAGGGAGTGTTTTTGAATGAAGCATTTCCCGCACTCTGTACATAAATAGGGACGCTCACTCGAGTGACGTCTCTGATGATTAACAAGGGTTTTTTTCATGGTGAAACCTTTCCCGCACTCTGAACAAGAATAAGGACGATCCCCAGAGTGAATTTTCTGGTGGGAAACAAGGCTTTCTTTGATAACAAAACATTTCCCGCACTCTGAACATGAATAAGGACGCTCACCCGTGTGAATTCTCTGGTGTCTAACAAGGGCCCCTTTTTTGGTGAAACACTTTCCGCAAGCTGGACAAGAAAAAGGGCGCTCCCCTGAGTGAATTCTCTGGTGGTGAACGAGATTTTCTTTCGTGGTCAAACATTTCCCGCACTCTGAACATGAATAAGGACGCTCACCCGAGTGAACTCTCTGGTGATTAATAAGATTGTCTTTCGAAGTCAAACATTTTCCGCACTCTAAACACGAATAAGGATGTTCACCTGAGTGTTTTGTCTGGTGTAGAAGAAGCTGTTTTTTCTGGAAAAAACATTTTCCACACTCTGAACATGAATAGGGACGCTCGCCAGTGTGCTTTCTTTGGTGTTTATGAAGGTTTCCTTGGTCAGAAAAACATTTTCCGCACTCTAAACATGAATAGGGACGCTCACCCGTATGAATTCTCTGGTGTTTACGAAGGTTTCCTTGGTCAGAAAAGCATTTTCCACACTCTGAACAGGAAAAGGGGCGCTCGCCCGTGTGACTTCTCTGGTGTGTAAGAAGGGTTCCTTTCTTAGAAAAACTTTTCCCGCAATCCGAACACGAATAGGGACGCTCACCAGTGTGACTTCTTTGGTGTTTCAGAAGGTATCCTTTGTCAGGAAAACATTTTCCGCACTCTAAACAGGAAAAGGGGCGCTCACCAGTGTGAATTCTCTGGTGTGTAAGAAGGGATCCTTTACTGAAAAAACATTTCCCGCACTCTAAACAGGAAAAGCGACGCTCACCCGTATGAAACCTCTGATGTGCAAGAAGGGTTCCTTTCCTAGGAAAACATTTCCCGCATTCCGGACACGAGTAGGGACGCTCCCCAGTGTGACTTCTTTGGTGTTTAATGAGGCATCCCTTTTGACGGAAACATTTTCCGCACTCTGAACAGCAAAAGGGGCGCTCGCCAGTGTGAGTTCTCTGATGTGAAACAAGGTTTTTTCTCCCAGGAAAACATTTTCCGCACTCCGAACAGCAAAAGGGACGCTCCCCCGTGTGAACTCTCTGGTGTAGAACAAGGCTTTCTTTCTTAGAATAACATTTTCCGCACTCCGAACATGAATGAGGACGCTCACCCTTGTGAGTTTTCAGGTGTCCTAGAAGTCCTCTTCTCTTAGCGAATGTTTTCCCACACAACAAACATGACAATGAGCTCCCTCCTGTGTGAGCTCCCTCATGGCTTGAAGAGGGTTTCTGGGGATCGAATGGATCTGTTGATCTGTCAGCACTGTGAGAATTTAGATGGACATGTGATGTCATAGTATGAGATTTATCAGAAGGTTCCTCAGGATTAGGATTCATTGAACTTAGATGGACATGTGATGTCATAGTGTGGGATTTATCAGAAGGTTCCTCAGGATTAGGATTCATTGAACTTAGAGGGACCTCTGATGTCATAGTGTGAGATTTATCAGAAGGTTCCTCAGGATTAGAAGGATCCATTGATCTTAGATGGACATGTGAAGTCATACTGTGGGATTTATCAGAAGATTCCTCAGGATTAGAAGGATCCATTGATCTTAGATGGACATGTGATGTCATAGTGTGGGAAGGATGGACATCTGATGTCATAGTATGGGGTTTATCAGAAGGTTCCTCAGGATTAGAAGGATCCATTGATCTTAGATGGACATCTGAAGTCATAGTATGAGATTTATCAGAAGGTTCCTCAGGATTAGAAGGATCCATTGATCTTAGATGGACATGTGATGTCATAGTATGAGATTTATCAGAAGGTTCCTCAGGATTAGAAGGATCCATTGATCTTAGATGGACATCTGATGTCATAGTATGGGATTTATCAGAAGGTTCCTCAGGATTAGAAGGATCCGTTGATCTTAGATGGACATCTGAAGTCATAGTATGGGATTCATCAGAAGGTTCCTCAGGATTAGAAGGATCCATTGATCTTAGATGGACATCTGATGTCATAGTATGGGGTTTATCAGAAGGTTCCTCAGGATTAGAAGGATCCATTGATCTTAGATGGACATCTGAAGTCATAGTATGAGATTTATCAGAAGGTTCCTCAGGATTAGAAGGATCCATTGATCTTAGATGGACATGTGATGTCATAGTATGAGATTTATCAGAAGGTTCCTCAGGATTAGAAGGATCCATTGATCTTAGATGGACATCTGATGTCATAGTATGGGATTTATCAGAAGGTTCCTCAGGATTAGAAGGATCCGTTGATCTTAGATGGACATCTGAAGTCATAGTATGGGATTTATCAGAAGGTTCCTCAGGATTAGAAGGATCCATTGATCTTAGATGGACATCTGATGTCATAATATGGGATTTATCAGAAGGTTCCTCAGGATTAGAAGGATCCGTTGATCTTAGATGGACATGTGATGTCATAGTGTGGGATTTATCAGAAGGTTCCTCAGGATTAGAAGGATCCGTTGATCTTAGATGGACATCTGATGTCATAGTATGGGATTTATCAGAAGAAGCCTGGGGAATAGAAGGATCCATTGATGTTGCCAACTGATAAAATGTAACATCTAGAGAAGATTCCTCCTCTTTAATTGTCACTCTAATGATATCCTCCTCCGTACATTGCTGATCACCTGTCACATACGTCTCTTCTTCCTCCTTCTTCACCTCAGCTTTTATATCAATTAGTTCTTCACCCTAAAACCACAAAATGATAAAAAGAAACATCCTCAAAACATGAGCACTAATATCCGGAGACCTCAGAGATGATTATCTCATACAGTTTGGAATCATTTTTAGGTCATAGATGCTCCAACTCCACCTACCTGATGATGGTGAGGGATGGTGTGACCCTCCTGTGTGGAATCCCGGGAATACAGAGGACGGGGACATCTCTCTGGTGGGTTTCTGTAGCTGGATGACTCCACCATGGTGTCCTGGTACAGATCTTTGTGTCCTTTTGGAAACTCCTCCATCACCCCATCCTCATCATCCTCCTCTTTTATCTCTTCTTTAAGCTCAACTTTACAATCTCTCAGGTTTCCACACTGAATATATAATAAAAATGGCATCCATTGTGACCATGCAGATAATATACAGATCCTAATGATACTATCAGTGATTTTTCCTCATCTACCTGGACTACGTAACAATAAAATAAATAAAAACGTTTTCACCATAAGGTCACTACAATCATCTATTTGTCTGATTTATAATGCCACGCAAAATCACCTTTATGTCAAAACCACATTGTTTTGTCAATAAATGTAACTGTATAAAGAGAATATATACAGTGGAACCTCGGATTACGAGCATAATCCATTCCAGGAGAATGCTCGTAATCCAAAGCACTCGCATATCAAAGCGAGTTTTCCCATAGAAGTCAATGGAAACGAAAATAATTTGTTCCGCATTAACTTCAATGGCATGCAATACCGCATGTGGCCAGGGGTGGGGGGCCCTGGAGAGCCTCGGAAACACTTGCAAAGGCCCGGGGATGGCTCGGCTGAACTCGGAAAACCTCGGAAAGGCTCGGGAACAGAGTATTTCTGAGTTTTTCCGAGCATTTCCAAACGGCTCCGGCGTCCCCCCACCTCAGGCCAAACACGGTACTGCACACCGCTGTGGCTTGAATCCTGCTCGTCTTGTGAGACAACACTCGCAAACCGAGTCAGGATTTTAAAAAAAAACTGTGTTCGTATTGCGAAACGTTTGTTAACCGCGTTACTCGCAATCCGAGGTTCCACTGTATATATATTGGGACTGCAGTACTTAACCAAAATCAGATGAAATATTTTTCATCCATTAGATATAGTAACCACCATTTCGGAATGTAAGCAATTATGACTATAATGGTAGACAATAAGGTCTGCGCCAATCAGACCTTCCCCTCGGATTCTTCTGCAGCAGAATGCGAGAATCAAATCTATGCTACTGGCTACGCTGATGCAGCCTAACTTCATCACTTGATTCCTAGGTGGAGAAGATACCTTTGAATAAGATATAATGCCAAAGATCTATCACACAAAACAATAAAATACACATTCGGTTGAATTCCTGAAGTAAAAAAATAAATAAAATTCAGGGTAGTTCTTTAATCTTCTAGTTATACTTTACCAACAAGGATAGTTGTGGTGGATTATAGAAGCACACATGGGAATTTGCAAGGCCGCCTCTCTGTGATGACCTGTAGAGAATGTCCAGAGGGTTTGGGCTCTGTGTGTGTCTCTGGTTTAAGTAAAAGAGCGTCTTTCGATTGAGAGAGCGTATTCTGTCCGATTGAGAGAGTCTGAGAGTGATCGATCAAGGGACTGTGTCCTTTTTGAAACAGAGTCCTCCCTTTCCTCTCAGTATTTATTCACAATAACTATGACTAAGCCCCCGGTGGGCGGGGTAAAATGCATCAGGGGCGTGACGTAAGAGGAATCCAAGGCCGAGGCCAATCACATTGCTCTCCACCTGTTGAGCTAGTGGTGTGGGGTGTCTCTCGTTATATTCCACTTTTATTCACAAAATTCCCTTATCTAAGGACCAGCCTAGAGGGTGTATTTCAGAATATTTAACTACATCTTATTGGAAGGCACTTCTGTTGATTAACCTAATGTTTGTTTAGGTGTTGACAATAGTTGCCCAGCAGGGGGCACTCTAAGACAAGGAATTCCTATTTTAGGTCTCCTGGAAATAAAATTGGATTTATTCAAACCAAACCTATCTGGGACATTATATTTTTATCCCTGGGATAAAAAGTGTTATCCTCTTAATAGTGTGGATAGGTCCAAGGGGAATAACTACACTTGTGATTTCAACCTTTAATGTACCTTTATTTTAATCCTGGGACATTTGCTAAAAATGCGTGACTTATACCCAGAATTTTGAGGTAGTAATTCTCAATCCTCTGAGGATACATCATCATTTTTCATCTCACTTCTGAATCATCCATACAAACACTTGTCAGTTTCTATTGCTGTCTGTGCCCCCGTTAAGAAGATTCACCCTCTCTATTTGTCCTGTTTACTGTTATCAATGTGCAGGTAAATCCCAAATTTTGGGTTGTCCCCAGAAAAGTAATAGAGGGGAGATCTTCTAACATGGTGAAAAAAAAAAATCTGACACGTTATTACCCTCCCTTACTCTAGCCAAAACGAAAAAACTGTTTTGCCTATAGTTCTACTTTAAGTATTGTGATAATCTATATATACGGTACAATAGTTCTTGTCATCATTGAGTCCTTTAGATAGTATAATGTCCTATGTATACCTAACCTAAAAAGTCTTGCATAGTTTTTTCTCAATTCTAATATTACACAAAGAGAAATATACAGAGAGGCCTCTGTACGTAATTTAGCAGCTAGCACTATACTCTGGTGACGTCATTTATGACGAAACTCGTAAAGAGGAGCTAGGACGTACGACGCGGAATACACCACATATGCGCGGTTGATCGCACCCATCTTGGATGCTGGCAAGGGGAGTTTGATTGCATCGTTTTGTGCCTGCTTATTGCTGCTCACATGTAAGTACAATATTTTAGTTTTAAATAAATACCTTTTTACTGGATTACGCTATGATAATTTTTCCATTTTACATACATGATCTTTAAACCTGGCGGAGAGTGCCCGAGATCTGAGGTAGCACGTATATCCCAGATGACAGGCTGGCGTGTCTGAAGTACCCTCTACACCAGGGTTGAAGCCATTGATGTTCCACTGTGTTTACTTAAATAGGAAGTAAACCCTGATGGGTTTTACTTCCTCTGTTTTCCTGCAAAGGTAAAGCATAATGGGCTACTATGCATCGCATAATAGCCCATTATGTGTCACTTACCTGAAACCGAAACCTGTGATGTCACCGCTGTCCCGTTCCACAAAGCATCCATCTTTCACCCTCTTCCTTCCAGGTATCGCGGCTACAGTGCTGTGATTGGCGGGAGCCGCGATGACGTCACTACCGCGCCAGTTACGGCACGATCTTCTTTAGAGACGTCACGATTGCCGTTTCTAAAGTGCGCCTGCGCCGTTGTCTACGGGGAATGTGCCCGTAAACATTGGCGCCCGTCTCTTTTGTGAATATCTCCTAAAACGTGGAGGTTTAGGAGAAATTTCGAGCACCTACAGGTAAGCCTTAATCTAGGCTTACCTGTGGGTAAAAGTGGTTGTAAAGGGTTTACAACCACTTTAAGCGTATTGATGTCCTATTTCGTTCACCTAAAGCTTATTTTGACCCCCTTAACTGGGGTCAAAATGATCTGGTAAGCCCCCCCATATTTCAGTACGAGGTGGAGTGTTTTTTCTTAGAAGGCTTTCCGGGACATCTTCACATAGCTCTCTCGGGGGATACTTTCACTTGTATAAGGACTATTGTATATTGGCTGGTTGAAAATACTATGGGCTCTTTCACACGGGGCGGATCCGTGCAGATCCGCCCCGTGAAGCTCCGCTTGCTCAGCGGGGATCGCTCCGTTGATCCCCGCTGAGCCGACGGATGACTGGGCGGTCCCCGCACACTGTGCAGGGACCGCCCTGTCAGAGCGCCGCTCTCCCCTATGGGGAATCGGATGACGACGGACCGTAGAGTCCGTTGTCATCCGATCCGCTCCGCCGACGGAAGGAAAAATAGGGTTTTCCTCCGTCACACTTTGGCGGAGCGGATGTCAGCGGACATGTCACCGCTGACATCCGTGGCTCCATAGGGGTACATGGAGGATCCGTTTCAGGTCCGCCTAAAAAACTGACAGGCGGACCTGAACGGACCTCCGTGTGAAAGGGCCCTATCTCTATTGGTTCTGAAGGACTACTTCTCTGCTTGATTTCCTTTTTTAAGTTTTCCTCGGGACTTTCGCTATACACATTATATGTGGAATGTTTATGAATTTATATTATTTGATTTTTAATATGATGGTGTACACACATCTTGCACGTTATCAGGATTAATGTTACATACAGCAGTTTGATGCATTTATTTTTCATACTAGATGAATTTCTCTAATACCACTCATTGATAAGCACTTTGCACTTTATAGCGCTGCACGTTTTTTTATATATGAACTGTAATATTATCCATGATGTTTATTTGGAAATTGCTTATAGTTGAAATGCTGAAATAAAGTCAGTTCACCCTGAAGTGAACGTTCTGTCGATTTTTTTCTTCTGCAGAGAACTTCACAGAAAGCTTGGTTCTATTAGTAATTAGTTTGTAATGCCGCGTACACACGCTCGGAATTTCCGACAACAAATGTTCGATGGGAGCTTTTGGTCGGAAATTACGACCGTGTGTAGGCCCCATCGGACATTTTCTGTCGGAATTTTCGACGACAAAAATTTGAGCGCTGGTTCTCAAATTTTCCGACAACAAAACTTGTTGTCGGACATTCCGACCGTGTGTACTCAATTCCGACGCACAAAATTCCACGCATGCTCGGAATCAAGCAGAAGAGCCGCACTGGCTATTGAACGTCATTTTTCTCGGCTCGTCGTAGTGTTGTACATCTCTGCGTTCTTGACGTTCGGAATTTCCGACAACATTTGTGTGACCGTGTGTATGCAAGACAAGTTTGAGCCAACATTCCGTCGGAAATAAATCCACGGTTTTGTTGTCGGAATGTCCGATCCTCTGTACGCGGCATTAGTCATTCTCAACAGAGATACAATGAGAACAGCTGTACATGCAAAGAGTGTTGTTTTCTTGAGGAAGATGTTTGATCGTCTTTCCCATCAACAATGTTCCTATGTCTGAATCAGTTCCAATTTAGAGAGGATTTCTCTTTATTCAGGTGCAGCGCAGGAGAGGGAGAGGAATGTTGGAGACGACTCCCAGAAAAACCCTTTTTAGATTCTCTGGGATCGTTGGAGCCTGATTGAAAATCTGTTTGGCTTATCTCTCCTTTTTGACAAAGGACACTAACTTGGATATCCTTTCAAGTAGGATGCATAGGACTCAATGCAAATGACTGTTTCTATAGATGGACCATTAGGGGGTGATTTACTACCTCTCTCTGTGGTTTCACCAAATGATCCATCATGTTCATCCCCATGACTCTGGAGCCATAGATTTACAAAATGTCTATTAAACATACAGTGACCATATGTACAGTGCCTGATATAAAGTTCTCCTGAAGAAGTAATCGTTGTGGCGAAACATGTAGAGACCCAATCAGTTGCATCTGTTTATGTATTGTATTGTGTTTTTTTTACATTAAAATGTTGAATTTTAAGATGTTTCTTATATAAAAAAAATATATCAAAGATTTATTTATCTTTGATTGTGTTTTGGCACCCCAAAAATCCCATTTTCTTGGTTCTTGATTTTGAATGTTTAAACGAGGGATGTGGTGCCAATGACTCTCAGATTTTCAGCAAACCCTTTATCTCTTTATTCAGGTGTTGTGTGTCCTTGATTGTTATTGAGCCTTTCTATATATGTCTTTGGAAATCAATCCTCCAAGGACCTTTAGTTTTGAGAATCGTGAAGACCCGTGATTTTGAGTTTATGTAATATTGTGATAATCTATATACATAGTAAGATAGTTCTGGTCATCATTGAGTCCTTTAGATAGTATGATGTTCTATGTATACCTAACGTTTTTTTTCCCCCTCAATTCTAATATTGTCCGTGGGGTTTTGATTTATTTGGAAATTGTTTATAGTTGAAATGGTGAAATAAAGTCAGTTCACTCTGAATTGACCTCTCTCTGGATTTTTTTCTTCAGCAGAGAACGTCACTGATAGTTTTGAGACTCGTGAACACCCATGATTTTCGAGTTTATGTGGGGTTAGGATTTTTTTCCTTGATATTCATCTCATCTGTAATGTCATATGTTATAGAAAAACCCCAACATACCTGATGATGGTGAGGGATGGTGTGACCTTCCTGTGTGGAATCCCGGGAATACAGAGGACAGGGACATCTCTCTGGTGGGTTCCCATTACTGGATCCATCTGTAGGAAACACACACACTGACTGAATACATTGTTTCTATGTGTTTATTAGATGATGGGGGATCTAGGTGGACCCTCCGTACTGCTCTCTCCTTTACAATAATGTGCACCACCCTACAGTTTGGGCCCCACTGTTAGCTGGGAATACAGAGGACAAGGACATTTCTCTGGTGGGTTCCCATTACTGGATCCATCTGTAGGAAACACACACACTGACTGAATACATTGTTTCTATGTGTTTATTAGATGATGGGGGATCTAGGTGGAGCCTCCGTACTGCTCTCTCCTTTACAATAATGTGCACCACCCTACAGTTTGGGCCCCACTGTTAGCTGGGAATACAGAGGACAAGGACATTTCTCTGGTGGGTTCCCATTACTGGATCCATCTGTAGGAAACACACACAATGACTAAATACATTGTTTCTATGTGTTTATCAGATGATGGGGGATCTAGGTGGAGCCTCCGTACTGCTCTCTCCTTTACAATAAAGTCTCCTCTTACCCGGTGATGTGAGGGGCGGCCGATTCTCCATCATGACGTCCTTGTAGAGATCCTTGTGTCCTTCTAAAGATGGATCATGGGATTGGCAGCTGTTTTTCAAATGCTCAGATTTCCTCTTCACTACTTCATTTATCCTGTACACAATTAAATTATCACTAAGTACATTCCTAGAATGCTCCTCACTTCTCCAATCAGGTTGGTCTTTTATTAACAGAGATGATTTGTTTGCAATTAGTTATATCATTTGACCCTCTAAAATCCTTATTACCACTCTGGTCAGGTCTGTGTTTTATTAATAGAGATAAGAGTGATGTCATGTGACCTCCCAGAATCCTCCACACCTCTCAGGTCAGGTCTGTATTTTATTAATAGAGATAAGAGTGATGTCATGTGACCTCCCAGAATCCTCCTCACCTCTTCGGTCAGGTCTGTGTTTTATTAATAGAGATACGAGTGATGTCATGTGACCTCCCAGAATCCTCCTCACCTCTCCGGTCAGGTCTGTGTTTTATTAATAGAGATAAGAGTGATGTCATGTGACCTCCCAGAATCCTCCTCACCTCTCCGGTCAGGTCTGTGTTTTATAATTAGAGATAAGAGTGATGTCATGTCACACTCCCCAAATTCTACTAACCTACCTGGCCAGGTTTAATATCCTCCAGCTGCGTCTATCTGCCCCGTATGGGCACTATATGGCCAATAAATATGCAGTAAGCAGATATGTATTTGCATTTCAAGTAGAGTCGGGACTGGCCACAGAGGGATTACTTTGATGCAGTTGTTAGCTTGAATATGTATTGCAAGAATGCCAAAATTCGCAAAATATAAAAATATGTAAAAGTGTATAGCATTGTGCAGAGCATTCATCTAGAATTTCCATAATATCCTTACATTCACCTGATGGTGGTTCTTACCTATGTGGTCATGTGATTTGGATAAATGGCTCTATATTTAGGATGTATCCGGTCTATAAACCAGAGGCTCTGGATGGACAGTTGGATAAATGGTTCTATATTTAGAATGTATCTGGTCTATAAACCAGAGGCTCTGGATGGACAGTTGGATAAATGGTTTAATATTTAGGATGTATCTGGTCTATAAACCAGAAGCTCTGGATGGACAGTTGGATAAATGGTTCTATATTTAGAATGTATCCGGTCTATAAACCAGAGACTCTGGATGGACAGTTGGATAAATGGCTCTATATTTAGGATGTATCTGATCTATAAACCAGAGGCTCTGGATGGATAGTTGGATAAATGGTTCTATATTTAGGATATATCTGGTCTATAAACCAGAGGCTCTGGATGGACAGTTGGATAAATGGTTCTATATTTAGGATATATCTGGTCTATAAACCAGAGGCTCTGGATGGACAGTTGGATAAATGGCTCTATATTTAGGATGTATCCGGTCTATAAACCAGAGGCTCTGGATGGACAGTTGGATAAATGGTTCTATATTTAGGATGTATCCGGTCTATAAACCAGAGGCTCTGGATGGACAGTTGGATAAATGGCTCTATATTTATGATGTATCCGGTCAATGGAGGAAGGGGACGGACATGACGGGGGGTTACTGGGTGTAAATATAAAATAATCTCTTATTACCTCCTCTGTGTAATCCAGTGAGATCTCCTCTCCACCTCGCTCTTCTCTCTCACAGAATTTCCTGTCCTTACCTTTAGAACGCCTTGTCTTTCATCATTTCCTGTTCCTACTTTACTTTACATCACTTCCTGTCTGAGCGGTCCTCTCAATCTAAGTAATGTCACCATCTTGTGGTGATTTTAATATCTGCATCCTACGTAGTTTTTTTATATTTCGCCCTGTGGCTCATTCTTCGGTTATATTTCATACATTGCGACACACACACATTATACTTCATTTAAAACTGAATCACTAACAAAAATATTTTATCTCTGTCATATGCTTTCTGATGGATCCTGCTGTTTTATTGCTGAAGAGAAAGTTTTGTTATTTTGTTCACAAATTTTAAAAATTGCAGTTTGGTCTGGAAATATAGTTTCTTTCCCCAGATTATTATCTGTTAATATAATAAAAAGAAATAATTTGATATTTTGTAATGCTTTGATCCACAACACCATGGACCTTTCATATGGTGTACAGTATCTCCCCCTCATTTGTTGGGAACATGACATTATATTGAGGAATGGAGATGGACCTTTCATATGGTGTACAGTATCTCCTCCTCATTTGTTGGGAACATGACGTTATATTGAGGAATGGAGATGGACCTTTCATATGGTGTACAGTATCTCCTCCTCATTTGTTGGGAACATGACGTTATATTGAGGAATGGAGATTGACCTTTCATATGGTGTACAGTATCTCCTCCTCATTTGTTGGGAACATGACATTATATTGAGGAATGGAGATGGACCTTTCATATGGTGTACAGTATCTCCTCCTCATTTGTTGGGAACATGACGTTATATTGAGGAATGGAGATGGACCTTTCATATGGTGTACAGTATCTCCTCCTCATTTGTTGGGAACATGACATTATATTGAGGAATGGAGATGGACCTTTCATATGATGTACAGTATCTCCTCCTCATTTTTTGGGAACATGACGTTATATTGAGGAATGGAGATGGACCTTTCATATGGTGTACAGTATCTCCTCCTCATTTGTTGGGAACATGACCTTATATTGAGGAATAGAGATGGACCTTTCATATGGTGTACAGTATCTCCTCCTCATTTGTTGGGAACATGACATTATATTGAGGAATGGAGATGGACCTTTCATATGGTGTACAGTATCTCCTCCTCATTTGTTGGGAACATGACATTATATTGGGGAATGGAGATGGACCTTTCATATGGTGTACAGTATCTCCTCCTCATTTGTTGGGAACATGACTTTATATTGAGGAATAGAGATGGACCTTTCATATGGTTTACAGTATCTCCTCCTCATTTGTTGGGAACATGACATTATATTGAGGAATGGAGATGGACCTTTCATATGGTGTACAGTATCTCCCCCTCATTTGTTGGGAACATGACGTTATATTGAGGAATGGAGATGGACCTTTCATATGGTGTACAGTATCTCCCCCTCATTTGTTGGGAACATGACGTTATATTGAGGAATGGAGATGGACCTTTCATATGGTGTACAGTATCTCCTCCACATTTGTTGGGAACATGACGTTATATTGAGGAATGGAGATGGACCTTTCATATGGTGTACAGTATCTCCTCCTCATTTGTTGGGAACATGACATTATATTGAGGAATGGAGATGGACCTTTCATATGGTGTACAGTATCTCCTCCACATTTGTTGGGAACATGACATTATATTGAGGAATGGAGATGGACCTTTCATATGGTGTACAGTATCTCCTCCTCATTTGTTAGGAACATGAGGGGAGAAGGTAAGACAGAGGAAGATACAGTGCTTGGTAATGTCTGGACTTTATCCCAATACACCAGGGCACAGGTCTTTTTCAGCATTATTCCTGACTAACAGGAACTTTCCGTCTCACTTTGGAAATGTGAGGTTGCTGGATACAAGAAAAGAAGGGAAAGAACCATGCCTGGAGTGGAACACTAAAGGCCCCATGTTAAAGGATTCTCATCAGCCATTGGAAAACCACCCTGTCAGAGAATGCTTATAAGATGTTTGGCTTGCAGAAATGCACATGTGCACAAAATTATTAGCAGAATAGTGTCCAGGTGCTCACACAGTGCATATTGGTGCCAGACGGGCTATTTAAAGGGGTTGTAAAGGTTCGTTTGTTATTTTCTAAATAGGTTCCTTTAAGCTAGTGCATTGTTGGTTCACTTACCTTTTCCTTTGATTTACATTCTAATTTTTTTTTTTCTTTGTCTGAATTTCTCACTTCCTGTTTCTCCTCAGTAAACTTCACACCATCATCCGAGTGGTGTGGAGTCAGCCTGAACAGCTTACTGAGGAGGAACAGGAAGTGAGAAATTCAGGCAAAGAAAACAAAGAAAAAAAATATTTAGTAGGGAAAGCAAAGGAAAAGGTAAGTGAACCAACAATGCACTAGCTTAAAGGAACCTATTTAGAAAATAAAAAACGAACCTTTACAACCCCTTTAAGAATGTTTCTGCTCATGCTTGACTGGTCGTTCAGCTGTTCCCTGGATCCTGCGTTCTTCCTGTGCATTTCCCTCATTGCTGACCTGGCTTGCCCCTGACCTGATCTTGGATCCTACTTCCGATTTGTCGCTTTATTCCTGACCCCGGCTTTGTTCCTGACTTCGGCTCTGCTTCTGATTCGGTACTCCGCTGCCCACCTATTGATGACCCTGGCTATTCCTATGACCACGCCTTCTACCTCCGATCCTGGCTGTCCTTACTACTCAAGTGCTCGCCTGGCTGTCCACTGCACCTGCTCTGCACTGCGCTGAGAGTTCTGACAAGCCATGCGCCCTGAACCTGTAGCACAATTGGAGTGCCCCTTTAGTCTCGGTTGGTTTCTTGAGCACAGCTACTGTTCCTGCCCTTATGGTCCACCTGCTTCCCAGGATCTCCTAATCCAGCTGTAAGTTCTCCTATCAACACCTGCTTGCACTCGTGTTCCTCCTGTCCCTTGGTACCCTCTGTTCCATTCTCAGTGGGACCAGGGCTGAAAATAGAAGAGGCCAACTTCATCATATCAGTCTCCTATCAGGTACGTGACACGCCCACTGGCATGCTCAATAGGGTTAAAAATGTACACATGCTACGTAACACCACCATATTGTGAGTTATGTATAAATACATATATCTCTATATTTAGGATGTATCTGGTCTATAAACCAGAGGCTCTGGATGGACAGTTGGATAAATGGTTCTATATTTAGGATGTATCTGGTCTATAAACCAGAGGCTCTGGATGGACAGTTGGATAAATGGTTCTATATTTAGGATGTATCCGGTCTATAAACCAGAGGCTCTGGATGGACAGTTGGATAAATGGCTCTATATTTAGGATGTATCTGGTCTATAAACCAGGAGGCTCTGGATGGACAGTTGGATAAATGGCTCTATAATTTAGGATGTATCTGTTCTAGAAACCAGTCTAAATATACAGTATATGCTGACTGGGGGTTACTGGGTGTAAATATAAAATAATATCTTATTACCTCCTCTGCTGCCAGTTCCAGCAATGTCTCTTCTCAATTTCATCCTGACTCACCTCTCACCCGGAACTTCCTCTGTATGCTCTTTCATCACTTCCTGTCTGTACCTGACATCACTTCCTCTCATTGCGTTCCACGGGCAATACGTGAGATCACCACTTTGTGTTGAATATAAATACGGCAGTCTACCTTACGTTCCATCATTTTGCCCTCTGCCTCGTAGTCCATTCTTCTATTAGGGTACATCGATGATTACACACACACACATACATTATACCTCACATCAAATTACAAACAATAAAAAAAAACATAAAACGAAAAACAATTTGACAAAGTTTTATTATTTAAAAAGCTGAAACGACAGAATGCAGAACCAACTGAACATTGAAATACAACATACAAGGCTCCTTTCACAAAGCTTTAACACATGTAGAAGGATCGTTATTTTAGTCACGTGACTGTAATCTTCAAATCTTACTGGACTTTGTATTTTTTTTACATTATTGATAACACAGTAATAATTAAAGACCTGACAAGTGCTTCAACCGCTTTAGGGAACAGAGCCAACCGGGCATGTCAGTACCTACACTACCCCCGACCATCTTCCTTCCTCTGCAATCCTCTACAAATACTCCCGTCATTGTGATGGAACAAAATCAAGTGACGCATGTCCGTACTTTTTTGTGCCAACTTTTCTTATTGAACTTTGCAGGTTCATTTTCTACGTATAGTACTTGAGTTTAAACCAGTTTAGAGTTACAGAGAACGTCTAGTACTAGAATTATTGCTCTCACTCTAACTACCGCGGCGATACCTCACGCGTGGTTTGAATGCAGTTTACATGAGCGGGGCGCGACTTGCGTATGCGTTCACTTCTGCGTACGAGAACGGAGGGATAGGGGCGCGTTAAATAATAAAAAAATTTACACTTTCCCTTTAAAAAACTTTTTTGGATCACTTTTTTTCCTATTCCAAGGGATGTAAACATCCCTTGGAATAGGGTATGGCAGGTCCTCTTTACGGACAGATCTGGGATCTACAAGTTCTGGAATAAGCCTAATGCTGGAAAGCCTGAGGTAAAAAAATGAATTAAAAAAATGATATATATATTTTAGCAGAGACCCTAGAGAATAAAATGGCAGTCATTGCAATTTTTTATGTCACGCGGTATTTGCGCAGCAATTTTTCAAACGCAATTTAAAAAAAAAAAAAAAACTTTATGAATAAAAAAAACAAACAAACACAAAAACCATTTACCCAAATTCTTTTTGTAGAATATAAAAGGATGATGTTAAGCCAAGTAAATAAATACCAAACATGTCACGTTTTCAAATTGCGCACACTCGTGGAGTGGCGCCAAATCGATCTTAAGCTTTCCAGCAAAAAAAAAACAAAAATGGCTGTTTGTCTCTGCCGACGCTGAAAGTGAGGTCATGACGTCGCTCCCAGCCTCTGAGGGTCATAGAGATGGCCGAGGACCATCTGGTCCATGGTCAGCTCTATGGTAAACCTGCCACCACCGTTGGATTTATTCTTCAGCTCGCTGATCGCACGGGAGAGACTGGAGAAACACCTGAGGGCGGTGGGTAAGATGGCTTTTACAATGAAGGGAATTGCCAGCTGAAAAAAAAAAAAGATATCTGGATGATGCCTGTAGCTGCTGCACCCATCATCCCGATAACTCCACTCAAAGTCCAAGACGTCATATGACGTCCACCTGGGCGAAGTGGTTAATTATATGCAACTCCACCCACCTTGTTGCTATAATCCTTAAAAACTACACCAAAAACCTCAAATGTTTTCACTTAGCCCCCAATTTATGATTGTACCGCTTAGGCCATTCTGGCTCTCCACCTCCCTTGGAAAATCTCAGGCTCAAGGGGCTTTAGTTGTTCTCTGGTAGGCCTATATTATGGCTGGTTTTGCACGCCGGCGTAGCCGATTACGAGGACCTACCACTGTGTTTTTATTTTATAGTATGCGAAATGAAAAAAAAAAAAAAGAAAGAAGAATGGAGATACCACACCGTTGGGGGAAGGGGACTACCACCATTTGGAGTCTCCAAGAAACAGAAGAAGCCTACAGAAGACTCAGCCTAATAAGCTCCACCTATAAAAACAGCATGAGTTTTCGCCAAGATGCACCCAAGTATAAACTCAACAGAAGACTATAGGAGGGACATCCCACCATTTGGAGTCTCCAAGAAACAGAAGAAGCCAACAGAAGACTATAGGAGGGACATCCCACCATTTGGAGTCTCCAAGAAACAGAAGAAGCCAACAGAAGACTCAGTCTGATAAGCTCCACCTCTAAATGAAACATGACTATTGCCAGGATGTCCCCCATTATATAGGTAATCATTTTTTATCCTCCAGGTGTTCTATGAACTAAAGTTCCACCCGATAAAAGCCATCGTCCATTTGACGAAACGCGTCAATGACGTCTTCTCTCCGATTAGTCTTATGTGATCTGTACAATATTTACCACAGTCTGCAAGTTACTCGGATTCTCCGAGCTGTGTTTTGCCATGTGTGCAAGCAGTAAGTGTTTCTGAGTGAAGCATTTCCCACACTCCGTACATAAATAAGGGCGCTCGCTTGAGTGACGTCTCTGGTGGTTAACAAGGTTTTTTTTCGTGGTGAAACATTTCCCGCACTCCGAACATGAATGGGGACGCTCACCCGAGTGAGTTTCCTGGTGCAAAGCAAGGGTTTCTCTGGTAGTCAAACGTTTCCCGCACTCTGAACACGAATAGAGACGCTCACCCGAGTGAATTCTCTGGTGCCTAACGAGGTGTTCCTTCCGAGTGAATGATTTCCCGCACTCGGAACACGAATGAGGACGCTCGCCTGAGTGAATTCTCCGGTGGTTAACAAGGTTCTCCTTCGTAGTCAAACATTTCCCGCATTCCGAACACGAATAAGGACGCTCGCCTGAGTGAACTCTCTGGTGCTTAATAAGATTTTCTTTCGTGGCCAAATGTTTTCCGCACTCTGAACAAGTAAAAGGATAAACCCCGGAGTGACTTCTCTGGTGTAGATGAAGCTGTTTCTTCTGGAAAAAGCTTTTCCCGCACTCCGCACATGAAAAGGGGCGTTCACCAGTGTGCTTTCTTTGGTGTTTATGAAGGTTACCCTGCTCAGAAAAGCATTTTCCGCACTCCAAACAGCAAAAGGGACGCTCGCCAGAATGAATTCTCTGGTGCTTACGAAGGTTTCCTTGGTCGGTAAAACATTTCCCACACTCCAAACAGGAGAAGGGGCGCTCGCCCGTGTGACTTCTCTGGTGTGTAAAAAGAGATACTTTCTTTGAAAAACTTTTCCCGCAATCCGGACACGAATAGGGACGCTCACCAGTGTGACTTCTTTGGTGTTTACGAAGGCACCCTTGTTGAGAAAAACACTTTCCGCACTCCGAACAGGAAAAGGGACGCTCGCCAGTGTGAATTCTCTGGTGTATAAGAAGCGTTTCTTTCTTGGAAAAACACTTCCCGCACTCCGAACAGGAAAAGGGACGCTCCCCCGTGTGAATTCTCTGGTGTATAACAAGGTTCCTTCTGTCAGAATAACTTTTTCCGCACTCCGAACATGAATAAGGACGTTCACCCTTGTGAATTTTCTGGTGTTTAAAAAGTGCTTTTTTCTTAGTGAATGATTTCCCGCACACTTCACACGATAATGAGCTCCCTCCTGTGTGAGCTCCCTCATGGCGTGAAGAGGATTTATGGGGATCGGATGGATCTGTTGATTGGTCAGCACTGTGAGAACTTAGATGGACATGTGATGTCATAGTATGGGATTTATGAGAAGGTTCCTCAGGATTAGAAGGATCCATTGATCTTAGATGGACATCTGAAGTCATAGTATGGGATGGATGGACATGTGATGTCATAGTATGGGATTTATCAGAAGGTTCCTCAGGATTAGAAGGATCCATTGATCTTAGATGGACATGTGATGTCATAGTATGGGATTTATCAGAAGGTTCCTCAGGATTAGAAGGATCCATTGATCTTAGATGGACATGTGATGTCATAGTATGGGATTTATCAGAAGGTTCCTCAGGATTAGAAGGATCCATTGATCTTAGATGGACATGTGATGTCATAGTATGGGATTTATCAGAAGATTCCTCAGGATTAGAAGGATCCATTGATCTTAGATGGACATCTGAAGTCATAGTATGGGATGGATGGACATGTGATGTCATAGTGTGGGATTTATCAGAAGATTCCTCAGAATTAGAAGGATCTATTGATCTTAGATGGACATGTGATGTCATAGTATGGGATTTAGAAGAAGATTCCTCAGGATTAGAAGGATCCATTGATCTTAGATGGACATCTGAAGTCATAGTATGGGATGGATGGACATGTGATGTCATAGTGTGGGATTTATCAGAAGATTCCTCAGAATTAGAAGGATCTATTGATCTTAGATGGACATGTGATGTCATAGTATGGGATTTAGAAGAAGATTCTTCGGGATTAGAAGGATCTATTGATCTTAGATGGACATGTGATGTCATAGTGTGGGATTTATCAGAAGATTCCTCAGAATTAGAAGGATCTATTGATCTTAGATGGACATGTGATGTCATAGTATGGGATTTAGAAGAAGATTCTTCGGGATTAGAAGGATCCATTGATCTTAGATGGACATGTGATGTTATAGTGTGGGATTTAAAAGAAGGTTCCTCAGGATTAGAAGGATCTATTGATCTTAGATGGACACCTGAGGTCATAGTATGGGATTTAGAAGAAGATTCTTCGGGATTAGAAGGATCCGTTGATCTTGGATGGACATGTGATGTCATAGTATGGGATTTATAAGAAGATTTTTCGGGATTAGAAGGATCTGTTGATGTTGCCAACCAGCCAAATTTTACTTTAGAGGAATATTGACCAACGTCAGTATCTTCTGCTGCAGTGCAACCTGGAGATGTCCGAAAGTACTGTCCATCTGCCGAAAAAACAATTTTGAAATATATGTTATGTTTTTTTTTTTTTTTTACACCTTGTATACAGAAGTCATGTCCATCATTCAACACTTTCCCGGAGCTCTGCCAGTGAATTGGGAACAATCATAACAGCAAACAAGGAATATAAACCAGATCAGATGATACCCCCAAACCATACTAGGTGACAGTGAGGACCTTGTTATAACGAAGAATCGTGTTGGACCTTCCTTCACCCTCTAATTATTTCTACCTCTGTAGAGTTAGGCTTATGCCGTGTACACACGATCGGAAATTCCGACAACAAAACCGTGGATTTTTTTTTCCCCAACGAATTTTGGCTCAAACTTGTCTTGCGCATACACACGGTCACACAAATGTTGTCGGAAATTCCTAACGCTAAGAACGCGGAGACATACAAGACATACGACGGCACTATAAAAAGGGAAGTTCAATACCAGTCGTGTTAGTAGAAGTTTGGTGAGAGAAGATTTGCGCTTTTCAGCCTTGTGCTTTTCAGTCCATTACAGCGTGACGAATGTGTCATCTCCATTACGAACGCTAGTTTTACCAGACCGAGCGCTTCCGTCTCGTACTTGATTCAGAGCATGCGTGGAATTTTGTGCGTCGGAATTGTCATCACACATGATCGGAGTTTCCGAGAACGTATTTTCTTGTCGGAAAATTTGGGAACCAGCTCTCAAATTTTTGTTGTCGGAAATTCCGACAGCAAATGTCCGATGGGGCCTACAGGCGGTCGGAATTTCCGACGAAAAGCTCCCATCGAACATTTGTTGTTGGAAATTTCCGACAGTGTGTACGCGGCATTAGAACGTCATTGTCTTTACACTTGGAAAGGCCAAGAAAACATCCCTTGTATTGTGCCAGACTATAATATTATACTGCAGTGATGGCGAACCTTGGCACCCAAGATGTTTTGGAACTACATTTCCCATGATGCTCAACTACACTGCATGAGAATCATGGGAAATGTAGTTCCAAAACATCTGGGGTGCCAAGGTTCGCCATCACTGTTATACTGGGATTTGATTCTGATGCCTCGTACACATGGCTGGTTTTCCCGTCGGAAAAACTGCGATGAGAACTTTTGGCCGAGAATCCCGACCGTGTGCATGCTCCATCTGAGTTTTTCCAACGGGAAAACTGACAAAAACGGCTGGCAAAAAAAAGAGAACTGGATCTCTTTTTTCCCCATCGGGATTCCCGACTGACTTTTTCTCGTCCGTGTGTACGAGGCATGAGACACTTTTCGAGAGTTAAGCTGCCTGTTGATCTTGCTATATGAACACTTGGGTGCTAACTGGTTCTCATGAACCATAGTTTTGCAACATAGCAACATTTGTGGCATAACAATGCTTGAATTAATGAAGACCACTTACGCCGGGTACATATGGTCGGAATTTTTGTCAACAAATGTTCGATGTGAGCTTTTGGTCAGAAATTTCCGACCGTGTGTAGGCTCCATCAAAATTTTTGACAACAAATGTTGGAGAGCTGGTTCTCAATTTTTCCGACAGCAAAACTTGTTTCCGGAAATTCCGACGGCGCGTAGCCATTTCCGACGCACAAAAGTGCTGGGCATACTCGGAATCAATTCGACGCATGCTCAGAATCATTGTACTTCATTTTTCCCGACTCATCGTAGTGTTGTACGTCTCCCACGTTCTTGACGATCGGAAACATTTGTGCGACCGTGTGTATGCAACACAAGTTTGAGCCACCATCCGTCGGAAAAACAAAACAAAATGGTTTGGTTGTCGGAAATTCCGATAGTGTGTACGCAGCATTAGGCTTAGAATGTCATTGTCTTTACATGTGGAAAAGCCAAGAAAACATCCCTTGTATTGTGCCAGACTATAATAAACTATACTGGGATTTGATTCTCATGCGGCGTACACACGACCGTTTTTAATGTCATTGAAAAAAACGGCATTTTTCTCGACGTGATTCTTCTCAAGCCTGCCTTGCCTACACACTATCGTGGAAAAAAATGCTTGAGTAAAGCGCGGTGACGTACAACACGTACGACGGCACTATATAGGGGAAGTTCCATTCGGATGGCGCCACCCTTCATGTTAGTAAAGTTTGGTGAGAGACGATTCGCGCTTTTCAGCCTCGTGCTTTTCAGTCCGTTACAGCGTGACGAATGTGCTATCTCCATTACGAACGCTAGTTTTACCAGAACGAGCGCTCCCGTCTCATACTTGATTCTGAGCATGCGCATTTTTTTTCACGTCATTAAAGCCTACACACGGCCGTTTTTCATGACGAGAAAAATGACGAGGTGAAAAACGACGAGAAAAATTAGAGCAGGTTCCAATTTTTTCATGGCCATTTTTCACGTCGTGAAAAATGCTCTGTAGCCCACACACGATCATTTTTAATGACCATTTAAAAAAATTGCATTTTTCTCGTCATTAAAAACGGTCGTGTGTACGCGGCATAATGCCTTGTACACACGACCATTTTTCCCGGCAGGAAAAAACAATGTTTTTCCTGACGGGATTCCTGTCAAGCCTGCCTTGCATACACACAGTCACACAAAATAACTTTTGAATGTCAAGAACGCGGTGACTTCAAAGACTACGACGAGCCGACAAAATGACGTTCTATGCTTCCGCGCATGCGTTGAATTGTTTTACGAGAAAGCACTTTTTTTTCCCCTCGGAAAAGCATACAGACGACCGGTTTTCTCAGCAGGATTTTTTCTCTTTTTTTTCCCTGCAGTCTTCTTGCCGGGAAAACTGCGATTGAGCATACACACGGCCGTTTTTCCTGGCGAAAAACGGTCATGTGGAGGAGGCATGAGACTTTTTTCGAGAGTTAAGCTACCTGTTGATCTCGCTATATGAACACTAAGGATGAGTTCTGGCGTGTTCGCATAGTACACGTGCAGAGCCCGCCAGGAAGTCGGCACCGCGCTGCGCTAATCACAGCCAGGGAGACATTGTCCCGATGCTCAGCTGCAGAGATGGGGAAATGACTCCCTGGCTGTGATTAGCGCAGGGCGGTACCGACATCCTGGCGGGCTCTGCACGTTTACTATGCGAACACGCCAGAGCTCATCCTTAGTGAACACTTTTGTGCTAACTGGTTCTCAAGAACCATCGTTTTGAAATATAGCAACATTTGTGGCAGAACATTGCTTGAATTAATGAAGACCACTTTTGCCGCGTACACACGATCGGAAATTCCGACAAGAAAACCGTGGATTTTTTCTGACGGAATGTTGGCGGCTCAAACTCGTGTTGCATACACACGGTCACACAAAATCTTGTCGGAAATTCCGAACATCAAGAACGCGGTGACGTACAAGACGTACGACGAGCCGAGATCAATGAAGTTCAATAGGCAGTTCGGCTCTTCTGCTTGATTCTGAGCATGCGTGTTTTTTTTTTAAGCGCGTCGGAATTGCAAACAGACGATCGGAATTTCCGATAGGAACTTTTTCCGTCGGAAAAATAGAGAACCTGCTCTCAATCTTTTGTTGGCGGAAATTCCGACAGAAAAAGTCCAATGGAGCCTACACACGGTCGGAATTTTCGACCAAAAGCTCACATCAAACTTTTGTTGTCGAAATTTCCGATCGTGTGTACGCGGCATTAGGCTTAATATAGATGATGTTTCCAGGAGAAACGGGAATTGCATTACTTTGCGTTACTTTGCTGGTCTACCATTTATAACCTAGTCTCCTTTTATCTGAGGCCGTGAAGGTCTCCTCATTCTCTATTGTTTTTAAAATATCTGAAAGCCTTAAAAATGTGAACAGTTTCTGCTCATTACTCACCTGAGCTGATATACAGAGAAGAGTCCTCCTCTTTGATTGTGACCATAACCACATCCTCCTCCGTACATTGCTGATCCCCCATCACATACGTCTCTTCTTCTTCCTTCTTCACCTTGACTTTTATATCAATCAGTTCTTCACCCTAAAACCACAAAATGAGAACAAGGATCATCCTCAAAACATGAGCACTAATCCCCGGAGACCTCAGAGATGATTATCTCATACAGTCTGGACTCATTATTAACCAGTAGATACTCCAACTCCACCTACCTGATGATGGTGAGGGACGGTGTGACCTTCCTGTGTGGAATCCCGGGAATACAGAGGACGGGGACATCTCTCTGGTGGGTTTCTGTAGCTGGATGACTCCACCATGGTGTCCTGGTACAGATCTTTGTGTTCCTTTGGAAACTCCTCCATCACCCCATCCTCATCATCCTCCTCTTTAACCTCAACTTTAGAATCTCTCAGGTTTCCACTCTGAATATATAATAAAAATGACATCAATTGTAAAATTTATTTATAGTTTCAGTATCGACTTAACGAAAAAACAAATACAAATTTATTTTAAAAATTCTATTAGAATATATACAGTGGAACCTCGGATTACGAGCATAATCTGTTCCAGGAGAATGCTCGTAATCCAAAGCACTCGCATATCAAAGCGAGTTTCCCCACTGAAGTCAATAGAAACGAAAATAATTTGTTCCGCATTGACAAAACGCCGTGACGTACGACGGCACTATAAATGGGAAGTTCAAATCCAATGGCGCCACCCTTTGGGCTGCTTTTGCTGATTTCGTGTTACCGCGTGTTAGTAAAAGTTTGGTGAGAGACGATTCGCGCTTTTCAGTCTCCGTGCTTTTCAGTCCGTTACAGCATGACGAATGTGCTATCTCGATTACGAGCGCTCCCGTCTCCTAATTCAGTCTGAGCATGCGTGGGTTTTTTTTCCTGATGGAGTTCCACACAGACGATCAGAATTTCCTATCGTTTTTTTTTCCATCTGAAAAATTTTAAACATGTTCTATTTTTTTTCACCAATGGAAATAAGTCCGATGGGGCCACACACGATCGGCTTGTCCGATCAGACAAACTGATCGTGTGTACAGGGCTTTAGGCATCCAAAATCAGAGGATCTATTTTTCATCCTTTGGGTATAATCATCACCATCTCGGAATGTAAGTAATTATGACTATAATGGTAGACAATAAGGTCCGCCCCAATCAGACCTTCCCCTCGGATTCTTCTGCAGCAGAATGCGAGGATCGAGTCTTTTCTACTGGCCCTGTTGATGCAGCCGAACCAAATTACGTGATTGGGTCACACTTGCGACCCAGCCCCATGCTCTTCCTCCCCCCGTAGACATTCAGTGGCTGCACAAGGAAAATAGAGGGGATTGGTTCATCAATATCCCCCAACGGCCCCTCCTATCCAGGTGTACAGGGGGGGCCACATGCCCCCCCCCCCCGGCGCATGGGGCCGGGTCCCAATTGCGACCCCTCATAGTTACGCCCCTGATGAGAACAGTTGAACGTGCAAAGAGTGTTGCTTTATTGCTGTGCAAGATGAAAAGAATTTGTCTTTATAAAACTGCTTGGTGTTAATGTCTGCTAATGCCTTGCAAACAGAGGAAGATGTGTGATTGTCTTTCCCATCAACGATGTTCCTACGTCTGAATTACTTCCAGTTTAGAGAGGATTTCTCTTTATTCGGATGTTGTTTGAGTACTAATCCAACATTGTCCACTTGGATAGAAAATGTTCTTGATTGCAATTGAGCCTTTCTATAGTTCTTTGGAAATCAACCCTTCAAGGACCTTTAACTACTTGAGGCCCGCACTATAGCCAAATGACGGCTTCAGCGCGGACCTGAAAATCCGGGAGGCCGTCAATAGACGGCCTCCCCTTTGCACGCTCCCCTGCAGGGCGTGCGTGGCGCGCGCTGTGATCACTGAGTCACTGAGACTCGGGTGATCACGGATCCGAGTAAGGGGCCGATTCCGGCCCCTTACCACGTGATCAGCTGTCAGCCAATGACAGCTGATCACGTGATCAAAACAAAGCTCGGTAATCGTTTTTTTTTTCTCCTCGTGCTGACAGCATGAGGAGAAAAAAAACCTGATCACCGGCTGCTGAGTGAGGGACATCGGTCCCCAGTGGAAGAGGCAATTCTGCCTCATTAGTGGAATCAAGTACCCCCTGCCAGTGCCCCCTGCCAGTGCCCACAGTGACCACCAGTGCCACCTGTCAGTGCCAATCAGTACCACCTATCAATGCCCATCATTGCCACCTAGCAATGCCCACCAGGGGTGTCAATCAGTGCCTCATCAGTGCCACCTAGCAGTGCTGCCCATCAATGTCACCTACCAGTGCTGATCAGTGCCCATTGCCACCCATCAGTGACCATCACTGCCACCTATCAGTGACCATCACTGCCAATTATCATTGCAAACCAGTGCCACCTATCAATGCCCTTCAGTGCCACCCATCAGTGCCACCTCTCAGTGTCACCTCTCAGTGCCCACCAATGCCACTTCTCAGTGCCCACCAAAGATGCCTATCAGTGCCCATCAGTGCTGCCTATCCGTGCCCACCAGTGCCCACCAGTGCTGCCTATCCATGCCCACCAGTGCCGCCTATCCGTACCCACATCAGCGTACATCAATGAAGGAGGAAAATTACCCGTTTGCAAAATTTTATAACAAAATATAAAACGGTTTTGTATTATTTATTTTTTTTTATTCGGTCTTTTTTATTTTTTTTACCAAAAAATAAAAACCGCAGAGGTGATCAAATACCACCAAAAGAAAGCTCTATTTGTGTGAAAAAAAATTACAAAAATTTCATTTGGGTACAGCGTAGTATGACAGCGCAATTGTCTTTCAAAGAGTGACAGTGCTGAAAGCTGAAAATTGGTCTGGGCAGGAGGGGGGTTTAAGTGCCCAGTAAGCAAGTGGTTAATTTCGAGAGTCGTGAACACCCGGGATTTTCGAGTGTATGTGAGGATAAGCTGTGTATTTCCATGATATTCATCTCGTCTACAATTTCATCTCAGAAAACCTTAACCTACCTGATGATGGTGAGGGATGGTGTGATCTTCCTGTGTGGAATCCCGGGAATACAGAGGACGGGGACATCTCTCTGGTGGGTTCCCATTACTGGATCCATCTGTAGGAAACATGACTATGGTAAGACAGATGTAAACTGCCAATTGCTTATAATACCATACACTTTGCATCCCATGATAAAAAAAACAGACGACACCCATTTTGGGGTAAATTGGCAGCACCGGCCATTTTATTAACATTTAACCATAACATTTATTTACAAACAATACTCTTCCAGATACATCGTAGCCATGTTGTGGATCATTGAAGGCACTGCCCAAATTTTCCTCATATCAGCGTGGCCACACAAGGTCCCCAGTCGCAGCACGCCGACTCAAGGACAATACCACTCAGCACCTTCCAACGTTGATACCCATCTCCAAATGCCAGTTAAACCTCGGTTAACTGGCATCTAACCGAGGATCCCATACCATGATGGTTCCCCACTTATGCCATATTGTTCTGATTTCGAGTGCCTCCAAAGATCCCCAACAGCTACACCCTTTCCCCAAGAACCGACATAAATACATTCCGAACAAAATTAGGGCGGGAGGGTAGGGTGGGAGCTCCTTCTTCGTCCGGTGACCTGAGATTGACCACCGGACACTGACCCCTCCTATCCCAAGAAAAACTAACTTAGGCCACCCCCCACTCCCTTGACCAGCTACACTTCCCACAATTAACCCCTATAACTGCTGCTTGCCCTCCCTGCTACCCTGTCATGCCCGCCCTGTGCCTAAGCCTGTGTCTTGCTATGGGCTTCTCTCACACACTGACTGAATACATTGTTTCTATGTGTTTATCAGATGATGGGGGATCTAGGTTGAGCCTCTGTACTGCACTCTCCTTTACAATAAAGTCTCCTCTTACCCGGTGATGTGAGGGGCGGCTGATCCTCCATCATGACCTCCTTGTAGAGATCCTTGTGTCCTTCTAAAGATGGATCATTGGATTGGCAGCCGTTTTTCAACTGCCAAGATTTCCTCTTCACATTTATCCTGTGCAAAATGAAATCATCATTACATACATCCAGAATCCTTGTCACATCCACAGACAGGCTGGTCTTTTATGAACAGAGATATTTTATTTTTGATTAATGATATCATGTGACCTCCCAGAATCCTCCTCACCTCCCAGGTCAGGTCTGTGTTTTATTAATAGAGATAAGAGTGATGTCATGTGACCTCCCAGAATCCTCCTCACCTCTCCGGTCAGGTCTGTGTTTTATTAATAGAGATAAGAGTGATGTCATGTGACCTCCCAGAATCCTCCTCACCTCTCCGGTCAGGTCTGTGTTTTATTAATAGAGATAAGAGTGATGTCATGTGACCTCCCAGAATCCTCCTCACCTCTCCGGTCAGGTCTGTGTTTTATTAATAGAGATAAGTGTGATGTCATGTGACCTCCCAGAATCCTCTTCACCTCTCCGGTCAGGTCTGTGTTTTATTAATAGAGATAAGATTGATGTCATGTGACCTCCCAGAATCCTCCTCACCTCTCCGGTCAGGTCTGTGTTTTATTAATAGAGATAAGAGTGATGTCATGTGACCTCCCAGAATCCTCCTCACCTCTCCGGTCAGGTCTGTGTTTTATTAATAGAGATAAGATTGATGTCATGTGACCTCCCAGAATCCTCCTCACCTCTCCGGTCAGGTCTGTGTTTTATTAATAGAGATAAGAGTGATGTCATGTGACCTCCCAGAATCCTCCTCACCTCTCCGGTCAGGTCTGTGTTTTATTAATAGAGATAAGATTGATGTCATGTGACCTCCCAGAATCCTCCTCACCTCTCCGGTCAGGTCTGTGTTTTATTAATAGAGATAAGATTGATGTCATGTGACCTCCCAGAATCCTCCTCACCTCTCCGGTCAGGTCTGTGTTTTATTAATAGAGATAAGAGTGATGTCATGTGACCCTTCCTAAATTCTCCTCACCTACCTGGTAAGGTTTAATACCCTTCGACTGTGTCCATCTGCCCCATACGGACACGATAGTAAAGTATGCTGTAAGCAAATGTGTATTTGCATTTTGAGTAGAGTCGGGACTGGCCAGAGAGGGATTATGCTGATGCAGTTGGTCAGCTTAAAAACGTATTGCAAGAATTCCAAAACTCCCAAAAAATTGTAATATGTAAGTAAGAGTGTATAACAGTGTGCAGAGCATTCATTTACTTGACAGCGGTCCTTATCTAGAAGGTCATGTGATTTGGGTAAATGGTTCTATATTTAGGATGTATCCGGTCTTTAAACCAGAGGCTCTGGATGGACAGTTGGATAAATGGCTCTATATGTAGGATGTATCCGGTCTATAAACCAGAGGCTCTGGATGGACAGTTGGATAAATGGCTCTATATGTAGGATGTATCCGGTCTATAAACCAGAGGCTCTGGATGGACAGTTGGATAAATGGTTCTATATTTAGGATGTATCCGGTCTTTAAACCAGGGGCTCTGGATGGACAGTTGGATAAATGGCTCTATATTTAGGATGTATCCGGTCTTTAAACCAGAGGCTCTGGATGGACAGTTGGATAAATGGTTCTATATTTAGGATGTATCCATTCTATAAACCAGAGGCTCTGGATGGACAGTTGGATAAATGGTTCTATATTTAGGATGTATCTGGACACATATTATAATATATCTCCAATATACAGGATGTGATATGTCTGTTGGGGATAAAAGATGTCACAGTGACTATGGAGGAAGAGGACGGACATGACGGGGGGGGTTACTGGGTGTAAATATAAAATAACATCGTATTACCTCTTCTGTGTAATCCAGTGATGTACTATTTACCTCGGTCTTCTCTCTTCCAGATCTTCCTATCTTTACCTTATAGAACGCCTACTTTTTTGTCACTTCCTGTTCCTACTTTGTATCACTTCCTGTTCTTTTTTTTACATCCCTTCCTGTCTGTGCGTTCCACGTGCAATCAGTGATATCACCATCTTGTGGTCACTTTAATAACTGCATCCAACGTTACATTTTAATATTTTTGTTTATATTTCATACATTATGACACACACATTATACTTCACATAAAACTGAATCAATAAAAGAATATGTTATCTCTATTTTATGCCCTGATGTTTTTTTTTGCTCTACAGCTATTTTTTTTTTTTGCATAATTTTTAAAATCTGCAGTTTGGGCTGGAAATATATTTAATTACCCAAGATTATTACAGTATATGTTTTCTGTAAGCAGTGGCCCTCTAGAAAACCATAGTGGTACTTGCAATTTTATATGGTGGCCCCATGGACCTTTCATATGGTGTACAGTATCTCCTCCTTATTTGTTGGGAACATGACGTTATATTGAGGAATGAAGATGGACCTTTCATATGATGTACAGTATCTCCTCCTCATTTGTTGGGAACATGACATTATATTGAGGAATGGAGATGGACCTTTCATATGGTGTACAGTATCTCCTCCTCATTTGTTGGGAACATGACATTATATTGAGGAATGGAGATGGACCTTTCATATGGTGTACAGTATCTCCTCCTCATTTGTTGGGAACATGACGTTATATTGAGGAATGGAGATGGACCTTTCATATGGTGTACAGTATCTCCTCCTCATTTGTTGGGAACATGACGTTATATTGAGGAATGAAGATGGACCTTTCATATGATGTACAGTATCTCCCTCTCATTTGTTGGGAACATGACGTTATATTGAAGAATGGAGATTGACTTTTCATATGGTGTACAGTATCCCCCCCTCATTTGTTGGAAACATGACGTTATATTGAGGAATGGAGATGGACCTTTCATATGATGTACAGTATCTCCTCCTCATTTGTTGGGAACATGACATTATATTGAGGAATGGAGATGGACCTTTCATATGGTGTACAGTATCTCCTCCTCATTTGTTGGGAACATGACATTATATTGAGGAATGGAGATGGACCTTTCATATGGTGTACAGTATCTCTTCCTCATTTGTTGGGAACATGACATTATATTGAGGAATGGAGATGGGCCTTTCATATGGTGTACAGTATCTCCTCCTCATTTGTTGGGAACATGACATTATATTGAGGAATGGAGATGGACCTTTCATATGGTGTACAGTATCTCCTCCTCATTTGTTGGGAACATGATATTATATTGAGGAATGGAGATGGACCTTTCATATGGTGTACAGTATCTCCCCCTCATTTGTTGGGAACATGACATTATATTGAGGAATGGAGATGGACCTTTCATATGGTGTACAGTATCTCCTCCTCATTTGTTGGGAACATGACATTATATTGAGGAATGGAGATGGGCCTTTCATATGGTGTACAGTATCTCCTCCTCATTTGTTGGAAACATGACGTTATATTGAGGAATGGAGATGGACCTTTCATATGGTGTACAGTATCTCCTCCTCATTTGTTGGGAACATGACATTATATTGAGGAATGGAGATGGACCTTTCATATGGTGTACAGTATCTCCTCCTCATTTGTTGGGAACATGACATTATATTGAGGAATGGAGATGGACCTTTCATATGATGTACAGTATCTCCTCCTCATTTGTTGGGAACATGACATTATATTGAGGAATGGAGATGGACCTTTCATATGGTGTACAGTATCTCCTCCTCATTTGTTGGGAACATGACGGTATATTGAGAAATGGAGATGGACCTTTCATATGGTGTACAGTATCTCCTCCCCATTTGTTGGGAACATGACGTTATATTGAGGAATGGAGATGGACCTTTCATATGGTGTACAGTATCTCCCCCCCATTTGGTCGGAACATGACGTTATATTGACGTAGCAGAGTCCTGGGTCTCCAGAGGCCTAATGGTGACCTCAAGAGTTAGGGAGAGCTGACATCCTTCCTTGTAAAGTGGGTTACCAGGCATGGTGGGTGTAATGCAAGATGAAAAGATGGGCGCCAGTCCCTTTTTGAATGCAAACACGAGATTTATTGTCTCTTAACAAGAACTATGGGAGAGCAGGTTAGGGCCAGGACACCCTTAGGTAGATGCAATGGTAATTGGTAGACTCTGAAACACTATAGGAAGACAGCAAAAGAGGGAAAGGTCTCCATCCGGATGCCACATCTGTATAGGTAGGTCCGCTGTCTCCTATGGTACTGAACTTGTAACAGTCACTAAAGGTAGTAGTACATAACACAGAACAGTCCGTTTCTTATCTCACAGTATCCCACTGTAGGTCTTCAATCACTGAGCTCCTAGACTCTCACTAGACTTCCAGATCCCAATCATCGACCAGATCTCCTGAGCTCTTCCACAGCTATCCCGCTGTATAATCCTCAAGCGTCACCCCCGCTAACCTGCCGGGTCCCTGGCTTGGCACTCGCTGAAGCTTTCTCACTTCTTCACCGTCCTCGGCTGGTGAGAAGACTGCTCTGGTACTTTCTCAAGCTTACTCACTGTAATCTCCAGTAATAAGGTGTATGGTCCCTTAGTGGCGACTGCTCCCCCTTTATCTCTGACCACAACTGGTTCCCTTCACAACTCGGTTGAACTCCAATCCTGCAGTCCCAACCCTACGCTGCTTCTCCTGCTCCTGGTTAGGCCTCAGACAGCCTAGCAGCCAGGTGTCCTCGGGATAGGCCTCAGGCTTCCGGCCTATCAGCCCGGGGCGACATAACACAAGTCCACCCAGACAGCCATCCAGGTGGCACAGAACCCCGATCACCTGACTCCATGCAAATAAATAGGCTCTCCCAGCAGGCCAAGGGACTAAAGAAACCCCTGTCTATTGGCTGAGACACCCTATCCATTCATGATCTGTCCTTGCTATGCCCTTGTCTATCTAATGTCACCAGCCCCAATGCCACCTAGGGACAGAAGAGAAAAGTGCAACAATTCCAGAATTAGGGGGAAATCAGTGGATCTCCTAACAATTAACCAGGACAATTACTACCTGGCAAACTAATTTTGTTAACAACCCTGCCTAAACACCAGGGTGCTACATTGAAGAATGGAGATGGACCTTTCATATGGTGTACAGTATCTCCTCCTCATTTGTTGGGAACATGACGTTATATTGAGGAATGGAGATGGACCTTTCATATGGTGTACAGTATCTCCTCCTCATTTGTTGGGAACATGACCTTATATTGAGGAATGGAGATGGACCTTTCATATGGTGTACAGTATCTCCTCCTCATTTGTTGGGAACATGACGTTATATTGAGGAATGGAGATGGACCTTTCATATGGTGTACAGTATCGCCTCCTCATTTGTTGGGAACATGACGTTATATTGAGGAATGGAGATGGACCTTTTATATGGTGTACAGTATCTCCTCCTCATTTGTTGGGAACATGACATTATATTGAGGAATGGAGATGGACCTCTCATATGGTGTACAGCATCTCTTCCTCATTTGTTGGGAACATGACGTTATATTGAGGAATGGAGATGGACCTTTTATATGGTGTACAGTATCTCCTCCTAATTTGTTGGGAACAGACAGGGCATGAAACATTATTGCAGATTCATGACATTATATTGAGGAATGGAGAAGGACCTTTCATATGGTGTACAATATGCAGTATACCCACCTCGTTTTTTGGAAACATGACGTTATATTGAGGAATGGAGATGGACCTTTTATATGGTGTACAGTATCTCCCCCTCATTTGTTAGGAACATGATGTTATATTGAGGAATGGAGATGGACCTTTCATATGGTGTACAGTATCTCCTCCTCATTTGTTGGGAACATGACGTTATATTGAGGAATGGAGATGGACCTTTTATATGGTGTACAGTATCTCCCCCTCATTTGTTGGGAACATGACGTTATATTGAGGAATGGAGATGGACCTTTCATATGGTGTACAGTATCTCCTCCTCATTTGTTGGGAACATGACATTATATTGAGGAATGGAGATGGACCTTTCATATGGTACAGTATCTCCTCCTCCTTTGTTAGGAACATGACATTATATTGAGGAATGGAGATGGACCTTTCATATGGTGTACAGTATCTCCCCCTCATTTGTTGGGAACATGACGTTATATTGAGGAATGTAGATGGACCTTTCATATGGTGTACAGTATCTCCTCCTCATTTGTTGGGAACATGACGTTATATTGAGAAATGGAGATGGACCTTTCATATGGTGTACAGTATCTCCACCTCATTTGTTGGGAACATGATGGTAACCTTTCCAGTCAGAAGCTGAATAAGACAGAGGGGTGAGGGTACCGGCCATACACAGAGCAAATTTCTTTCTTGTTACCATAGGTTGCAGAAAAATATTTTCTTGATTCCTCCATCAACACAGACAGTGTTGATGCGGGAATCCCTTCTGCTGAGCCATGGTCTTCTGCCGGTGGGGGAAGCCGTCCCCTCTGGGAGAAGACAGTGATTATTGCTAGCGGCCTTAAAGGAGCACTAAAGCTTCCCTTTTTTTTGCTTAAAAATAACAAACATGTTATACTTACCTCCACTGTGCAGCTCGTTTTGCACACAGTGGCCCTGATCCTGGTCTTCTGGGGTCCCTCGGCGGCTGTCTTGGCTCCTCCCCGCAAGGACTCCACACCTTAATGCGAGTGAGCTCGCATGGTGTGGAGTGATTGTGGGCGTGCTCCCGTGATACAGCGGCGGCCATAGCCGCCGACTGTATCACTCGGCCCCGCCCCCCGCGTCATTGGATGTGATTGACAGCAGCGCCAGCCAATGGCTGCGCTGCTTTCAATCCATCCAGTGTAGCCAATCGGCGGCCAGGCTGAAAAACGAAGAGGATGACGGGGACGAGCATGGGACTTTCGAGGGGCCAGGTAAGAAAAACGGGGGCTCGGGGGGGGCGGTATTGTCAAATGTTTTTTCACCTTAATGCATAGGATGCATTAAGGTGAAAAAACATGTAACTTTACTACTCCTTTAACATCCTCTAGCAATAACTGCGGGTAAAACCTGGCATACTGGTTGTACCCAAGTTGATTGATCGATCAACTTGGTACATTAAGCATGCCCATACACAGTACTGCCCATACACAGTTCAAATCTCGGCTAGTACCAGCTGAACCAGCCAAGATTCAAACCGTGTATGGCCTGCATAAGACAGGGGAAGATATAGGACATGCCTCATTCTTGGGGATGCCTAAACTTTATCCAAGTACACCAGGGCCCAGGTCTTTCTCAGCATTATTACTGACTTACAGGAACTTTCCTGTTCACTTTGGAAATGTGGGGTCCTTATCAGTGGTTAATGGATACACTACGGGATACTGACTAATACAATCTGTGTTGGTTTTAGTGACTTCTAGAGGGGAAAAAGCCCTGACTGGAGGGGAACCCTAAAGGCCCCATGTAAAAGAATTCCCGTGGGCCATTGGAAACCACCCACTGTCATGCTCCAGGGGGTTAAAAATGTATATGTGCTGCCCTGCAATGTAACATCACCGTATTGTGATATATAATACTGCAGTCTACGTCGTGTTTCATTATTTTATGAGCTGCCTCGTGGTCTATTCTTCTATTAGGATACATCGATGATTACACACGTCACGTCAAATCCAGACAATAAGAAAAATGAAAAACAACAATTTGATAGAATTTTTTTATTTATAAAGGTAAAAATACAGAATGAAGAACAAATTAAAAGTTGAAATACAACATATGAGGCTGAATTCACAAAACCGTAATACAAGTAGAAGGGTCGTTATTTTAGTCACGTGACCGCAATCTTCAAATCCCATTAGACTTTTTTTATGGATATATGTTTTACGTCATTACTAGCTAAGTAAGGATTAAAGACCTGACAAAAGCTTCCACTCTTTAGAGAACAGAGCCTACCGGACATGCTCGGTACCTTCACCAATCCCCCACCATCTTCTTTTCTCTACAATCCTCTACGAATACATTCGTCATTGTGAAGGAAAAATCACATCACAACTGTCTGTACATTTTGTGCCAATGCATCTTATTGAACTTTGCTGGCCACTTTTCTTAGTATAGTACTTTGATTACATATAACTCCGCCCAACTTATTGCTATAATCCTTATGGGCATACAGACTACACTTCTAAAAAACTTGAATGTTTTTCACTTCGCCCCCAATTTACTCTAATGTGATTGTACTACTTAGGCCATTCCTGCCCCCTACCCCCACCCTTCTTGGAACATCTAAGGCTCATGAGAGTATAGTTGTTCCCTGGTATGCCTACAGTATAGCCTTGCGTTTGAGGGGCTACCACTATTACAAGGGGCTGCCACTCTGCATGCTGTATATTGATTTTTTAGTATGCAGAATTGAAGAAAAAAAAAGAACGGGGATGTGGAAACGTTGAGGGAGGGGGCTAGGGTAGGCTCATTCAGGGCCGCCATCAGGGGGGTACAGGCAGTACACCTGTAAGGGGCCCGGATGGCAAACCCCCTTTTTTTTTTTCTTTAAATTTTTTTTTTTTGTAATGGGCCCGGAGGTCCTCAGTGCCCTGGATGGCAACGCCCCTTTTTTTTATAATTTTACTTTTTATTTCTTTCTTTCTTTTGTAAGGGTCCCAGAGGTCCCCAGGGCCCCGGATGGCAACCCCCCTTTTTTTATTTCATCAGCACCCAAAGCCCCCCCGACCTTAATTCACGGCGGCAGCACCCCCCGCTTCTCAACTCGTGGCACCCCCTGCTTCTCAATTAGCGACGGCACCCCCCCCGCCTCTCAACCTGCGGCACCCCCCCGCTTCTCAATTCGCAGCAGCCCCCCGCTTCTCAATTTTCGGGGCCGCAGCGCCCTTCTTCCCCGGTTCTCTGCTCCAGGGGGCCCATGCCTGAAGCTGTGTAAGGGGCCCCAAAATTCCTGATGGCGGCCCTGGGCTCATCCCACCATTTGGAGTCTCCAAGAAATAGAAAAAGCCAACAGAAGACTCTAATAAATTCCATAAATTAATGAAACATGACTCTTTTGGCAGTGTGAAGCCATACAAGAGCTAAGGGTGCCGCTCCAGGCTCTGTTAAGTCCTCATCTGCTGTCAGCCGCTGAGAGTGCAGGCAGGGAAAGAGCTTGTCTCAGCTCCGTAGATTTGAGTGGGAAGAAAAGGAAAGTCCCAAAAGTTACACAGCACAAAAAACTTCTGTAGAAGCAGCCTCAGCCTAGACTCCATCCAGGCCACGTGCCCGACGTGTTTCGTCATGACTGAGCCCCGTGGGCGGGGCGAAACACGTTGGGAACGTGGCCTGGACGGGGTCTAAGGTGAGGCTGCTTCTACTCTTTACACAAGTGTTTTCTGTGATGCGCGGCATTCGGGAATTTCCACTTCTCCCCATTCATGACTTTTGCCAGGATGTACCCCATCACAAAACGCACTTTTTTATCCTCTGGCTGTTCTTTGGACTAAACAGTTCCACCCACATTAATACATTTGTCAAAAGAGTCAGCAGGTGTGGTCCCTATAATAAGCGTATATTTATTTTTCGTTTGTTTTCAAATCTTTTTTTCATTTTCCAAGACATACACTAAATTGACCTTATTCTGTCACATGAGCTTACAACAAATATGTAAGAGAGTCGTATCCTAGGCAACAGTGATCACCAGCCTGTAGAATCTTTATCCAAGCTTTGTAGGTCTTTCTAGGAAAGAAAGATAGAAGAATGTCTACATACAGTATCTCATAAAAGTAAGTACACCCCTCACATTTTTGTAAATATTTTTTTCTATCTTTTCATGTGACAACACTGAATAAATTACACTTTGCTACAATGTAAAGTAGTGAGTGTACAGCTTGTACGACAGTAAATTTGCTGTCCCCTCAAAATAAGTTCACCAGAGCTTCACAGGTTGGCACTGGAGTCCTCTTCCACTCCTCCATGACAACATTACAGAGCTGGTGGATGTTAGAGACCTTGCGCTCCTCCACCTTCTGTTTAAGGATGCCCCACAGATGCTCAATAGGGTTTAGGTCTGGAGACATGCTTGGCCAGTCCATCACCTTTACCCTCAGCTTCTTTAGCAAGGCAGTGGTGGTCTTGGAGGTGTGTTTGGGGTAGTTATGTTGGAATACTGCCCTGCGGTCCAGTCTCCAAAGGGAGGGGATCATGCTCTGCTTCAGTATGTCACAGTACATGTTGGCATTCATGGTTCCCTCAATGAACTGTAGCTCCCCAGTGCTTACAGCACTCATGCAGCCCCAGACCATGACACTCCCACCACCATGCTTGACTGTAGGCAAGACACACTTGTCTTTGTACTCCTCACCTGGTTGCCGCCACACACGCCTGACACCATCTGACCCAAATACGTTTATCTTGGTCTCATCAGACCACAGGACATGGTTCCAGTAATCCATGTCCTTAGTCTGCTTGTCTTCAGCAAACTGTTTACAGGCTTTCTTGTACATCATCTTTAGAAGAGGCTTCCTTCTGGGATGACAGTCATGCAGACCAATTTGATGCAGTGTGCGGCGTATGGTCTGAGCACTGACAGGCTTACCCCCCACCCCTTCAACCTCTGCAGCAATGCTGGCAGCACTCATATGTCTATTTCCCAAAGACAACCTCTGGGTATGATGCTGAACACATGCACTCAACTTCTTTGGTTGGCCATGATGAGGCCTGTTCTGAGGGGAACCTGTCCTGTTATACCGCTGTATGGTCTTGGCCACCATGCTGTAGCTCAGTTTCTGGGTCTTGGCAATCTTCTTATAGCCTAGGCTAACTTTATGTGGAGCAAAAAATAATTTTTTCGGATCCTCAGAGAGTTCTTTGCCATGAGGTGCCATGTTGAACTTCCAGTGACCAGTATGAGAGAGTTAGAGCGATAACACCAAATTTAACACACCTACTCCCCATTCACACCTGAGACCTTGTAACAATAACGAGTCATATGACAGGGGGAGGGAAAATGGATAATTGGGCACAATTTGGACATTTTCACTTAGGGGTGTCCTCACTTTTGTTGCCAGCGGTTTAGACATTAATGGCTGTGTATATCAAAAAAGGAAGGACAAAGGGTATAGACCTTCCCTTGTTTATGGGATGTTATGGGCTATATTGGTAAGAGAAGACCTCTTTTCTGCACTGCGATTATAATCTGATTTATGTATTCTCTCCCCTTTTTTTGAGCTTATGTATTTAATACAACTATATTAATATTTTTGTTGATTTATTGTTTGTGTTATGGATTTATATCAAACAATATTAACTTGCCCTCCATACATTGTTTGTGTCTTGCAATTTCCAGCATAGATCTGTTCTTGATATCGAAAGCTCCTGAGGAAGCTCACCAGAGCGAAACTAGTAGAGCGATCACAGTGCAGTTATCTTTGCATATGGCCACATATCTTGCACCCAACAAGGATGTTTTTTTTGTTTATAAATTAAAATGTTCAATTTTTAATACTATTGTATTTCTACTTTATTTAAGTGAACACTGTTTAAAAATCCCTGGGTTATCTATACCCTTTGTCCTTCCTTCTTTGTGTAGCGGCCTCTCTCTCCCTCTCTGCTTTATCGCTTACTTGGCTTGTGTCTAGGGGTACCTGGGAGGAGAGAGTGCAGGAACACTACGCCAAGCTCTCCCCTCGTATGTGTATGAGGGTTGAGCAAAGTCACTTGAATTACCTTTGGGTCTGTTCTCTGCATACGAAGCCTCTGCTTCTTCCGTGGAGATGTGTCTGCCAGTAATAGAGCCCCACACCATTAAAAGTCCAACACTCTTTTATTTCTCCATTGCAGGGTGAACATAATAGTTGAACTTTCAGTAACAGACAAACAGGGGTGTGGATACGAGTAGGCCCAGGCACAAATGAACTCTCCTATTCCTTTGCTAGCGAATAGGCTTGGCGCACGGTCTCTATCACCGACCGTGAGTTTTGGTCGCTGCCACTGACCGGATGAACTGTTGAGGCCCCTGCCACAGGCCTAATAGCAGGTCTCTGCCACTGACCTAAGTTGACTAGTTGGACCGCTGCCACCGGTCATAGAACATGAACCACCTTCCTCTATGAATTGGGCCCTGTTCGGGTAAGATATCCATCTGGGCGGTCTCCAGAGGTTCACCCGGCACTGGCAATCTGCTGCACCAGATCTTCGGTTGAATCCCTCCTCCGGTCCCTTACGCCTCTGGATTCGGGTGCCCAACGCCCGGGGCACCCTAGGACAATCCCTCCCTCGCGGGACCCAGTGGAAGGTACTGGGTCCCAGGCCTCCGGTTGAGTACCTCACCCCAGACTGAAGGTGTCTGGGATGGAACACGAACTCCAAGTGTCCAGGCCTAGGCTGCCTGGACACCGACCGCGGACAGCAGCCCTCAGGCTGAAGTTGCCTGAGACTCGGACCTCGTGGCGAAGATGTCCGCCCACTTTATACCCTCTCCCAGCAAGCACAGCGGGTTCCCCGCCCCGCCGTACAACCGCTGCGAGAGGTCACAAAGGGCACGGCACTGCAGTGATGGTTCAACCCCGGCCCAAAGTGACAGCGCCACCTGCTGAGCCGCAGGGAACTAGACATCCCTGATGTCTTCACCAGAATTTAACACTCTGAAAAGTACATACCCGCTACACTTGATATACACTTAAACGGGATGAGGTGTTGAGATTTGAATGTTTATGCCCCATTGTTTTTAAATATTAATGGCTGTGTGTTGAGTTATTTTGAGGGGACAGCAAATTTACACTGTTATACAAGCTGTACACTCACTACTTTACATTGTAGCAAAGTGTCATTTCTTCAGTGTTGTCACATGAAAAGATAGAAGAAAATATTTACAAAAATGTGAGGGGTGTACTAACTTTTGTGAGATAATGTACATATACAACGTGGGTTTTCCGTCCACTAAATTAAACTTATTCTGTCACATGAGATCACAACCAATATGTAAGAGGGTAATATCCTAGGCGATAGTGATCACCGACCTGTAGAATCTTTAGCCCAACTTTGTAGGTATTCCCTGTATAGTCTGAGTAGGTAACAGACAAATGACAAAGAGATAAAGGAAGTGAAACAAAAGTCTATTAAGCCTCTCGGTTCTACTTTAGGGACTCAGCTTGTGATGGGAGACCACACAATCAATATGTATGAGGGTCGTATCCTAGGCGATAGTGATCACCAGACAGTAGAATCTTTATCCAAACTTTGCAAGATGTTCCCTGTATAGTCTGAGTAGGTAACAGACAAATGACAATGTGATAAAGAAGATAAAATGGAAGTCTATTAAGCTTCTTGGTGCTACTTTAGGGGTTTAAAGCAACTCAACTTGTAATGGGAGACCAAACATTGTGAAAGAGCTAGGTGAGGAAAGGGAACATACAGGAAAAATACTAAAGTTTTGACGGTATACAGGCTGGTCTTAGACTTTGTGTGTGAATCAGGGTAAGGAAAAGTATACGTACATATCCAACGTGGGTTCCGTTCACTACGTTAAACTTATTCTGTGACACGAGATCACAACCAATATGTAAGAGAGTAGTATCCTAGGCGATAGTGATCACACGCCTGTACAATCTTTGATCAAACTTTGTAGATGTTCTCATTTGTGTCCGCTGAACTTTTTTCAGGGGGGCGCAATACATTGCAATACAAAAAGATGTACACAGTGGTGTCGTGGCACAGGTACTGCTGTTACCTGTAGTTCTTCAGCGATAGGGCAGGCCCTGGCAGCGTATTCAGTCTCTTGTCTTGGCCACTGCACGCCACGCACCTGTGGAAGGAGCCGGCGCCGGTCGGGTCGGCATAGGCACATTTACACAGGCAGAGGCAGCAGCCAATCACGGAACAGCCAGGTCAGGGTCACAGTGATGTAAAGCAGAGGCGGAGCTAATCCGATGCTCGGGCCGGGGGTGAGGAGGGAGGGATGGATAGTCGGAAAAGACTGAGAGCAGCCCCAGCCCCCAGGCCAGCAGCAGTCTGCAGACTTAGAAAAAAAAGTCCACAGTTGCCGCGGAGGCGACTGTGGCGGCCATTGCAACACAGGGGGCAAGTGTGTGCCTTCACTCTGACTTCCAGGGGGGGCAATTGACCCCCCTTGCCCTATGGAGCGGACGCCCATGGATGTTCTCTGTATAGTCTGAGTAGGTAACAGACAAATGACAAAGAGATAAAGGAAGTAAAACAGAAGTCTATTAAGCCTTTTGGTGCTACTTTAGGGACTTAGGACAACTCAGCTTGTGATGAGAGACCAAAACATTGTGAAAGAGCTAGGCGAGGAAAGGGAACATACAGGAAAAATACTAAAGTTTCTACAGAATACAGGCCGGTCTTAGACCTTGTGTGTGAATCAGGGTAAGGTATAATATACATACATATCCAAATGGGTTTCGTTCACTAAATAAACCGTATTCTGTCCCATGAGATCACAACCCATATGTAAGAGAGTAGTATCCTAGGTGATAGTGATCACACACCTGTACAATCTTTGTTCAAACTTTGTAGGTGTACCCTGTATAGTCTGAGTAGGTAACAGAAAAATGACAAAGAGATAAAGAAAAAAATGGAAGTCAATTAAGCCATCTGGTGCTACTTTAGGGACTCAGGGCAACTCAGCTTGTGATGGTAGACCACACAACCAATATGTAAGAGGGTCGTATTCTAGGCCAGGGGTCTCCAAACTTTCTAAACAAAGGGCCAGTTTACTGTCCTTCAGACTTCAGGGGGGCCAGACTGTGGCCCTTGGGAGTAGAAAAAGTTTCAGTGGAAGTAATTGTGCCTCAACATTGATGTCATGGGGGTAATTGTGCCCTATTCTTGGTGTCACTGGGAAAAATTGTGCCCAATCATTGATGTCATTGGGCCCAATTGTCTGTGTCATTGGGAGAAACTGTGCCCCATCATTGGTGTCATTGGTCCCCATTGTTGGTCTCATTGGGAGGAATTATGGCTCCAAGGGCCGGGTAAAATCAAGCAAAGGGCCGCATCTGGCCCCTGGGCCATAGTTTGGAGACCACTGTTCTAAGCGATAGTGATCACCAGCCTGTAGAATCTTTATCCAAACTTTGTAGTTGTCCCTGTAAAGTCTGATTAGGTATCAGACAAATGATAAAGAGATAAAGGAAGTAAAACGGAAGTCTATTAAGCCTTTTGGTGCTACTTTAGGGACTCAGGGCAACTCAGCTTGTGATGGGAGACCACACAACCAATATTTAAGAGGGTCGTATCCTAGGCGATAGTGATCACCAGCCTGTAGAATGTTTATCCAAACTTTGTAGTTGTCCCTGTAAAGTCTGATTAGGTATCAGACAAATGACAAAGAGATAAAGGAAGTAAAACGGAAGTCTATTAAGCCTTTTGGTGCTACTTTAGGGACTCAGGGCAACTCAGCTTGTAATGGTAGACCACACAACCAATATGGAAGAGGTTATTATCCTAGGCGATAGTGATCACCAGTAGACTTGTGCACAACGGAAAAATTTGTTTAGTTTTGGTTTGTTTCTGTTGATTCGTAATCGTTCGTAATTTTGCTAGACGGGATTTTTCGTGTTCGGACTAATTCGTACTTTCGGTAGAGTACATTGTTTTTCGTTGATTCTGGACACAACTCCTACCTTCGGAACTTTTTTTGGGTTCGTTGATTCGTAAATTTTCCGTGTCTCTCTCACAACGACGCTGCCTATTATGCCTAATGTGCTTCGAATGGATTTGTACTTTTCTAAATACATAGCGGTTATTTGTAACGATTCGAAATCTCGTATTCTACTTTCATTTTTTACATGCGGCTATAGCCTCCGCCCCTGTACACCATTTTGAGAGGGAGTTCAGCACGGTGAGGGAGAAGCAGAGAGCAGAGCAGAGTGTTATTGTGCTTCGAATGGATTCGTACATTCGTAACTTTTTTCATAACGAATTATGCCGAAGACATTCGGGCATTCGCTATTTGCGATATAATTTATTTCGGATTCGGTTTTATTCATAATTGCTTTGTTCGGAAATTCGAATGCTTCCGAATGTCCGAAAGTTGCTAAATTCGGACGAATTTCGTTCCGTTACCAAACAATTTGCACAAGCCTAGTCACCAGCCTGTAGAATCTTCATCCAAACTTTGTAGGTGTTCCCTGTTTAGTTTGAGTAGGTAACAGACAAATGACAAGGAGCTGAAGAAAGAAATAGGGAAGTCTATTAAGCGTCTTGGTATTACCTTAGGTACTCAGGGCAACTCAGCTTGTCATAAGAGGCTAAAACATTGTAAAAGAGAAACAGAAACGAGGAGGGAGAATGGAGAGAAGAAGGAGGGGTGGGGACAAGGGGAAGGGTGTGTGTGTGTGTACGACCAAGGGAGCAGTCATTCGTAATCCCTCTGGAGGGCCAATAGGGTGCAGCAGAGACGACTTATATTAAGGTGTCCATTGTTCAGGGGTTTATGCTTGGGATCTCATTATAGCCTTGTACTCCTGGGAACAGGTGAATTCGGTCCAACAGAACAAAGTTCTATGGAAGAGTTCCTCCATGACATTTGCCGATGCCATAACTCCCTCCATTTGTTTAGTTTACTGGTTTTAGCAAACCATAGGCTGGTGGGGGGGAATGGGGGGCGCCACCTAAATAGTGGAATACATGCATGCGCCATATTCAGTAGGTGAAGCAGCATAGAGAGTTTGTAACGTTTCAAAGACATGCCAAGTGGAGCAGAGACGCTCAGGTATTCGAATATCCATCAGCCTGAATATTTAGTGTTTGATTGGACATTAGACTTATGTTATTTGTAAAACTTTTACTTCAGTCTGAAAGCTGCGAGGATGCTCTGAGCTGTGTCTTGTGATGTGTTTAAGAAGAGCCTGTTTCGCTGCAAAACATTTCCCGCACTCAGTACATAAATAGGGACGCTCACCTGCGTGACGTCTCTGGTGAGCATCAAGGTGCCCTTTCTGAGCGAAAGATTTCCCGCACTCGGAACACGAATAAGGACGCTCACCTGAGTGACTTCTCTGGTGTAGAAGAAGCTGCTCATTTGAGAAAAAACCTTTTCCACACTCGGAACATGAATAAGGACGGTCACCACTGTGATTCCTCTGGTGTTTCCGAAGGTTGGTCTGGTCAGAAAAACATTTCCCGCACTCTAAACAGGAAAAGGGGCGCTCTCCCGTATGAACTCTCTGGTGTTTATGAAAGTTTCCTCGGTCAGAAAAACATTTTCCGCACTGTAAACAGGAATAGGGGCGCTCGCCCGTGTGACTTCTCTGGTGTGTAAGAAGGGTTCCTTTCTTAGAAAAACTTTTCCCGCAATCTGAACACGAATAGGGACGCTCGCCACTGTGACTTCTTTGGTGTTTCAGAAGGTATCCTTTGTCAGGAAAACATTTCCCGCACTCTGAACAGGAAAAAGGACGCTCACCCGTGTGAATTCTCTGGTGTGTAAGAAGGGATCCTTTACCGAAAAAACATTTCCCGCACTCTAAACAGGAAAAGCGCCGCTCCCCCGTATGAAACCTCTGGTGTGCAAGAAGGGTTCCTTTCCTAGGAAAACTTTTCCCGCATTCCGGACACGAGTAGGGACGCTCCCCAGTGTGACTTCTTTGGTGTTTACGAAGGCATCCTTTTTGACGATAACATTTCCCGCACTCTGAACAGCAAAAAGGACGCTCGCCAGTGTGAGTTCTCTGATGCGAAACAAGGTTTTTTTTCCCAGGAAAACATTTTCCGCACTCCGAACAGCAAAAGGGACGCTCACCCGTGTGAACTCTCTGGTGTAGAATAAGACTTTCTTTCTTAGAATAACATTTTCCGCACTCCGAACAGGAATGAGGACGCTCACCCTTGTGAGTTTTCAGGTGTCCTAGAAGTCCTTTTCTTTTAGCGAATGTTTTCCCACACAACAAACATGACAATGAGCTCCCTCCTGTGTGAGCTCCCTCGTGGCTTGAAGAGGAGTTCTGGGGATTGGATGGATCTGTTGATCTGTCAGCACTGTGAGAACTTAGATGGACCTCTGATGTCATAGTATGGGATTTATCAGAATATGCCTCAGGATTAGAAGGATCCATTAATCTTAGATGGGCCTCTGATGTCATAGTACGGGATTTATCAGAAGATTCCTCAGGATTAGAAGGATTCATTGATCTTAGATGGACATCTGATGTCATAGTATGGGATTTATCAGAAGGTTCCTTAGGATTAGAAGGACCCATTGATCTTAGATGGACATCGGAGGTCATAGTATGGGATTTATCAGAAGGTTCCTTAGGATTAGAAGGATCCATTGATCTTAGATGGACATGTGATGTCATAGTATGGGATTTATCAGAAGATTCCTCAGGATTAGAAGGATCCATTGATCTTAGATGGACATGTGATGTCATAGTATGGGAATTCTCAGAAGGTTCCTCAGGATTAGAAGGACCCATTGATCTTAGATGGACATGTGATGTCATAGTATGGGGTTTATCAGAAGGTTCCTTAGGATTAGAAGGATCCATTGATCTTAGATGGACATGTGATGTCATAGTATGGGATTTATCAGAAGATTCCTCAGGATTAGAAGGATCCATTGATCTTAGATGGACATGTGATGTCATAGTATGGGAATTCTCAGAAGGTTCCTCAGGATTAGAAGGACCCATTGATCTTAGATGGACATGTGATGTCATAGTATGGGGTTTATCAGAAGGTTCCTTAGGATTAGAAGGATCCATTGATCTTAGATGGACATGTGATGTCATAGTATGGGATTTATCAGAAGATTCCTCAGGATTAGAAGGATCCATTGATCTTAGATGGACATGTGATGTCATAGTATGGGAATTCTCAGAAGGTTCCTCAGGATTAGAAGGACCCATTGATCTTAGATGGACATGTGATGTCATAGTATGGGATTTATCAGAAGGTTCCTCAGGATTGGAAGGATCCATTGATCTTAGATGGACATGTGATGTCATAGTGTGGGCTTTATCAGAAGATTCCTCAGGATTAGAAGGATCCATTGATGTTGCCAACCAGTAAAATGTTCCTTGTGGAGAACATTGTGCAATGTCACTATCTTTTGCAGTACAATGTGGAGATATAACAGGATGTCTCTCCGATGTATTTAGCTTGCAAAAATACTGTCCACCTCCTGAAAAACAATTTTTATATACGTTATGTTTTTTTATACGCCTTGTATTCATGTAGATCATTCAACACTTCCCCAGAGGTCTGGAAATGAAATGGATACAATCATAACAGCAAACAACGAATATAAACTGTAAGAGAATGTATAAAACAATTATTTTTCTATTCTAGATTTTCCTATGTTTTGCTAAATCAGGTTTACATAGAATTAAAGAGTTTGACAGTTCTTGTGGTTGAGCCATGTCCAGGAAGAAACTTTCCGTTTCTGTTAAGAAGTAAAGCTATAATATGTCTGTCTATCTGTAGGCAACATCTGTTCCTCACCTACGTAGACTTTATCTTGTGGTTTGTGGTTTAAGACAGAGCACAGAATACATTTCCTGTTCTAACTGTAACATACATCATTGAGATGAAAACAGAAACTTGCATTGTCAGGATGGAAGCAGATGCTTGCTAAAGAGATGACGCATGTCTTATCCTGATAAAGGAAGTCCCTACTAAGCCCCCACTTTATCGTCTTTACAAACTGCATAAATACTGTGAATCTGTGTTCAATAAACTAGAGACCTTTTGATAACACTCCGCAACTGTTCATGTGTATCATTGGGTTCTCCCTCAGATCTGACGGATCACTGAAGTGTTATTTTGCATTACCTAAGAATACACCTTGGTGGTTATATTACATATCCTCATCATAAACCAGATCAGGTGATACACCTAAGCCATACTAGGTAGCAGTAGTTGTTCATTGAGGACATTATTATTACACCTGCGCAAGAGCCGTGTTTACCCACACGGAATGCAAAGGCGTTCCATGCATCCCCTTGCAGGCGGTTCCTTTTGGTGTCAATTGGGATGCAGTGGCTGCACTGCACGTGTCCCTGAACTCAGGGGTCAGTCTGCCCCCCCCCCAGTAATATCCCTCTAAGTCAGTCTGACAGGGGGACTGGGGGACAGACTGACCAGGTGGGATTATACTGGGGGACAGATTAACCTAGGGGGGGTGTTACTGGGGGGACAGACTGGCCTGGGGTAGATTATACTGGAGGTCAGAATGACATGAGGGGGGTTATACTGGGGGACAGATTGACCTGCAGGGGAGAGGGAAAGACTATACTGGGGATAGACTGCCCTGTGGGGGATGTACCGGGGGACAGACTGACCTGAGGTTGAATATACTGGAGGACAGAATGACATGGGGGGATTATACTGGGGGACACTATTGGAGGATAGAATGCCCTAGGGGGATGGTTGATTATACTAGTGGACAGATTAACCTATGGGGGGGGGGGAATGTACTGGGGGACAGACTGACCTGGTGGAGATTAAATTGGGGGACAGAATGACCTAGTGGGAAAATACTGGGGGGCAGATTGATATAGACTGCGGTGGGGGAGATTGAAGTAGGGAACAGACTGACCCAGTGAGATTATACTGGGGGACAGATTGACCTGGGAGGGGGGATTCTTTTGGGGGAATGACTTACATAGGGGGCTGTACTGGGGGACAGATTGACCTGGGGGGAGAGGAAAGGATTAAACTGAGGGATAGACTGCCCTGGGGGTGATATACTGGGGGACAGCCTGACATGGGGGGATTATACTGGGGGACATATTGACCTAGGGGGAGAGGAAAGGATTATACTGGGGGATAGACTGACCTGGGGGTGATATGCTGGGGGACAGACTGACATGGGGGAAATTATACTGGGGGACAGATTGACCTGGGGGGTGGGGAATTCTATTGGAGGAAAGACTGACCTAGGGGGCTGTACTGAGGGACAGACTGACCTGGTAGTGATTATACTGGGGGACAGATTGACCTGGGGGATAGACTGCCCTGGGGGTGATATACTGGGGGACAGACTGACTTGGGGGGGATTATACTGGGAAAGGAATTGGCTTGGGATGGGGGTTCTATTGGGGGAAAGACTGACCTAGGGGGCTGTACAGGGGGGACAGACTGACCTGGAGTTATTTTACTGGGGGACAGATTGACCTGGGGGGAGAGGAAAGGATTATACTGAGGGATAGACTGCCCTGGTAGCGAATATACTGGGGGACAGATTGACCTGGGGGAGAGGAAAGGATTATACTGGGGGATAGACTGCCCTGGGGGTGATATTCTGGGGGGACAGACTGACTTGGGGGGGGATTATACTGGGGGACAGATTTGACCTTGGGGGGGAAAATTGTCCTGAAGAACAGAGTGACCTAGAGAGATTATACTGGGGGACAGATTAACCTGGGGGAGGGGGAAGGATAATACTGGGGGACAGACGGACCTAAGAGATGTAATGGGAGACAGATTGACTTGGGGGGTTTTATACTGAAAGATAGATTGAAATGGGGAGAGAGGGAAGGAATTTCCTGGGGGACAGACTAACATGGGGGAAATTATACTGGGGGACAGATTTGACCTTGGGGGGAAAAATTGTCCTGAAGAACAGAGTGACCTAGAGAGATTATACTGGGGGACAGATTAACCTGGGGGAGGGGGAAGGATAATACTGGGGGACAGACGGACCTAAGAGATGTAATGGGAGACAGATTGACTTGGGGGGTTTTATATTGAAAGATAGATTGAAATGGGGAGAGAGGGAAGGAATTTCCTGGGGGATAGACTGCCCCCCTGGTGGTGATTTACTGGGGGACAGACTGACTTGTGGGGGGGGGATTATACGGAGGGACAAACTAACCTGGGGGAATATATTGGGGGACAGACTGACCTGGGGGAATATATTGGGGGACAGACTGTCTTGGGGGGGGGTTTATACTGGGGGACAGACTGACCTGTGGGAATGTACTAGGGGACAGACAGACCTGGGGATTCTTCTTCTTCTTGATGTGCTCCAGGTCTTTTACAATCCTAGCAATGCCCCTGTCACAATGAAAACCATGCCCACTCTTCACTGTGGCGCACTAAGCACACCACTTTTTTTTTTTTTAATCAAGCAATGGAGCCCAACTTATGATCTTGCACACAGGTCCACTGATTAAATAAAATGCCCCTGACCTAGCCTCATTTTATCTGAGGCTCTGAAGGTCTCCTGATTCTCTATTGTTATAAAAAGATTTAGAAGCCTTAAACATGTGAAGTTTCAGCTCATTACTCACTTGAACTGATATCTGGAGAAGATTCTTCCTCTTTTATTGTCACCATAAACACATCCTCCTTCATACATTGCTGATCACCCGTCACATACGTCTCTTCTTCTTCCTTCTTCACCTCAGCTTTTATATCAATCAGTTTTTCACCCTAAAACCACAAAATTATAAAAAGCAACATCCTCAAAACCAGAAACAAAACTCAAAAACATCCTCAAAACCAGAGACCTCGGAGATGATTATCTCATGCAATTTGGAATAATTTTTAGGCCGTATATACTCTAACTCCACCTACCTGATGATGGTGAGGGATGGTGTGACCTTCCTGTGTGAAATCCCGGGAATACAGAGGACGGGGACATCTCTCTGGTGGGTTTCTGTAGCTGGATGACTCCCCCATGGTGTCCTGGTACAGATCTTTGTGTTGTTTTGGAAACTCCTCCATCACCCCATCCTTATCATCCTCCTCTTTTATCTCTTCTTTAACCTCAACTTTAGAATCTCTCAGGTTTCCACTCTGAATATATAATAAAAATGACATCAATTATAACAATGCAGATAATGTACAGATCCTATTAGTGATTGTTCCTCATCTACCTGATGATGGTGAGGGATGGTGTGACCTTCCTGTGTGGAATCCCGGGAATACAGAGGACGGGGACATCTCTCTGGTGGGTTCCCATTACTGGATCCATCTGTAGGAAACACACACACTGACTGAATACATTGTTTCTATGTGTTTATCAGATGATGGGGGATCTAGGTGGAGCCTCCATACTGCTCTCTCCTTTACAATAAAGTCTCCTCTTACCCGGTGATGTGAGGGGCGGCTGATTCTCCATCATGACGTCCTTGTAGAGATCTTTGTGTCCTTCTCAAGATGGTTCATTGGATTGGCAGTCTGTTTTAACTGTCCAGATTTCCTCTTCATCACTTCATTTATCCTGTTCAAAATTAAATTATCACTAAGAACATTCCTAGAATCCTCCTCAACTCTTAAGTAAAATCTATGTTTTATTAATAGAGATAAGAGTGATGTCATGTGACCTCCCAGAATCCTCCTCACCTCTCCGGTCAGGTCTGTGTTTTATTATTAGAGATAAGTATGATGTCATGTGACCTCCCAGAATCCTCCTCACCTCCTATGATTAGGTTTAATACCCTCCAGCTCTATCCCTCTGCCCCATACTGGCACTATATGTCCATTAAAAATAGTCTGCAAGTAGATATGTATTTGCATTTTGTGTATAGTCGGGACTGGCCAGAGAGGGATTACGTTGCTGCAGTTGGCCAGCTTGAACACGTATTGCAATAATTCCAAATTTTCCAAAATATAGAAATATGTAAGAGTGTATAGCATTATGCAGAGCATTCATCTACAATTTCCATAATATCTTTTTATTCACTTGGCGGTGATCCTTAGCTATGTGGTCATGTTAAAAAACGGAATCTCTGGATGGACAGTTGGATAAATGGCTCTATATTTAGGATGTATCCGGTCTATAAACCAGAGGCTCTGGATGGACAGTTGGATAAATGGTTCTATATTTAGGATGTATCTGGTCTATAAACCAGAGGCTCTGGATGGACAGTTGGATAAATGGTTCTATATTTAGGATGTATCCGGTCTATAAACCAGAGGCTCTGGATGGACAGTTGGATAAATGGTTCTATATTTAGGATGTATCTGGTCTATAAACCAGAGGCTCTGGATGGACAGTTGGATAAATGGCTCTATATTGAGGATGTATCTATAGTGTGTCTACTGGAGATAAAAGACGTCACAGTGACTACCTCCTTTGTGTAATCCAGTGATGTTTCCTCTCTACCCCGTTGTTGTTCTTTCTCTCTCTCAGAACTTCCTGTCTTTACCTTTTATAACGCCTCGTCTTTGTCTTACATCATTTCCTATTCCTATTTTACATCACTTCCTGTCTGAGCGTTCCACGTGCAGTAAGTGATTTGGCCATCTTGTGGTGATTTTAAAAACTGCATCCTACATTATGTTTTAGTATTTCGCCCTCTGCCCTGTAACTCATTCTTCAGTTGTATATTTTTTATTTATTTTTACAGTAGAAAGGTTTTATTAAATGTTTTCAAAGTACAATTTAGCATAACATGTCAAAAGTAGTACCACAGTTGAAGTAAATTCTTAAGTTATATCTCATATGTTGTCGATTATGACACACGCACATTATACTTCTGTTAAAACTGAATCAATAATAAATATTTTATCTCTCTTTATACGGCCGCTGCAGGATACTGATGTGTTTTGGCTCTAGAGTTTTTTTTTTTGTTTTTTTTTGCTCACACATTTTAAAATCTGCATTTAAGTAGGGATATTTTAATTTATCAGTAATAAAAATAATATCTAAAATATTAATTCCCTAAAATGTTTAAGTATATGTTTTCTGAAAGCAGAGGTCCTCTACAATACAATGGAAGTAGTTGCAATTTTTTATGTTGCATGACTGTTTATCAATCTATATTTTCATATTCGACCTTTCATATGGTGTACAGTATCTCCATCTCATTTGTTGGAAACATGACGTTATATTCAGGAATGGAGATGGACCTTTCATATGGTGTACAGTATCCCCTCCTCGTTTGTTGGAAACATGACGTTATATTGAGGAATGGAGATGGACCTCTCATATGGTGTACAGTATCTCCTCCTCATTTGTTGGGAACATGATATTATATTGAGGAATGGAGATGGACCTTTCATATGGTGTACAGTATCCCCTCCTCGTTTGTTGGAAACATGACGTTATATTGAGGAATGGAGATGGACCTTTCATATGGTGTACAGTATCTCCTCCTCATTTGTTGGGAACATGACATTATATTGAGGAATGGAGATGGACCTTTCATATGGTGTACAGTATCTCCTCCTCATTTGTTGGGAACATGACGTTATATTGAGGAATGGAGATGGACCTTTCATATGGTGTACAGTATCTCCTCCTCATTTGTGGGAACATGACGTTATATTGAGGAATGGAGATGGACCTTTCATATGGTGTACAGTATCTCCTCCTCATTTGTTGGGAACATGACTTTATATTGAGGAATGGAGATGGACCTTTCATATGGTGTACAGTATCTCCTCCTCATTTGTTGAGAAGATGACATTATAAATCTAAATCTGCAGGGCAGCTGAGGCTGCAGAGAGAGGGAATGAAGACTATGTCCTCAGTCTCTGTCTCAAAAAAGAGATACCAGGGGTCTTTTTAAAACTCTGTTTCACCAAATGCTGGGGGACAGATTGTCCTGGGAAAGGGGGGATAAACTGGGGGATAGACTGCCGTGGGGGATGTACTGGGGGACAGATTGACCTGCTGGGGGGGAATATACTAGGAGACAATTTAACCCGGGTAGGAAAGGGTAAATATTTTTCTGGGGGACAAACTGACCCGTGGGGGATGCACTAGGGGACAGACTGACCTTGGAGGGATTATACTAGGTGCAAAATTTACTATGATGGGGAAACATCACGGGTCTCTTTTTTGAGACAGAGAAAGGGACTGAGGACATAGAGTCCTCATTTCCATCTTCTGCAGCCTCAGCTGCACTGCAGGTGAATAAAAATAAGTCTCTGTAAAGAAGCTTCCTATTCTTTCACAAACTGAAGCATAGTAAACATAGTTCATGATTACATAAACTTCCCCTGACCTAGTCTCATTTTATCTTAGGCTCTAAAGGTCTCCTGATTCTCAGCTGTAATTAAACACCTCCCGCCCACGCTATAGCCGAATGACGGCTACAGCGCAAGCCTTAATTGCCGGGAGGGCGTCAATAGATGTCCTCCCTGTGCATGAGCTGCCTGTATGCCCCATACCGGGTGATCGTGGCGCCCTCTGTGATCAACGAGTCAGTGGGATGCCGATTCCGGACCATAGGACTAGGGTTAGGATTAGGAATTAGGGTTAGCATAGGACTGGGGTTAGCGATATCGTAGGACTAGGGTTAGGGTTAACATTGGGTTAGGGTTAGGAACTAGCATAGGGTTAGGATAGGTCTAGGGTTAGAAATTAGTGTTGGCAATGAACTAGGGTAAGCATACGACTATGGTTTGGGCTAGCATAGGACTAGGGTTAGGAATTAGGGTTAACATAGGATAATGGTTAGGAATTAGGGTTAACATAGGACTAAGGTTAGGAATTAGGGTTAGCATAGGACTGACAATGAACACCCATGCAGTCAGATTCCAGTGCAGACCCCCAAATTTTTTTAAAGAACATGCATAAACAAGTAAACGTTGAAACGTATTCAGGCATATAATTCACAGCTCATGATACGATGGAGGAACATCAGAATTGTTAAAACCTTATTGTTGCGATTCTTCTCGAGGAGGAGGATGTTGGGCTTGTTACCTATACATAGGTGGTTCGAATGCCCCTCCCTGAACATGCGTACGGTTGTATGATGGGCAATTTTGGAGGAGGTAAAGCATAACCTAGGCCATAGCTTGACCCAGCAGCAGCAGGGTACAGCATGTTTCAACCTTGAAAAGAGGTTGTCACAGAACCCCCATCACACTCTGCTTGAGTGCTTCTGTCATTACACTGCTTCCTTCAGTCTGGACCTTCAGATATCAGATATTACAGCCACATATTGTAACCAAGAACCAGGCGAGACTAGCTCAGTTGAAAACTGGAACAGGAAATGTTTTATTGGAAAAGGATACAGGCTTTTTACACACTTAAAAAGTATGTCAGTCCCCCACATACACAATAACCCAAATATTTACCCAAAACATCACACAATGGGTTAGATAACGAGGTACGGCCGACTCATGGCAACCCCCATTCTCTAGCAACTACTAGCTTATAATAATATAATTAATATGTTAATTAACGCAGCACTTAAACCATCCCATGGGAACAGACTGCCCCGCAACAAGGGTAAAGCAGAGTACATTATACATTATCCTAAGTATAAACACCTTATTAAACAGACAATAGCAGGAGACCCCCAGCAACACTGTCTGGCATTGAGCTCACAACTTACAATACACAAGTATAAAACACATCTCCCAATAGTTTGCTAGGAGACAAAGGTGTGTTAATTAGCACAATTAACAATGGGTGAAAGAACTTTAGCACCCTCTACCTAGGTAGGTGCTAAAGGCAGATTTTTTTTTTTTTTTTTAGTGAGTGCAGATAAATTTAGGCAGGCCTAGCCGGAAGCTAGGCCTGTTTGTTTTGATATGTGTGGTCTGGGAGTGGCTAAGAGTAGGCTGGTGACTCACGGATAGCATCACTTCTTGGTTACCTCCCTCTGGCTTCTAGGATTCGAGAGGGGAGGAGGGGAAGAGAGGTGGAGCGGTCTGGGGTGTCTCAGGGAGCCCTGACCAATCCCCAACTAGAATTAGCAGGGGGCAGGCCTCCTTGATATACCCAGGGTCAGCCCAGTTGGGTGGAAGAACTGAGGATGGAGTGCTAGGCTGTTGGGGCATTTGAGGGTTCCCCGCAGTCTTGGGGGGGTAACCTTGGGCCTGGGACTCGGGTGCAGGATGGATCCTTTCAAGAACGCATAAAGAATCTGGATAGGAAGCACAGAGAGGAGTCAAAGAGGACAGCAGGAGCTAGTGCTGCCGAGTAAGTCTTCAAGAGGGAACCACTGGTGTGTGAGGCTAGGCAGGTCGGTGAGTAAAAGGCACAGTCGGGAGGACTGGGGAGGCATGCCCGAGAAGACTGGAAGTGTGTAGTCTGGGATGTTTGCAGAGCAAGCCGTAAGGACTGGGATGTCACGGGCAGTGGAGTCAGGCAGCTGCTGTCAGGAGGGCTGGCAGGGCCTGAAGAGGACTTACTGGGAGCAGTAGTCCACCATAGGACAGCTAGCACTGTACTATTTATTAATTTTCTACAGGCCTGGCTGAGTCAGAGTTGGGCCTAACCATGTGCTAGCTGTACCTGGAAGTGAAGTGTTGTGCAGGAGAGAGAGAGAGTGATAGTCAGCAAGCAAGTGTTGTGCCGGAAGAGACTGGAGATGTGTCATGTACAAAGAGTGTACATAGTTCTGTCCCAAAATTCTACGGAGCATCCCATTTATTCCCATCCGAGTTCGAATCCCTCAATAAAAACACAAAAAAACAAACATATGAACTGTTTATTGTCTCCAAGGTGATTGGGAGGTGAATGCTGGGCAGGGAGGCCACAACTTTCAGCAGCCCCTACGGGGGTACCGCTACAGACCCTTCAGACTAGTAGATAACAGGAAACCCAGGGCTCTCTATCAATAATCAGTGTTCATTTCACATAGATCTGTCTGAGTCCCAAGGTGGGAGAGACCATCATGGCCTCCTTAATAATGTCCCTTTGTAATAACATAACATCTTCCTAAAATGCTTGTAGCTCCCTCAAATTCTGGGGCCCATAGTCGGTAGGCAAGAGGCTAGCATTCAGTCCCCTCCAAAAGCCCTTGTCCCGGGTGAGTCTATCACAGAGGGGTCTTGTGATACCGATCGGTAAGGGTCGGTAAATCTAGGTGTATATTGTGAGGAGTTGGGGACATCATACACGGTTAGGACTCGTGGCCTGACTGATGGTGCCATTGATCTTTTTTGGAACGACATGATAACGCGCAAAATTTCCATTCGCATTTCACATACCAATGATGGATCGACGCAATCCATTTGTGGAATCAAACTTTTTGCAAAGGCCTCACTTTCAAAAGGGTCCCTTTGCCGGGTATCTATTATTTTTTTAAACACATCCACAAATTCCTGAGCCTGCTCACGTACATTTCTCTTTTTTGATTTTTTGCGTTGTGTCGTCGACTCAGGCTCGGGGGTTGTTAATGAAGTTTCTGGGGTGTCATCCCCATCACCCTCAAAAAGCGGTTGGGGCTCTTCCACATCTTGTGGTTCTTCTGGAACCTGTATTTCATTAAGTTCGTTGTCACTCTCAGAGTCCATGTTGCTGTGAGTCCTAAAAAAACGACAAAATTATAAAAATTCTAAAATATTATTCCTTGAGAGCTATACAAGTTGTTATACAGTGGAACCTTGGATTACAAGCATAATCCGTTCCAGGAGAATGCTCGTAATCCAAAGCACTCGCATATCAAAGCGAGTTTCCCCATAGAAGTCAATGGAAACTAAAATAATTTGTTCCGCACTGACTTCAATGGCATGCAATACAGCATGTGGCCAGAGTGGGGCGCCAGAGAGCCTCAGAAATGCTCAGGGACAGCCCGGCTGACCTTGGAAACACCCGGAAACGGAGTATTTCCGAATCGTTCCGAGTGTCACCGGCACCCCCGCACCTCTGGCCAAATGCGGTACTGCACACCCCATTAGCTTGAATTCTTCTCGTTTCGCGAGACAACACTCGCAAACTGAGTCCGTTTTTTTTTTTAAAGTTGCTCGTCTTTTAAAATGCTCGTTAACCACATTAGTCGTAAACCAAGGTTTCACTGTACTTACTCTTTCAGCCCCATGAGGGGCTTCAAAAACATCAGTTCTTTATAATAGCAGTACGTTCGAGATGTTTTCCCGCCTGAACCACTTTTGCTGAGCTTCTGCTTTTTATATTCTCTCCTAAAGTTGTCACGCATTGCTTTCCATCGTGTTTTCATTGCTTTAACTGCAAGATAAAATTAATTTTGATTTGTTTGTTTTTTTACAGAAAATTTGCCACAGGAAATGGCTACACATCTCTACATGATGAATTTCGCACAGGAATATCTACCATTAGTGAGATTGTGAAGCTAACTTGTGATGCTATCTGGAATGTAAAGAATGCATTCATGCCTATTCCGACTAAAGAGAAATAGGATGAAGTTGCCCGGCGTTTCTGGAGGAAAACCAACTTTCCAAACTGCCTGGGAGCAATTGATGGCAAACACATTAGGCTAATAAAACCCTGTCACAGCTTACGCCGATATTTCAACTACAAAATATATTTTTTAATTGTGCTGATGGCTGTGGTAGATGCAGACTATAAATATCTCTTTGTTGATATAAAAACATTTGGGAGCCGTGCAGACTCTACCGTCTTCCAGAATCCAAAATTCGGGAAGCGTCTTGCTGCAAATCAACTTGACTTGCCTGATAACCAACCAATACCCAGGACAGAAAGTCCAGCTATGCCTTTTTTTGTTTTTGTGGCTAATGAGGCATTTGCTGTCAATGAACATCTAATGAAGCCGTACTTGCAGAGGAATCTCGACCCCTGGAAGAGAATATTCAATTGACGCCTCTGTCGGGCACGCAGACTAGTTGAATGTTCATTTGGCATTCTAGAGAACAAATGGCAAATTTTCCTCAAACCAAACAATCTAAAGGTCGAAAATGCATGCAGAGTAGTAAAGGCAGCCTGTGTGCTACATAATTTGGTACGAGAAAAAGATGGCGTTAATTTTAAAGACACAATGGGGGTTATTTACGAAAGGCAAATCCACTTTGCACTACAAGTGCAAAATGCACTTGAAATTGCACTGAAAGTGCACTTGGAAGTGCAGTCGCTGTAAATCTGAGGGGTAGATCTGAAATGAGGGTAAGCTCTGCTGATTTTATCATCCAATCATGTGCAAGCTAAAATGCTGTTTTTTATTTTCCTTGCATTTCCCCCTCGGATCTACAGCGACTGCACTTCCAAGTGGATTTGCCTTTCGTAAATAACCCCCATTGTCACACAATTTAGAACCTGCTGATTTTGCTCATGTCTGTGGTCCAAGAGTGGGTTTCACAATAAGGGATCAGTTGGCAGACTATTTTTTGAGCCCTGCTGGTTGGCAAGGAGATACGATTTGATCCTTACAAATCCAATTTACCATAACATTGTAAAGTTGCTTGGACCTTTTTTTGTTTAGTTGGTGTATTCTTGTATATACTTTGACAAATACATGCAGTTGGTATATTTTGAAATGTTACACATTTGCTAGCAGGCATGTAATAAAAAGACATTTTAGCAATGATTGTTGTCTGTCTTATATTAAAGTGAATTTAACAATAACAATTAAGGATGATAAATCACCTAGTCCCAATCCCCTAGTCCCAAATCCCCTAGTCCTAATCCCCTAGTCCCAATCCCCTAGTCCCAATCCCCTAGTCCCAATCCCCTAGTCCCAAATCCCCTAGTCCCAAATCCCCTCATCTCAATCCCTGCACCCTTGCACTTACTTTTACTGGCTTTCTGATGTTGGCGAAGAATACTCCAATGTGGGTTGTGATGGGCAGCTATTTCCTCCCATGCTTTGTGTTTTTTGTTCCTGTTGGAATATTTGGAGTTGTTCAGATCCCACAGCTCAGGATGGATACGTACGGAGTGAATGAATTCTTCTGGCTCAAGTGCTACATAATTTGGTTTGGGAAAGAGATGGCGTTAATTTTGAGGACACATCGTCACACAATTTAGAACCTGCTGATTTTGCTCAAGTCCGTCGTCCAAGAGTGGGTTTCACAATAAGGGATCAGTTGGCAGACTATTTTTTGAGCCCTGCTGGTGCACTAAATTGGCAAGGAGATACGATTTAATCCTTACAAATCCAATTTACCTTAACATTGTAAAGTTGCTTGGACCTTTTTTGTTTAGTTGGTGTATTCCTGTATATACTTTGACCAATACTTGCAGTTGCTTTGTTTTACCAATTCTGCATTTTTTGAAATGTTACACATTTGCTAGCAGGCATTTAATAAAAATACATTTTAGATATGATTGTTGTCTGTCTTTTATTAAAGTGAATTTAACAATAATAATTAAAATTATAAAACAAATCTCAATACTCCAATCCCAATCCCTTAATCTCAATACTCCAATCCCAATCCCTTAATCTCAATACTCCAATCCCAATCCCTTAATCTCAATACTCCAATCCCAATCCCTTAATCTCAATACTCCAATCCCAATCCCTTAATCTCAATACTCCAATCCCAATCCCCTAATCTCAATACTCCAATCCCAATCCCTTAATCTCAATACTCCAATCCCAATCCCTTAATCTTAATACTCTAATTCCACTTTCCTAATCTCAATATGCTAGTCCCAATCCCCTAGTCTCAATATTCTAATCCCAATCCCCTAATCTCAATATTCTAGTCCCAATCCCCTAATCTCAATCCCCCAATCCCTTAATCGCAATACTCTAATCCCAATCCCTTAATCTCAATACTCTAATCCAAATCCCTTAATCTCAATACCCTAATCCCAATATGCTAGTCCCAATCCCCTAGTCTCTATATTCTAATCCCAATCCCCTAATCTCAATCCCCCAATCTCAATACTCTAATTCCAATCTCCTAATCTCGAAATTCTAGTCCCAACCCCCAAATCTCAATATTCTAGTCCCAAACCCCTAATCCAAATACCCAATTTTTGAACTATGCTAATCCTATACTTGCACCCTTGCACTTACTTTCACTGGCTTTTTGATGTTGGCGTACAATACTATAATCTGGGTTGTGATGGGCAGCTATTTGATCCCAGGCTTTGTTTTTCTTGTCCCTGTTGGCATAGTTGGGGTTGTTCAGATCCCACAGCTCAGGATGGATACGTAGGGAGTGAATTAATTCTTCTGGCTCAAAGCAAGAAGTTCTTGCCTGTCTGTCACCCTCTGCTCTGGCCTGACTCATTTCTGTCTCCCTCCATACTCTGCTGGTTTTCTCTCTCCATGCTGTCTTCTTCCTCTCAAGAGGATTTCCTGATATCCCAGCATCCTACACTGCACTCCAGATATATGACCTTCCCACAGCTGCGGGGCATTTTCGAACAGCTTCCCATTCATCTCAATGGAGAGGGGCATTTTTGAGGAGCTTTTTTAAGCGGTCGACAGATGCTGCTTGCGGGACTTTTTTCACCGCCCTGCCAGCGCACTGCCCCAGTGTGAAAGCATCCAATGATATTAATGGAAAGCAGTTTTCATGAGCTTTCAGGCGCTTTTTTTTGCGTGAAATCGCCTCAGTGTGAAAGGGGGTCTTAAACTTGTAGACGTAAAATTACTCACTTGAACTGATATCTGGAGAAGATTCCTCCTTTTTATTGGTAGCCATACCCTCGTCCTCCATCATACATTGCTGATCACCCATCACATACGTCTCAACCTAAAACCACAAGATGATAAAAAGAAACATCCTCACAACATGAGCACTAATACCCGGAAGACCTTAAGAGATGATTATCTCATACAGCTTGGAATCATTTTGAAGTCGTAGATTTTCCAATTCCACCTACCTGATAATGGTGAGGGATGGTGTGATCTTCCTGTGTAGAATACAGAGGACGGGTCCATCTCTCTGGTGGGTTTCTGTAGCTGGATGACTCCACCATGGTGTCCTGGTACAGATCTTTGTGTCCTTGTAGAAACTCATCCATCACCCCATCCTCATCATCCTCCTCTTTTATCTCTTCTTTAACATCAACTGTAGGAACACTCAGGTTTCCACTCTGAATATGTAATAAAAATTACATCAAGTGTAACACAGATAATGTACAGATCCTAATGATACGATCAGTGATTGTTCCTCATCTACCTGATGGTGAGGGATGGTGTGACCTTCCTGTGTGGAATCCCGGGAATACTGAGGATGGGGACATCTCTCTGGTGGGTTCCCATTACTGGATCCATCTGTAAGAAACACACACACTGACTGAATACATTGTTTCTATGTGTTTATCAGATGATGGGGGATCTAGGTGGAGCCTCCGTACTGCTCTCTCCTTTACAATAAAGTCTCCTCTTACCCGGTGATGTGAGGGGCGGCTGATCCTCCATTATGACGTCCTTGTAGAGATCCTTGTGTCCTGCTAAAAATGAATCATGGGATTGGAAGTCTGTTTTTTAACTGTCCAGATTTCCTCTTCACTACTTCATTTATCCTGTGCAGAATTAAATTATCATTAAGTAACGTATATACTCGAGTATAAGCCGAGTTTTTCAGCACATTTATTTGTGCTGAAAATGCCCCCCCCCCCCCCCCGGCTTACACTCGAGTCTGTGTCCATCTTCACATTTGTGCGCCTGATCTCGGCCAGCCGTAGGTGCCCTGGAATCCAGACTTGGCACACATGTAGCCCCACTCTTTCTCTACAAGTGTGCAAAGATTGTTGTCCGGGAGACCTACGGCCGGGGAGCACCAATTTTTCAAAGCCGGGCACCGCTTCCATAGACTCCCGTGTTAAATGGTAATTTCTCTGTTGATTTTCGGGACCCGGTACTGGCCGGCCCTAGGTCCCCTGGACCCCAAACTTGGCACACATGTAGCCCCACTCTTCATCTACAAGTTTGCAAAGTTTGTTGTCCAGGGGACCTACAGCCAGGGAGCACCAATTTTTCAAAGCCGGGCACCCCTTCGATAGACTCCCATGTTAAACGTCAGTCTAGTCACAGTGTTAAAAGTTAGATAATGTCACTAAAATTAACGGTATAAATAACGGTATACCGTTCTTGATGTATTCGTCTGAGACAAAATTCGTGAATCAGCTTGAAAGCAAACCGTGTGTTTTATTATACACACCAAAAAGGAATTAATACAGTTACAGTATATTAATTCAATAGCTTCTTAAAGGTTCCAAAATAATGTTCAAGTATAAAATAAAGTTCAGCATATCAGATGCCTCATGCTTCTTAAAATGTCCTTAAAATGTCAGATTAACCCTGTGTATGCTGAATAGTCTGTGGGCTGTAGAAATAGATGTTTCCTGAAGCTCTGGCTGGTGAAGAAGCAAGTCTGTGTGCTTCTGTGGATGGATGAAGGATCTAAGAGAGACTCTAGCTTTCAGCTCAACTAACTTATAAACTTCAGAATCCTTTCTTCAAATTCGCGCTCAAAAGTAACCACACCTACATTTTAAAATATTACCTCCCTCTCATTACCCACGATGTAGGGATTCAAGAGTATACATATGAGGACCATCTGGTTCGACTTACCAGTTTCAATAGGAAATCCCTCGGTGTAAATTACAGGATTTGGGGGAGGGGAAGTAAAACTAGTCTAAACTGCATCTATATTCCTAACAAAATATTAGTTACATAGCAGTATTGTCTAGAAGTTAAAATATATTTACAACATACATCAAAACCCTGACAGTTTCTGGAATTTAAAGCTCAAGTTCAAATGTCACATTTGGGATTCATTAAATCAGAAGTCCACCCATTCATCCAGTTAATTTTGAGGAATTCTTTCTTAATGCTATATTTTCCTGGCCAAATTAAGCCGGAGATCAGGTAGGGAGAATGGGCACAGTCAGGCGTGGGCACAGTCAGGCACAATGAGGCATGCAGATGGACACCATAGGCTTATACTCGAGTCAATACGTTTTCCCAGTTTTTTGTGGTAAAATTAGGTGCCTCGGCTTATATTCGGGTCGGCTTATACTCGAGCATATACGGTACATTCCCAGAATCCTATATATAGGATGTATCCAGTCTATAAACCAGAGGCTCTGGATTAGAGCTGCACGATTCTGGGAAAAATGAGAATCGCGATTCTTTTTCTTAGAATACAGATCACGATTCTCAAAAAACCTCTCAGTCCTCCCTATGTCACCACGCACCACCCACAAATCTACATTTTAAAATGGTTAATTAAAAAAATATATCTATATCAAAGTTAAACTCAACAAAAAAAAATTACATACATTTGTTTAACTTGTAGATTTTTAATTTTCTTAATTAACCATTTTTAAATGTAAATGACTGTGGGTGGTGTGCAGCATGGTGACATGGGCTTCCTTTCTGGCCTGGGTATATCAACCAATCAGCAGCAGGCAAGCAAGCAGTAAATACAGTAATATATTCGCATAGTATATATGAATAAATATGTGCTCACATTTCTGTTGGGAAATGCCTGGCATCGGCCATCGGATCAATGCTGGACTCACTGCGGTGTTTCCCGGCCAAGAGGACATGGTACCGCCCACGCCCAGGCATCCATCCAGCGGCGCATCAGTCTCTGCTAACTGACGTCAGTTCCGGCTGCTGACGTCAGTTCCGATATCGCCGCCATTTGCGTTCCACGCTGGTTCCGACGGCTTCTCCTCGGTCCAGTTTACATCAGGGGGGAGACCCGAAAAATCTAGGCATTCCAGGCCGGAGATCGCGCGCGCGGGGGGTGAATGGAGATCGAGCTCTACTCTGGATGGACAGTTGAATATTTACACAGTTGTATATTTAGGATGCATCTATAGTATAGGGTTGCCACCTGTCGGGTATTCACCCGGACAGTCCGGCTCTTGAATCATGTGCCTGTGTTTTGTACTGCTTGACACCCGGGTACATAACTCAGCCCAGACGAGGGACAGACCATTTGGGAAGAGGGAATCCAACACACACCATATCTGTCTCTCCACCCCCCCCCCCCCAGTCTTATGCAGGGTCTCTCTGATCTCTGACTCAACCCCCCCCCAATGCTCAGTCCAGATAATGTGAAGTCATTGATGACCATTCATGTAACTCTGTGTTTATGTGGTTCAACTGTAACTTCTGATTGTAAAGACTCAGAGCCTGGATAACACGTGGATACATGAATGGTCATCAATGACCTTCACACCATCTGTACATACAGAGTGCTGGGGGCTGGCTTACAGTATATAGATATGTACATCTTGACCACTTCTAAGCCCCCCAAATCCCCCCAGCTTGCTTCACCCCCAGACCACTTGATACATCACTGAGAGCTGCTTCCTACCCTTCAGCTGAGGGACATTATTCCATGATCACTTATCTTCCCAACATCGCTCCCTGGTCACCCTACAGACACTGCAAGAAATCCCTCCATATTCTGCCACCGCCATCCCTTCCACACTCCTCTCCTGTACGTACTGTCCCCATATTACCCTCCACACTCCTCTCATGTACATACTGCTCCCATCATCCCCTCCACACTCCTCTCCTGTATATACTGCCCCCATCATCCCCTCCACACTCCTCTCCCTTATATACTGCCCCCATCATCCCCTACACACTCCTCTCCTGTATATACTGACCCCATCATCCCCTACACACTCCTCTCCTGTACATACTGCCCCCATCATCCCCTCCACACTCCTCTATATACTGCTCCCATCATCCCTTCCACACTCCTCTCCTGTACATACTGCCCCCATTATCCCCTCCACACTGCTCTCCTGCAGATCCAGATGTAAGTGAAAACTGCAGAATCAGATGTAAAGGACAACCAAACCTGTGCATTAAAGCGGAGCTCCGCCGTAAAAAAAAAATATTAAAAGCCAGCAGCTACAAATACTGCAGCTGCTGACTTTTAATATTAGGACACTTACCTGTCCTGGAGTCCAGCAACGTCGGCAGCAGAAGACGAGCAATCGCTAGTCTCTCGGCTGCCATCATGGGTGAGGGAACCAGGAAGTGAAGCGTTGCGTCTTCACTTCCTGGTTCCCTACTGCGCATGCGCGAGCAGTGCTGCGCGTCTTTCACTGGTCCCCACTGTGTTCTGGGAGCCGTGTGTTTCCCAGAACACAACGGCGGTGGGGGGTTGGGGAGGGAGGACCGGGAAGTGACGCACTACCCGCAGTGTGGATTCCCGGAAGTGGGTGCAAATACGTTAGACAGGTTTCTGCACCCCCCCCCCCCCCTGAAAGGTGCCAATTGTGGCACCGGAGGGGGGGAATCCGGACAGCGGAGGTTCCACTTTAGGCTGGAGCTCCGCTTTAAGATGTAGAAGGGGAACTCTTGTGGTTAACTCCATATGATTAGAAATGTTATTTAATCACAAAAATATATGTATAGTGTAATCTACATAAAAAGTTGCTGTGCATTGCTTTGTACAGAGGTAATGAATTTAACGTACTACAAAAATAAAATTGGCGTGCGCTGCTGAAGTGTTCGGGTTTGGCTTGAGGAAAAGGTGGCAACCCTACTATTGCGTGTCTACTGGAGATAAAAGACGTCACATGGCCTACCTCCTCTGTGTAATCCAGCAACGTCTCCTCTCTCGACCTCGCTCTTCTCTCTCTCAGAACTTCCTGTCTTTACCTTATATAACTCTTTGTCTTACATCACTTCCTGTTCCTACCCTACATCACTTCCTGTCTGAGCATTCCATGTGCAGTAAGTGGTATCGCCATCTTGTGGTGATTTTAGTAACTACATCCTATGTTATGTTTAGGTATTTCGCCCTCTGCCCTGTAACTCAGTCTTCAGTTATATATTGTTGTTTTTTTTAACAGTAGAAAGGTGTTATTAAAAGTTTTCAAAGTACAATAAAGCATAAAATGTCAAAAGTAGTATCACATTTTGAGTAAATTCTTCAGTTATATCTGATATGTTGTAGATTATGACACACGCACATTATACTTCTGTTAAACTGTATCAATAATAAATATTTGAACTCTCTTTATACGCCCGCTGCAGGATACTGATGTGTTTTGGCTCGAGAGCATTTTTCTGCTCACATATTTCAAAATCTGCATTTTAGTCAGGATATTTTCATTAATTAGTAATAAAAAAATAATATCTAAAATATTAATTCCCCCTAGAATATATATTTTCTGAAAGCAGAGGTCCTCTAGAATAATAATGGAGGTAGTTGCAATTTTTTATGTTGCATTTATCAATCTATATTTTTATATTCAACCAGGGCTCAAAATTTCAAGTCTTGAGCCACTAGCCAGGCCTCAAGGGTTACTCGCCACCACTTGCCCAACCAAACCCCTACCCTGCTCCGCCCCTAATTCTGCCGCTAATAAGCCCTCATAAATTGTCTCATGAAATGACATTTGTAAATGTTTTATGCAGAATTAAGTTACAGAAATAAATATTAACAACAACTTTATCAGTTCCCCTCAGCACAGCCTCACCTGTTCTCATCAATGCAGACTCACTGTGCCCCACATTGCAGCCTCACTGTGCCCCACATTGCAGCCTCACTGTGCCTCACAGTGCCCCACACTGCAGCTTCATTGTTGCCCATATTGTAGCTTCATTATGCCCCTCATTGCAGCTTCATTGTGCCCCACATTGCGGACTCACTGTGTCCCCCATTGAAGACTCACTGTGTCCCCCATTGAAGACTCACTGTGTCCCCCATTGAAGACTCACTGCGTCCCCCATTGAAGACTCACTGCGTCCCCCATTGAAGACTCACTGTGTCCCCCATTGCAGCCTCATTGCGCCCCACATTGCAGCCTCATTGTGCCCCCACATTGCAGCCTCATTGTGCCCCACATTGCAGCCTCATTGTGCCCCATATTGAAGCTTCATTGTGCCCCACATTGCAGCTTCATTGTGCCCCACATTGCAGCTTCATTGTGCCCCACATTGCAGCTTCATTGTGCCCCACACTGCAGCTTCATTGTGCCCCACACTGCAGCTTCATTGTGCCCCACACTGCAGCTTCATTATGCCCCACATTGCAGACTCAATGTGCCCCCCATTGAAGACTCACTGTGTCCCCCATTGAAGACTCACTGTGTCCCCCATTGCAGACTAATCTTGCTCCCATTGGCGGCCAGATCATGACAACAGTGACGTCACTAGGGTTGGTGTCACCCGGTGCAGACCCCCCATCAGTACAGACATCCCCACCCAAGTGCAGACCCCCCATCAGTACAGACACCCCTCACCTCAGTGCAGACCCCCCATCAGTACAGACACCCCCATCTGAGTGCAGACCCCCCCCCCAGCAGTCCGGCCCCCCTCCTCAGTGCAGACCCCCCTCAGTACAGACACCCCCCTCAGTACAGACACCCCCCAGCAGTGCTGACTCCCCCAGCATTACAGACCCCCCCAGCACCCCCTCAGTACAGACACCCCCTCAGTACAGACACCCCCTCAGTACAGACACCCCCCATAGTGCAGAACCCCCAACATTACAAGACCACGACTCAGTACAGACCCCTCTCAGTAGTACAGACCCCCCAGCAGTATAGATGCCCCCCCTTACATACCTCAGAACAGCGCTGACAGATACACACACTGTGTGTCCCTCGAGTGCAGGGTCCTCCTCCTCTGTGGATGTAAACAGAGAGGAGGAGGCGGCTTCGGTCCGCGCTGCTGAGGTACACAGCGGCGCAAGGCACAGCTAATCAGGGCAGCAGGCAGTGTTAGAGGTGCTGCTACCCACGGGTGTCACCCGCCTAGCAACGCCTCTGCATGACAGGATGAAGAGGAGAGCCGCGGATTGCAGAGCGGTATAGCCCGCTGTTAGAACTTACATTAAAATTTCCTCTGCTCTGCTCGCTAACACAACCCCGCCTCCTCCTTACTCCGCGCCTGTGATAGACAACACATCCCAGCATTGGACCCGCATTCTGTCTATTACAGGTGCGGGGTCAGGAGGAGGCGGGGCTGTGTGAGCGAGCAGAGCAGAGGAGATTTCAATGCAAGTTCTCTTTCTTCGTGCTCTCTGCCATCGGGGCGATCGCTGGGAGAACAGCTCCCGAACAACCCCGCCCGCCGCGGTGCTCGCCCCCCCACTCCCAGGCAGCCCAGCTCCTCGCCAGACCTCATTTTCCACTCGCAAAATGCGAGTGGAAAATTTGAGGTCTGTTCAACCTTTCCTTAAAGTGGTTGTAAACCCACTTTTTCAACTTGCACCTACAGGTAAGCCTAGATTAAGGCTTACCTGTAGGTGCAAGAAATATCTCCTAAACCTACACGGTTTAGGAGATATTTAGTAAAAATGACATTGCTCCGTGTCTACGGCGCATGCGCGCCGTAGAGAACGGCGCATTCATGGGGTTAATCCCATTCACAAAATCGGCTACTTCCCAGCAATAGCTGGGCGTAGCCGATTGTGACAGCTCTTGCGCGCATGCGCAGAGTGACGTCACCGCCGCTCCGGCCAATCACAGCGCCGGAGCGGCGCTGTGATTGGCTGCAGAGGCGATACCCGGAAGTAACCTTCTGGCTATCGCCGCAGCGATGGATGCGGCTAGATGGAGGGACGCGGACGGCTTCGGGGGCCCCGATCTAAGGTAAGTGGTACATAATGAGCTAATATGCTAGTCATACTAGCTCATTATGCCTTTCTCTTACAGGTGGGGGGGGGGAAAAAACTAAATGTGGGTTTACAACCACTTTAATTTGTTGGGCACATGACATTATATTGTGGAATGGAGATGGACCTTTCATATGGTGTACAGTATCTCCTCCTCATTTGCTGGGAACATGACGTTATATTGAGGAATGGAGATGGACCTTTCATATGGTGTACAGTATCTCCTCCTCATTTGCTGGGAACATGACGTTATATTGAGGAATGGAGATGGACCTTTCATATGGAGTTTCATAGAGTTCCCTCTCCATTCAGAAGCTCAGTGATTTTCTTATTGACTTTTAAAATGTACTTACACTGTATATCTCTGTTTTCAGGCAGTGATGTGGAAGCACTGTATCAGGTGGTGTTTTGTAAAGAGAGATGGTGGATGTTTATGAGCATTGAGATAAATACATTTTCATCACGACTTTAAAATTCTGTGTAAGGGGGCGTGGCCAACGACCGGGATGTCAGGACGTGCTTAGCCTGAGCTCTGTCCATGCCGCACATATCCTGCCTTAATCCTGCAGACTCGATCGCCATCCAGGGGTCCCATCTGTCCCCACAGCCTCCAGGGAACCTTTGTGCCCACCGGGAGATGGTCAAATACGGCCCGCCAATGGAGGAAGATTCAGGATTCGCCCCGCCACCACCGCCATGCAAATCGAGACAAGATGGCACCAGTCACCATGCTGCAGACACACGCAGCCAGCCATCCTCCTCCTCATCAGCGCTGAAGCAGAAGCCTGCAGGGAAGGGTGAGTCACATTGTCCCCCCCCCCCCTACTCTGAGCCCGGAGGATCCTCTCTTATTCTCCCTGGCTGAGAACACTGATCCTGATAGCCCCAGTGTGGACGCTGCTGATGCAGGCCCTGCAGAGCCCTCCCTGTCCCAGATTATGGAGGCCATCCAGCACAGCCATGCATCTCTGACCACTAAAATGGACTCCATTAAGACTGACTTATCCTTTCTGAAACAGGATGTTCACAACCTCCACCATAGAGTGACAAATGCTGAGCAGCGCATTGGTGCACTAGAGGATGAGACCCGTCCATTGCAGGGCTCTGTTAGGGAGCTATGCCAGGCCTATCATTACACTGCAGATAAGCTCACTGTCAGAGATTGATAGTTGACCAGACTGTGTGACCTCATAAAAGGAAACCAAACAGGTGTAGGTGAAAATATATAATTTATTAAAAGGTGAGTGACCAACATACAACAACCAAAAGAACGCAGTGCAACAAATCAACAGTGACTACAAACAATATTTACAAAATAAGGGAGATACCGGAATCGTGGTAAGAGCCAGGCCCAGGTCATGCACAAGGGGGTCAAGCAGATGGGTATGGATGGGAGGAAGCCGGAACAAGGAGGGGATGGATGGATAGGCTGCAGAGCAGGGATCCAGGTGATAGAAGGGGAAGCTGCAGGATGGGCACAAGGAAGGGATCAGGTTAACAGGATACGGGTTCAAGGCAGGAACCGGGTCGGATCAGATCAGGCAGGGTGCAGGTACAGGCAAAAGTCCAGGTCACAAGTCCAGGGGGTCAGGAAGAGAGATACCAGGGCCGTGTGTGTATACACCTGCCGGGTATTTATAGGAATGCTTGATTAGCTTCAGGTCACACCTGATCGGAGGGAGGGCAGTCTGCTCCACACTGCCAGGATCCATCCGCTGGTGGAAACCAGTACTGCGTCCAAAAGATATTACAACACCAGCAGGGAAAGATTCTCCTGACAGTTACAAACTGCCAGGAGACACCTGCTGGTGGACCACAGTACTGCAAGATAAATAATAAATGCCACCAGCGGATGGAACCTTTCCTGACACTCACTGAAATGGAGGACCTTTTACGGAGGCGCAACCTACGCTTCCTGGGGTTCCCAGAAGGGTCTGAGGGTAAAACCCCAGAGGAATTTATGGAAAGATGGCTGATTACCACATTTGGCGCCTTCACCTTCTCACCATTATCTGCCATTGAACGGGCGCACAGGGTTCCCCTTTGCCCTCTCCCACCAGGGGCCCAGCCACGTGCCATGATTATCAAACTACTTCACTTCAGAGACAGAGAGGCAGTTCTTGGAGCTGCCAGGGAGAAGGGAAGGGTGTCCTTTAATGGGAGAGGAATTACTATTTTCCCTAAATTCTCGGTAGCTACGCAAAAGCAGAGGGCCACCTTTCCTGGCTATTAAACGCAGGCTCCGTGAGCTTCATCTCCCCTACGGCATGTTGTATCCTGCTCGCTTGAGGATTGTTTACCAGGGCAAGGCCTACTTCTTTACGGATCCTAAGGAGGCATCTCACTGGGTGGACACCCTAGGACACCCAGGACGCCGGAACCAGAATCAAAGGTCCCCTCTGCGCTGAAAGTGAACCTAATGTGTATTCCTTCTTTTCTACATCTTGCGCCCTCACTGGTATACACTACCTTTTTCCTGCATGGGACAGTGGGGGGTAGGAGTGGGCCTGGATACCTTCACCCCTATGATAGTCTCACTCCCCTCTTCTCAGTTATAATGGGGTGTTGAACTGCACTCCTCTGACATTGTTTGTATACCACTTGTTCAACCTGGATGACTGTTATCACCTTACTCCTTCTTTTTTCTTTTGAACGTTTTATCCTGTTATTTTTTAACTCAGGGTTTGTTGATTGGGTGTCTGTGTCATGGCTCCCCTGCCTTGCAGTTTTGGTTTTGGGAACAAAGCTCTCATATGTTTGGGTTTGGGAGCCGGGAGGGTTAGGGTGGGCTGGGATGTTCGGGGACTTTTGTTTGAGGTTGTTTTTGTATTCTTTTTTGAATTGCTGGTACCCATTTTTACATGTCCGTCTACAGGCTGGTCTAGCCGACCCTTCTAATATGCATCTGATCTTTTTCATTACTAGAATGTTGTCATATGTCTTTGATTTGCTCTTCACCATACGCACTTCTTATGGTCCGCGGGACTCCAGGCTCTGGTTGCTTCCAGCGAACTATGGGAAATGGGTTCCCCTAGTCATATACTTTATGCCTCCTTATGTCTAGATTACGTTTGGTTTCTTGGAATGTACGGGGGCTAAACTCCAAAGTGAAAAGATCATTAATGTTTGACTACTTGGCACACCATAATCCGCATATGATCCTTCTCCAGGAAACCCACCTCCAGGGCTCTAGAGTCATGGCCCTTAAGTGGGCAAAAATTGCTTATGCCCTCCATTCCACATACTCCACGTATGCCAGGGGAACTTCCATCCTCATAGCCAAATCAGCCCCGGTTAGTATTAAACATGTTAAACTTGATCCTCAGGGTTGCTTTGTAATTGTTGTGATAGAACTTATGGGTAGGCCGTATACGGTGACTAGCTTATATGCTCCACCCCACTTCACTAAAATGTTCTTTGAAAGGGTGATGAACTCCACATCGGTGATAGCGGAGGGTCCTTTATTGATAGTGGGTGACTATAATACAGTACTGGACAACTCCATCAATAGATTACGTTGTTCTACACTGCCCCCCACCCCCCTGGGTTCCTTCTTAACTCAATTTGATTTGGTGGAAGCCTGAAGGTGGAAGCATGCGGATGGGAGGGGGTATTCGTTTCACTCTGAGTCACACGAAACTCTGTCTCGTATTGATCTATGTCTGGTCTCATCGGATCTGCTTAATATGGTGACTGAGGTTAAATACCTCCCAAGGGTGGTGTCTGATCATTCTCCTTTGCTGGGGGACCTCGCCCTGGGTACCTCCTCCTCCTATAGGGTGTGGCAGCTGAGCCCGCTGTGGCTGGCGGATGAGATTGTTGTGAACCAGTGTATGACAGAGATGAAATCCTACTGGCTAATTAATTTTTTTCTGCGGCAGTCGGTTAGACACACAAGGCCTCTCTGTCCAGATTGATGGATGCAGAGGGGACTCTCAGGGAGGCAGAGGCCACTTATTCTGTGACTCCCTCCCCTTAGACACGCACTGCCTGGAAGCACAGGGCTAGAGAACTGGACTTAGTGCTTCTGGAGCGCACCCAGAAGAAGCTGCTGTACCAGAACCAGCGACTCTTCGAGTTTGGTGATAAGAACAGTCGTTTGCTGGCGTATCTTTCCAGACCTGACTATCAGCCATGCAGCATACCTAGAATCAAGAGTGCAGAGGGCATAGTGGTAGAGCAAAACACTGAGATCCTGGATGCCTTTGTCACATTTTATTCCTCCCTATATGCTACTAGAGCGCACTACACGATTGTGGAATTGGATAACTATCTTTCTGAAATTTCACTGCCCAGGCTTCAGACCCAACAGGCGATAGACCTTGATGCTCCTCTGATGACTGAGGAAATTGGGGAGGCTATCCAATCCTTTGCCAGAAATAAAACACGGGGATTGGATGGTTTCCCTATCGAGTGGTATATGCAGTACAGAGATCTGCTTATACCTCATCTAAGCAGGGTGTATAATTTTGCTATGAAAACGTGACAATTACCGCCCTCTATGTCAGAGGCGTTGATCGTCCTCATTTCTACATAAGGATCACCTCCTATGTGAATCCTACAGACCAATCTCACTTATCAATTCGGATGTTAAGATTTTGGCCAATGTGCTCGCCGGGCGACTGAACACGGTCATTACTACTGTTATTGGTGCGGACCAGAATGGGTTCATCCCTGGGCGATCGACCTCCATCAACTTACGTAGACTGTTTACCAATCTTCAGGCCACCCATGAGGAGATGGGTTCCCGGGCAGTTTTGGCCTTGGACACACATAAGGCGTTTGACTCGGTCGAATGGCCTTATCTGCTGGAGGTCTTGGCAAAATTTGGTTTTGGCAACACCTTTATCAGATGGGTGCAACTGCTCTATCTAAAACCCACCGCTAGATTGAGAGTGAACGCAGCCGTGTCTGATCCCTTTCCGATAAAGAGAGGCACCAGACAGGGGTGCCCTCTGTGGCCGTTGCTATTTGCACTGGCGATAGAGCCTTTGGCAGCACTGATAAGATCCTGCGGGGAGGTTGCGGGACTGACGATTGGGGGTCTGGAGGAGAAGGTATCTCTTTGATGACATGTTAATATACTTGTCAGATCTCCAATCGTCTCTCCCAGTCCTGCTGGAGATTATTAGGAGGTTTGGTCATTTCTCTGGATTCCAGGTTAACTGGGACAAGTCCATCTTATTTAGAATTGACCAAGCAACGTCGCTCATGCTGCCTCCTTCTTGCCCACTACAAATAGTCACCTCCTTCCGATATTTAGGAGTCATGGTACAGCTCCTAATAGCCTCTTACGTTAAAATCAACTTAGACCCCCTTATAGGGCGAATGAAAACCACATTTAAAACCTGGGCTAATCTCCCGCTTACATTACTGGGTAGGATTAATATCGTCAAAATTATATTCTTACCACGATTTTTGTATATCTTGGGTAACTCACCAGTATATGTCACTAAACTTAAATTTAAGGAAATAGACTCCATCCTTACTTTGGAGGGGGGGGGGAGCAGTCAGGATTGCCAAGAACACCCTCCAGCTACCAGTACTGGAGGGCGGATTGGACAGTTGGATAAATGGTTCTACATTTAGGATGTATCTGGTCTATAAACCAGAGGCTCTGGATGGACAGTTGGATAAATGGTTCTACATTTAGGAGGTATCTTGTCTATAAACCAGAGGCTCTGGATGGACAGTTGGATAAATGGTTCTATATTTAGGATGTATCCAGTCTATAAACCAGAGGCTCTGGATGGACAGTTGGATAAATGGTTCTATATTTAGGATGTATCCAGTCTATAAACCAGAGGCTCTGGATGGACAGTTGGATAAATGGCTCTATATTTAGGATGTATCTTGTCTATAAACCAGAGGCTCTGGATGGACAGTTGGATAAATGGTTCTATATTTAGGATGTATCTGGTCTATAAACCAGAGGCTCTGGATGGACAGTTGGATAAATGGTTCTATATTTAGGATGTATCTGGTTTATAAACCAGAGGCTCTGGATGGACAGTTGGATAAATGGTTCTATATTTAGGAGGTATCTTGTCTATAAACCAGAGGCTCTGGATGGACAGTTGGATAAATGGTTCTATAATTAGGATGTATCCGGTCTATAAACCAGAGGCTCTGGATGGACAGTTGGATAAATGGCTCTATATTTAGGATGTATCTGGTCTATAAACCAGAGGCTCTGGATGGACAGTTGGATAAATGGTTCTATATTTAGGATGTATCTGGTCTATAAACCAGAGGCTCTGGATGGACAGTTGGATAAATGGTTCTACATTTAGGATGTATCTGGTCTATAAACCAGAGGCTCTGGATGGACAGTTGGATAAATGGTTCTATATTTAGGAGGTATCTTGTCTATAAACCAGAGGCTCTGGATGGACAGTTGGATAAATGGTTCTATATTTAGGATGTATCCAGTCTATAAACCAGAGGCTCTGGATGGACAGTTGGATAAATGGCTCTATATTTAGGATGTATCTGGTCTATAAACCAGAGGCTCTGGATGGACAGTTGGATAAATGGTTCTATATTTAGGATGTATCTGGTCTATAAACCAGAGGCTCTGGATGGACAGTTGGATAAATGGTTCTATATTTAGGAGGTATCTTGTCTATAAACCAGAGGCTCTGGATGGACAGTTGGATAAATGGTTCTATATTTAGGAGGTATCTTGTCTATAAACCAGAGGCTCTGGATGGACAGTTGGATAAATGGTTCTATATTTAGGATGTATCCAGTCTATAAACCAGAGGCTCTGGATGGACAGTTGGATAAATGGTTCTATATTTAGGAGGTATCTTGTCTATAAACCAGAGGCTCTGGATGGACAGTTGGATAAATGGCTCTATATTTAGGATGTATCCGGTCTATAAACCAGAGGCTCTGGATGGACAGTTGGATAAATGGTTCTATATTTAGGATGTATCTGGTCTATAAACCAGAGGCTCTGGATGGACAGTTGGATAAATGGCTCTATATTTAGGATGTATCCGGTCTATAAACCAGAGGCTCTGGATGGACAGTTGGATAAATGGCTCTATATTTAGGATGTATCTTGTCTATAAACCAGAGGCTCTGGATGGACAGTTGGATAAATGGTTCTATATTTAGGATATATCTGGTCTATAAACCAGAGGCTCTGGATGGACAGTTGGATAAATGGCTCTATATTTAGGATATATCTGGTCTATAAACCAGAGGCTCTGGATGGACAGTTGGATAAATGATTCTATATTTAGGATGTATCTGGGCACATATTATAAAATAACTCCAATATACAGGATGTAATATGTCTGTAGTAGTGGATGATGGAGATAAAAGACGTCCCAGTGACTATGGAGGAAGAGGACGGACATGACGGGGGGTTACTGGGTGTAAAGTGATGTCTCCTCTCCACCTCCTTCTCTCCACAATGTCCTTTTACCTCATATAAGGTTTCATCCAACATCATTTCCTGTTCCTACATTATATCACTTCCTATCTGTACTTACATCACTTCCTGTTTGTAAGTTACATCACTTCCTGTCCTTAACGACATCACTTCCTGTCTGAGTGGTCCACTTGATCTAAGTGATATCGCCATCCATCTTGTGGTGATTTCAATAACTGCATCCTACGTTATGTGTTAGTATTTTGTCCTCTCCCCTGTAGCTCACTCTTCGGTTATATTTCATACACTATGACACACGCACATTATACTTCAGTTAAAACTGAATTAACGTTAAATATTTTATCTCTATTTTTACACCCTCTGCAGGATACTGATGTCTTTTGACTCTTGGGAATCTTTTATTTTGTATTTGGGCTTTTTTGGGCCGGAAATATGAAAAATGAACATAAAATAATAATAATATAAATTCCCTAGACTATTATATGTTTTATGTATGCAGAGGCCCTTTAGAATATAATGGCGGAAGCTGCAATTTATTATGTTGTAGGAGTGGTTATCAGTTTATATTTTCATGAAAAAAATATATTAAAATAAATTTTATTGCACACATCTACAATATAATCTATTTTTATAAAATAAAAAAAAGATAAAGCTGTGTCGAGTACATAAATGCACCTGCAAACAGGCAACAGTCCTAACATAATTCCCTCAAATTTTCCCCTTCTTGTACATCCTCCTTCCCCTCCCCCCAAACCCTATCTACCATCAAAGATCCTCCCCCCAAACCCCTTTTTCTAGAACAAATAATTTACCCTCCCCCACCACAAATCTTCTTATTCCATCATGATGCCCCCACCCCAGTCACTCCTGTCAATGTGCCCCCCCCCAGCACAATCCCCCCAGAAAACTCACATACCTCAAATATAGCGTGGCTCAATGACAAGGGAAGTCTTATTCCCTAGGGTCCTTCTCCCGTTGTATCATTGGACAAATCAGAGCCAAGAAGGAGCCCCAGAGGAAGCTTCCCTCAACTCTGACCATGTATCATTGCGATAGGCCGCTGGCATGGCAAGTTTCCAGCTACCATAGAATGGGGAATCCTGGTTTTGGAAAACCCTGCAGGAGGTGCTCAGTGCCAACAAGCCCCTAAGATGTACACTAATGGGGTCGAGTGCCTGAATTTTTTTCTGGCAGTGGGCTCTGGGTCTCAGCCTGGATCCTCGGGACACCAGCATTTTTTCAAAATCTTGGGACCGTCCCATGAAATCCGGGATGGTTGGAAGATATGACAACACCACTTTGTGATATATAAAGACTGCAACCTACATTATTCTGGTAAAAATACTTTCCACCCCCCTTCCCCCCAAATCCCCTCTCCTAGCACAAATCCTTTCCCCAACCTCTTTCCCCTCAAAACCATTTTTTGAGAACAAATCATTTTCCTTCCCCATCACAAATATTCTTATTCCATCATGACTCCTCCCCCCACTCCAGTCATTGTTTTCGCTGTCATTGTGACCCCCCAGTGCAATGCCCCCATAAAACTCACATACCTCAGATACAGCATGGCTCAATCAATGCCAGGGGAAGTCATACTCCCTTCTCCCGTTTTGTGTCATTGGACACATCAGAGCCAAGGAGGAGCCCCAGAGGAAGCTTTACTAGACTCTGATGATGTATCCTTGTGATAGACAAGTTTCCAGCTGTGATAGAATGGGTGCTCCTGGTGTTGGGGACACCCTGCAGGAGGTGCCCAATGCCAGCGCGCCCCAAAGAGGTAAGTAGTGGAGCCAAGAGCCTGAACTTGTTCTGGCACTGGGCTCCCGGGTCTCAGCCTGGATCCACGGGACACCGGCATTTTGTTGAAATCTCGGGACAGTCCCGTGGAATCCGGGGCGGTTGGGAGGTATGACATCACCACCTTTTAATATATGAATACTGCAGCCTACACTACTCTGGTAAAAACACACAATGGCTAAGTTGTTAGCACCTCTGCCTAGGAACATTAGGGTCCTTGGTTTGAATCCCAACCATGGCTCTATTTGCCTGGAGTTTGCATGTTCTCTCTGTGCCTCCGGGTGCTCTGGATTCCTCCCACACTCCAAAGACATGCTGGTAAGTTACTTGGCTCCTGTCAAAACTAGCCCTAGTATGTGAGTTAGTGACCTAAGATTTTAGGCTTCTTGAGGGCAGGGACTGATGTGAATGTGCAAAAAACTGTGTAAATGTATTGCGCTGTTTAAATTAATGGCACTATATACAAGAACCTGTACTAACTAAAAGTAAAAATTCTCTCCATCCTATCCCCAACCCTTCCCTCCAGGACAAATCCTCCAATTTCACCCCTTCCACATCCCCTCCTTAACTGAGCATGCTTCAATGCCAGGGGTAGTCTTTCTTCCTGGGCTTCCCTGGTGTCATGGGCCACATCAGAGCCGAGGAGTAGTCTAGAGGAAAATACATGAGTGCAGACCGTGTACCATTTTGATAGACCATGTATCCCATAGTGTTGCTTTGTTTGCCACTCAGGCTCTCCACTGAGGGGTGTGCATGTGGATTCCTCCGCATCCACCGCTGGGAGTGCTGGCAATGGACAGAGCCCATCCTGGCTCCAAGCTATAGTGCAAGGAAGGAGAAAGAGATAATACCCAATGCCGCACATCCTTGTAGTCCTATGGTGGTGATGAGAGCGCCAACCTGTGTCTGGACTCCTACCAGTCCATGTCTCCAACGTGTTTCGCTCCACAGCCCCCCCATCGGGGCTTATCATTGGGAGCTGACCATGTATCATTGTGGCAGGGTGCCAGCTGCTGTAGAATGGGCGATTGTGGTGATGGTACCCTACAAGTGATGCAGTGCACATAATTTGCATGCCCCTGCAAGATTTATTACTGAAGCCAAGTGCCCAAATTTGTTGCTGGACAGCAGGATTTGGATTTTGTTGAAATCCGGGACAGTTGGGAGTTATAACATCACCACCACCTTGTGATATATAAATACTGCCGCCTACATTATGCTTCATCATTTTGTCCTCTGCCTCGTAGTCCATTCTTCTATTAGGATACGTAGATGATTACACACTAAGATTATACCTCACATCAAAGCCAGACAATAAAAAAAACAAAAACAACGTGATAGAGTTTTAATATTTATAAATGTGAAACTAAAGAATGTAAAAAAAAACACACTGAACATTGCAATACAACATATGAGGCTTAATTCACAAAGCTCTATTACAAGTAGAAGGGCTGGCTTTGTAGCCATGTGACTGGACTCATCTCATTGGAGTTTTATATGGATTTTTTTTTTACATTATAACTACCAAAGTAACAATAAAAGCGTAACTAAACCCATCGATTTAAAACCACAATCACACTTGGTAATTTGGAATCACGGGGGGTGGAATCACCCAAATTTTCCCCGCAAATTCAAATGAAGTGCCAATCGTTGCAAAATGCACAGTGCCAGGTTTGGGTGCCAGTCTTTAACCACTTGCCAAACAGCTCACGCCGATATACGTTGGCAAAATAGCACCGCTGGGTACAGCGGTTCCTTTAAGAGCCGTAGGAGACGCGCCCGCCCGCTGCACGTGTCCGGAGGGCACGATCGCCACCGGCAACACGCGATCACAGGCACGAGAACCAGAATGGGGATTTGTGTGTGTAAACACACAAATCCCCATTCTGACAGGAGAGGAGAGACAGATCGTGTGTTCCTCCTAAGTAGGAACAACGATCTGGCTCCTCCTCTAGTCAGTCCCATCTCCTCACAGTTAGGACACAAACTGAGGGAACACATTTAACCCCTTGATCGCCCCCTAGTGTTAACCCCTTCCCTGCCATTGACATTTACACACTAATCAGTAAATTTTTATAGCTCTGATTGCTGTATAAATGTCAATGGTCCAAAAAAGTGTCAAAAGTGTCCGATCGACCGCAATGTCGCAGTGCCGATAAAAATTGCTAGTAAAAAACAAATAAATAATAAAAATTACATAAATCTATTCCCTATTTTGTAGACGCTATAACTTCTGCACAAACCAATCAATATACGCTTATTGCGTTTTTTTTTTACCAAAAATATGTAGAAGAATACATATCGGACTAAACTGATGAAGAAATGTGCTTGTAAAAAAAATTGGGGGATTTTTCATTATAGCAAAAAGTAAAAATAAATAGTTATTTTTTTTTCAAAACGTCATAGTCTTTTTTTATTTATAGTGCAAAAAAATCCCAAAAAACGCAGAGATGATCAAATACCACCAAAAGAAAGCTCTATTTGTGGGAAAAAAAGGAAGTCAATTTTGTTTGGGTACAACATCGCACAATTGTCAGTTAAAGCGACGCAGTGCCGTATCGGAAAAAATGGCCCGGTCAGGAAGAGGGTAAATCCTTTCAGGGCTGAAGTGGTTAAAAACTTATTGAAGTTTGTCGCCCAAAACACGCAGAATGGCACCAAAATCATCCACACAAACCTGAGTTTCCGCTATGTGAATTGTGAATGGGGCCTAATGTTTTAAAAAAAAAAAAAAAACAATTACATTCCCGGCACGTCGGGAATGCTGAAGCCTCATTCACACTTGGCGATTTGGAATTACAGGGTTCAGAATAGCCGCAATTTTTTTTTTGCCCACGATTCCACATCATTTGGCAATTGCTGCAAAACACGCGGCACGCGTTTGGGTGGCATTCATTTCAAAATGGCACCCAAGGTTTTTGCTGTGGCAAACCGCTCCTTAAAGAATTGCGAGAAGCTTGTCGCCCCAAAAAGGGGCAGGACCTTCTTTTGGGTGACACACATGCATAGGGCAGCCCCATTTACTTCAATGCACGACAAGCAGAATGGTGTGAAAATTCGACCATACAAAACTGTAGAAATGACATGAAATTGCGAGTTCCCGCTACGTGAAGTGTGAATGGGGGCCTAACATTTGCTTGTGCTCTCATCCAATGGCTGGTGTCCTAACTGATCAGGACAGTTTCAGATCAAACAGAGCCCAAGATGGCAGCTTCCTGGGATGAAAACAATAGGAGGGTTTAGTTCCACTTTAAATACCTGACAAGCATGCTCATTGCTGAGAAGAGCACCTACCGGGCATGCGTGGCCCCACATTAATCCATCACCATCTTCTTTTCTTTGTAGACCTCTACATTCACCTCTGTTATTATAATGGAGAAACCAAGTCACCCGTGTTCGTACATTTTGTGCAGATGTTTCCATTAAAGCTTGCAGGTTCATTTTCTATGTTTAAATTTAGAATGTCAAATACACATAACTTGGGTTTCACAAGCTACAGGTTTGACTGCCTCCCCCTGCATTTTAGAGGCATCTAGAACACAGTGGGCTGCAAAGAGTCAAATAGGCAGCTAAGATATTTATTATGCTGCAGCTAATCTATGGAGAGATATGCCCAGTAGGTGGCTGGAGGGGAACATAAATAGTCTGGAGCAGCCATGTTCTTGTCCTGCTGGAGAAGTCCCCATCTTCTTGGGGACTTTGCTGGTGTTCATTGAAGTTCTAGCTGTGAAAGAGCTTGAGGGGGGGGGGGGGGGTATTTTTAATAATTTTTTGAGCTAAGGAGTCTCACCTAAAGATCTGGTCTGGAGGACTCACTGAAGAGAACGGAGTGGAAGATGGAAGGTGTGCAGCTGTTCTATCATATTGCATTAATCCCTCCCTCACTGAAGAGTTCCTGGGGGAAGCTAGGGATTGAGTAGTTGTCCTGAAGCATACAGATGGCTAATGGGAACTGGGAAATTCAGCTGTCCTGGAGAGACAACTAGCTCTTTTCTTTCAGTGCACAGAGGCTGCTCAGCTGTTGGGTAATTACCAGCCACCCATTGTTTCCACAGTGACTAACCTGGTTTCCATTACCTGCCTCATTAGTCCAGCCTACAGCCAGCCCCTTTGTGCTATTTAAGAAGATTTGCTTATTCCCTCTTCGCCCTTGCGTTGTCTATGATCTCCAGTGCGTTCCTGTCTATCTGTGTATGACTTGGCCTGGCTGACTTCTCTTCTGATTCCTGTTCCTACTCTTCGGCTCCTGACAACACTGACTTCTGGCTTCCTGATCCCGGCTCGTCTAATTACCCGCTCTGGCATCCAAACCCTGGCTTCTGTTTTTGACTACGTTCCTGTTCTGTGCTATTTGTGTGATTTTTAACTGCACTTTCTGTCTCCGTCTGATTTATGGTTAGAATAGGCCATAAATAGGCCTTGTATTAACCGTTCCCTCACTGAAAAGTTACAGGAGGGAAGCTAGGGATTGAGTAGTTGTCCTGAAGCATAGAGATGGCTGATGGAAACTGGGGAGATTGAGGTTAATGGGCTATTTTCCTAATTCTCCTCTCGGCCAATCAGGAAGCGAGTCCTGAGACCCGAATGGCCAGGTTTGTTTGCCGCCCCCCCTCCCCCAAAAAAAATTGAGCACCAGCTGCCACTGCCCTAACCTTTCTCCTATCCCAGGTTCTACAACTACAAAGAGGACAACCCCTAGACCATGCACAAGGCCCGTGGGCCGAATCCAGCCTGCCAACCTATTTTATGTGGCCCTCGCACCTCTCCTGCAGATGCGGCTTCCACTTCTCCACCCCTTCCTTGTCTTAGTAGTCAGCAAAACAATAATGAGGATAGAACTCCTCCGTGCAGCCAAAGAGAGGCTCATCTCTGCCCCCCTCCAACTCAGCAGTCGGCAACAGAGAGGTGGACAGAACTCCTCCACAGATCCTTCACCTCTCTGTGCAGCTGCGGCACCTCCTTGTCTCCTCCTCCCTATAATTGTTCCCAGGTAGCTTTATAGTCTCGAGTTCCTGAGCTTGCAAAGCAGCGTAGCCGACTACGAGGGACTACCACTCTGCATGCTGTATTTTTATTTTATAGCCTGCAAAATGGAAAAACAAGAGTGAGAATATGGTAAAGTGGTGGTGGTAAAGGGGGAAGGGAGGAACATATAGTAGGCACATCCCACCATTTGGAGTCTCCAAGAAACAGAATAACCCAACAGAAGACTAAGCCTGATAAGGTCCACCTATAAACGAAACATGACTTTTGCCAGGATGTACCCCATCATAATCCCAATTTTTATCCTCCAGGTGTCCTATGGACTGAACAGTTCTACCCGATAAAAGCCATCGTACATTTGTCAAAACGCGTCAGTCAGGTGTCTTCTCTGCGATTAGACTTATGTGATCTGTACAACATCTATCACAGTCTGAAAGTTGTTTGGATGCTCTGAGCTGTGTCTTGTCATGTGTGCAAGAAGGGAGTGTTTCTGAGCGTAACATTTTCCGCACGCTGAACATAAATAGGGACGGTCACCTGAGTGAGCTCTCTGGTGAGAAGCAAGGGTTTCTTTGATACCAAAACATTTCCCGCACGTTGAACATGAAAAAGGACGCTCACCTGAGTGAATTCTTTGGTGGTGTCTAACAAGGCTTCCTTTCAAGGTGAAACATTTTCCGCACTCTGAACATGAATAAGGACGCTCACTTGACTGCTTACTAGTGTGACGTCTTTCGTGTTTACGAAGGTTTCCTTGGTCAGAAAAACATTTTCCGCACTCTAAGCAGGAAAAGGGGCGCTCACCCGTGTGAACTCTCTGGTGTTTACGAAGGTTTCCCTTGTCAGAAAAAGATTTGCCGCACTCGAAACAGGTAAAAGGACACTCGCCCGTATGAATTCTCTGGTGCGTAAGAAGAGATCCTTTGTGTGAAAAACTTTTCCCGCACTCTGAACATGAATAGGGACGCTCGCCAGTGTGAAGTCTTTGGTGTTTCAGAAGGGTTCCCTTTTCAGAAAAACGTTTCCCGCACTCTGAACAGGAAAAGGGACGCTCATCCGTGTGAATTCTCTGGTGAGTAAGAAGGTTTCCTTGTCTAGCAAAACATTTCCCGCACTCTGAACATGAATAAGGACGCTCATTCTTGTGAGTTTTCTGGTGTTTAAGAAGTCCTTTTTTCTCAGTGAATGTTTTTCCGCATACTAAACATGATAATGAGCTCCCTCCTGCGTGAGCTTCCTCATGGTGTGAAGAGGATTTCTGGGGATCGGATGGATCCGTTGATCTGTCAGCACTGTGAGAACTTAGATGGACATGTGATGTCATAGTATGGGATTTATCAGAAGGTTCCTCAGGATGAGAAGGATCCATTGATGTTAGATGGACATGTGATGTCATATTATGGGATTTATCAGAAGGTTCCTCAGGATTAGAAGGATCCATTGATCTTAGATGGACATGTGATGTCATAGTATGGGATTTATCAGAAGGTTCCTCAGGATTAGAAGGATCCATTGATCTTAGATGGACATCTGAAGTGATAGTATGGGATTTATCAGAAGGTTCCTCAGGATTAGAAGGATCCATTGATCTTAGATGGACATGTGATGTCATAGTATGGGATTTATCAGAAGGTTCCTCAGGATTAGAAGGATCCATTGATCTTAGATGGACCTCTGATGTCATATTATGGGATTTATCAGAAGGTTCCTCAGGATTAGAAGGATCCATTGATCTTAGATGGACATCTGAAGTGATAGTATGGGATTTATCAGAAGATTCCTCAGGATTAGAAGGATCCATTGATCTTAGATGGACATCTGAAGTGATCGTATGGGATTTATCAGAAGATTCCTCAGGATTAGAAGGATCCATTGATCTTAGATGGACATCTGAAGTGATCGTATGGGATTTATCAGAAGGTTCCTCAGGATTAGAAGGATCCATTGATCTTAGATGGACATGTGATGTCATATTATGGGATTTATCAGAAGGTTCCTCAGGATTAGAAGGATCCATTGATCTTAGATGGACATCTGAAGTGATAGTATGGGATTTATCAGAAGATTCCTCAGGATTAGAAGGATCCATTGATCTTAGATGGACATCTGAAGTGATCGTATGGGATTTATCAGAAGATTCCTCAGGATTAGAAGGATCCATTGATCTTAGATGGACATCTGAAGTGATCGTATGGGATTTATCAGAAGGTTCCTCAGGATTAGAAGGATCCATTGATCTTAGATGGACATGTGATGTCATATTATGGGATTTATCAGAAGGTTCCTCAGGATTAGAAGGATCCATTGATCTTAGATGGACATGTGATGTCATAGTATGGGATTTATCAGAAGATTCCTCAGAATTAGAAGGATCCATTGAACTTGCCACAAGAATATTGTACAACGTCATGATCTTCTTCAGTACAATCTGGAGATATAGCAAGATGTCTCTCCAATGTATTTAGTTTCCAAAATAATGGTCCATCTGCTTAAAAGCAATTATAATATATGTTAAGTTCGTTTTTATACACCTTTTATAATTATTCAGCAGTCATATATATCATTCAACACTTTCCCAGAGCTCTACCATTGGGGACAATCATAACAGCAAACAATAAATATAAACCAGATGAGATGACACACCCAAACCATACTAGGTAACAATAGTTGTGCAATGAGGACAAAATAGTGATGGACCTTCCTTCATCTAATTTCCTGATAACATGACAACATACTGAAGAACGAGGATTTACAGTTCATATGATGTACAGTATTGGGGGAAGGGGGGAGTCACAAGTTTGACATCTGACATCACCAAGCAAAGAGATTTATATTTTATTTAGTGCATAGCATGTTCAAGAAAACTGTTATGCCGTGTACACGTGTTCGGAATTTCCGACAACAAATGTTCGATGTGAGCTTTTCATCGGAAATTCCGACCGTGCGTAGGCTCCATCGGAAGTTTGCTGTCGGAATTTCCACCAACAAATGATTGAGAGCAGGTTCCCAATTTTTCGGCAAAAGTTCTTATCGGAAATTCCGACCGCATGTAGCCATTTCCAAACAGCACAAAAGTGCTGCCCATGCTCGGAATCAATTTGACGCATGCTCGGAATCATTGTACTTAATTTTTCTCGGCTCATCGTAGTGTTGTACGTCTCTACGTTCTTGACCATCGGAATTTCCGAGCAACATTTGTGCGACCGTGTGTGTGCAAGACAAGTTTTAGTACGCGGCATTAGTGGAAAATACTGCAATGGATAGTCAGAGAGAGAAAACATACTACATGAGTGAAAAGAAAAGGTTAAATAAGGAAAACAACTATAACCAAACAGATATCAGCTTGCTAGTTATGTTTTAGAAGCACAATGTTACACTGAGGAGTGGAGATGGACCTTTCATATGGTGTACAGTATCTCCCCCTCATTTGTTGGGAACATGACGTTATATTGAGGAATGGAGATGGACCTTTCATATGGTGTACAGTATCTCCTCTTCATTTGTTGGGAACATGACATTATATTGAGGAATGGAGATGGACCTTTCATATGGTGTACAGTATCTCCCCCTCATTTGTTGGGAACATGACATTATATTGAGGAATGGAGATGGACCTTTCATATGGTGTACAGTATCTCCTCCTCATTTGTTGGGAACATGACGTTATATTGAGGAATGGAGATGAACCTTTCATATGGTGTACAGTATCTCCTCCTCATTTGTTGGGAACATGACGTTATATTGAGGAATGGAGATGGACCTTTCATATGGTGTACAGTATCTCTTCCTCATTTGTTGGGAACATGACGTTATATTGAGGAATGGAGATGGACCTTTCATATGATGTACAGTATCTCCCCCTCATTTGTTGGGAACATGACGTTATATTGAGGAATGGAGATGGACCTTTCATATGGTGTACAGTATCTCCCCCTCATTTGTTGGGAACATGACATTATATTGAGGAATGGAGATGGACCTTTCATATGGTGTACAGTATCTCCCCCTCATTTGTTGGGAACATGACGTTATATTGAGGAATGGAGATGGACCTTTCATATGGTGTACAGTATCTCTTCCTCATTTGTTGGGAACATGACGTTATATTGAGGAATGGAGATGGACCTTTCATATGATGTACAGTATCTCCCCCTCATTTGTTGGGAACATGACGTTATATTGAGGAATGGAGATGAACCTTTCATATGGTGTACAGTATCTCCTCCTCATTTGTTGGGAACATGACGTTATATTGAGGAATGGAGATGGACCTTTCATATGGTGTACAGTATCTCTTCCTCATTTGTTGGGAACATGACGTTATATTGAGGAATGGAGATGGACCTTTCATATGGTGTACAGTATCTCCTCCTCATTTGTTGGGAACATGACGTTATATTGAGGAATGGAGATGGACCTTTCATATGGTGTACAGTATCTCCCCCTCATTTGTTGGGAACATGACATTATATTGAGGAATGGAGATGGACCTTTCATATGGTGTACAGTATCTCCTCCTCATTTGTTGGGAACATGACGTTATATTGAGGAATGGAGATGAACCTTTCATATGGTGTACAGTATCTCCTCCTCATTTGTTGGGAACATGACGTTATATTGAGGAATGGAGATGGACCTTTCATATGATGTACAGTATCTCCTCCTCATTTGTTGGGAACATGACGTTATATTGAGGAATGGAGATGGACCTTTCATATGGTGTACAGTATCTCCCCCTCATTTGTTGGGAACATGACGTTATATTGAGGAATGGAGATGGACCTTTCATATGGTGTACAGTATCTCCTCCTCATTTGTTGGGAACATGACGTTATATTGAGGAATGGGGATGGACCTTTCATTTGGTTCCCTCTCCAGTCAGAAGCTCAGTAATTTTCCTGTTAACTTAGAATCTTCTTGCACTGTTTATCTCTGTTTTCAGGAAGTGAGGTGGAGGCACTGTACGGACTCGTTTGCACTTGCTTCAAATGGTGACCTTGGACACGCTTTTTGTAAAGCACTCTGAATGCCAATAAAAGCTCCGGTCACTAAATAAAATGGTCACCTTACAATTCTGTTCACATGAAGCGTTTACTTTGCTTCAAAAATTATCCCCATGTCACTTTCTTTGTGCTTCAAAGCATCTCCAAAGCCTCCACAGAAGTCTATGGCAACACTCGCTAACAGCACCTGCAGCTTTTAAAGGGGCTTTTTTCAGCCTTAGCTTTGTTTTAGAGGTATTGCAGGTATGAGATATCCCAGGATGCACTGGTAAATCAACAAGTGAACTGGAAAGGCACCATCAGCAGTCACTTCCCGTGTGTATATATTCTGGGATTGTCTGGTGCAGACGTCACATCAGGTGTGCAGCGTGGAGTGGACCAGCAAGTAGGTGAGTGGGGTCCACTCTGACCAGAGCAGAGCAACTAGCAGATGGAACACATGGTGTGCTATAGTGGAAGGTGAAAGGGTACCGGAGAGAAAGGACTGAGTGGTAGAGGATCAGCAGAGCTAGCAGACAGGAGCAGGACAAACTAGCAATGTCACACGTGGTGTGCAGCGTAGGAGCAATGTGGCAGGAGGTGTTCGGGAAACCACAGAGATAGAGAAGGATCAACAAACCAGAGGATCAGCAGAGATGGGGGTTACTACTGAGCGTGGGATCAGCAGAGTTGGAGGTTACTGCTGAGTGTGGGGAATCAGTAAATCTGAAAAACTGGGGCATCAGCATGGTAAGGGGTATTACTGAGCAAGGGACCTGCTGAACAGGAGGACGAATGGGATCTGCTGAGTGGGTGTACTACTGGGCCCCCTTAAAACAAATAGAAAATTAACACAAACACAGGGCATTTGCCAAGCTTCATTAAAGTTTCAAAAAAGCTTTTTTAAACCATCACAGAACCATTAAAAACACAAGCGGTAGACACTATAATTTTTACTGAAGTTGAAGCAAGTGTAAATGAGCACTTAAGGGTGGTGTCTTATAAAGATAGATGGTGGGTGTTAATGAGCACTGAGATAAAGACAGTTTCATCATTACTTTAAAATTCTATTTATGAAGAGAAGGTGACAATTATCACACTAATCCGCCATGAGCCAGGCCACTGTGAGGCTTTCTCCCTCTTGGTTTGGGTTGAAGCTATAACACAGAAGACGTGGTTGCGGGGTGCTTGCAGAGCAGAATTATTCACTTGAATGGGGGTATAATTTCTGCCATGGCTGTGAAGCATAGCATCGTGGCCATGGTATTTTAGCAAATATATCATTTGAGATTTTCAGAGGATGCATCCAGTCTATAAACCAGAGGCTCTGGATGGACAGTTGGATAAATGGTTCTATATTTAGGATGTATCGGGTCTATAAACCAGAGGCTCTGGATGGACAGTTGGATAAATGGTTCTATATTTAGGATGTATCCGGTCTATAAACCAGAGGCTCTGGCCGGACAGTTCGATAAATGGTTCTATATTTAGGATGTATCTGGTCTATAAACCAGAGGCTCTGGATGGACAGTTGGATATATGGTTCTATATTTAGGATGTATCCGGTCTATAAACCAGAGGCTCTGGCCGGACAGTTCGATAAATGGTTCTATATTTAGGATGTATCTGGTCTATAAACCAGAGGCTCTGGATGGACAGTTGGATAAATGGTTTTATATTTAGGATGTATCCGGTCTATAAACCAGAGGCTCTGGCCGGACAGTTCGATAAATGGTTCTATATTTAGGATGTATCCGGTCTATAAACCAGAGACTCTGGATGGACAGTTGGATAAATGGTTCTATATTTAGGATGTATCCGGTCTATAAACCAGAGGCTCTGGATGGACAGTTGGATATATGGTTCTATATTTAGGATGTATCTGGTCTATAAACCAGAGGCTCTGGATGGACAGTTGGATAAATGGTTCTATATTTAGGATGTATCTGGTCTATAAACCAGAGGCTCTGGATGGACAGTTGGATATATGGTTCTATATTTAGGACGTATCTGGTCTATAAACCAGAGGCTCTGGATGGACAGTTGGATAAGTGGCTCTATATTTAGGATGTATCTGGTCTATAAACCAGAAACTCCATATAACAGTTGGATAAATGGTTCTATATTTAGGATGTATCGGGTCTATAAACCAGAGGCTCTGGATGGACAGTTGGATAAATGGTTCTATATTTAGGATGTATCCGGTCTATAAACCAGAGGCTCTGGCCGGACAGTTCGATAAATGGTTCTATATTTAGGATGTATCTGGTCTATAAACCAGAGGCTCTGGATGGACAGTTGGATATATGGTTCTATATTTAGGATGTATCCGGTCTATAAACCAGAGGCTCTGGCCGGACAGTTCGATAAATGGTTCTATATTTAGGATGTATCTGGTCTATAAACCAGAGGCTCTGGATGGACAGTTGGATAAATGGTTTTATATTTAGGATGTATCCGGTCTATAAACCAGAGGCTCTGGCCGGACAGTTCGATAAATGGTTCTATATTTAGGATGTATCCGGTCTATAAACCAGAGACTCTGGATGGACAGTTGGATAAATGGTTCTATATTTAGGATGTATCCGGTCTATAAACCAGAGGCTCTGGCCGGACAGTTCGATAAATGGTTCTATATTTAGGATGTATCCGGTCTATAAACCAGAGACTCTGGATGGACAGTTGGATAAATGGTTCTATATTTAGGATGTATCCGGTCTATAAATCAGAGGCTCTGGATGGACAGTTGGATAAATGGTTCTATATTTAGGATGTATCCGGTCTATAAACCAGAGGCTCTGGATGGACAGCTGGATAAATGGTTCTATATTTAGGATGTATCCGGTCTATAAACCAGAGGCTCTGGCCGGACAGTTCGATAAATGGTTCTATATTTAGGATGTATCTGGTCTATAAACCAGAGGCTCTGGATGGACAGTTGGATATATGGTTCTATATTTAGGATGTATCCGGTCTATAAACCAGAGGCTCTGGCCGGACAGTTCGATAAATGGTTCTATATTTAGGATGTATCTGGTCTATAAACCAGAGGCTCTGGATGGACAGTTGGATAAATGGTTTTATATTTAGGATGTATCCGGTCTATAAACCAGAGGCTCTGGCCGGACAGTTCGATAAATGGTTCTATATTTAGGATGTATCCGGTCTATAAACCAGAGACTCTGGATGGACAGTTGGATAAATGGTTCTATATTTAGGATGTATCCGGTCTATAAACCAGAGGCTCTGGATGGACAGTTGGATATATGGTTCTATATTTAGGATGTATCTGGTCTATAAACCAGAGGCTCTGGATGGACAGTTGGATAAATGGTTCTATATTTAGGATGTATCTGGTCTATAAACCAGAGGCTCTGGATGGACAGTTGGATATATGGTTCTATATTTAGGACGTATCTGGTCTATAAACCAGAGGCTCTGGATGGACAGTTGGATAAGTGGCTCTATATTTAGGATGTATCTGGTCTATAAACCAGAAACTCCATATAACAGTTGGATAAATGGTTCTATATTTAGGATGTATCGGGTCTATAAACCAGAGGCTCTGGATGGACAGTTGGATAAATGGTTCTATATTTAGGATGTATCCGGTCTATAAACCAGAGGCTCTGGCCGGACAGTTCGATAAATGGTTCTATATTTAGGATGTATCTGGTCTATAAACCAGAGGCTCTGGATGGACAGTTGGATATATGGTTCTATATTTAGGATGTATCCGGTCTATAAACCAGAGGCTCTGGCCGGACAGTTCGATAAATGGTTCTATATTTAGGATGTATCTGGTCTATAAACCAGAGGCTCTGGATGGACAGTTGGATAAATGGTTTTATATTTAGGATGTATCCGGTCTATAAACCAGAGGCTCTGGCCGGACAGTTCGATAAATGGTTCTATATTTAGGATGTATCCGGTCTATAAACCAGAGACTCTGGATGGACAGTTGGATAAATGGTTCTATATTTAGGATGTATCCGGTCTATAAATCAGAGGCTCTGGATGGACAGTTGGATAAATGGTTCTATATTTAGGATGTATCCGGTCTATAAACCAGAGGCTCTGGATGGACAGTTGGATAAATGGTTCTATATTTAGGATGTATCCGGTCTATAAACCAGAGGCTCTGGCCGGACAGTTCGATAAATGGTTCTATATTTAGGATGTATCTGGTCTATAAACCAGAGGCTCTGGATGGACAGTTGGATATATGGTTCTATATTTAGGATGTATCCGGTCTATAAACCAGAGGCTCTGGCCGGACAGTTCGATAAATGGTTCTATATTTAGGATGTATCTGGTCTATAAACCAGAGGCTCTGGATGGACAGTTGGATAAATGGTTTTATATTTAGGATGTATCCGGTCTATAAACCAGAGGCTCTGGCCGGACAGTTCGATAAATGGTTCTATATTTAGGATGTATCCGGTCTATAAACCAGAGACTCTGGATGGACAGTTGGATAAATGGTTCTATATTTAGGATGTATCCGGTCTATAAACCAGAGGCTCTGGATGGACAGTTGGATAAATGGTTCTATACTTAGGATGTATCCGGTCTATAAACCAGAGGCTCTAGGTGGACAGTTGAATAAATGGTTCTATATTTAGAATGTCTCTGTTCTATAAACCAGAGGCTCTGGATGGACAGTTGGATATATGGTTCTATATTTAGGATGTATCTGGTCTATAAACCAGAGGCTCTGGATGGACAGTTGGATAAATGGTTCTATATTTAGGATGTATCTGGTCTATAAACCAGAGGCTCTGGATGGACAGTTGGATATATGGTTCTATATTTAGGACGTATCTGGTCTATAAACCAGAGGCTCTGGATGGACAGTTGGATAAGTGGCTCTATATTTAGGATGTATCTGGTCTATAAACCAGAAACTCCATATAACAGTTGGATAAATGGTTCTATATTTAGGATGTATCGGGTCTATAAACCAGAGGCTCTGGATGGACAGTTGGATAAATGGTTCTATATTTAGGATGTATCCGGTCTATAAACCAGAGGCTCTGGCCGGACAGTTCGATAAATGGTTCTATATTTAGGATGTATCTGGTCTATAAACCAGAGGCTCTGGATGGACAGTTGGATATATGGTTCTATATTTAGGATGTATCCGGTCTATAAACCAGAGGCTCTGGCCGGACAGTTCGATAAATGGTTCTATATTTAGGATGTATCCGGTCTATAAACCAGAGACTCTGGATGGACAGTTGGATAAATGGTTCTATATTTAGGATGTATCCGGTCTATAAACCAGAGGCTCTGGATGGACAGTTGGATAAATGGTTCTATATTTAGGATGTATCCGGTCTATAAACCAGAGGCTCTAGGTGGACAGTTGAATAAATGGTTCTATATTTAGAATGTCTCTGTTCTATAAACCAGAGGCTCTGGATGGACAGTTGGATATATGGTTCTATATTTAGGATGTATCTGGTCTATAAACCAGAGGCTCTGGATGGACAGTTGGATAAATGGTTCTATATTTAGGATGTATCTGGTCTATAAACCAGAGGCTCTGGATGGACAGTTGGATATATGGTTCTATATTTAGGACGTATCTGGTCTATAAACCAGAGGCTCTGGATGGACAGTTGGATAAGTGGCTCTATATTTAGGATGTATCTGGTCTATAAACCAGAAACTCCATATAACAGTTGGATAAATGGTTCTATATTTAGGATGTATCGGGTCTATAAACCAGAGGCTCTGGATGGACAGTTGGATAAATGGTTCTATATTTAGGATGTATCCGGTCTATAAACCAGAGGCTCTGGCCGGACAGTTCGATAAATGGTTCTATATTTAGGATGTATCTGGTCTATAAACCAGAGGCTCTGGATGGACAGTTGGATATATGGTTCTATATTTAGGATGTATCCGGTCTATAAACCAGAGGCTCTGGCCGGACAGTTCGATAAATGGTTCTATATTTAGGATGTATCTGGTCTATAAACCAGAGGCTCTGGATGGACAGTTGGATAAATGGTTCTATATTTAGGATGTATCCGGTCTATAAACCAGAGACTCTGGATGGACAGTTGGATAAATGGTTCTATATTTAGGATGTATCCGGTCTATAAATCAGAGGCTCTGGATGGACAGTTGGATAAATGGTTCTATATTTAGGATGTATCCGGTCTATAAACCAGAGGCTCTGGATGGACAGTTGGATAAATGGTTCTATATTTAGGATGTATCTGGTCTATAAACCAGAGGCTCTGGATGGACAGTTGGATAAATGGTTCTATATTTAGGATGTATCCGGTCTATAAACCAGAGGCGCTGGATGGACAGTTGGATAAATGGTTCTATATTTAGGATGTATCTGGTCTATAAACCAGAGGCTCTGGATGGACAGTTGGATAAATGGTTCTATATTTAGGATGTATCTGGTCTATAAACCAGAGGCTCTGGATGGACAGTTGGATAAATGGTTCTATATTTAGGATGTATCTGGTCTATAAACCAGAGGCTCTGGATGGACAGTTGGATAAATGGCTCTATATTTAGGATGTATCTGGACACATATTATAAAATAACTCCAATATACAGGATGTAATATGTCTGTAGTAGTGGATGTTGGAGATAAAAGACGTCACAGTGACTATGGAGGAAGAGGACGGACATGACGGCGGGGGTGGGGTTACTGGGTGTAAATAGAAAATAATTTCTTCTTACCTCCTCTGCTGCCAGTTCCAGCAATGTCTTCTCTCTACCTCGTTCTCTCTGCAACAACTTCCTGTCTTTACCTTACATCACTTCCTGTCTGGGCCTTGCAATCTAAGTGATATCCCCATCTTGTGGTGATTTTAATCACTGCATCTAACGGTATGTTATAATATTTTGCCCTCTGTAGGTCATTCTTCGGTTATATTTCATACATTATGACACACACACATTATACTTCAGTTAAATATGAAGCAATAATCAAACTATTTTTTATTTTTTACGTCCTCTGCTGGCTCCTTATGTGTTTAGACTCTATGGATTTTTATTTTATTTTTGCGCAAAAATCTGCATTTTTGGCTGGAAATACCAAAATTCTAATGTATAGAGAAAAAAAAGATGTGTCAAGTAAATAGATTTGAATTGTGCCAGGCGTAAAAACTGCAAATAATTACCCCCCAATTTCCCCATCCTTGCACAATCCCGCTCCCCCAAATCCTCTGTACCAGCAAAAATCCTCCCCCAAAACCCTTTTTCTATATCCTCCGGCACCGCAAATCCTAATATACCACCATGGACCCCCCCTCAAAAAAAAAAAAAAATCTCCTGTCATCTTTTTGATCCCTGTTATTGTGCCCCCTCCAGTGGGATCCGCCTCCATAAAACTCACTGACATCAGATACAGCGTGGGAAGTTCATCCCCCCTGGCTCCTCCTTCTGTTGTGTCAATGGACACATCAGAGCCAAGGAGGAGCCTAGAGGAAGTTTCCCTCAACTCAGACTGTGTACCATTATAACAGGCAGCCAGCAGGGAGGGTTTGTGGCCAAGTGCTTGAAATTTCTCTGGCACTGGGCTTCGAGACTAAGCCTAGATCTGATTGTAGGCAGGTGCAGTCTATTTAGTTTACTGTGGGTGGCGCTTGACCACAGCGGCATTGCAGTTTGAGGGGAAGTCTCCTGGGTCACTGGCGAAGCTATCCAATTAGATGCTGCCACCCCATGTGACTCTGGCAGTCATGTTAGGTCAGGCAGAGTCTATTTAACGCCCAGGCTTGATGTGTATTTTGCGTGTGTGTATTATAGGGAATGGTCACCCTTCGAACAGGGACAGTGATTAGTGGCAGAGAGAGGTTCCAGACAAGTAGGGGGAGGACAGAGACTCACCATACTTCCTGGTGTAAGGTAAACTGGTTTCTTCGCACCAGAAAACCAGTGCAGACTTTTGCTCGTGCGCATTGTCCTACGGAGTGGACATCACCAGCCAGATACTACGGCACTCGTGCCACTCCTTGCCCTCACACTCTCTGTCTCCACCTTTAGAAGTGTTGGACAGGAGGTGCAAGAAAGGCCTCCACAACGTTCCAGTCTTCACCAGGTACACGATACCTGGACACCTTCCCATTTGGGTATGGAATGACCAGGCTGCGCTCCACCCTCAAGTCAGACACTGTCGGAATGCCCAAGAGCTGCTCTGCTACACATCGCTGTTGCACTCTGCAAATTTTCATTGGTCGGGGCTTGTTGTGAATTGCTGAACGTTAACATTAATACAAGTTCTGTTCTCTGCAACTGGAGTGTTTACTGCCACCTCACCACACTGAACCTCCCCATACGCGGGATGTCAGGATTTTATTAAAATCTCGGGACTGCTCACAGATGGAGAAGGCCAACAACGAGCCTAAACGGGCAACTATGAGGGAGGAAGGAAGGAAGGAATGGGTATGGGAGTAAGGGTATAATTGGGGAGGTGTTATTCCCTCTAGTTTTTCCCCCCTAAATAACCACAAAATGTTTTTTTAATCTTTTTTGCCTGGTGGGTTTTTTGTTTTTTTCTGGTTATTTCACAAACCCAGGAAGTAGGGGGTTATGGGGGGGGGTGTAGAAGGGAGGGTATGGGGGTGGGGGATATGAGGAGTAAGGTAGTAAGGTAGAGAACTCCATGGGGGGGAAGGCCAGTCAAAATTTTCACATTTAGATGTGGGGCGCCCCCACTTCTTACATTGCCCCTTGCCTGGAAGAATTGCGACACATATGGTTATATGACTAATCTCATCTTCAATAGACAACAGACTCATTTCTTTATTATCTCACGCAGATTATATCACCACAAACATGCAAAGAATAAAAAATAAATAAAAATCAGAATGGAAACAACGACTGTCAGGTCTGCCAGGAGATTTCAACCGTCACTCCGGTTTCCTGACCGGTAGTCTTGTTATCCCAGTATCAGGTGGAGGGACAGTTGAGATCCTGCAGCCAAATTAGGGGACCACAATAGATGGTGCAAACTGCCTAACAAGGAACCACCAGCAAACAACTAATGGTTAGTAGAGGCCGAAGACAGGAACCAGGTGGGAGAAAGGACAATCCTAAACGATCTAAGTCAGCGGACCAAGGCAGAAGTACACGGGGGCCAACCAGAAGGTCGGTGTCGGGAACAGGCAGGGTCGACAACAAGATCAGCGTAAATCCAGGGGGTAATCCAAGAAGCGGAGTCGGGAACAAGCAAAGTCAGCAACCAGAAATATATTAACATGCACAAACAGGAACCTATACTAGGGCAAAGACAGGGAAGTGATGATTTATAGGGTCACTAGATCAGGTGATCACAGGGTGGAGCCAACATCCAAACTTAAGGAGGAGAACATAACAAGGATTCTACCTTAAAAAGGAAGTTCCCTAGTGGTTCAGGCAATAGGAAACCAGCCACAGAACACCAAGTCCCAGGATCAAATCCGGGACGTGGCGTAATAAGCCCTTCACTTCCCACCGGTGGAAGGGTAGAAATCCTAATTGGATGTTAGAGGTCGGGACATTTTAGCAGAGATCCTTTCTGCATTCAGTAGGCAAGGCCCATATAAACATTTTCTGTAGAATAGAAATAAATGGCAGGCCGCAGGCCACGTTCCAGCGATTGTTGCCGCCATTGCTAATTCTGTACCCATCTAGTTATACAGCGGTTCATATGTTGTCACAGTTACTTGTTGGTTGTCCCATTTATTGATGTATTGTCATTATGGCGTCCACATATTATTATAGTAATAAAATTCTAATAGAAAGCAGTACTGGTCTGCTCTCACATTTTCAAAGACGGCACGTGTTGGTTGCCAGGGCCGTTTATAGGAATTTGGGGGCCCCAAACAAAGTTGAGAAGCGGGGGGGCTTAGGGGGTTCTGCCATTGTCATTTTTTCCCACGGACACCAGGGCATCAACTTGTTGAGCGGAGGGGGGGGGGGGTGCTTGCCACGGTACAAGTGCACCAAGTTGTTGTTGAGCGGGGGGTCAACATTGACGCCGTTCGCGGGAGGGGGGCGATTGCGGGAGGGGGGGCATCGAAAGGTATTACAGTGGATATGCGGGGGGGGGGGGGGAGTGTCTTACCTCCTCCACCCGTGCTGCCTCCTCGAGTCCTCTGGCTCTGCTGCCCTCTGCTGGGGCCCCAGGACAAGTCGGGGTTTGCCTGTCCTGTTCCGACGGCCCTGTTGGTTGCCCCACATATTGTCATTGCTCTCAGTGTCTTGCCCATTGCCACTTTTTATGGTGCCGTCTTTGCAAATGTTGGAGCAGGTCAGTACTGTTTTCTATTAGAACTTTCTTACTATAATTACATACTTGCCAACACTCCCAGATTTGTTGGGATAGTCCTGAGTTTTAGTCACCTGTCTCTTGAAGGTTGAATCCTGCATTTTGTTCCGAGATAACAGCATGAAGCCCAAGACTGTCACTACCCCTGCCCTTGAATTTGGCAGACCACGTTCCAGTTATTGTTCCCACATTTCGTTGCTTATGTATGGTCGCCATTGCTAATTCCGCGCCCGTCTATTCATACAATTATTCATATGTTGTCACAGTTACTTGTTGGTTGTCCCATGTATTGTCATTATGTTGCCCACATATTGGGCAATTCTTATGGTGCAGTCTTTGTAAATGTGGACGCAGATCAGTACTGTTTTCTATGAGAAATTTACTGCTATAATTACATACTTACAAACAGTCCTGGATTGGTTGGGATAGTCCTGATTTTTAGTCACCTGTCCCTTGAAGGCTGAACCTCTGGCTTTGTCCTGAGATCAGAGCATGAAGCCTAGGACCATCACTACCTCTGACCAGCACTGCCCTGTCTCATGGTGTACAATTAAATTTGGTGATTTACAGATCAATTCAATTCATATTCGAATATTGCAACATTCATATACAAATCACCCGTTCATTCATATGCTGATCCCCTCCCCCAGTTCCCACCCTCCATCTCCTCTACTCAATACCCCTAAAAACACAAATCTTATCACTGCCTATTCATATGTTGTCACAGTTACTAGTTGTGTGCCCCGTGAATTGTCCTTATGTGGCCCACTTATTGGGAAATTTGTATTCAAGCCATTCTGTCCCTTCAAGGAACAGGCGACAAAAAAATCAAGGCTATCCCAACAAATCCGGGACTGTTCAAATTTTATTACAATACTTACATACTTGCCAACAGTCCCGGATTTGTTGGGGTAGCCTTGAATTTTTTGTCGCCTGTTCCTTGAAGGGACAGAATGGCTTGAATACAAATTTCCCAAATATGTGGGCCACATAATGACAAGACACGGGGCACACAACTAGTAACTGTGACAACATATGAAGTGCTGTATGAATAGGCAGTGATAAGATTTGTGTTTTTACCGGTATTGAGTAGAGGAGATGGAGGGTGGGAACTGGGGGAGGGGATCGACATATGAATGAACGGGTGATTTGCATATGAATGTTGCAATATTTGAATATGAGTTGAATTCTGTAAATCACCAAATTCAATTGTACACCATGTGATAGGCCAGTGCTGGGCAGCGGTAGTGACAGTCTTGGGCTTCATGCCGTGATCTCGAGACAAAAATGCGGGATTCAACCTACAAGGGACAGTCGACTAAAACTCGGGACTATCCCAACAAATCCGGGACTGTTGGCAAGTATGTAAATATAGTAATAAACTAAGTTCTAATAGAAAACAGTACTGATCTGCTCCCACATTTACAAAGACGGCACCGTAAGAATTGCCCAATATGTGGGCAACATAATGACATAACATGGACGGCACGTGTTGGTTGCCCCATGTATTGCCATTGCTCCCAGTGTCTTGCCCGTTGCCAATTTCTATGGTGCCGTCTTTGCAAACGCGTGAGCAGATCAGTACGGTTTTCTATTAGAACTTTATTACTATAATAACATACTTGGCAACAGTCCCGGATCTGTTGGGATAGTCCTAATTTTTAGTCAACTGTTCCTTGAAGGCCGGATCCTGGATTTTGTCCTGAGATCACAGCATGAAGCCAAAGACCATCCCTACCCCTACCAAGCACTGGCCTATCACATTGTGTACAATTGAAAATGATGATTTACAAATGAATTCAATTCATATTCAAATATTGCAACATTCATCTGTAAATCACCCGTTCATTCATATGCCGATCCCCTCCCCCAGTTCCCACCCCCTCCGTCACCTCTACTGAATACCCCTAAAAACACAAATCTCATCACTTAGCTCCCAATTTACTGTGATGTGATTGAACCTCTTGGACCATTCCCCTGAAAATCCGAGGCTTGTTGGGTTATAATTGTTCCCTGGGAGGCTTTTATCATCGAGTTCCTGGGATTGCAAACCGGCGACTACGAGGGACTACCACTCACTGCATGCTGTATTTTTATTTTATAGCAAAATGGAAAAACAAGAGTGGGAATAAGGCAAAGTGGTGGGGGTAGAGGGGGAAGGGAGGAACCTATAGGAGGAACATCCCACCATTTAGGGTCTCCAAGAAACAGAAGAAGCCAACAGAAGACCTGATAAGCTCCACCTATAAAATGAAACATGACTTTTGCCAGGATGTCCCCCAAGGGTCGACAAACCCTGGGCGCCAGGTCGCAAATGCGACTAGAATTAGCAACCTGGCACCTGGGGCAGCACAGCTGAGGTTACCTGAGTCTCCGTGTGCCCCCCTGCGCGCGATCTCATCGGGCCGCGGCTTTGCGGCCTTCTGCAGGCCTATGCTTCATTCTGTAATCTGGCGCCCTCTTGTGGTGACCGTTGGTATGACAAGACAACCAGCAATGCTTGCCTGTTTCACTGCCCGCCCATCTCCTTCCCTTTACTTAGAAGTTAACCCCCAAACATTATATATATTTTTTATTCTAACACCCTAAAGAATAAAATGGCGATTGTTGCAATACTTTCTGTCACACCGTATTTGCGCAGCAATCTTACAAGCGCACTTTGAGGAAAAAAATACACTTTTTTTTAATAAAAAAATAAGACAACAGTAAAATTAAGCAAATTTTTTTTTTATATTGTGAAAGATAATGTTACGCCAAGTAAATTTGATACCCAACATGTCACGCTTCAAAATTGCGTCCGCTCGTGGAATGGCGACAGACTTTTACCCTTTAAAATCTCCATAGGCGACATTTAAAAAATTCTACAGGTTGCATGTTTTGAGTTACAGAGGAGGTCTAGGGCTAGAATTATTGATCTCGCTCTACCGATCGCGGCGACACCTCACATGTGTGGTTTGAACACCGCTTTCATACGCGGGCGCTACTCACGTGTGCGTTCGCTTCTGCACGCATCGGTCGTTAAAAAAAAAAAAAACCTGGCTACTAACTTTTTTAGCTGGCTCCTAGATTCCAAGCAAATTGGTCAAGCCCTGATGTCCCCCATTATATAATCATATTTTATCCTCCAGGTGTTCTATGGCCTGAACAGTTCCACTCGAAAAAAGCCATCGTCCATTTGTCGAAACGCGTCAGCGGGCGTCTTCTCTCCGATTAGACTTATGTGATCTGTACAACATTTATCACAGTCTGAACGTTGGTCAGATTCTCTGATTTTGGAAAACTAACAATAGAAAAACAAGAGTGGGAATACTGTAAGGTGGTGGTGGAGGGGACCTATATCAGGCTCATTCCCCCATTTGGAGTCTCCAAGAAACAGAAGAAGCCAACAGATAAATGAAACATGACTTTTGCCAGGATGTTCTCCATTATATAATACATTTTTTATCTTCCAGGTGTTCTATGGACTGAACAGTTCCACCCGATAAAAGCCATCGTCCATTTGACGAAACGCGTCAGAAGGTGTCTTCTCTCCGATTAGAATTATGTGGTCTGTACAACATTTATCACAGTCTGAAAGTTGTTCGGATGCTCTGAGCTGTGTCTTGTCATGTGTGCAAGAAGAGATTGTTTCACACTGAAACATTTCCCGCACTCTGTACATAAATAGGGACGCTCGCCCGAGTGAGTTCTCTGGTGAGAAGCAAGGGCTTCTTTGGTAGTGAAACATTTCCCGCACTCTGAACATGAATAAGGGCGCTCTCCTGAGTGAATTTTCTGGTGAGCAACAAGGCCTCCTTTCATGGTGAAACATTTCCCACACATTGAACACGAATAAGGACGCTCACCTGAGTGAAATTTCTGGTGAGAAACAAGGGATCCTTTGGAAGAGAAACATTTCCCGCACTCTGAACATGTAAAGGGACGCTCATCCGAGTGAATTTTCTGGTGTCTAACAAGGTCTGCCTTTAAGGTGAAACACTTCCCGCAGATTGAACAGGAATAAGGACGTTCACATGAGTGAAATTTCTGGTGAGTAAAAAGGTTTCCTTTGGTAGTGAAAGATTTCCCACACTCCGAACATGAATAGGGACGCTCGCCGCTGTGAGTTCTCTGGTGTCTAACAAGGACTGCTTTTAAAGCGAAACATTTCCCGCACTCTGTACATGAATAAGGACGCTCACTTGACAGCTCAGCACGCTCAGCAGTGTGACGTCTTTCGTGTTTACGAAGGTTTCCTTGTTCAGAAAAACATTTTCCACACTCTGAACAGGAAAAGGGACGCTCACCCGTGTGAACTCTCTGGTGTTTAAGAAAGTTTCTTTTGTCGGAAAAACATTTGCCGCACTCTAAGCAGGAAAAAGGACACTCGCCCGTATGACTTCTCTGGTGTGTATGAAGAGATCCTTTATGTGAAAAACTTTTCCCGCACTCTGAACATGTATAGGGAAGCTCACCAGTGTGAAGTCTTTGGTGTTTCAGAAGGGTCCCTTTTTCAGAAAAACATTTTCCGCACTCTGAACAGGAAAAGGGGCGCTCACCCGTATGAACTCTCTGGTGTTTAAGAAGGTTTCCTTGTTCAGCAAAAGTTTTTCCGCACTCTAAACAGGAATAGGGACGCTCACCTGTATGAGTTCTCAGGTGTTTATGAAGATTTACTTTCCTAGTAAAACATTTCCCGCATTCAGAACATGAATACAGACGCTCACCGGTGTGAATTCTTTGGTGTTTCAGAAGGTAGGCTTTGTCAGAATAACATTTCCCGCACTCTGAACATGAATAAGGACGCTCATTCTTGTGAGTTTTCTGGTGTTTAAGAAGACCTTTTTTCTTAGTGAATATTTTCCCGCACGCCAAACATGACAATGAGTTCCCTCCTGTGGGAGCTCCCTCGTGGCTTGAAGAGGATTTCTGGGGATCGGATGGATCTGTTGATCGGTCAGCATTGTGAGAACTTAGATGGACCTCTGATGTCATAGTATGAGATTTATCAGAAGGTTCCTCAGGATTAGAAGGACCCATTCAACTCGCTACAAGAATATTGTGCAATGTCATTATCTTCTGCAGTACAATCGGGAGATATGTCAAGATGTCTCTCCAATATATTCAGATTCCAAAAGTACTATCTATCTGCTGAAAAACAATTTTAATACATGTTATGTTTCTATTTTTTATACTCCTTATTCAGAAGTCATGTCCATCATTTAACACTTTCCCGGAGCTCTGGCATTGAATTGGGAACAATCATAACAGAACACAATGAATATAAACCAGATCAGATGACACACCCAAACCATACTAGGTGACAGTACTTTTGCACTTAAGAACAACATTTTATTTATGGCATTAGGGGAAAGGGGGGTTCAAGTTTGACTTCTGACCTCACCAAAAAGATTTATATAATATTTAGCATATAACATGTTCCACCATAAAACTGTCAGTGGAACATACTACACGGGATGGTCAGAGAAAGAAAACATGCTACAGGAGTGAAAATAAAATGTAAAATAAAGAAAACTATTTACCAAACAAAAGCACAATGTTATATTGAGGAATGGAGATGGACCTTTCATATGGTGTACAGTATCTCCTCCTCATGTGTTGGGAACATGACATTACATTGAAGAATGGAGATGGACCTTTCATATGGTGTACAGTATCTCCTCCTCATTTGTTGGGAACATGACGTTATATTGGGGAATGGAGATGGACCTTTCATATTGTTCTTTCTCCAGTCAGAAGCTCAGTGCTTTTCTTGGTGACTTTTAGAATCTCCTTGCACTGTTTATCTTTGTTTTCGACACTGTAACGGGTGGTGTCTTGTAAAGAGAGATGGTGGATGTTTATGAACATTGACATCAATCCATTTTCATCACTTCTTTATAATTCTGAGTAGTGAGAGGTGGTGACAATTATCTCTCTAATCCACCATGAGTCATGCCAAAGCAAAGCTTCCTCCCTCCTGGTTTGGGTTGACATAATAACGAAAAAGACCTTGTGGTCACAGCAACTGTGCTTTGCAAATGGTTCCGGGGTGCTTGCAGAGCAGCGCTCTATTTACTTGAATGGGTCTTGTTTGATGTGGGGTATAATTTCTGCCATGGCTGTGATGTATAACATAGTGGTAGTAGCATTTAGCAGCAAAAGTATATTTTATCTTTTCAGGGGGGGGGGGGGGGGTCTGTCAGGTAGGCTGTACAGAACACCACGATTTCTAGCAGCAGCCCTGTTTGGATAAATGGTTCTATATTTAAGATGTATCCGGTCTATAAACCAGAGGCTCTGGATGGACAGTTGGATAAATGGCTCTATATTTAGGATGTATCTGGTCTATAAACCAGAGGCTCTGGATGGACAGTTGGATAAATGGTTCTATATTTAGGATGTATCTGGTCTATAAACCAGAGGCTCTGGATGGACAGTTGGATAAATGGATCTATATTTAGGATGTATCTGGTCTATAAACCAGAGGCTCTGGATGGACAGTTGGATAAATGGTTCTATATTTAGGATGTATCTGGTCTATAAACCAGAGGCTCTGGATGGACAGTTGGATAAATGGATCTATATTTAGGATGTATCTGGTCTATAAACCAGAGGCTCTGGATGGACAGTTGGATAAATGGTTCTATATTTAGGATGTATCCGGTCTATAAACCAGAGGCTCTGGATGGACAGTTGGATAAATGGATCTATATTTAGGATGTATCTGGTCTATAAACCAGAGGCTCTGGATGGACAGTTGGATAAATGGTTCTAAATTTAGGATGTATCCGGTCTATAAACCAGAGGCTCTGGATGGACAGTTGGATAAATGGTTCTAAATTTAGGATGTATCCGGTCTATAAACCAGAGGCTCTGGATGGACAGTTGGATAAATGGCTCTATATTTAGGATGTATCTGGTCTATAAACCAGAGGCTCTGGATGGACAGTTGGATAAATGGTTCTATATTTAGGATGTATCTGGTCTATAAACCAGAGGCTCTGGATGGACAGTTGGATAAATGGATCTATATTTAGGATGTATCCGGTCTATAAACCAGAGGCTCTGGATGGACAGTTGGATAAATGGTTCTATATTTAGGATGTATCCGGTCTATAAACCAGAGGCTCTGGATGGACAGTTGGATAAATGGATCTATATTTAGGATGTATCTGGTCTATAAACCAGAGGCTCTGGATGGACAGTTGGATAAATGGTTCTAAATTTAGGATGTATCCGGTCTATAAACCAGAGGCTCTGGATGGACAGTTGGATAAATGGTTCTATATTTAGGATGTATCTGGTCTATAAACCAGAGGCTCTGGATGGACAGTTGGATAAATGGATCTATATTTAGGATGTATCTGGTCTATAAACCAGAGGCTCTGGATGGACAGTTGGATAAATGGCTCTATATTTAGGATATATCTGGTCTATAAACCAGAGGCTCTGGATGGACAGTTGGATAAATGGCTCTATATTTAGGATGTATCTGGACACATATTATAAAATAACTCCAATATACAGGATGTAATATGTCTGTAGTATTGGATGTTGGAGATAAAAGACGTCACAGTGACTATGGAGGAAGAGGACGGGGGGGGGGGGGGGGGGGTTACTGGGTGTAAATATAAAATAATATCTTATTACCTCCTCTATGTGATCCGGTGACGAATCCTCTCCACCTCGTTCTCTCCCTAACAACTTCCTGTCTTTACCTCATATAACATCTCGTCTTTAGCTTACATCATTTCCGGTTTCCACAAAACATCACTTCCTGTCTGAGCAGTCCTTTCGATCAATGTGATCTCGCCATCTTGTGGTGATTTTAATAACTGCATCCTGTGTTATCTTATAATATTTTGCCCTGTAGCTCATTCTTCAGTTATATTTCATACATTATGACACACACACATTATACTTCAGTTAAAACTGAATCAATAATAAATATTTTTATCTCTGTGGTTTCATTCTCTGCAGGCTCCTGATGTGTTGAATCTTTTTTATTTTTATTTTGCGCAAACATTTAAAAAAAAAAAAAAAAAAAAAAAAATCGGCTTTTTCAGCTGGAAATATTAAAAATATAATAGAAAATAATAATTATAGAAAATATTAACTCCCCCAAATTATTATATGTTTTCTTTAACCACTTTAAGACCAGCCGCCGCAGTTGTACTGCGGCAGGTTGGCTCTCCTAGGCGAATCACCGTCATTGTACGTTGGCTCGCGCAGGTGCCGTCGCGGTCGGCTCGCTCTCGCACCCCCTGCACGAGCATCCCCATGGGTCGGGCGGACTCGATGTCCGCCTGCGACCCACGATCGCCTTGTACAGATGCAGAATTGGGATCTGCCTTTGTAAACAAGGCGATTCCCCGTTCTCACAGATGACATGACAGAGATCTTCTGTTCCCAGTGATCGGGAACAGTGATCTGTGTCATGTCCCTGGCAGCCCATCAGTTAGAACACACCCAGGGAACACACTTAACCCCTTGATCGCCTCCTAGTGTTAACCCCTTCCCTGCCAGTGTCATTTTTACATTGATCGGTGCATTTTTATAGCACTGATCACTGTAATAATGTCACTGGACCCCAAAAAGCGTTAGATTTGTCCGCCGCAATGTTGCAGTCCCGCTAAAAATTGCAGATCACCATTACCAGTAAAAACAATAAAAAATATATAAAAGTCCCTAAATCTATCCCATAGTTTGTAGACGCTATAACTTTTGCAGAAACCAATCAAATACCACCAAAAGAAAGCTCTATTTGGGGGGAAAAAAGGACGTCAATTTTGTTTGGGTAAAACGTTGCACGACCGCGCAGTTGTCAGCTAAAGCAACGCAGTGCTGTATCGCAAAAAATGGCCTGGTCATTAAGGGGGTAAATCCTTCCGGTCTTTAACTAGTTAAGCAGCAGTTCTCTTGAATACAATGGTGGTAGTTGCAATTTTTTTATGTTGCACAAATGTTTATTCATTTATTATTATATTTTCAGGAAAAACTACACTAAAATTTATTTTAGCGCACTCTACACAATTCAATCTCTGATTTTCTTCTTTTTTTTAAAAAAAAAGACGAGGCTGTGATGAGTAAATAGCGTTTAAACGCGCCAAGCATAAAACATTTTTGGGGGAATTTTCGGATTTCCGATTTTTTTGGGGGGGATTTTCCGAATTTCGGAAAAATTTGTTAAACGGGTTTGCATTAATTTGAATGTTTCAGAATTTGTAGAATTTTGTCGAAAAAAACTAATTTGGAAAGAAACGAATTGCACATCTGTACTTTGTAATAAGCCCTTCACTTACCACTGATGGAAGGGTGGAAATCCTGATTGGACGTTAGGGGTCGGGACATTTGAGCAGTGGTTCTTTCTGCATTCAGTAGGCAAGATCCACATATACATTTTCTGTAGAATAGAAATACCAGGCAGACCGCGTTCCAGGTATTGTTCCTGCAATTCATTGCCGATGTATTGCTGCCATTGCTATTGCCATGCCCATTTGTTGCCCATGTATTGTCAATGTGTTGCCCACATACAGGGCAATTTATATGGTGCCATCTTTGCAAACGTGGGACCAGATCAGTACTGTTTTCTATGAGAACTTTATTACTATAATTACATTATTGGCAAAAGTCCCGGATTTGTTGGGATAGTCCTGATTTTTAGTTGCCTGACCCTTGAAGGCTAGATTCCAGGTTTTGCATGAAGCCCAAGACCGTTACTACTTTTTTTTCACTACTTTATTAATATACTTATAAGTATATAAACTCCCCCCCCCCCCCCCCCCCCCCCCCAAAGAACATGACGGTTTTCAGTTAGCTCCCAGCTTGCGGAGATTGTGATTGTACCACTTGGGCCATTCCCCCAAAAATCTGAGGCTTATGGGGTTATAATTGTTCCCTGGTAGGCCTATATCATAGAGTTCCTGGGTCTGCATGCATAGAACTACCACTCTCCCTGCTGTATTTTTTTAAAGCATGGAAAAACAAGAGTGAGAATAAGGTAAAGTGGTGGTGGTAAAGGGAGAAGGGAGGAACCTATAGGAGGAACATTTCACTATTTGGAGTCTTCAAGAAACTGAAGAATCCAACAGAAGACCTGATAAGCTCCACCTATAAATGAAACAATACTTTTTGCCAGGATGTCCCCCATTATATAATCATTTATTATCCTCCATATGTTCTATGGACTGAACAATTCCTTCCAATAAAGGCCGTCGTACATGTGACAAAATGCGTCTTCTCTCTGATTAGACTTATGTGATCTGTACAACATTTATCACAGTATGAACGTTGGTCAGATTCTCTGATTTTGGAAAACTAACAATAGAAAAACAAGAGTGGGAATACCGTAACGTGGTGGCAGAACCTATATCAGGCTCATCCCACCATTTGAAGTCTCCAAGAAACAGAAGAAGCCAACAGAAGGCTCAGTCTGATGAGCTCCACCTCTAAATGAAACATGACTTTTCCCAGGATGTCCCCCATCATATAATCATATTTTATCCTCCAGGTGTTCTATGGACTGAACAGTTCCACCCGATAAAAGCCATCGTCCATTTGACGAAACATGTCAGAGCCGTCTTCTCTCCGATTAGACTTATGTGATCTGTACAACATCTATCACAGTCTGAAAGTTGTTTGGATGCTCTGAGCTGTGTCTTGTCATGTGTGCAAGAAGGTAGCGTCTCTCTTTGAAACATTTCCCACACTCCATACACAAATAGGGACGGTCACCTGAGTGAACCTTCTGGTGAGAAACAAGGGCTTCTTTGGTAGTGAAACATTTCCCGCACTCTGAACATGAAAAAGGACGCTCATCTGAGTGAATTTGCTGGTGTCTAACAAGACCTCCTTTCTTGGTGAAACATTTCCCGCACGTTGAACATGAATAAGGACGCTCGCCTGAGTGAATTCTCTGATGGATAACAAAGTTTCCTTTCCGAGGGAAAGATTTCCCACACTCTGAGCATGAATAAGGACACTCACTTGTGTGACTTCTCTGGTGTAGACTAAGCTGTTCTTTTGCGTAAAAACTTTTTCCACACTCCGAACATGAATAGGGACGCTCACCAGTGTGAACTCTCTGGTGTTTACGAAGGTTTCCTTGTTCAGAAAAACATTTTCCACACTCCGAACAGGAAAAGGGACGCTCACCGGTGTGAACTCTCTGGTGTTTATGAAGGTTTCCTTGGTCAGAAAAATATTTTCCACACTCTGAACAGGAAAAGGGACGTTCACCTGTATGACTTCTCTGGTGGTTACGAAGGGATGCTTTTTTAATAAAACATTTCCCGCACTCTGTACAGAAAAAGGGACGCTCTCCCGTATGAATTTTCTGATGTTTCTGAAGGCTTCCTTGGTCAGTAAAACATTTTCCGCACTCTGAACAGGAAAAGGGACGCTCACCGGTGTGAATTCTCTGGTGTACAACAAGGTTTTCTTTATTAGAAAAACTTTTTCCACACTCCGGACATGAAGGACGCTCAATCTTGTGAGATCTCTGGTGTTTAAGAAGTGATTTTTTCTTAGTGAACATTTTCCCACACACCAAACATGACAATGAGCTCCCTCCTGTGTGAGTTCCCTCATGGCTTGAAGAGGATTTCTGGGGATCGGATGGATCTGCTGATCTGTCAGCACTGTGAGAATTTAGATGGTCATCTGATGTCATAGTATGGGATTTATCAGAAGGTTCCTCAGGATTAGAAGGATCCATTGAACTTAGATGGACATCTGAAGTCATAGTGTGGGATTTATCAGAAGGTTCCTCAGGATTAGAAGGATACATTGATTTTAGATGGACCTCTGATGTCATAGTGTGGGATTTATCAGAAGGTTCCTCAGGATTAGAAGGATCCATTGATCTTAGATGGACATGTGATGTCATAGTGTGGGATTTATCAGAAGGTTCCTCAGGATTAGAAGGATCCATTGATCTTAGATGGACATGTGATGTCATAGTATGGGATTTATCAGAAGGTTCCTCAGGATTAGAAGGATCCATTGATCTTAGATGGACATGTGAAGTCATATTATGGGATTTATCAGAAGGTTCCTCAGGATTAGAAGGATCCATTGATTTTAGATGGACATCTGAAGTCATATTATGGGATTTATCAGAAGATTCCTCATGATTAGAAGGATCCATCATTATTGTGCAATGTCACTATCTTCTGCAGTAAAATCTGAAGCTTTAATAGGACGTCTCTCCGATGTATTTAAGTAAATACTGTCCATCTGCTGAAAAACTATTTTTGAATACATGTTATGTTAGTTTTTGTACGCCTTGAATTCAGATGTCATGTCTATCATTCACTTTCCCGGAGCTCCGCCATTACACTGGGTAGAAATATAACAGAAAACAACTAATATAAACCAGATCAGAGGATACACCCAAACCATACTTGGTGACAGTAGTTGTATATTGAGGACATTGTTATGGCGAAGAATAGTGATGGACCTTCCTTCACCTTATTTCCACATAACATACTGAAGAGTGAAGATGTACAGTAGTGGTGGAAATGGGAGGGAAGGACAAGTTCCACTTTTGACGTCACCAAAGAGATGCACATAATATTTAGTGTATACCATGTCCATAAAAATGTCAGCGGACATACTACAATGGATGGTCAGAGACAGAGGACATTATGCTATGGTTAGAGAGAGAAAACACGCTACAAGAGTGAAAAAATGTAGTATAACAAAAACGAATTTATCAAACAGATGTCAGCTTGGAAGCACAATGTTATATTGAGGAATGGAGATGGAAATTTCATATGGTGTACAGCATCTCCTCCTCATTTGTTGGGAACATGACGTTATATTGAGGAATGGAGATGGACCTTTCATATGATGTACAGTATCTCCTCCTCATTTGTTGGGAACATGACGTTATATTGAGGAATGGAGATGGACCTTTCATATGGTGTACAGTATCTCCTCCTCATTTGTTGGGAACATGACATTATATTGAGGAATGGAGATGGACCTTTCATATGATGTACAGCATCTCCTCCTCATTTGTTGGGAACATGACATTATATTGAGGAATGGAGATGGACCTTTCATATGGTGTACAGTATCTCCTCCTCATTTGTTGGGAACATGACGTTATAGTGAGGAATGGAGATGGACCTTTCATATGGTGTACAGTATCTCCCCCTCATTTGTTGGGAACATGACATTATATTGAGGAATGGAGATGGACCTTTCATATGGTGAACAGTATCTCCTCCTCATTTGTTGGGAATATGACGTTATATTGAGGAATGGAGATGGACCTTTCATATGGTGTACAGTATCTCCTCCGTTGGGAACATGACATTATATTGAGGAATGGAGATGGACCTTTCATATGGTGTACAGTATCTCCTCATTTGTTGGGAACATGACGTTATATAACATACATTCCATCTGTAGGGTTCAGTGGTCCATAGGTCTCCCCCAAATGCCACTGTTCTTTCTATAAACCAGAGGCTCTGGATGGACAGTTGGATAAATGGCTCTATATTTAGGATGTATCCGGTCTATAAACCAGAGGCTCTGGATGGACAGTTGGATAAATGTCTCTATATTTAGGATGTATCTGGACACATATTATAAAATAACTCCAATATAAAGGATGTGATATGTCTGTAGTAGTGGATGTTGGAGATAAAAGACATCACAGTGACTATGGAGGAAGAGGACGGACATGATGGGGAGTTACTGGGTGTAAATGTAAAACAACATCTTATTACCTCCTCTGTGTAATCCAGTGATCTCTTCTCCTTAACAAATTATTTTCTCTAACAACTTCCTATCTTTACCTTATATAACGCCTTGTCTTACATCACTTCCTGTTATTTCTTTACATCACTTCCTTTCTTTACATCACTTCCTGTTTGAGCGCTCCACATGCAGTAAGTGATATTGCCATCTTGTGGTGATTTTAATTACTGCATCCAATGTTATAAATGTTAGCACACACGCACACACACAACATATTTCCTGATTGTTTGTAAAAAAAAAATAAGAAAATAGGCTGTATTGAGTATATTGGTATTAAATATTTTGGGCCCAAAAATTGTGTTCGGCTGTAAAGTGAAGAAAAATGAAGATACACAAAATTATCAATGCAATGTTTTAAATGCCTTTGCAGGTCATCATTTTAGAGTCTAGAACCATCAAACATTATGTAATCTTCAACAGGAACATTATTACATCGTGCAGTCCTCGTAGCATGTCTCAGTGAGGGGATGCTGTACAGCAGGGGTCTCAAACGGTAGTTTGCGGCCATTTGCGGCCCGCGAACAGGTTCCAATTAGCCCGCAGGCAGGGGCCGATGGCTCAGTGTGTCACTCGTCTCTCTACCTTTCTCGGAGTCTGTCTGTGTGGACAGAGCCGGTGCTCCCACAGAACGCAGCTGACCCTTGCCTTATCTCTTCCTCCTCCTTGTCGCCCCCCCTCAAACTTCCGGCAGAGCCGCTAATAGGGGACCAGGACAGGACAGGACCAACCCGCAAGGCTACCAGCGGCAGTGTGCAGCTTCCCGCCCCTCTCCCTCCCATCGGTTTTGACATGCTGGAGGGAGAGGGATATCTGTGTGTAACAGGGCAGGCAGCCAATAGCGCTGCTCTTCTGAGTGGGAGGGCGTGACTGCTAAGTTGCTTCGCCTCCCACCACCTCTTTAGCCAATCAGATTGTCCAGCCCGCCACATTTAGAAGAGGCTAGTGGCCAGAGCAGGGCGGGATGCAGAAGATCCGACATACCTGAACATGAAGAAGGTATGAGATCAAACATGTTACAATGCTGGCTACAGAAATCTAATCAGCATTCTCCTGTCCTGTGTTCAATGTAAATAAAAACAGATAAGAAGCAGTGTTAGAAGACAGAATCAGTGTGATCACTGCATATTCCACACACAGCACAGGAGAAGGAGAACACACTGATCGAGGGGTGACTTCCCCCGTCTTCTCACACTGCTTCTTATCTGTTTTTATTTACACTGAACACATGACAGGAGAATGCTGATTAGCTTTCTGCAAGAAGCTGGAACTTCAGCTGTTTCTATATAGCTATTTGTGCCAGAGTCCTGTGCCAGCCATCCCTGATTTGTTTGACATTTTCCTTGTTATCTTTTGAAGGCATTAGCTGGTCAGGCTGGGAGCTTCACAGACCTGTTAACCATTTACTGTCCTCCTGTGCTTGAGAAATGACTGTTGGCAAAGTTTTTTTTTTTTGGCACTTTGTTATATCTTGTAAACTCCTGTTGCAGTGCAGCAATCAATGTTTTTTCCACACTGTTCACTGCTAGCCTAGGACACACTTGTACAATGTCTGCAGTCTCTGACCATCTCCTGTATCGTGTCCGCAGTCTCTGACCATCTCCTGTATCATGTCCGCAGTCTCTGACCATCTCCTGTATCATGTCCGCAGTCTCTGACCATCTCCTGTATCATGTCTGCAGTCTCTGACCCTCTCCTGTAGTACATTTTGCAGTCTCTGACCCTCTCCTGTACTATGTCTGCAGTCTATGACCCTCGCCTGTAGTACGTTTTGCAGTCTCTGACCATCTCCTGTATCATGTCCGCAGTCTCTGACAATCTCCTGTATCATGTCTGCAGTCTCTGACCCTCTCCTGTAGTACATTTTGCAGTCTCTGACCCTCTCCTGTACTATGTCTGCAGTCTATGACCCTCGCCTGTAGTACGTTTTGCAGTCTCTGGCCCTCTCCTGTACTATGTCTGCAGTCTATGACCCTCGCCTGTAGTATGTTTTGCAGTCTCTGACCATCTCCTGTATCATGTCCGCAGTCTCTGACCATCTCCTGTATCATGTCTGCAGTCTCTGACCCTCTCCTGTACTATGTCTGCAGTCTCTGACCCTCGCCTGTAGTACGCTTTGCAGTCTCTGACCCTCTCCTGTAGTATTTCTGCAATAAAGGAGGGCTACAGGCATGAATGAATTAATGTACTGCCACTGCTGGTCATGGACACTGATGAATTAATGTTTTTGTGCGTGTTTGCAAAATTAAAGTGGGCCGGTCTGGATGAAGTCCAGGGCCAAATTTTTGTCCCAGTCCAGCCCTGCCAGGAGGAGAGGTAAGTGAGCCATCGCACTGAGGCTAAGTCCTTAGGTAGGTGACTGGGTTTGAAATTTGTGAGCAGGGGGTATTTGTGAAGTGTAGGGGTAGTGCTGGGGGTTAATAGTGCGTCTGCTGACACCAGTGCTGGGGGTTAATAGTGCGTCCGCTGACACCAGTGCTGTTTTTGAAGTTTGAAAGTTTGCATGCGGCCCCCATGTGATATGAAAACTTGTCTTGTGGCCCTCAGGTAATTTGAGTTTGAGACCCCTGCTGTACAGTCTGTGCCTTGTGAAAAGAGATCTACTTTCTAATATCTCTCTGTCCATATGCTCTCCTAAAAGGGTTACACAATAATGCTGTGTAATATGCAGGTCATACTTGAAGACCTCATCACAAATTGCAGAGATCACAGCAGCCATAATTGATAAAGGCATAACAAACACACCACATCACAGGTCAGGAGATAAGTGTGTAAACAGTCAGGGTGATTATCACATCACTACATTATAATGAAAAATAATCATTTGCTCTTTTTGAAGGCCTTGATCTTTAACCCCATGAACCTTTCATATGGTGTACAGTAACTCCCCCTCATTTGTAGGGAACATGACGTTATATTGAGGAATGGAGATGGACCTTTCATATGATGTACAGTATCTCCCCCTCATTTGTTGGGAACATGACGTTATATTGAGGAATGGAGATGGACCTTTCATATGGTGTACAGTATCTCCTCCTCATTTGTTGGGAACATGACGTTATATTGAGGAATGGAGATGGACCTTTCATATGGTGTACAGTATCTCCTCCTCATTTGTTGGGAACATGACGTTATATTGAGGAATGGAGATGGACCTTTCATATGATGTACAGTATCTCCTCCTCATTTGTTGGGAACATGACGTTATATTGAGGAATGGAGATGGACCTTTCATATGGTGTACAGTATCTCCTCCTCATTTGTTGGGAACATGACATTATATTGAGGAATGGAGATGGACCTTTCATATGGTGTACAGTATCTCCTCCTCATTTGTTGGTAACATGACGTTATATTGAGGAATGGAGATGGACCTTTCATATGGTGTACAGTATCTCCTCCTCATTTGTTGGGAACATGACGTTATATTGGGGAATGGAGATGGACCTTTCATATGGTGTACAGTATCTCCTCCTCATTTGTTGGGAACATGACGTTATATTGAGGAATGGAGATGGACCTTTCATATGGTGTACAGTATCTCCTCCTCATTTGTTGGGAACATGACATTATATTGAGGAATGGAGATGGACCTTTCATATGGTGTACAGTATCTCCTCCTCATTTGTTGGGAACATGACGTTATATTGAGGAATGGAGATGGACCTTTCATATGGTGTACAGTATCTCCTCCTCATTTGTTGGGAACATGACATTATATTGAGGAATGGAGATGGACCTTTCATATGGTGTACAGTATCTCCTCATCATTTGTTGGGAACATGACGTTATATTGAGGAATGGAGATGGACCTTTCATATGGTGTACAGTATCTCCTCCTTTGTTTCACACTATTACTTAGTGCTTAGTCATAGCTTATGACTAAGCACTAAGTAATAGTGTGAAACGCGTCAGCTGGTATCCCGTTTGCTCTGGCATGTATCTTGTGATCCTGTTTTATTAATAAAAAGCAACATTTTCGGAGTGCGGCTGTCCAGACATTCCTCTCTATCTTGCATTAACAAATGTTCGATGTGAGCTTGTTGTCGGAAAATCCGACCGTGTGTAGTCTCCATCGGACATTTGCTGTCGGAATTTCCGACAACAAAAATTTGAGAGCTCGGAATCAAGCAGCAGAAGACCCGCACTGGCTATTGAACTTAATTTTTCTCGGCTCGTCGTACGTCGCCACGTTCTTGACGTTCGCAATTTCCGACAACATTTGTGTGACCGTGTGTATGCACGACAAGTTTGAGCCAACATCCGTCGGAAAAAAAATCCACGGTTTTGTTGTCAGAATGTCCGATCGTGTGTACGCGGCATTAGCGTGCTTCACTTTGTCAGACAGCTTCTATTTAAGTGATTTCTTTTTGATTCAACGGGTCTGGCAGTAATCAGGCCTGGGTGTGGCAAGTGAAATTTAACTCAGCTTTCCCCCAAAAATTGTGGTTAATCACAGTTCATTCACGATTCAGCATGGGAGGGGGCAATCACTTTTTCACATAGGGCCAGGCAGGTTTGAATGGCTTTTTTCCCCTTAATAAATGAAATAATACATTTTAAAACTGCATCTTGGATTTACTCGGGTTATGTTTGTGTAATATTCATTTTTTTTTCCGATGATCTGAATCATTTAAGTATATGCAAAAAATTTAAAATAAATCAGGAAGGGGGCCAATACTTTTTCACAGCACTGTAGTTCCCAATTAGCTGTTATGCAATTGTACCATTTGCTCCCCTACCAATCTGCCCATCCACTTCCTTTTGAAAAATGTGAAGCTTATGGGGCTACAAGTGTTCCCTGGTAGTCCTTGAAATCCTGGCCCTGCGTACCGGTGTAGCCTATTAGGAGAGGGGCTACCACACTGCATGCTGTATTTTTATTTTATAGTATGCAAAAAAAGAATGGAGATCCCACAATGTGGTTGGGAGCCGGAAACTGTTGAAGGCATGAGGAACCTCCAAGAAGCAGGAGCAGCAAACAGATGCTTAAGAAAGCTCCAACCTATAAAGACAGCATGAGTTTTTGCCAGGAAGTACCTCATTATGTGATCTGTAAAACATTTATCACAGTCTGATAATACATAGTCCATCAAGCCCAACCTATGCGAGTTGTCCAGATTCTCTGATTTTGGAAAACAAACAATGGAAAAACAAGAGTGGGAATACCGTAAAGTGGTGGAGGAACCTATATCAGTCTCATCCCACCATTTGGAGCCTCCAAGAAACAGAAGAAGCCAACAGAAGACTCCTATAAATGAAACATGACTTTTGCCAGGATGTCCCCCATTATATAATCATCATCCAAATGGTGGGATCCTCCAGATGTTCTATGGACTGAACAGTTCCACCCGATAAAAGCCACCGTCCATTTGTCGAAACGCGTCATGGGCATCTTCTCTCCGATTAGACTTACGTGATCTATACAACATCTATCACAGTCTGAACGTTGTTGGGATTCTCTGATTTTGTTTTATTTTAAAGCATGCAAAATGGAAAAAACAAGAGTGGGAATCCTGTAAAAGTGGTGGAGGAACCTATATCAGGCTCATCCCACCATTTGGAGTCTCCAAGAAACAGATGGAGCCAACAGAAGACTCCGCCTGATGAGCTCCACCTCTAAATGAAACATGACTTTTGCCAGGATGTCCGCCATTTTTTTATCCTCCAGGTGTTCTATGGACTGAACAGTTCCACCCGATAAAAGCCATCGTCCATTTGTCGAAACGCGTCAGCGGGCGTCTTCTCTCCGATTAGACCTATGTGATCTGTACAACAATTATCAGTCTGAAAGTTGGTTAGATTCTCTAATTTTGGAAAACAAACAATAGAAAAACAAGAGTGGAAATACCGTAACGTGGTGGCAGAACCTATATCAGGCTCATCCCACCATTTGAAGTCTCCAAGAAACAGAAGAAGCCAACAGTAGGCTCAGCCTGATGAAACTCCACCTCTAAATGAAACATGACTTTTCCCAGGATGTCCCCCATTATATAATCATATTTTATCCTCCAGGTGCTCTATGGACTGAACAGTTCCACCCGATAAAAGCCATCGTCCATTTGACGAAACGTGTCAGAGCCGTCTTCTCTCCAATTTGACTTATGTGATCTGTACAACATTTATCACAGTCTGAAAGTTGTTCGGATGCTCTGAGCTGTGTCTTGTCATGTGCGCAAGAAGGGATTGCTTCGCAGTGAAACATTTCCCACACTCTGAACATAAATAAGGACGCTCGCCCGAGTGAACTTTCTGGTGAGTGGCAAGTTTTCCTTTCACGGCGAAACATTTCCCACACTCTGAACATGTATAAGGACGCTCGCCTGAGTGACTCTTCTGGTGTTTTGCAAGGTCTCCTCTCCGAGCGAAACATTTTCCGCACTCTGAACATGAAAAAGGACGCTCGCCCGAGTGAATTTTTTGGTGAGTAACAAGGGTTTCCTTGGCAGTGAAACATTTCCCGCACTCTGAACATGAAAAAGGACGCTCACCCGTATGAATTCTCTGGTGTCTAATAAGGCCTCCTTTTTTGTGGAAACCTTTTCCGCACTCTGAACACGAATAAGGACGCTCGTCTGAGTGAGTTCTCTGATGAGTACCAAGTTGTGGTTTAGAATAGAAAGATTTCCCGCACTCTGAACATGAATAAGGGCGCTCGTCTGAGTGAGTTCTATGGTGTATAGAAAGAAGTTCTTTCCTGGAAAAGCTTTTTCCACACTCTAAACACGAATAGGGACTCTCACCGGCGTGATTTCTTTGATGTCTACGAAGGTTTCCTTGATCGGAAAAACATTTTCCGCACTCAAAGCAGTTAAAGGGGCGCTCACCCGTATGAGTTCTCTGGTGTCTAACAAGGTATCCTTGGTCAGAAAAACATTTTCCACACTCTAAACAGGAAAAGGGACGCTCACCCGTATGAGTTCTCTGGTGGTTACGCAGGCATCCTTTACTGGAAAAACATTTCCCGCACTCTGTACAGAAAAAGGGACGCACACCCGTATGAATTCTCAGATGTTTCTGAAGGCTTCCTTTTTCAGAAAAACGTTTTCCGCACTCCGAACAAGAAAAGGGACGCTCACCGGTGTGAATTCTCTGGTGTACAACAAGGTTTTCTTTATTAGAAAAACTTTTTCCGCACTCCGGACACGAAGGACGCTCAATCTTGTGAGATTTCTGGTGTTTAAGAAGTGCTTTTCTCCTAGTGAATGTTTTCCCGCAGACCAAACATGATAATGAGCTCCCTCCTGTGTGAGCTCCCTCATGGTGTGAAGAGGATTTCTGGGGATCGGATGGATCTGTTGTGCTGTCAGCACTGTGAGAACTCAGATGGTCTTCTGAAGTCATAGTATGGAATTTATCAGAAGGTTCCTCAGGATTAGAAGGATCCATTGATCTTAGATGGACATGTGATGTCATAGTGTGGGATTTATCAGAAGGTTCCTCAGGATTAGAAGGATCCATTGATCTTAGATGGACATGTGATGTCATAGTGTGGGATTTATCAGAAGGTTCCTCAGGATTAGAAGGATCCATTGATCTTAGATGGACATGTGATGTCATAGTGTGGGATTTATCAGAAGGTTCCTCAGGATTAGAAGGATCCATTGATCTTAGATGGACATCTGATGTCATAGTATGGAATTTATCAGAAGGTTCCTCAGAATTAGAAGGATCCATTGATCTTAGATGGTCTTCTGAAGTCATAGTACGGAATTTATCAGAAGGTTCCTCAGAATTAGAAGGATCCGTTGATCTTAGATGGACATCTGATGTCATAGTGTGGGATTTATCAGAAGGATCCGTTGATCTTAGATGGACATCTGATGTCATAGTATGGGATTTATCAGAAGGTTCCTCAGAATTAGAAGGATCCGTTGATCTTAGATGGACATCTGATGTCATAGTGTGGGATTTATCAGAAGGTTCCTCAGGATTAGAAGGATCCATTGATCTTAGATGGACATCTGATGTCATAGTGTGGGATTTATCAGAAGGTCCCTCAGGATTAGAAGGATCCATTGATCTTAGATGGCCATCTGAAGTCATAGTACGGGATTTATCAGAAGGTTCCTTAGGATTAGAAGGATCCATTGATCTTAGATGGACATGTGATGTCATAGTACCGGATTTATCAGAAGGTTCCTCAGGATTAGAAGGATCCATTGATCTTAGATGGACATGTGATGTCATAGTACCGGATTTATCAGAAGGTTCCTCAGGATTAGAAGGATCCATTGATCTTAGATGGACATGTGATGTCATAGTACCGGATTTATCAGAAGGTTCCTCAGGATTAGAAGGATCCATTCTTCTTGCCAACCAGTAAAATGTTCCTTTTAGAGAATATTATACAATGTCATTATCTTCTGCAGTACAGTCTGGAGATATAATAAGACGTCTCTCTGTGCATTTAAGTACTGACCATCTGCTGAAAAACAATTTCAATATATGTTAGGTTAGTTTTTATACGCCTTGTATTCAGAAGTCATATATATCATTCAACACTTTCCCGGAGCTCTGCCATTGAATTGGGTACAATCATAACAGCAAACAAGGAATATAAACCACATCAGAGGATACACCCAAACCATACTAGGTGACACGTAGATGTACATTGAGGACAATGTTATAATGAAGAATAGTGATGGACCTTCCTTCACCTCATTTCCTGAAAACATGACAACATACTGAAGAAAGAAGATATACAAGTCATACGATGTAAAGCATTAGAGGAAGGATGGAGTCTCAATGACATCACCAAAGATATGCACATAATTTTTATTGTATAGCATGTTCCAGAAAACTGTCAATGGATGGTCAGAGACAGTGAGAGCACGCTATAGGACCGAAATTCTCAACTTTTTTTTGCAGTCACAGCGCCCTTTACAATTCTGTACCCCATTCTAAAAACGTTTAAAAAAAAAAACGAATGCCCCGTACACACGACCGGTTTTCCCGTCGAAAAAAGTCAGATGAGAGCTTTTGGTTGGGAATTCTGACCGTGTGTATGCTCCATCTGACTTTTTCCAATGGAAAAACTGCCGGAAAAAGATAGAGACCAGGTTCTCTATTTTCCCAACGGAACAAAATTCCTATCGGGAAATCCGTTTGTCTGTATGCTTTTCCGGCGGGAAAAAAAAAAAGACGCATGCTCGGAAACAATTCAACGCATGCTCGGAAGCATTGAACTTCTTTTTCTCGCCTCGTCGTAGTGTTGTACGTCACCGCAATCTTAACGCTCGAAGGTTCAGAGAACTTTTGTGTGACCGTGTGTATGCAAGCCAAGCTTGAGCGGGAATTCCTTTGGAAAAACCATCCAACTTTTTGCCGACGGGAAAACCGGTCGTGTGTACGGGCATGACAGTTTTACAAAAATGCCGCAACATCCACACACATAGGACACCCAACATTAGACGCGATTTATTCTTTCAAAGCATCATTGGATAAATGGTTCTATATTTAGGATGTATCTGGTCTATAAACCAGAGGCTCTGGATGGACAGTTGGATAAATGGCTCTATATTTAGGATGTCTCCGGTCTATAAACCAGAGGCTCTGGATGGACAGTTGGATAAATAGTTCTATATTTAGGATGTATCTGGTCTATAAACCAGAGGCTCTGGATGGACAGTTGGATAAATGGCTCTATATTTAGGATGTCTCCGGGCTATAAACCAGAGGTTCTGGATGGACAGTTGGATAAATGGTTCTATATTTAGGATGTATCTGGTCTATAAACCAGAGGCTCTGGATGGACAGTTGGATAAATGGCTCTATATTTAGGATGTCTCCGGGCTATAAACCAGAGGCTCTGGATGGACAGTTGGATAAATAGTTCTATATTTAGGATGTCTCCGGGCTATAAACCAGAGGTTCTGGATGGACAGTTGGATAAATGGCTCTATATTTAGGATGTATCCGGTCTATAAACCAGAGGCTCTGGATGGACAGTTGGATAAATGGCTCTATATTTAGGATGTCTCCGGGCTATAAACCAGAGGTTCTGGATGGACAGTTGGATAAATGGTTCTATATTTAGGATGTATCTGGTCTATAAACCAGAGTCTCTGGATGGACAGTTGGATAAATGGCTCTATATTTAGGATGTATCTGGTCTATAAACCAGAGTCTCTGGATGGACAGTTGGATAAATGGCTCTATATTTAGGATGTATCTGGTCTATAAACCAGAGGCTCTGGATGGACAGTTGGATAAATGGCTCTATATTTAGGATGTATCTGGACACATATTACACAAGAATTCCAATATAAAGTATGTGATATTTCTGTTGTAGTGAATGAATAAAGACATCATAGGGACTATGGATGAAGAGGACGGGGCATTATTGCGTATATATATATATATATATATATATATATAAAATAATATCTTATTACCTCCTCTGTGTAATCCAGTGATGTCTCCTCTTTACCTCAGTCGTCTCTCTCTCTCTCAGAACTTCCTGTCTTTATCTTATATAACGTCTTGTCTTTGTCTTACATCACTTCCTCTTCCTGCTTTACATCACTTCCTGTCTGAGCATTCCCTGTGCAGTAAGTGGTATCGCCATCTTGTGGTGGTTTCGATAACTGCATGCTGCGTTATGTTTTAAGATTTTGTCCTCTGCCCTGTAGCTCATTCTTCAGTTATATTTCATACATTAGGACACACACACATTTTATACTTCATTTAAGACTGAAACAATAATAAAAAATTTCTATTTTACGCCTTTGCAGGCTCCTAAAGTGTTTTTTCCTGTAGAGCAATTTTTTCATTTTTCCTACACACATTAAAATCTCAATTTTCGGCTAGACTTTTTTAACCCCCCACCCTTCGATATATTATATGTTCTATGATAGCAGGGGCCGTTTAGCATAAGAGGATGGCACTGAAAAATGACCCAGAATTATCAATAGGTGATGTTATAAATGCCTTTGCAGGTCATCAGTTTGGGGTTATCCAGAAATGACATATCTAGAATTATTCCTCTTACAGTGATGTTTGCAATTATACGTAATATGTGTGGTGCAGTTGCTGACTAAATACACATGCGTTCTTGATGTTCGTGTTTCTGTTTAATTTTGTGGGCGGGGCTATGAAGGTCCACACATTTTTTATTTTCCTTTTTTTTTTTTGGGAGCAGGGCCGCCACTTTTAGAGGGGCAGAAAATTGAGCCTGCCCCCATACTACCCTAACCTGTCCATATACTACCCCAGCCTGTCCATAGACTACCCTAGCCTGTCTATATACTACCCTAGCCTGTCCATATACTACCCTAGCCTGTCCCTATACTACCCTAGCCTGTCCCTATACTATCCTAGCCTGTCTATATACTACCCTAGCCTGCCCCTATATTACCCTAGCCTGTCCCTATACTACCCTAGCCTGTCCCTATACTATCCTAGCCTGTCCCTATACTATCCTAGCCTGTTCATATACCAACATAGCCTGTCTATATACTACCCTAGCCTGCCCCTATACTGTCCTAGCCTGTCTATATACTACCCTAGCCTGCCCCTATACTGTCCTAGCCTGTCTATATACTACCCTAGCCTGCACCTATACTGTCCTAGCCTGTCTATATACTACCCTAGCCTGCCCCTATACTGTCCTAGCCTGTCTATATACTACCCTAGCCTGTCTATATACTACCCTAGCCTGCCCCTATATTATTCTAGCCTGTCCATATACTACCCTAGCCTGCCCCTATACTACCCTACCCTGTCCATATACTACCCTAGCCTGTCCCTATACTATCCTAGCCTGTCTATATACTACCCTACCCTGTCCATATACTACCCTAGCCTGTCCATATACCAACCTAGCCTGCCCCTATACTACCCTAGCCTGTGTATATACGACCCTAGTCTGTCTATATAATACCCTAGCCTGTGTATATACTACCCTAGCCTGTCCATATACCAACCTAGCCTGTCTATATACTACTCTAGCCTGCCCCTATACTACTCTAGCCTGTCTATATACTACCCTAGCCTGTGTATATACTACCCTAGCCATGCCATATACTACCCTAGCCTGTCCATATACCAACCTACCTTGTCTATATACCAACCTAGCCTGTCTATATACTTCCCCAGCCTGCCCCTATACTACCCTAGCCTGTCTATATACTACCCTAGCCTGTCTATATACTACCCTATCCTGTCCATATACTAACCTAGCCTGTCTTTTTACTGCCCTAGCCCGCCCCCTGAACATAATGGTATGTCATATAATTTTGCATATAGACAAGGTGCTGTTGCTTGTAAATCTGACCTCCTGATAGATTTTATTTTAGTTCTAATTTTCTAATTATCATGATATAAAATAATGGATGTGGGGGCCTTTTAATGGGCGTGATTTTTTTTGGGGGGGGGGAAGCATTTCATTCTTGGACCCAGGCAGCACAATGTCTTAGGTCAGCCCTGGTTGGGAGGTATGACATCACCACCTTGTGATATACAGTATAATGGTAGATAGAATAATGCCCCGAAATGGAACCAGTGTGTGCTTAGCAGAGGCTTCCAAGTGGATTCTTCAGGAAGGTTGGTATTCATTGATCCAGAAAACAAGTTAAAACTTTAGTGCGTGAGATCTGCATGCATTCCTTCAGCCCAGAGTATACTGCTTGAGATTGTGATATAAATCCTGCAGTTTACATTGTGTTTCGATATTGTGCCGGCTCCCTCGGGGTCCAATTCTTCTATTAGGTTACATCGATGATTACACACAAAGATTTTACCTCACTTTCAGACAATACAAAAATAAACAAAGAAACAAAAATCGAATAGACTTTTATTATTTATAAATGTGAAACTGACGAGTGGAAAAAAGATCTGAACACTGAAATACAACATACGAGGCTGAATTCACAAAGTTTTCAATACAAGTGGAAGGGTCTGGATTTTAGCCATGTGACTGTACTCATTTCATTGGACAATTTATGGATATATTTTTTACTTTATTACTAAAGTAACAATTAAACACCCTGGTTGGGAGGTATGACATCACCACCTTGTGATATACAGTATAATGGTAGATATGATAATGCCCCGAAATGGAACCAGTGCGTGGTTAGCAGAGGCGCCCATGCTTCCAGGTGGATTCTTTAGGAAGGTTGGTATTTATTGATCATGAAAACAAGTTAAAACTTTAGTGCGTGAGATCTGCGTGCATTCCTTCAGCCCAGAGTATACTGCTTGAGATTGTGATATAAATACTGCAGTTTACATTGTGTTTCGATATTGTGCCGGCTCCCTCGGGGTCCAATTCCTCTATTAGGTTACATCGATGATTACTAGACTTGTGCACAACGGAAACATTTGTTTAGTTTCGGTTCGTTTCTTTTCGGTCCTGTTGATTCGTAATCATTCGTAATTTTGCTAGACGGGATTTTTCGTGTTCGGACTAATTCGTATTTTCGCAAGCGTCATTTTTCGTTGAATTTTTAGTTGATTTATAATTCGTACTTTCGGTAGAGTACGTTGTTTTTCGTTGATTCTGGACACAACTCCTACTTTCGTAACTTTTTTTGGGTTCGTTGATTCTGAATTTTCTGTGTCTCTCTCACAACGACGCTGCCTATTATGCCTAATGTGCTTCGAATGGATTTGTACTTTTCTAAATACATAGCGGTTATTTGTAACGATTCGAAATCTCGTATTTTACTTTCGTTTTTTACATGCGTCTATAGCCTCCGCCCCTGTACACCATTTTGAGAGAGAGTTCAGCACGGTGAGGGAGAAGCAGAGAGCAGAGCAGAGTGTTATTGTGCTTCGAATGGATTTGTACATTCGTAACTTTTTTCATAACGAATTATGCCAAAGACATTCGGGCATTCGCTATTTGCGATATAATTTATTTTGGATCCGGTTTTATCCGTAATTGCTTTGTTCGGAAATTTGAATGCTTCCGAATGTCCGAAAGTTGCTAAATTCGGACGAATTTCGATTCGTTACGAAACGAATTGCACAAGCCTAAAGATTACACACAAAGATTATACCTCACTTTCAGTCAATACAAAAATAAACAAAGAAACAAAAATCTAATAGACTTTTATTATTTATAAATGTGAAACTGACGAGTGGAAAAAAGATCTGAACACTGAAATACAACATATGAGGCTGAATTCACAAAGCTTTCAATACAAGTGGAAGGGTCGGGATTTTAGCCATGTGACTGTACTCATTTCATTGGACGGTTTATGGATATATTTTTTACTTTATTACTAAAGTAACAATTAAACACCCACAAAAGTATGCACATGGCTGTCAGAGAAGAGCGCCTTACCGCCGTCATTGTGATGGAAAAATCAAGTCACGCTCGTCCATACGTTTTGTTCAGATGTTTCTTATTGAACTTTGCAGGTTAATTTTCTACGTATAAAATGTCAAAAACATGTAACTCCGCCCACTTACAGCGTTCATACATGTAGAGGATCATTTCGGAGATGTAATATGGATGTCAGGCTGGAGTTACGGGAGGGGAAAACGTGAGCTCCATTGTGCTTCCTGTAGTTCTCTTTAACCACTTGCCACTGGGCACATTCACCCCTATTCCTGCCCAGGCTAATTTTCAGCTTTCAGCGCTGTCGCACTTTGAAAAGACAATTGCGCGGTCATGCAACACTGTACACATATGACATTTTTTTTTCACACAAATAGAGCCTTCTTTTTGCGGTATTTAATCACCCCTGGGGTTTTTTTTTTTTGTTTTTTGCTAAACAAATGAAAAAAGACCAAAAATGTAAAAAATATAAAGTTTTTCTTAGTTTCTGTTATAAAATATTGCAAAGAGGTGATTTTTCTCCTTCATTGATGTGCGCTGATGAGGCCACACTGATGGGCAATAATAGGAAGCACTGATGAGGCGGCACTGAGGCGGCAATAGTGATGGTCACTGATGGGCAAAAATAGGCAGCACTGATGAGGCGGCACTGAGGTGGCAACAGTGATGGTCACTGATGGGCAATAATAGGCAGCACTGATGAGGCGGCACTGAGGTGGCAATAGTGATGGTCACTGATGGGCAAAAATAGGCAGCACTGATGAGGCGGCACTGAGGTGGCAACAGTGATAGTCACTGATGGGCAATAATAGGCAGCACTGATAGGCTGCACTGATGGGCACTAATAGACAGCATTGATGGGCTGCACTGATGGGCATTGATGAGGTGGCACTGATGGGCATTGATGAGGTGGCACTGATGGGCATTGATGAGGTGGCACTGATAAGGCTGCACTGATGGGCACTAATAGACAGCATTGATGGGCTGCACTGATGGGCATTGATGAGGTGGCACTGATGGGCATTGATGAGGCGGCACTGATGGGTACTGATAAGGCTGCACTGATGGGCACTAATAGACAGCATTGATGGGCTGCACTGAGGTGGCACTGATGGGCATTGATGAGGTGGCACTGATGGGCATTGATGGGTACTGATAAGGCTGCACTGATGGGCACCACTGAGGCGGCACTGATGGGCATCACTGATCATCAGGACACCGATGATTTTCTCCCTGATTATCAGTGTAGATGTCAATTATACTACCCCCCTCCCAAGGAGGAAAAAAAAGAGAGAAAGTAAAGAGGTTGATAGATAATTCCCTCCTCGTCCCCCTCCCTCCACGCCATCCCTAACTGTGGTGGAGCAAATCTGCTCTGTCCCTACCCACTCCATTCCCTCTACTTGAGTCATGTGTTCTCCTACTGTGCCCTTCTGTGTCACTTAAACAAAGGGAAGGGAAAAGAAGAAACCCCTCCTACTTCCAAAGAGGCCACTACCGGCCATGTTGACTATTCTTTTTGTGTGGGAAAAGATGAGAAAATTTTTTAAATTTTCTCCTTCACTGATCATCAGGACACCGATGATCTGCTCCCTGATTATCAGTGTAGATGTCCCTTTCACACTGACCGGTTACCAGCTCTCCTCTCCTTACGCTGCGGCAGTGTGTTTACATCATGATCAGCTGTGATTGGACACAGCTGATCACGTGGTAAAGAGCCTCTGTGACTGGCTCTGTACCCTGATTTCAGAGTGTGCACCGCAGCGGACGCGGTTCTGGGAGGACAACAATAGACGCCCTCCCAGAACTGGAGGACATCGCTGTAGGCACAATTCGGCTGTAGCGCTGTTTCCAAGTAGTTAATTTGATTCCTAAGATTGATATTATCTTCAATATACAACGGACTCATTTCTTTATTATCTCATGAAGATTATATCGAGGCTCATCCCACCATTCAGAGTCTCCAAGAAAAAGAAGAAGACTCCGCCTAATAAGCTCCGCCTATTAATGAAACATTATATAATCATTCATTATCCTTCAGGTGTTCTATGGACTGAACAGTTCCTTCCGATAAAAGCCATCGTCCATTTGACGAAACGCGTCAGTTCCGACTTCTCTCCGATTAGACTTATGTGATCTGTACAACATCTATCACAGTCTGAAAGTTGTTTGGATGCTCTGAGCTGTGTCTCGTCATGTGTGCAAGAAGGGAGTGTTTCGCAGTGAAACATTTCCCGCACTCTGTACATAAATAGGGACGCTCACCTGAGTAACTTTTCTGGTGTCTAACAAGGTGTTCTTTTATGGTGAAACATTTCCTGCACTCTGAACATGAATAAGGACGCTCACCTGAATGAATTCTCTGGTGTTTAACAAGGTTTACCTTGGTAGTGAAACATTTCCCGCACTCTGTACATAAAAAAGGACGCTCGACTGAGTGACTTTTCTCGTGTCTAATAAGGTAACTTTTTACGGTGAAACATTTTCCGCATGTTGAACATGAATAAGGACACTCTCCTGAGTGAATTCTCTGGTGTTGAACCAGGCCTTCTTTGGCAGCGAAAGATTTCCCGCACTCTGAGCATGAATAAGGATGCACACCTGAGTGAATTTTCTGGTGTTTAACAAGGTTTACCTTGGCAGTGAAACATTTCCCGCACTCTGAACATGAATAAGGACGATCACCCGAGTGAATTCTCTGGTGTGCAAGAAGGGGTTCTTTACCGTGAAAACTTTTTCCACACTCCGAACATGAATTGTCGCCTGAGTGAATTCTCTGGTGTACAAGAAGGGGTTCCTTATTGAAAAAACGTTTTCCACACTCCGAGCATGAATAGGGACGCTCGTCAGTGTGTTTTCTTTCGTGTTTACGAAGGTTTCCTTGTTCAGAAAAACATCTTCCGCACACTGAACATGAAAATAGACGCTCACCCGTATGAATTCTCTGGTGTTTATGAAGGTTTCCTTGGTCAGAAAAACGTTTTCCGCACTCTGAACAGCAAAAGGGACACTCACCAGTGTGAGTTCTCCGGTGTGCAAGAAGTTTTTGTTTCTGAGGAAAACATTTTCCACACTCTGAACATGAATGAGGACGTTCACCGGTGTGAATTTTTTGGTGTTTCAGAAGGCTGCCTTTATCAGAAAAACATTTTTTGCACTCTGAACAGCAAAAGGGACGCTCACCGGTGTGAATTCTCAGGTGTACAACAAGGCTTTCTTTACTAGAATAACATTTCCCGCACTCTGGACATGAATAAGGACGCTCAATCTTGTGAGATTTCTGGTGTTTAAGAAGTACTTTTTTCTTAGCAAATGTTTTTCCACACACCAAACATGACAATGAGCTCCCTCCTGTGTGAGCTCCCTCATGGTGTGAAGAGGATTTCTGGGGATCGGATGGATCTGTTGATCTGTCAGCACTGTGAGAACTCAGATGGACATGTGATGTCATAGTGAGGGATTTATCAGAAGGTTCCTCAGGATTAGAAGGATCCATTGATCTTAGATGGACATGTGATGTCATAGTATGGGATTTATCAGAAGATTCCTCAGGATTAGAAGGATCCATTGATCTTAGATGGACATCTGAGGTCATAGTGTGGGATTTATCAGAAGGTTCCTCAGGAGTAGAAGATCCATTGATGTTGCCATCCAGTAGAATGTTACTTTTAGAGAACATTGTGCAATATCACGATCCTCCGCAGTACAGCCTGAAGATATAAGAAGACCTCTCCAATGTATTTAAAATTCTAAAAAATACTGTCCGTCTCCAAAAAAAAAAAAAGAAGAAAGAAAAAATAATATGTAATATATGTTATGTTAGTTTTTATATTTCTTGTATTCAGCAGTCATATATATCATTCAACACTTTCCCGGAGCTCTGCCAGTGAATTGGGTACAATCATAACAGAAAACAAGCAATATAAACCACATCAGATGAGACACCCAAACCATACTAGGTGACAGTAGTTGTTCATTGAGGACATTGTTATAAAAAAAATATAGTGATGGACCTTCCTTCACCTCATTTCCTGATAACATGACAACATACTGAAGAACAAAGATATACAGTTCATATGAAATACAGTAGTGATTTATTCTTTCAAAGCATAGTTTGATGAATGGTTCTATATTTAGGATGTATCCGGTCTATAAACCAGAGGCTCTGGATGGACAGTTGGATAAATGGTTCTATATTTAGGATGTATCTGGTCTATAAACCAGAGGCTCTGGATGGACAGTTGGATAAATGGTTCTATATTTAGGATGTATCTGGTCTATAAACCAGAGGCTCTGGATGGACAGTTGGATAAATGGTTCTATATTTAGGATGTATCTGGTCTATAAACCAGAGGCTCTGGATGGACTGTTGGATAAATGGTTCTATATTTAGGATGTATCCGGTCTATAAACCAGAGGCTCTGGATGGACAGTTGGATAAATGGTTCTATATTTAGGATGTATCTGGTCTATAAACCAGAGGCTCTGGATGGACAGTTGGATAAATGGTTCTATATTTAGGATGTATCTGGTCTATAAACCAGAGGCTCTGGATGGACAGTTGGATAAATGGTTCTATATTTAGGATGTATCTGGTCTATAAACCAGAGGCTCTGGATGGACTGTTGGATAAATGGTTCTATATTTAGGATGTATCCGGTCTATAAACCAGAGGTTCTGGATGGACAGTTGGATAAATGGCTCTATATTTAGGATGTATCTGGTCTATAAACCAGAGGCTCTGGATGGACAGTTGGATAAATGGCTCTATATTTAGGATGTATCTGGTCTATAAACCAGAGGCTCTGGATGGACAGTTGGATAAATGGCTCTATATTTAGGATGTATCTGGTCTATAAACCAGCGTGAACATTAAGGAGGAAGAGGATAGTAACTCAGCATAACAGGACAGTCATTCAGCATCAGCATAGGCAGCCTTGAAGGGATCTCCCATTCAAAAAAAAATGATTCGGTTACATCAGCATCAGGTGCTTGGTAGCTGGTGATCCAAGACTGATTCATTTTTATGAAGGTCAGCCGATCGATCGATTCGGTGGACAGGCACACCCTATGATCGGTTACAAAGCCTCCAGCAGCACTGAATGTGCGTTCCGAAAGAACGCTGGATGCAAGACAGGCAAGTAGCTCAATTGCATACGGTGCAAGCTCTGGCCAGTGATCCATCCTCAAGACCCAGTAGCCCAGAGGATTTTCGGTGGGAAAGGTGTCCAAGTCTGACCTTGCCCCTAGATATTCCTGCACCATGTAACACAGACGCTGGCGATGGTTGCTGGAACCGATCATACCTTGGGGCTGCGGACTAAAAAATTGTCTGAACGCATCCGTCAGACGGCCACCTTCTCCACCGCTCCTTCTGTGACTGACCGAAGCCTCAGCAACACGTTGTCCAGGACCAGGAATTTGTAACCTCCCAGTCTCTGGGGACGCGTTGCACAGACCTTTCTGCAAGGCCCCCCGAAGATGTTTCATCCTCTGCTCCCTCTGCGACAGCAAGATTAGGTCTGCAACCTTACCCTTGTAACGTGGATCAAGGAGGGTTGCCAGTCAGTAATGATCCCTCTTCTTGATCACACGAATACAAGGATCCTTCCGCAGGCTTTGCAGGATCATGGAGGCCATGCAGCGTAGGTTTGCTGAGGCATTCGGTCCGGAGTCCTCTGGGTCACTCAGGACGACATGATCCGCAGCCACCTCCTCCCAGCCACGTACAAGTCCATGGGTTTCTTGGGACTGTAATTGATCCCTTGAAGACTGTTGCTGATGCTGAGTGCCAGCCTCCACCTCCATGCTGACACAATCCTCCTCCTCCTCTTCCTGTGTGATAGACAGGCCAGCAGGAACACTGTCTGGATAAAGGGGGCCTTGAGAGGTAAGGAAGTCCTCCTCTTCCTCCCTCTGTTCTGCCTCAAGTGCCCTGTCCATTATTCCATGCAGCGTGTGCTCCAACAGGTGGACAAGAGGGACAGTGTCACTGATGCATGCACTGTCACTGCTCACCATCCTCGTGGCCTCCTCAAATGGTGCCAGGACAGTGCATGCATCCCTGATCATGACCCACTGGCATTGCAAAAAAAAACAAGCTCCCCTGACCCTGTCCTGGTGACATATTGGCACAGATATTCATTGATGGCCCTATGCTGCGTGTGCAGCCGCTGCAGCATGGCCAACGTTGAGTTCCACCTGGTGGGCATGTTACAGATTAGGCGGTTCTTGGGCAGGTTGTATTCCTTTTGGAGGTCAGCCAACCGAGCACTGGCATTATATGACCGGCGGAAATGCACACAGAGTTTCCTGGCCTGCTTCAGGACCTCCTGTAAGCCCGGGTACCTGCCCAAGAACCGCTGCACCACCAAGTTAAGGACGTGAGCCAAACAGGGCACATGGGTCAGTTGTCCCTGTCGGAGGGCAGTGCCACTGTCGCAAACCACAATTCCTGGCTTAAGCTGGCATGGCGTCAACCACCTCTGAGCCTAGCCCTGCAGAGCTGACAGAATCTCTGCCCCAGTGTGGCTCCTGTCCCCCAAGCACACCAGCTCAAGCACTGCATGGCATCTTTTTGCCTGCGTACTTACGTAGCCCCTTGAACACCTACGGAGCACCGCTGGGTCCGAGGACAAAGCACAGGAAGAGGCCATGGAGAAAGAAGAAGAGGAGGGGGTGGAGGAGAGAGGTGGGTCAGAATCACCAGTAGTAGCATTTTGGAGGCGTGGTGGCGGAACAACCTCCAACACTACTGCACCTTGTCCTGCATCCTTCCCAGCTGCCAGCAGAGTCACCCAATGCGCCGTGAAAGAAAGGTAACATCCCTGTCCATGCCTGCTGGACCAGGAGTCAGCGGTAATATGCACCTTACCGCTGACCGCCCTGTCCAGCGAGGCCAAGACATTGCCTTCCACATGCCGGTAGAGAGCCGGAATCGCCTTCCGTGAGAAAAAGTGGCGTTTGGGAACCTGCCACTGAGGAACCGCACATTCAAAAAACTCACGGAAGGGGGCAGAGTCTACCAACTGAAAAGGCAGCCGTTGAGATGCTAGCAATTTAGCCAAGCTAGCATTCAACCGCTGGGCATGTGGATGGCTGGGAGCGAACTTCTTTCGGCGGTGCAGCAGCTGGGGCAGGGAAGTTTGCCTGGTACAATCTGACATTGGTGTACAGATAGCAGATTGCCTGCAAGTACTTGGCTGTGACACACCTAATTCTACACCTTCAGTCCTCTCAGTGCAGGTTTCAGAGAGGACTGAAGGTATAGTGGGGTTGGAGATCCGAGCTGATGAGGAGCAAGGAGAGGTCTGCTTTGTTCTTTGGTGTGGGTCTTTTAGGTGTGCTTGCCAACGAACTGCATGGCAGGTCGACATATGTCTGATCAAGCATGTGATGTGTTGGCCACGCGAGATACGCCTGAGACATATGTTGCAAATAGCAGCGCTGCGATCTGATACACTTGTCTCAAAAAAGGCCCACACCAAAAAACTTTTGGAATATTGCGCAGAGACAGCAGCGCCCTGCACATGCGGAGCTCTGCGGTGTGATGCTGTCGGTGTGCTGTCCTTAAGCTGGCCCCTGGAGGGCATCCTGCCTCGTTGGAGATGTGCCTTCTCCTCCTCCTCCTCTCTTCTATCAGGCACCCACGTAGAGTCCGTGTCCTCATCATCCCCTCCCTCCTCATTACTGTAGAAAACCTGGCAGTATGCTGCAGCTGGGGGAACATGACTGCCAGATTGCTGTCCTTCTTGGGCACCCCCCTCTCTCTGGGCTCACGTTACTGCCTTCCTCTAGCTGGGTACCATCATTGGAGCCTTCAAAACGCTGGGCATCCTCCTCGAGCATGTACTCAACACTGTGGTCAAACAGTTCAAGGGTCTCCTCAGGGGGACATGGTGGGGCTAGGGAAGGAGTGACTGATGCCATTGAGCCGAGGGAAGAGGCCGCTTTGGCAGCTGCTTTGCCAGACAAAGTACCCTGAGCCTGGGTGAGAGAGGATGAGGAGGAAGAGAACGGCTTGGTCATCCACTCTTCCAAGTCTTCGGCCTGTTGCTGCTCACACGGCCAGCTGCCGAAAAAAAGGACACGTGTGTCCCACGGCCACATGCTGATGAGGATGCACCATGTACACGACCAGCTCTGGTGCCTCTAGACACAGAGCCTGTTTGCCCTCTTTTATTGGCTCGTGACTGTCTGCATCTCCTTATTGTCCTTCCAGACATACCCAGGCAGGGAGATGTAGCTGCACAAAGCTGGGATGTATATATATACTGATTACACTGCAGCTAGCAGAATCAACTGCCTGCCTGTAGTATTATTAGTAAGAGAACACCAGCAATTGTCTTCAGTTAGCTTTAGTTGCACACTGTGCAGAGGACACAGTACACTAACTGAAAATACTGCAGCTCCCTGCCTGTATTTGTATGAGAACACCAGCAATTGTATTCAGGTAGCTTTAGGTGCACACTGTGCAAAGGACACAGTACACTAAATGAAAATACTGCATATTAGGGATGAGCTTCGTGTTCGAGTCGAACATACGTTCGACTCGAACATCGGCTGTTCGATCGTTCGACGAAGATCGAACGATTTGGGCCGTTCGCGCCAAATTCGAGTGACGCGAACGGCCCACAATGCACTACGCCATCGCAGTGTCATCCAGGCGCTGTGATTGGCCAAGCATGCACTGTGACCCCGCATGCTTGGCCAATCACAGCGCCGGCAGCGAGGAGAGCAATGATTGGCCACAGGCAGGATGCCTGTGGCCAATTATTGCTGAGGGTGTTTAGTACACGCCCCACACTATAAAAGGCCGCCAGCACGGCGGCCTAGTGTAGTGTGTTCCGGAGCAGGGAAAGACAAGCATAGGCAGGGACAGCGACATTTATTTCTTTCTTGCTTAACCTGGATTCCTTTAGTTTAGGGAAAGAGAAGGATAGGTAGGGAGAGTGTCAGTGTGTTTTACTGTGCCAGTCCTTGTTTCTAGGGACAAAGAAGGAAAGTGAGGGGATTTCTCCTTGTGCTATAGTGTGCTTTAAAAAAACATTTTTTCTAGGGACAGAAAACTGTAGGTAGGGAGAGTGTCAGTTTCTTTCACTGTGCCAGTCCTTGTTTCTAGGGACAAAGAAGGAAAGTGAGGGGATTTCTCCTTGTGCTATAGTGTGCTTTAAAAAAACATTTTTTCTAGGGACAGAAAACTGTAGGTAGGGAGAGTGTCAGTTTCTTTCACTGTGCCAGTCCTTGTTTCTAGGGACAAAGAAGGAAAGTGAGGGGATTTCTCCTTGTGCTATAGTGTGCTTTAAAAAAACATTTTTTCTAGGGACAGAAAACTGTAGGTAGGGAGAGTGTCAGTTTCTTTCACTGTGCCAGTCCTTGTTTCTAGGAACAAAGAAGGAAAGTGAGGGGATTTCTCCTTGTGCTATAGTGTGCTTTAAAAAAACATTTTTTCTAGGGACAGAAAACTGTAGGTAGGGAGAGTCAGTTTCTTTCACTGTGCCAGTCCTTGTTTCTAGGGACAAAGAAGGAAAGTGAGGGGATTTCTCCTTGTGCTATAGTGTGCTTTAAAAAAACATTTTTTTCTAGGGACAGAAAACTGTAGGTAGGGAGAGTGTCAGTTTCTTTCACTGTGCCAGTCCTTGTTTCTAGGGACAAAGAAGGAAAGTGAGGGGATTTCTCCTTGTGCTATAGTGTGCTTTAAAAAAACATTTTTTCTAGGGACAGAAAACTGTAGGTAGGGAGAGTGTCAGTTTCTTTCACTGTGCCAGTCCTTGTTTCTAGGGACAAAGAAGGAAAGTGAGGGGATTTCTCCTTGTGCTATAGTGTGCTTTAAAAAAAACATTTTTTCTAGGGACAGAAAACTGTAGGTAGGGAGAGTGTCAGTTTCTTTCACTGTGCCAGTCCTTGTTTCTAGGGACAAAGAAGGAAAGTGAGGGGAATTCTCCTTGTGCTATAGTGTGCCAAAGCATTCCTCATCAACCATCTTTGAAATCCTTGTTTTTTGGACAGTCAGGGAAATTGTCGTTGTGCTATTCTGTGCAAAAGCAATAATCCTCAACCATATTTAGAAATCCTTAAGTAAAGGGACAGAGAAGGACACCTGAAGGTAGCCCTTATTGCTTTTTTCCCATCTCCCTGCAGGCCATCTATTAGAATGTCTGGAAGGCAAACAAGGAGAGGCAGACAGTCAGGAGGCAATAAAAGAGGGCAAGCAGGCTCTGTGTCTGGGGACAACAGTGCTGGTCGTGGACGCGGTGCATTGTCATCAGCACATGGCCATGGGACACGCTTGTCCTTCTTTTCGGCAGCTGGACATGTTGAGCCACATCATGCCGAAGACTTGGTAGAGTGGATGACCAAGCCCTCCTCCTCCTCCTCATCCTCTCTCACCCAGGCTCAGGGTACTGGCAAAGCAGCTGCCAAAGCGTCCTCTTCCCTGGTATCAATGTCAGACTCATCATCAGTCACTCCTTCCCTAGACCCACCATGTCCTCCTCCTGAGGAGTCCCCCGAACTGTTTGAGCACAGTGTTGGGTACATGCTCCAGGAGGATGCCCAGCGTTTCGAAGGGTCTGATGATGAAACCCAGCTACAGGAAGGCAGTAGCGTGAGAGCAGACAGAGGGGATGCTCAAGAAGGACACCAATCTGGCAGTCATGTTCCAGCAGCTGCAGCATACTGCCAGATTGGCTCCAGTGATGAGGAGGGAGGGGATGATGAGGTCACTGACTCCACGTGGGTGCCTAATAGGAGAGAGGAGGAGGAGGAGGATGAGGAGGAGGCACATCTCCAACGAGGCAGGATGCCCTTTGGTGGCCAGCGTAAGGGCAGTACACCGACGGAATCACACCGCAGAGCTCCGCCTGTGCAGGGCGCTGCCTCTGCCCGTCATTCAAAAAGTTCCTTGGTGTGGGCCTTTTTTGAGGCTAGTGCATCAGATCGCACAGCTGCTGTTTGCAACATATGTCTCAAGCGTATATCGCGTGGCCAAAACATCAGCCGCTTGGGTACCACATGCCTGACCAGACATATGTTGACCTGCCATGCAGCTCGTTGGCAAGCCTACCTCAAAGACCCACACCAAAGAACAAAGCGGACCTCTCCTTGCACCGCATCAGCTGGGATCTCCAACCCCACTATAACTTCAGTCCTCTCTGAAACATGCACTGAGAGGAATGAAGGTGTAGAATTAGGTGTGTCACAGCCAAGTACTTGCGGCCACTCTGCTAGCAGTACACCGACGTCCGATTCTAGCAGGCAAATTTCCCTGCCCCAGCTGCTGGACCGTCGAAAGAAGTTCACTCCCAGCCATCCACATGCCCAGTGGTTGAATGCTAGCTTGGCTAAATTGCTAGCGCTTCAACTGCTGCCTTTTCAGTTGGTAGACTCGGCCCCCTTCCGTGAGTTTGTGCAATGTGCGGTTCCTCAGTGGCAGGTTCCCAAACGCCACTTTTTCTCACGGAAGGCTATTCCGGCTCTCTACCGGCATGTGGAAGGCAATGTCTTGGCCTCGCTGGACAGGGCGGTCAGCGGTAAGGTGCATATTACCGCTGACTCATGGTCCAGCAGGCATGGACAGGGACGTTACCTTTCTTTCACGGCCCATTGGGTCACTCTTTTGGCAGCTGGGAAGGATGCAGGACAAGGTGCAGTAGTGTTGGAGGTTGTTCCACCGCCACGCCTCCAAAATGCTACTACTGGTTGTGACACACCTCTCTCCTCCACCCCCTCCTCTTCTTCTTCCTCCATGGCCTCTTCCTGTGGTTTGTCCTATGAACCAGCGGTGCTCCGTAGCCGTTCACGGGGCTACGCAAGTACGCAGGCAAAAAGATGCCATGCCGTGCTTGCGCTGGTGTGTTTGGGGGACAGAAGCCACACTGGGGCAGAGGTCCTGTCTGCTCTGCAGGGCCAGGCCGAGAGGTGGTTGACGCCACGCCAGCTTAAGCCAGGAATGGTGGTTTGCGACAATGGCACCAACCTCCTCTCCGCCCTCCGACAGGGACAACTGACCCATGTGCCCTGTGTGGCTCACGTCCTTAACCTGGTGGTGCAGTGGTTCTTGGGCAGGTACCCGGGCTTACAGGATGTCCTGAGGCAGGCCAGGAAAGTCTGTGTGCATTTCCGCAGATCTTATAATGCCAGTGCTCGCCTGGCTGAGCTGCAAAAGGAGTTGAACCTGCCCAAGAACCGCCTTATATGTGACATGCCCACCAGGTGGAACTCAACGTTGGCCATGCTGCAGCGGCTGCACACGCAGCAGAGGGCCATCAATGAGTACCTGTGCGACTACGGCACCAGGACAGGGTCAGGGGAGCTTGGTTTTTTTTCTCCACGCCAGTGGGGCATGATCAGGGATGCATGCACTGTCCTGGCACCATTTGAGGAGGCCACGAGGATGGTGAGCAGTGACAGTGCATGCATCAGTGACACTGTACCTCTTGTCCACCTGTTGGAGCACACGCTGCGTGGAATAATGGACAGGGCACTTGAGGCAGAACAGAGGCAGGAAGAGGAGGACTTCCTTGCCTCTCAAGGCCCCCTTTACCCAGACAGTGTTCCTTCTGTCCCACCCATCGCACAGGAAGAGGAAGAGGAGGAGGAGGAGGAGGAGGAGGAGGATTGTGTCAGCATGGAGGTGGAGGCTGGCACTCAGCATCATCAGCAGCAGTCTTTTAGGGATGATTTACAGTCCCAAGAAACCAGTGGACTTGTACGTTGCTGGGAGGAGGTGGCTGCGGATCATGTCGTCCTTAGTGACCCAGAGGACTCCGGAGCGAATGCCTCAGCAAACCTACGCTGCATGGCCTCCCTGATCCTGCAAAGTCTGCGGAAGGATCCTCGTATTCTTCGGATCAAGGAGAGGGACCATTACTGGCTGGCCACTCTCCTTGATCCACGGTACAAGGGTAAGGTTGCGGACCTTATGTTACCTTCGCAGAGGGAGCAGAGGATGAGACAACTCCGGGAGGCCTTGCAGAAAGGTCTGTGCAACGCGTTCCCAGAGACTGGGAGGTTACAAACTCCTGGTCCAGGACAACGAGTTGCTGAGGCTTCGGCCAGTCAAAGAAGGAGCGGTGGGGAAGGTGGCCGTCTGACCGATGCGTTCAGACAATTTAGTCCGCAGCCCCAAAGTATGATCGGTTCCAGCAACCATCGCCAGCGTCTGATAAACATGGTGCAGGAATATCTAGGGGCAAGGTCAGACTTGGACACCTTCCCCACCGAAAATCCTCTGGCTTACTGGGTCTTGAGGATGGATCACTGGCCAGAGCTTGCACAGTATGCAATTGAGCTACTGGCCTGTCCTGCATCCAGCGTTTTCGGAACGCACATTCAGTGCTGCTGGAGGATTTGTCACGGATCACAGGGTGCGCCTGTCCACCGACTCGGTTGATCGACTGACTTTCATCAAGATGAACCAGTCTTGGATCACCACCAGCTACCACACACCTGATGCTGATATAACAGACTAATTGATTTTAACATGTCACATCCCTTCAAGACTGATGCTGATGCTGAGTGCCTGTGCTGTTATGTTGACTGGCTATCCTCCTCCTCCGAGTCCTCAATGATACGATTGATGATGATAGCTTGGAAGATCATTTTTGTTTATGGGTGCCGCCACCAGTGGCTAAGGCCCAATTTTTCAGCCCCTGTTTTACAGGAGCGTGTAATTACAATTTTTTTACCAATAATTTGCCATAGGGCTCATTGCTGTGCTCCAAGTACAGTATCTGTGAGGGGTTGGAGTGTTGTGGCACCAGTGCCTAAGGCCCAATTTTTCAGCCCCTGTTTAACAGGGGCGTGTCATTACAATTTTTGAAGCAATAATTTGCCATAGGGCTCATTGCTGTGCTCCAAGTAACGTATCTGTGAGGGGTTGTAGTGTTGTGCCACCAGTGCCTAAGGCCCAATTTTTCAGCCCCTGTTCAACAGGGGCATGCAATTACAATTCTTGATCTAATAATTCACAGCAGGGCCCATTGCTGCACCCACCAAGAGTAACTCTGAGGGCTTACAGTGTTGTGGCAACGCCGCCACCACCACCACCACCACCACGAAAGGCCCAATTTTTCAGCCCCTGTTCAAAAGGGGCATGTAATTACAATTCTTGATCTAATAATTCACAGCAGGGCCCATTCCTGCACCCACCAAGAGTAACTCTGAGGGCTTACAGTGTTGTGGCAACACCACTACCACCACCACCACGAAAGGCCCAATTTTTCAGCCCCTGTTCAAAAGGGGCATGTAATTACAATTCTTGATCTAATAATTCACAGCAGGGCCCATTCCTGCACCCACCAAGAGTAACTCTGAGGGCTTACAGTGTTGTGGCAACACCAACACCACCACCACCACGAAAGGCCCAATTTTTCAGCCCCTGTTCAAAAGGGGCATGTAATTACAATTCTTGATCTAATAATTCACAGCAGGGCCCATTCCTGCACCCACCAAGAGTAACTCTGAGGGCTTACAGTGTTGTGGCAACACCACCACCACCACGAAAGGCCCAATTTTTCAGCCCCTGTTCAACAGGGGCATGCAATTACAATTCTTGATCTAATAATTCACAGCAGGGCCCATTGCTGCACCCACCAAGAGTAACTGTCAGGGCTTACAGTGTTGTGGCACCAGCACCACCATCAAAGGCCCAATTTTTACTACCACTGTTCAACAATTATATGTAATTAAAATTCCTGATATAATAGTTGACAGCAGGGCGTTCCAGCACCAACCAAGAGTAACTGTGAGTGCTTACAGTGTTGTGCCAACACCAACAACTAAGGGGCCTATTTCTGCAGAGTATATACGGCAGGTCCCTACTTTCAAACATCCAACTTACAAACGACTCCTACTTGCAAACGCAAGAAGACAACAGGAAGTGAGAGGAAATCTACCCCTAGGAAGGAAAATTATCTCCTGTAAGAATAAATATGGGAGAAAGGTGTCTCCTCTGTACTGATGCTTTATCAGCAATCCTTGTTTCAAGAAAAACACCACATTTCAAAAACAGTTGACATTGGGACGGAAAGTGAGGTGAAATGTTCTGAACAGGGGCACAGACAGCAAAACAAATGTTACAGGGGTGATAACCCTTACCTATGTTTTCCAAAAAGTTTAAAAATAGATTTTTGGGCTGGAGCTACACTTCAACAATGTACCTGTTCAAAATTACAAACAGATTCTACATAAGAACAAACCTACAGTCCCTGTCTTGTATGCACCGCCTGTATACGGCTGTTCAGAGTATATAGGGCCTTTTTTATTTTATGTGCGGGGTTCCCCTTAATATCCATACAAATCCCAAAGGGGCTGGTAATGGGCTGGGGTGGGGGGGGGGGGGGTCATGGGGTAGCTATGCCATTTTTCTTAAAGATTTTCATCCATATTACCGGGACCAGACATTACATTAAAGCCGCAAGCAGTTTTAAATGGCTTTTTTTTCCTTTAGAAGTGTCATTTTGTGCAGGGACAGTTCTAAACACGGGAAACACGTGGCACTTCACAGGCATACTTTAGACACCCCCCAGGTACGATATTTAAAGGAATATTTGACTTTTTTTTTTTCACTTTATGCATCATTAAAATGACTGCTCCCGAAAAACGACCGTTTTTAAAACTTCTTTTTGCATTGATACATGTCCCCTGGTGCAGAACCCGGGTTCCCAAACCCTTTTTAGGACAATAACATGCATAATAGTTGTTATAATTAGCACTTTAGAATTCGAACGTTCGCATCCATTGTATTTAATAGGGTTCTAATGTTCGTACGAACTTTCGGTCCGTTCGCGGGTTCTGGTGCGAACCGAACCCGGGGGTGTTCGGCTCATCACTACTGCATATCTATAAATACCTCTAAATACTACTAAATCACCTGCCTGCCTGTCAGTATTTTATGAAGTGAATAACTGGAACGGATCTAGCTAAACTGAATATAGTGTATGTATATATATATATATATATATATATTTTATATATATATATATATATATATATATATATATATATATATATATATATACACACACACACACACACACACAACACCTGGGATGCATATATATCCTCTACACACTGTAACAGCAGCTAACTGACTCGCCTATCTAACTCAAATGAGATGACACTATCTCTCTCTCTCTCTTTCACCGCCGCCGCAAAACCCTACACAAGGCCGCCACGCAGGCGGCCTTATATAGTGTGGGGCGTGTACTAAACCCCCTGAGACATAATTGGCCATAGCCACCCTGGCTTTGGCCAACTATGTCTCTCCATTCTTCCCCTGCTGTGATTGGCCAAAGCGGGTCATAGTGCATGCTTGGCCAATCATCACCCAGCAATGCACTGCGATGCCGCAGTGAATTATGGGCCATGACGCGCCACTCTAATTTGTCGCGAACGGCACATAATGTTCGAAATTCCACGAACGGTCGAACACTCCAAAGACATGCTGGTAGGTTAATTGGATCTTGTCCAAACTGGCCCAGTATATATGTATATATGTGTGTACGACTGTGTGTCCCAAGCGTGTCGAGATCCTACAGGGTAAAATGACCGCACCAGCCAAGCAGACACTGGCTGCAAAAAGCGCCTAGAGGCGATTCAGTTCGCATGTGAGCGCTATACAAGTCATTCATTCATTCATTCATTCATTCAACATGAGTTCGACTCAAACTCGAAGCTCATCCCTAATCTGGTCTGTAAACCAGAGGCTCTGGATGGACAGTTGGATAAATGGCTCTATATTTAGGATGTATCCGGTCTATAAACCAGAGGCTCTGGATGGACAGTTGGATAAATGGTTCTATATTTAGGATGTATCTGGTCTGTAAACCAGAGGCTCTGGATGGACAGTTGAATAAATGGCTCTATATTTAGGATGTATCCGGTCTATAAACCAGAGGCTCTGGATGGACAGTTGGATAAATGGTTCTATATTTAGGATGTATCTGGTCTATAAACCAGAGGCTCTGGATGGACAGTTGAATAAATGGCTCTATATTTAGGATGTATCCGGTCTATAAACCAGAGGCTCTGGATGGACAGTTGATTAAATAGTTCTATATTTAGGTGTATCCGGTGGTTAGTGTGCTCCTGCCCCTTTAATGGAGGGTGGGCTCCCCCCAGTCATCTGTCATCTGTCCATCAGCATACATGTGCTTCCATTGAGGAGACCTTAAATTTTAGAGTTAGGACTGCAGCATACAGGGAGCCTTGGCGGGGCCTGCAGCTTACACATGTATTTGCAAATGCGTGCAACTAAACCCCTGTTTTTAAACGCACTGTTAGACAGGTGAATTTGTTTTGTTGCTGATTGGTTGGTAAGTTGAGCTTGGATATTCTGTGTGTTTTTTTATTGACATGCGTCCACCCATCCAGTGCTCCTTGCTGTGAAGACCAGTCATAGATGGGGGCAGTGACATTTTTGTTATATCCGGTTAATAAACCAGAGGCTCTGGATGGACAGTTGAATAAATGGCTCTATATTTAGGATGTATCTGGTCTATAAACCAGAGGCTCTGGATGGACAGTTGGATAAATGGTTCTATATTTAGGATGTATCTGGTCTATAAACCAGAGGCTCTGGATGGACAGTTGGATAAATGGCTCTATATTTAGGATGTATCTGATCTATAAACCAGAGGCTCTGGATGGACAGTTGGATAAATGGCTCTATATTTAGGATGTATCTGGTCTATAAACCAGAGGCTCTGGATGGACAGTTGGATAAATGGTTCTATATTTAGGATGTATCTGATCTATAAACCAGAGGCTCTGGATGGACAGTTGGATAAATGGCTCTATATTTAGGATGTATCTGGTCTATAAACCAGAGGCTCTGGATGGACAGTTGGATAAATGGTTCTATATTTAGGATGTATCTGGACTATAAACCAGAGGCTCTGGATGGACAGTTGGATAAATGGTTCTATATTTAGGATGTATCTGATCTATAAACCAGAGGCTCTGGATGGACAGTTGGATAAATGGTTCTATATTTAGGATGTATCTGGTCTATAAACCAGAGGCTCTGGATGGACAGTTGGATAAATGGCTCTATATTTAGGATGTATCTGGTCTATAAACCAGAGGCTCTGGATGGACAGTTGGATAAATGGTTCTATATTTAGGATGTATCTGGACTATAAACCAGAGGCTCTGGATGGACAGTTGGATAAATGGCTCTATATTTAGGATGTATCTGGTCTATAAACCAGAGGCTCTGGATGGACAGTTGGATAAATGGTTCTATATTTAGGATGTATCTGGACTATAAACCAGAGGCTCTGGATGGACAGTTGGATAAATGGTTCTATATTTAGGATGTATCTGATCTATAAACCAGAGGCTCTGGATGGACAGTTGGATAAATGGTTCTATATTTAGGATGTATCTGGGCTATAAACCAGAGGCTCTGGATGGACAGTTGGATAAATGGCTCTATATTTAGGATGTATCTGGTCTATAAACCAGAGGCTCTGGATGGACAGTTGGATAAATGTCTCTATATTTAGGATGTATCCGGTCTATAAACCAGAGGCTCTGGATGGACAGTTGGATGAATGGTTCTATATTTAGGATGTATCTGGTCTATAAACCAGAGGCTCTGGATGGACAGTTGGATAAATGGTTCTATAATTAGGATGTATCCGGTCTATAAACCAGAGGCTCTGGATGGACAGTTGGATAAATGGTTCTATATTTAGGATGTATCCGGTCTATAAACCAGAGGCTCTGGATGGACAGTTGGATAAATGGTTCTATATTTAGGATGTATCTGGTCTATAAACCAGAGGCTCTGGATGGACAGTTGGATAAATGGTTCTATATTTAGGATGTATCTGGTCTATAAACCAGAGGCTCTGGATGGACAGTTGGATAAATGGTTCTATATTTAGGATGTATCCGGTCTATAAACCAGAGGCTCTGGATGGACAGTTGGATAAATGGCTCTATATTTAGGATGTATCTGGTCTATAAACCAGAGGCTCTGGATGGACAGTTGGATAAATGGTTCTATATTCAGGATGTATCTGGTTTATAAACCAGAGGCTCTGGATGGACAGTTGGATAAATGGTTCTATATTTAGGATGTATCTGGTCTATAAACCAGAGGCTCTGGAATAAAATTGGATCAATTGGCTCTATACAGTGGAACCTTGGATTACAAGCATAATCCCAGGAGAATGCTTGTAATCCAAGGCACTCGCATATCAAAGCGAGTTTCCCCATAGAAGTCAATGGAAACTAAGATAATTTGTTCCACATTGACTTCTATGGCATGCAATACCACACGCAGCCAGAGGTGTGGGGTGCCGGAGAGACTCTGAAATACTCGGAGACCGCTCGGCTGCACTCGGAAACCCTTGAAAAGGCTCGGAAACACGCGGGAACTGAGTATTTCCGAGTATTTTCGAGTATTTCAGAGTGTTTCCGAACAGCTCCAAATGGCTCAGAGTGTCACCGGCGCCCCCGCACCTCTGGCCAAATGCGGTACTGCATGCCGCAGAGGCTTGAATCCTGCTCATTTTGCGAGACAACACTCGCAAACCGAGTCAGAATTTAAAATACTAGCATTACTTATGTATTACTTACCCGCAGCGGTCCTCGACCCCCCCCTCCGGCCACGGACATCTCTCCCGGAACTTATTTCGGGGTATCGCGGCTCCAGCGCTGTGATTGGCCGGAGTCGCGATGATGTCACTCCTGCGCATGCGCGCAGGAGTCGCCGGTAATGGCACGTCTAACTGAAGCAACGACACGACGTGCTGTTGCTTCAGTGCTCATGTGCTGATGACTTCAACACATGCAGACACAGGGGATATCTCCTAAACTGTGCAGGTTTAGGAGATATCCAGGGTAGCTACAGGTAAGCCTTAATATAGGCTTATCTGTAGCATAAAGTGTGTTGTAAGGGTTTACTCTGGAATAAAATGTGAAATGGCTCTATATTTATGATATAGCTGGTCTATAAACCAGAGGCTCTGGATGGACAGTTGGATAAATGGTTCTATATTTATGATATAGCTGGTCTATAAACCAGAGGCTCTGGATGGACAGTTGGATAAATGGTTCTATATTTATGATATAGCTGGTCTATAAACCAGAGGCTCTGGATGGACAGTTGGATAAATGGTTCTATATTTATGATATAGCTGGTCTATAAACCAGAGGCTCTGGATGGACAGTTGGATAAATGGCTCTATATTTAGGATTTATCTGATCTATAAACCAGAGGCTCTGGATGGACAGTTGGATAAATGGCTCTATATTTAGGATGTATCTGGTCTATAAACCAGAGGCTCTGGATGGACAGTTGGATAAATGGCTCTATATTTAGGATGTATCTGGTCTATAAACCAGAGGCTCTGGATGGACAGTTGGATAAATGGTTCTATATTTAGGATGTATCTGGTCTATAAACCAGAGGCTCTGGATGGACAGTTGGATAAATGGCTCTATATTTAGGATTTATCTGATCTATAAACCAGAGGCTCTGGATGGACAGTTGGATAAATGGCTCTATATTTAGGATGTATCCGGTCTATAAACCAGAGGCTCTGGATGGACAGTTGGATAAATGGTTCTATATTTAGGATGTATCTGGTCTATAAACCAGAGGCTCTGGATGGACAGTTGGATAAATGGTTCTATATTTAGGATGTATCTGGTCTATAAACCAGAGGCTCTGGATGGACAGTTGGATAAATGGTTCTATATTTAGGATGTATCTGGTCTATAAACCAGAGGCTCTAGATGGACAGTTGGATAAATGGCTCTATATTTAGGATTTATCTGATCTATAAACCAGAGGCTCTGGATGGACAGTTGGATAAATGGCTCTATATTTAGGATGTATCTGGTCTATAAACCAGAGGCTCTGGATGGACAGTTGGATAAATGGTTCTATATTTAGGATGTATCTGGTCTATAAACCAGAGGCTCTGGATGGACAGTTGGATAAATGGTTCTATATTTAGGATGTATCTGGTCTATAAACCAGAGGGTCTGGATGGACAGTTGGATAAATGGTTCTATATTTAGGATGTATCTGGTCTATAAACCAGAGGCTCTGGATGGACAGTTGGATAAATGGTTCTGTATTTAGGATGTATCTGGTCTATAAACCAGAGGCTCTGGATGGACAGTTGGATAAATGGTTCTATATTTAGGATGTATCTGGTCTATAAACCAGAGGCTCTGGATGGACAGTTGGATAAATGGTTCTATATTTAGGATGTATCTGGTCTATAAACCAGAGGCTCTGGATGGACAGTTGGATAAATGGCTCTATATTTAGGATGTATCTGGTCTATAAACCAGAGGCTCTGGATGGACAGTTGGATAAATGGCTCTATATTTAGGATGTATCTGGTCTATAAACCAGAGGCTCTGGATGGACAGTTGGATAAATGGTTCTATATTTAGGATGTATCTGATCTATAAACCAGAGGCTCTGGATGGACAGTTGGATAAATGGCTCTATATTTAGGATGTATCTGGTCTATAAACCAGAGGCTCTGGATGGACAGTTGGATAAATGGTTCTATATTTAGGATGTATCTGGACTATAAACCAGAGGCTCTGGATGGACAGTTGGATAAATGGTTCTATATTTAGGATGTATCTGATCTATAAACCAGAGGCTCTGGATGGACAGTTGGATAAATGGTTCTATATTTAGGATGTATCTGGTCTATAAACCAGAGGCTCTGGATGGACAGTTGGATAAATGGCTCTATATTTAGGATGTATCTGGTCTATAAACCAGAGGCTCTGGATGGACAGTTGGATAAATGGTTCTATATTTAGGATGTATCTGGACTATAAACCAGAGGCTCTGGATGGACAGTTGGATAAATGGTTCTATAATTAGGATGTATCCGGTCTATAAACCAGAGGCTCTGGATGGACAGTTGGATAAATGGTTCTATATTTAGGATGTATCCGGTCTATAAACCAGAGGCTCTGGATGGACAGTTGGATAAATGGTTCTATATTTAGGATGTATCTGGTCTATAAACCAGAGGCTCTGGATGGACAGTTGGATAAATGGTTCTATATTTAGGATGTATCTGGTCTATAAACCAGAGGCTCTGGATGGACAGTTGGATAAATGGTTCTATATTTAGGATGTATCCGGTCTATAAACCAGAGGCTCTGGATGGACAGTTGGATAAATGGCTCTATATTTAGGATGTATCTGGTCTATAAACCAGAGGCTCTGGATGGACAGTTGGATAAATGGTTCTATATTCAGGATGTATCTGGTTTATAAACCAGAGGCTCTGGATGGACAGTTGGATAAATGGTTCTATATTTAGGATGTATCTGGTCTATAAACCAGAGGCTCTGGAATAAAATTGGATCAATTGGCTCTATACAGTGGAACCTTGGATTACAAGCATAATCCCAGGAGAATGCTTGTAATCCAAGGCACTCGCATATCAAAGCGAGTTTCCCCATAGAAGTCAATGGAAACTAAGATAATTTGTTCCACATTGACTTCTATGGCATGCAATACCACACGCAGCCAGAGGTGTGGGGTGCCGGAGAGACTCTGAAATACTCGGAGACCGCTCGGCTGCACTCGGAAACCCTTGAAAAGGCTCGGAAACACGCGGGAACTGAGTATTTCCGAGTATTTTCGAGTATTTCAGAGTGTTTCCGAACAGCTCCAAATGGCTCAGAGTGTCACCGGCGCCCCCGCACCTCTGGCCAAATGCGGTACTGCATGCCGCAGAGGCTTGAATCCTGCTCATTTTGCGAGACAACACTCGCAAACCGAGTCAGAATTTAAAATACTAGCATTACTTATGTATTACTTACCCGCAGCGGTCCTCGACCCCCCCCTCCGGCCACGGACATCTCTCCCGGAACTTATTTCGGGGTATCGCGGCTCCAGCGCTGTGATTGGCCGGAGTCGCGATGATGTCACTCCTGCGCATGCGCGCAGGAGTCGCCGGTAATGGCACGTCTAACTGAAGCAACGACACGACGTGCTGTTGCTTCAGTGCTCATGTGCTGATGACTTCAACACATGCAGACACAGGGGATATCTCCTAAACTGTGCAGGTTTAGGAGATATCCAGGGTAGCTACAGGTAAGCCTTAATATAGGCTTATCTGTAGCATAAAGTGTGTTGTAAGGGTTTACTCTGGAATAAAATGTGAAATGGCTCTATATTTATGATATAGCTGGTCTATAAACCAGAGGCTCTGGATGGACAGTTGGATAAATGGTTCTATATTTATGATATAGCTGGTCTATAAACCAGAGGCTCTGGATGGACAGTTGGATAAATGGTTCTATATTTATGATATAGCTGGTCTATAAACCAGAGGCTCTGGATGGACAGTTGGATAAATGGTTCTATATTTATGATATAGCTGGTCTATAAACCAGAGGCTCTGGATGGACAGTTGGATAAATGGCTCTATATTTAGGATTTATCTGATCTATAAACCAGAGGCTCTGGATGGACAGTTGGATAAATGGCTCTATATTTAGGATGTATCTGGTCTATAAACCAGAGGCTCTGGATGGACAGTTGGATAAATGGCTCTATATTTAGGATGTATCTGGTCTATAAACCAGAGGCTCTGGATGGACAGTTGGATAAATGGTTCTATATTTAGGATGTATCTGGTCTATAAACCAGAGGCTCTGGATGGACAGTTGGATAAATGGCTCTATATTTAGGATTTATCTGATCTATAAACCAGAGGCTCTGGATGGACAGTTGGATAAATGGCTCTATATTTAGGATGTATCCGGTCTATAAACCAGAGGCTCTGGATGGACAGTTGGATAAATGGTTCTATATTTAGGATGTATCTGGTCTATAAACCAGAGGCTCTGGATGGACAGTTGGATAAATGGTTCTATATTTAGGATGTATCTGGTCTATAAACCAGAGGCTCTGGATGGACAGTTGGATAAATGGTTCTATATTTAGGATGTATCTGGTCTATAAACCAGAGGCTCTAGATGGACAGTTGGATAAATGGCTCTATATTTAGGATTTATCTGATCTATAAACCAGAGGCTCTGGATGGACAGTTGGATAAATGGCTCTATATTTAGGATGTATCTGGTCTATAAACCAGAGGCTCTGGATGGACAGTTGGATAAATGGTTCTATATTTAGGATGTATCTGGTCTATAAACCAGAGGCTCTGGATGGACAGTTGGATAAATGGTTCTATATTTAGGATGTATCTGGTCTATAAACCAGAGGGTCTGGATGGACAGTTGGATAAATGGTTCTATATTTAGGATGTATCTGGTCTATAAACCAGAGGCTCTGGATGGACAGTTGGATAAATGGTTCTGTATTTAGGATGTATCTGGTCTATAAACCAGAGGCTCTGGATGGACAGTTGGATAAATGGTTCTATATTTAGGATGTATCTGGTCTATAAACCAGAGGCTCTGGATGGACAGTTGGATAAATGGTTCTATATTTAGGATGTATCTGGTCTATAAACCAGAGGCTCTGGATGGACAGTTGGATAAATGGCTCTATATTTAGGATGTATCTGGTCTATAAACCAGAGGCTCTGGATGGACAGTTGGATAAATGGCTCTATATTTAGGATGTATCTGGTCTATAAACCAGAGGCTCTGGATGGACAGTTGGATAAATGGCTCTATATTTAGGATGTATCTGGTCTATAAACCAGAGGCTCTGGATGGACAGTTGGATAAATGGCTCTATAATTAGGATGTATCCGGTCTATAAACCAGAGGCTCTGGATGGACAGTTGGATAAATGGTTCTATATTTAGGATGTATCCGGTCTATAAACCAGAGGCTCTGGATGGACAGTTGGATAAATGGTTCTATATTTAGGATGTATCTGGTCTATAAACCAGAGGCTCTGGATGGACAGTTGGATAAATGGCTCTATATTTAGGATGTATCCGGTCTATAAACCAGAGGCTCTGGATGGACAGTTGGATAAATGGTTCTATATTTAGGATGTATCTGGTCTATAAACCAGAGGCTCTGGATGGACAGTTGGATAAATGGCTCTATAATTAGGATGTATCCGGTCTATAAACCAGAGGCTCTGGATGGACAGTTGGATAAATGGTTCTATATTTAGGATGTATCTGGTCTATAAACCAGAGGCTCTGGATGGACAGTTGGATAAATGGCTCTATATTTAGGATGTATCCGGTCTATAAACCAGAGGCTCTGGATGGACAGTTGGATAAATGGTTCTATATTTAGGATGTATCTGGTCTATAAACCAGAGGCTCTGGATGGACAGTTGGATAAATGGTTCTATATATAGGATGTATCTGGTCTATAAACCAGAGGCTCTGGAATAAAATTGGATCAATTGGCTCTATACAGTGGAACCTTGGATTACAAGCATAATCCCAGGAGAATGCTTGTAATCCAAGGCACTCGCATATCAAAGCGAGTTTCCCCATAGAAGTCAATGGAAACTAAGATAATTTGTTCCACATTGACTTCTATGGCATGCAATACCACACGCAGCCAGAGGTGTGGGGTGCCGGAGAGACTCTGAAATACTCGGAGACCGCTCGGCTGCACTCGGAAACCCTTGAAAAGGCTCGGAAACACGCGGGAACTGAGTATTTCCGAGTATTTTCGAGTATTTCAGAGTGTTTCCGAACAGCTCCAAATGGCTCAGAGTGTCACCGGCGCCCCCGCACCTCTGGCCAAATGCGGTACTGCATGCCGCAGAGGCTTGAATCCTGCTCATTTTGCGAGACAACACTCGCAAACCGAGTCAGAATTTAAAATACTAGCATTACTTATGTATTACTTACCCGCAGCGGTCCTCGACCCCCCCCCCCCCCCTCCGGCCACGGACATCTCTCCCGGAACTTATTTCGGGGTATCGCGGCTCCAGCGCTGTGATTGGCCGGAGTCGCGATGATGTCACTCCTGCGCATGCGCGCAGGAGTCGCCGGTAATGGCACGTCTAACTGAAGCAACGACACGACGTGCTGTTGCTTCAGTGCTCATGTGCTGATGACTTCAACACATGCAGACACAGGGGATATCTCCTAAACTGTGCAGGTTTAGGAGATATCCAGGGTAGCTACAGGTAAGCCTTAATATAGGCTTATCTGTAGCATAAAGTGTGTTGTAAGGGTTTACTCTGGAATAAAATGTGAAATGGCTCTATATTTATGATATAGCTGGTCTATAAACCAGAGGCTCTGGATGGACAGTTGGATAAATGGTTCTATATTTATGATATAGCTGGTCTATAAACCAGAGGCTCTGGATGGACAGTTGGATAAATGGCTCTATATTTAGGATTTATCTGATCTATAAACCAGAGGCTCTGGATGGACAGTTGGATAAATGGCTCTATATTTAGGATGTATCTGGTCTATAAACCAGAGGCTCTAGATGGACAGTTGGATAAATGGCTCTATATTTAGGATTTATCTGATCTATAAACCAGAGGCTCTGGATGGACAGTTGGATAAATGGCTCTATATTTAGGATGTATCTGGTCTATAAACCAGAGGCTCTGGATGGACAGTTGGATAAATGGTTCTATATTTAGGATGTATCTGGTCTATAAACCAGAGGCTCTGGATGGACAGTTGGATAAATGGCTCTATATTTAGGATTTATCTGATCTATAAACCAGAGGCTCTGGATGGACAGTTGGATAAATGGCTCTATATTTAGGATGTATCCGGTCTATAAACCAGAGGCTCTGGATGGACAGTTGGATAAATGGTTCTATATTTAGGATGTATCTGGTCTATAAACCAGAGGCTCTGGATGGACAGTTGGATAAATGGTTCTATATTTAGGATGTATCTGGTCTATAAACCAGAGGCTCTGGATGGACAGTTGGATAAATGGTTCTATATTTAGGATGTATCTGGTCTATAAACCAGAGGCTCTAGATGGACAGTTGGATAAATGGCTCTATATTTAGGATTTATCTGATCTATAAACCAGAGGCTCTGGATGGACAGTTGGATAAATGGCTCTATATTTAGGATGTATCTGGTCTATAAACCAGAGGCTCTGGATGGACAGTTGGATAAATGGTTCTATATTTAGGATGTATCTGGTCTATAAACCAGAGGCTCTGGATGGACAGTTGGATAAATGGTTCTATATTTAGGATGTATCTGGTCTATAAACCAGAGGCTCTGGATGGACAGTTGGATAAATGGTTCTATATTTAGGATGTATCTGGTCTATAAACCAGAGGCTCTGGATGGACAGTTGGATAAATGGTTCTATATTTAGGATGTATCTGGTCTATAAACCAGAGGCTCTGGATGGACAGTTGGATAAATGGCTCTATATTTAGGATGTATCTGGTCTATAAACCAGAGGCTCTGGATGGACAGTTGGATAAATGGCTCTATATTTAGGATGTATCTGGTCTATAAACCAGAGGCTCTGGATGGACAGTTGGATAAATGGCTCTATATTTAGGATGTATCCGGTCTATAAACCAGAGGCTCTGGATGGACAGTTGGATAAATGGTTCTATAATTAGGATGTATCCGGTCTATAAACCAGAGGCTCTGGATGGACAGTTGGATAAATGGCTCTATATTTAGGATGTATCTGGTCTATAAACCAGAGGCTCTGGATGGACAGTTGGATAAATGGTTCTATATTTAGGATGTATCTGGTCTATAAACCAGAGGCTCTGGATGGACAGTTGGATAAATGGTTCTATATTTAGGATGTATCTGGTCTATAAACCAGAGGCTCTGGATGGACAGTTGGATAAATGGTTCTATATTTAGGATGTATCTGGTCTATAAACCAGAGGCTCTAGATGGACAGTTGGATAAATGGCTCTATATTTAGGATTTATCTGATCTATAAACCAGAGGCTCTGGATGGACAGTTGGATAAATGGCTCTATATTTAGGATGTATCCGGTCTATAAACCAGAGGCTCTGGATGGACAGTTGGATAAATGGTTCTATATTTAGGATGTATCTGGTCTATAAACCAGAGGCTCTGGATGGACAGTTGGATAAATGGTTCTATATTTAGGATGTATCTGGTCTATAAACCAGAGGCTCTGGATGGACAGTTGGATAAATGGCTCTATATTTAGGATTTATCTGATCTATAAACCAGAGGCTCTGGATGGACAGTTGGATAAATGGCTCTATATTTAGGATGTATCTGGTCTATAAACCAGAGGCTCTGGATGGACAGTTGGATAAATGGTTCTATATTTAGGATGTATCTGGTCTATAAACCAGAGGCTCTGGATGGACAGTTGGATAAATGGTTCTATATTTAGGATGTATCTGGTCTATAAACCAGAGGCTCTAGATGGACAGTTGGATAAATGGCTCTATATTTAGGATTTATCTGATCTATAAACCAGAGGCTCTGGATGGACAGTTGGATAAATGGCTCTATATTTAGGATGTATCCGGTCTATAAACCAGAGGCTCTGGATGGACAGTTGGATAAATGGTTCTATATTTAGGATGTATCTGGTCTATAAACCAGAGGCTCTGGATGGACAGTTGGATAAATGGTTCTATATTTAGGATGTATCTGGTCTATAAACCAGAGGCTCTAGATGGACAGTTGGATAAATGGCTCTATATTTAGGATTTATCTGATCTATAAACCAGAGGCTCTGGATGGACAGTTGGATAAATGGCTCTATATTTAGGATGTATCTGGTCTATAAACCAGAGGCTCTGGATGGACAGTTGGATAAATGGTTCTATATTTAGGATGTATCTGGTCTATAAACCAGAGGCTCTGGATGGACAGTTGGATAAATGGTTCTATATTTAGGATGTATCTGGTCTATAAACCAGAGGCTCTGGATGGACAGTTGGATAAATGGTTCTATATTTAGGATGTATCTGGTCTATAAACCAGAGGCTCTGGATGGACAGTTGGATAAATGGTTCTATATTTAGGATGCATCTGGTCTATAAACCAGAGGCTCTGGATGGACAGTTGGATAAATGGCTCTATATTTAGGATGTATCTGGTCTATAAACCAGAGGCTCTGGATGGACAGTTGGATAAATGGCTCTATATTTAGGATGTATCTGGTCTATAAACCAGAGGCTCTGGATGGACAGTTGGATAAATGGCTCTATATTTAGGATGTATCCGGTCTATAAACCAGAGGCTCTGGATGGACAGTTGGATAAATGGTTCTATAATTAGGATGTATCCGGTCTATAAACCAGAGGCTCTGGATGGACAGTTGGATAAATGGCTCTATATTTAGGATGTATCTGGTCTATAAACCAGAGGCTCTGGATGGACAGTTGGATAAATGGTTCTATATTTAGGATGTATCCGGTCTATAAACCAGAGGCTCTGGATGGACAGTTGGATAAATGGCTCTATATTTAGGATGTATCTGGTCTATAAACCAGAGGCTCTGGATGGACAGTTGGATAAATGGCTCTATATTTAGGATGTATCTGGTCTATAAACCAGAGGCTCTGGATGGACAGTTGGATAAATGGCTCTATATTTAGGATGTATCCGGTCTATAAACCAGAGGCTCTGGATGGACAGTTGGATAAATGGTTCTATATTTAGGATGTATCTGGTCTATAAACCAGAGGCTCTGGATGGACAGTTGGATAAATGGCTCTATATTTAGGATGTATCCGGTCTATAAACCAGAGGCTCTGGATGGACAGTTGGATAAATGGTTCTATATTTAGGATGTATCCGGTCTATAAACCAGAGGCTCTGGATGGACAGTTGGATAAATGGCTCTATATTTAGGATGTATCTGGTCTATAAACCAGAGGCTCTGGATGGACAGTTGGATAAATGGTTCTATATTTAGGATGTATCCGGTCTATAAACCAGAGGCTCTGGATGGACAGTTGGATAAATGGCTCTATATTTAGGATGTATCTGGTCTATAAACCAGAGGCTCTGGATGGACAGTTGGATAAATGGTTCTATATTTAGGATGTATCTGGTCTATAAACCAGAGGCTCTGGATGGACAGTTGGATAAATGTCTCTATATTTAGGATGTATCCGGTCTATAAACCAGAGGCTCTGGATGGACAGTTGGATAAATGGTTCTATATTTAGGATGTATCTGGTCTATAAACCAGAGGCTCTGGATGGACAGTTGGATAAATGGCTCTATATTTAGGATGTATCTGGACACATATTATAAAATAACTCCAATATACAGGATGTGATATGTCTGTAGTAGCGTTTGCCGGAGATAAAAGACGTCACAGTGACTATGGAGGAAGAGGACGGACATGACGGGGGGTTACTGGGTGTAAATAGAAAATAATATCTTATTACCTCCTCTGTGTAATCCAGTGATGTCTCCTCTCCACCTCGTTCTTCTCTCACCCAGAACTTTCTCCGTTTCACTTCTATAACGTCTTTGTATTACATCACTTCCCATTCTTTCTTACATCACTTCCTGTCTGTGCCGTTCCACGCGCAGTAGGTGATATCGCCATCTTGTGGTCATTTTAATAACTGCATTTTACATTATGTTTTTATATTATGCCCTCATTCTTCGGTTATATTTTATACATTATGACACACGCACATTATACTTCACCTAAAACTGAAACAATAAATTATTTGTGTCTCTATTTTTACACCCCCTGCAGGTATCTGATGTGTGTTGGCAAAAGAGCAATAGTTGTAATTTTTTGCACACGTTAAAATCTTGATTTTTGCCTTATTTACTGTATTTATAATATATTTAACCCCCCCCCCCCCCCCCAGAATATTATATGATTTATGATAGAAGAGGCCCTGCAGAACTAGAAAATGGCCGTTGGAAATAGTTTTTTTGCACATTAATTGCTCAACTGTTTATTAAATCTTTGTTTCCTGGTAAAAATACATTTTAGATCACACAAAAACTAACATAGTTCCTGATTGTTTTTGGAAAAAATAAAAGATACGTTTTTTTCAAGCGAATGAATATCAAATGTGCCAGAACCAAAAACCCTGGGTGCGTCTGTTCACTGGCAATAATTGACAACACACAAAATAATTAATAGATGCAATGTTTTAAATGCCTTTAAAGTGGTCTGCAAATGACGGACGTAAAATTATTCATCTCACTCTGATGTCTGTGATGATACCAAACATGTGTAGCCGAATTGCTGTTTACATACACATGCACATCCTGTGCTCGTGTTTGTGCACACTTGTGTAGGTGATGCAAGGAGGGTGTACAGGTGCAATATTTTTTATTTTATTTTTTATTTATTTATTTTTTTACTTTACTATCGCATTATATCTAACAAGCCCCATGTGATAGCATTGAGCAGGTGACAGGTTTTCTTTATGGAGACATCAGGGGTATATAAGATTCATATGGAGACATCATGGTCCATTAAACGCTTATGGAGACATCAGGGGTCCATCAGGCTCCTGTGAAGACATCAGAGGTCCATCAGGCTCCTGTGGAGACATCAGGGGTCCATCAGGCTCCTGTGGAGAAATCAGAGGTCTTCAGACTCATATAGAGATATCAGAGGTCTTCAGACTCATATAGAGATATCAGGGGTCCATCAGACTCCCATGGACACACCAGGGACAATTAGACTCCCGTGGAGACATCAGTGGTCCATGAGACTCCTGTGGAGACATCAGTGGTCCATCAGACTCCTATGGACTCATCAGGGGTCCATCAGGCTCCTGTGGAGACATCAAGGGTTCATCAAACTCCTGTGGAGAATTAGCTGCCCATCAGACTCCTGTGGAGACATCAAGGGTCCATGAGACTCCTATGAAGACCTCAAGGGTCCATAAGACTCTTGTGGAAACATCAGGGATCCACCAGACTCCTATGGAGACATTAAGGGTCCATCAGACTCCTATGGCAACATTAGGGGTCCTTTAGACTCTTACTGACTTCCCTGCCCTTTGCCTTAGTTGACCCAAGCCAATAGTATGCTCAATTACCTGTACATCTGGCTTTCTATTCAGGATTTTGAAAGCTCTGAACTGGAAATACTCAGAGAGCTATGCTTCTGGCTCACGCTTCTGCGGAGGAGATCGGGTGATGGATGTTCCATAATCTCCTCCCCCTTGCCCCACAGCTACTGTACATAGATAACTTTTACAGTTACATAGTCGGACTTGGGTCTTTTTCAATCTATCTAGTTCAACCAAAAAAATAAATAAAATACATACAATCCCATATACACAATCCTTCACTCACAGTTGATCCAGAGGAAGGCAAAAAAAAACCAGCAGAGCATGATCCAATTTGCTACAGCAGGGGAAAAAATTCCTTCCTGATCCCCCGAGAGGCAATGGGATATTCCCCGGATCAACTTTACCTATAAATGTCAGTACCCAGTTATATTATGTACATTTAGGAAAGTATCCAGGCCTTTCTTAAAGCAATCTACTGAGCTGGCCAGATCCACCTCTCGAGAGAGTCCATTTCACATTTTCACAGCTCTTACTGTTAAGTAACCTTTCCGTATTTAGAGAATAAATCGTATTTCCTCTAGACGTAAAGAGTGTGCCCTTGTCCTCTGTGATGGCCTTAAATTAAATAATTCAACACCAAGTTCACTATATGGACCCCTTATACATGTTGATCACATCCCTCTTTAATCTCCTCTTCTCGAGAGTGAATAAATTCAGTTCCTCTAATCTTTCCTCATAGCTGAGCTCCTCCATGCCTCTTATCAGTTTGGTTGCCCTTCTCTGCACTTTCTCCAGTTCCCCGATATCCTTTTTGAGAACTGGTGCCCAAAACTGAACTGCATATTCCAGATGAGGTCTTACTAATGATTTGTACAGGGGGGCAAAATGATATCTCTCTCTCTCTGGAGTCCATACCTCTCTTAATATAAGAAATTACTTTGCACGCTGTGCAAACCGCAGCTTGGCATTGCATGCCATTATTGAGCGTATTATCTACCAAAACCCCCAGATCCTTCTCCACTACGGATCCCCCCAGTTGTACTCCCCCTAGTATGTATGATGCATTCATATTCTTAGCCCCCAAGTGCATAACTTTACATTTATCAACATTAAACCTCATCTGCTACTTAGTTGCCCAATGAAACAGAGCATTGAGGTCGGCTTGTAAATTGGAGAAATCCTGTAAGGACGTTATTCCACTCCAGCTTGGTGTCATCTGCCAAGACAGAAATGGTACTTTTAATCCCGGACCCAATACCATTTATAAAGATACTAAAAAGTAAGGTCCACGGCCAACTTGTTCTGACACCGGGCTCTGGTACTGCAGATCCGAAACTTTGTTGAAATCCGGAGACAGTCCCGCAGACTCCGGGCCGTTTGGGGGGTATGACATCACCACCTTGTGATATACAAATAAATTATTCTTTCATCAGCATACCAGTTTCTTTATGGTCCATCTTCTCATATATTACATCCATGATTACTAGACATGTGCAATTCATTTAGTTTCTAATTTGTTTTTCACGAATTTAGAGATATTCGTTAATTCCAAAATTTCCGAAGTTTTGAATTTCCGAAATTTCGAATTTCCAAAGTGTCTAATTTCCAAAGTTTCAAATTTCCGAAATTCAGAATTTCGAAAATTCGAGATTCGAAATTGCAAACTTTGAAAATCTAAAATTTGAAAATGGGAAATTAGAATTTCGGAATTCCGAATTTTTAGAATTTCCCAAAATCGGAAATTCGAAAAATTAGTTGTTTTCGTTTTGTTTTTTTAAATTCGGAATTCCGAAAAAAGCAAAAAAACAAAAACGAAAAAAACTTGTTCTGACACCGGGCTCTGGTACTGCAGATCCGAAACTTTGTTGAAATCCGGGGACAGTCCCGCGGACTCCGGGACGGTTGGGAGGTATGACAGCACCACCTCGTGATCTACAAATAAATTATTCTTTCATCAGCATACCAGTTTCTTTATGGTCCATCTCCTCATATATTACATCCATGATTACTAGACATGTGCAATTCGTTTAGTTTCTAATCAGTTTTTCACGAATTTAGAGAAATTCGTTAATTCCAAAATTTCCGAGGTTTCAAATTTCCAAAGTTTCAAATTTCCAAAGTTTCTAATTTCCAAAGTTGGAAATTGCAAACTTCGAAAATCTAAATTTTGAAAATCTAAAATGGGAAATTTGAATTTCGGGATTCCAAATTTTTAGAATTTCCGAAAATCGGAAATTCGTTTTTTCGGAAGTTCGAAAAATTTGTTGTTTCCGTTTTGTTTTTAATTCGGAATTCGAAAATTCGGAATTCCGAAAAAAGCAAAAAAACGAAAACAACGAATTTTTCGGCAGTACACATGTCTTATGATTACACACACACAGATCCAAACAAATAAAACAAATAAACAATTTGATAGAGTTTTAATATTTATAAATGTAAAACTAAAAAGTGGAGAAAAAAAAACCCCTAGAATATTGAAATATAACATATGAGGCCTAATTTACAAAGCTTGAACACACGATGAAGGGTCAGGGTTGTAGTCATGTGACTGTACTCATTTCATTGGACGTTTTATGGATATATCTTTTACGTTATAGCGAAGGTAACAATTAAAACACCCAAGATCACCTCACTGCTGATAGAGAAGAGCGCCTACCGGGCATGCTCAGTAATCCGCCACCATCATCCTTTTCTTTGTAGACCGCCGTCATTTTGATGTCTGTACATTTTGTTAAGAGGTTTCTTATTGAACTTCGTAAGTTAATATTTTATGGACAATACTTTAAATACATGTAACTCCGCCCACTTACAGCGTTCATACATGTAGAGGATTATTTCGGAGATGTAATATGGATGTGAGGCTGGAAATACGGGAGGGGAAACGTGAGCTCCATTGTGCTTCCTGTATTTCTCTTTTGTTCGTTTTATAAGATTGATATCATCTTTATTATACAAACTAATTTCTTCATTGCAGATTATGTCGCAGTTATAGGAGGGACATCCCACCATTTGGAGTCTCCAGGAAACCGAAGAAGCCAACAGAAGACTCAGCATAATAAGCTCCGCCTATAAATGAAACATGACTTTTGCCAGGATGTCCCCCGTCATATAATCATTTATTATCCGCACAGTTCCTTCCGATAAAGGCCATCATACATTTGACGAAACGCGTCAGTTCTCCGATTAGACTTATGTGATCTGTACAACATCTATCACAGTCTGAAAGTTGCCCGGACGCTGTGAGCTGTGTCTTGTCATGTGTGCAAGAAGGGAGCGTTTCACGGTGAAACATTTCCCGCACTCTGTACATAAATAGGGACGCTCACCTGAGTGAGTTCTCTGGTGAGAAACAAGATTTCCTTTGGTAGCAAAACATTTCCCGCACTCTGAACATGAATACGGGCGCTCACTTGAGTGTATTTTCTGGTGAGAAACAAGTTTTCCTTGATGAGTGAAAGATTTCCCGCACTCTGCACATGAATAAGGACGCTCACAGTTATTATGAATTCTCTGGTGTCTAACAAGGCCTTCTTTTTGGTTGAAACATTTCCAGCACTCTGAACATGAATAAGGACGCTCGTCTGAGTGAGTTCTCTGATGAGTAACAAGTTTTCCTTTCTGAGTGAAAGATTTCCCACACTCTGAACATGAATAAGGACGCTCGACTAAGTGAACTCTCTGATGAGTAACAAGTTCTCCTTTACAAGCGAAAGATTTCCCACACTCTGAACATAAATAAGGACGCTCGTCTGAGTGAATTTTCTGGTGTCTAACAAGGGAATCATTGGCACTAAAACCTTTCCCGCACTCTGAACATGAATAAGGGCGCTCACCCGTATGAATTCTCTGATGTCTAACAAGGCGTCCTTTTCTGTTGAAACATTTCCCGCACACTGAACATGGATAAGGACTCTCACCTGAGTGAGTTCTCTGGTGATCAACAAGTTCTCCTTTATTAATGAAACATTTTCCGCACTCGGAACATGAATAGGGACGTTCACCTGAGTGAATTCTCTGGTGTACAATAAGGTATTCTTTCCTGGGAAAACTTTTTCCACACTCCGAACATGAATGGGGACGGTAACCAGTGTGATTTCTTTCATGTTTACGAAGGTTTCCTTGTTCAGAAAAACACATTCCACACTCTGAACATGAAAAGGGGCGCTCACCCGTATGAATTCTCTGGTGTTTACGAAGGTTTCCTTGGATAGAAAAACATTTTCCACACTCTGAACAGCAAAAGGGTTGCACACCCGTGTGAGTTCTCTGGTGTACAAAAAGATTGTCTTTGTTACGAAAACATTTTCCGCACTCTGAACACGAATAAGGGCATTCATCAGTGTGAGTTTTTCGGTGTTTCTTAAGCTTTCCGTTGTCAGAAAAACATTTTCCGCACTCTAAGCAGGAAAAGGGACGCTCACCAGTATGAATTCTCTGGTGTATAACAAGGTTTTTTTTGTTAGGAAAACATTTTCCACACTCTGAACAGCAAAAGGGACGCTCGCCCGTATGTATTCTCTCATGTACAACAAGTGTATGTTTCTTAGTGAAACATTTTCCGCACTCTGAACATGAATAAGGACGCTCAGCCTTGTGAGATTTCTGGTGTTTAAGAAGTGTTTTTTTCTTACTGAATGTTTTCCCGCACGCCAAACATGACAAGGAGCTCCCTCCTGTGTGAGATCCCTCATGGCTTGAAGAGGAGTTCTGGGGATCGGACGGATCTGTTGTGATGTCAATACTGTGAGAACTTAGATGGTCATCTGAGGTCATAGTATGGGATTTATCAGAAGATTCCTCAAGTTTCAAAGGATCCATTGATCTTAGATGGACATGTGATGTCATAGTGTGGGATTTATCAGAAGGTCCCTCAGGATTAGAAGGATCCATCGATCTTAGATGGACATGTGATGTCATAGTGTGGGATTTATCAGAAGGTTCCTCAGGATTAGAAGGATCCATTGATCTTAGATGGACATCTGAAGTCATAGTATGGGATTTATCAGAAGCTCCCTCAGGATTAGAAGGATCCATTAATCTTAGATGGACATGTGATGTCATAGTATGGGATTTATCAGAAGGTTCCTCAGGATTAGAAGGATCCATTGATCTTAGATGGACATGTGATGTCATAGTGTGGGATTTATCAGAAGGTTCCTCAGGATTAGAAGGATCCATTGATCTTAGATGGACATGTGATGTCATAGTGTGGGATTTATCAGAAGGTTCCTCAGGATTAGAAGGACCCATTGATCTTAGATGGACATGTGATGTCATAGTATGGGATTTATCAGAAGCTCCCTCAGGATTAGAAGGATCCATTGATCTTAGATGGACATGTGATGTCATAGTATGGGATTTATCAGAAGCTCCCTCAGGATTAGAAGGATCCATTGATCTTAGATGGACATGTGATGTCATAGTGTGGGATTTATCAGAAGGTTCCTCAGGATTAGAAGGACCCATTGATCTTAGATGGACATGTGATGTCATAGTATGGGATTTATCAGAAGCTCCCTCAGGATTAGAAGGATCCATTGACCTTAGATGGACATGTGATGTCATAGTATGGGATTTATCAGAAGCTCCCTCAGGATTAGAAGGATCCATTAATCTTAGATGGACATGTGATGTCATAGTGTGGGATTTATCAGAAGGTTCCTCAGGATTAGAAGGATCCATTAATCTTAGATGGACATGTGATGTCATAGTGTGGGATTTATCAGAAGGTTCCTCAGAATTAGAAGGATCCATTGATCTTAGATGGACATGTGATGTCATAGTGTGGGATTTATCAGAAGGTTCCTCAGGATTAGAAGGATCCATTAATCTTAGATGGACATGTGAAGTCATAGTGTGGGATTTATCAGAAGCTCCCTCAGGATTAGAAGGATCCATTGACCTTAGATGGACATGTGATGTCATAGTATGGGAATTTATCAGAAGCTCCCTCAGGATTAGAAGGATCCATTAATCTTAGATGGACATGTGAAGTCATAGTATGGGATTTATCAGAAGGTTCCTCAGGATTAGAAGGATCCATTGATCTTAGATGGACATGTGATGTCATAGTATGGGAATTTATCAGAAGATTCCTCAGGATCCGTTGATCTTGCCAACCAGTAGAATGTTACTTTTGGAGGACATCGTGCAATATCACTACAATCTGGAGATAGAAGACTTCTCTTCAGTGTTGTTCAATTCCAAAAATACTGTTGAAAAACAAATTTTTAATACATGTTAGGTTCGTTTTTATAGGACTTGCACTCAGAAGTCATGTCTATCATTCAACACTTTCCCGGAGCTCTACCATTGAATTGGGAACATAACAACAAACAAGGAATATAAACCAGATCAGATGATACCCCCAAACCATACTAGGTGGCAGTAGTTGTGCATTAAAGTGGTTGTAAACCCACTCTGACAACTTGCACCTACAGGTAAGACTAGATTAAGGCTTACCCGTAGGTGCAAGAAATATCTCCTTAACCTGCACGGTTAAGGAGATATTTACAGAAAACACTGCACCGATGTCTATGGCGCATGCGCTCTGTAGACAACGGCGCAGGCGCACTGAGCATGACTGACGGTTTTCTGAATGGGATAATGCCGGTCCCGCACGCATGTGCGGAAGTGACGTCATCGCCGCTCTGGCCAGTCACAGCGCCGGAGCGCCGATACACAGATGACGCTCGGAGGGGAACGAGGAGCGCTTCGATCTCAGGTAAGTGCCACATAATGAGCTAGTATGCATACTAGCTCATTATGCCTTTCTCTTGCAGGGTTTTTTTTTTCCAAGGAAAAAAAAAATTGAGTTTACTTCCTCTTTAAGGACATTGCTATCAAGGAGAATGGATTGATGGACCTTCCTTCATATAATTTCATGAAAACTTGACAACATACTGAAGAACGAAGACATAAAGTTCATATGATGTAAAGCAGTGGGGGAAGGGAAATGCACATAACACTTACATCAATATTATAGAGAGTATAATAATAGTATCTCGTCCAGTGGCGAAACTATCAGGGTCGCAGCAGTCGCACTTGCGACTGGGCCCTGGCGTTCTGCCGCTGTTGGGGGGGGGGCCCCCCAAGACCCAGCATCTCCCCCTGCACCTCTGGCTGTCCGTTTTAGTATGCAGTGGGGGGGGGGGGGGGGTGGGAGACGGCGACCGGCAGCTGTATTGTGTCCGCGGGCCATGGGATCTCCCTGGGGCTTGTAGTTCTCTCTCCGAGTGTATACAGTGGAGAGGGGAGGGGCGTCTGACCCAGGAATGTATCAGCTTCACTCTTCAGTGAGTCATTTTGCTTCTACACTCTTGCCGATACATGCCCGGGTCAGAGGCCCCTCCCCTCTCCACTGTATACATTCGGAGAGAGAACTGCAAGCCCCAGGGAGATCCTGCGGCCCACGGACACAATGCAGATGCCGATCGCCGCCGCCTCCCCCCAGGTGGTGGGGGGGTACAGAAATGTGCTGGGGGTTGGAGGTGCACAGACAGCGAAGACCAGCCAGGTACAGGGAAACCTCTGGAAGGGGGGATGCTGTCTGGGGACCCTGATGTAATAAGGCGGGCTGTCTGAGGACCCTGATGTAAGGAGGGGGGCTCTCTGGGGACCCTGATGTAAGGAGGGGGGCTCTCTGGGGACCCTGATGTAAGGAGGGGGGCTCTCTGGGGACCCTGATGTAAGGAGGGGGGCTCTCTGGGGACCCTGATGTAAGGAGGGGGGCTCTCTGGGGACCCTGATGTAAGGAGGGGGGCTCTCTGGGGACCCTGATGTAAGGAGGGGGGCTCTCTGGGGACCCTGATGTAAGGAGGGGGGCTCTCTGGGGACCCTGATGTAAGGAGGGGGGCTCTCTGATGTAAGGAGGGGGGCTCTCTGGGGACCCTGATGTAAGGAGGGGGCTCTCTGGGGACCCTGATGTAAGGGAGGGGCACTCTGGGGACCCTGATGTAAGGGGGAGGCTCTCTGGAGACCCTGATGTAAGGGGGAGGCTCTCTGGAGACCCTGATGTAAGGGGGAGGCTCTCTGGAGACCCTGATGTAAGGGGGAGGCTCTCTGGAGACCCTGATGTAAGGAGGGGGCTCTCTGGAGACCCTGATGTAAAGGGGAGGATTTTTGGGGACCCTGATGTAAGGAGGGGCTCTGAGGACTCAGATGTATGGGGAGGCTCTCTGGGGACCCTGATGTAAGGGTGCTCTCTGGGGACCCTGATGTAAGGTAGACAGCGAAGACCAGCCAGGTACAAGGGGAACCTCTGGAAGGGGGGGCTGCTGTCTAGGGTCCCTAATGTAAACATGGGCTGTCTGGGGACCCTGAAGTAAGGGGGCCCTCTGTGGACCCTGAAGTTATGGGGGGCCCTCTGGGGACCCTGATGTAAGGAAGGGGCTCTCTCTGGGGACCCTGATGTAAGGAGGGGGGTCTCTCTGGGGACCCTGATGTAAGGAGGGGGGTCTCTCCGGGGACCCTGATGTAAGGAGGGGGGTCTCTCCGGGGACCCTGATGTAAGGAGGGGGGTCTCTCCGGGGACCCTGATGTAAGGAGGGGGGTCTCTCCGGGGACCCTGATGTAAGGAGGGGGGTCTCTCCGGGGACCCTGATGTAAGGAGGGGGATCTCTCCGGGGACCCTGATGTAAGGAGGGGGATCTCTCCGGGGACCCTGATGTAAGGAGGGGGATCTCTCCGGGGACCCTGATGTAAAGGGAAGCTCTCTGGGGACCCAGGTGTAAGGGGAGGCTCTCTGAGGACCCTGATGTAATGAGTGGTGTTTTGTTGATTCTAATGTAAGTAGGGAGGCTCTCTGGGGACCCTGATGTAATGAAGGGGGCTCTAGAGACCCTGATGTGAGGATGGATCTGCACTCAGATATGTAATGATATTTTATATATATATATATACACACACATACATACATATATATATACACACACACATGTATTATATACATGTGTATGCCCACCCAAGTGTATGACTTTCTTTACTTCGCTGCTTTGGGCTCTAGCCCAAGATCTTTTGTAGACCTAGCAATGCCCCTGGTGGGTGCCCTTCATGGTTTCTTGCACCGGGGCCCTGAAGATTCTAGTTATGCCTCTGAACTGGTCTGTAAACCAGAGGCTCTGGATGGACAGTTGGATAAATGGTTCTATATTTAAGATGTATCTGATCTATAAACCAGAGGCTCTGGATGGACAGTTGGATAAATGGTTCTATATTTAGGATGTATCCGGTCTATAAACCAGAGGCTCTGGATGGACAGTTGGATAAATGGTTCTATATTTAGGATGTATCTGGACACATATTATAAAATACCTCCAATATACAGGATGTGATATGTCTGTAGTAGTGGATGTTGGAGATAAAAGACGTCACAGTGACTATGGAGGAAGGGGACGGACATGACGGGGAGTTACTGGGTGTAAATATAAAATAATATCTTATTACCTCCTCTGTGTAATTCAGTGATGTCTCCTCTCCACCTCGTTGTTCTCTCTCGAAGAACGTCCTATCTTTCCCTTATACAACGTCTTTGTTTTTACATCACTTCCCATTCTTCCTAACATCACTTCCTGTCCTTACATCACTTCCTGTCTGAGCGTTCCACGTGCAGTAAGTGATATCGCCATCTTGTGGTGTGTTTAATAACTGCAATTTAAGTTATGTCTGTATATTTTGCCCTCTGCCCTGTAGTTCATTCTTCGGTTATATTATGACACACACACATATTATACTTCATTTAAAAATGAAACAATAATAAATAATTAGTGTCTCTATCTGTACTCTGTAGGCACATGATGTTTTTTGGCTTTACAGCTATTTTTTTCATGTTTCGCGAGTTAAAGGCCCTGTAGAATAAGAAGATGGCAGTTAAAAATTGTTAGTTTGCACATTTTTTGCTGAATGTTTTTTCATAATAAAATACACCAGAGCACACAAACACAAATATAATTCCTGATTGTTTTGTAAAAAAATAAAAGATAGGTTTTCTTTCCAAGTAAATCGATATCAAATGTGTCAGAACCAAAAACTGGGTGCGTCTATTAACTGGCAAAAATTGACAATACACAAAATTCTCAATAGATAATGTTTTAAATGTCTTGATTGTCTGCAAATGAGGGACCTAGAATTATTCCTCTCTTTCTAATGTCTGTGATGATTAAGGATGAGCTCCGGCGTGTTCGTGAACCTCACGTGCAAAGCCCGCGAGGAAGTCGGCACTGCACAGCGCTAATCAAAGAAAGACATTTCCCGATGCGTGGCTGCAGAGATCAGGAAATGTCTCACTGCCTGTGATTAGTGCTGTGCAGTGCCGACTTCCTGGCGGGCTCTGCACGTGAGGTCCGCGAACACGCCAGAGCTCATCCTTAGTGATGTTACCTTAAACGTGTAGCCAAATTGCTGTTTACATACATATGCACACCCTGTGCTCATGTTTATGCACTCTTGTGCAATAAGAGTGCCCTAATTTATTTTTATTTTTATTTTACTTTACATTACTTTACTTTGCTATCACAAATTATTTCTAACAAGCCGTTATTTGCAGGGGCATGTGACAGGTTCTCTTTATGGAGACATCAGAGGTATATAAGACTCCTGTGGAGACATCGGGTCCGTTAAACTTCTATTGAGACATTAGGGGTTCATTAGACCCCTGTGGAGGCATCAGGGGGTCCATCAGACTCCTGTGGAGGCATCAGGGGGTCCATTAGACTCCTGTGGAGACGTCAGAGGGTCCATCAGACTCCTGTGGAGACATCAGGGGTCCACCAGACTGACGTGGAGGCATCAGGGGGTCCATCAGACTGCCGTGGAGGCTTCAGGGGGTCCATCAGACTCATGTGGATGCATCAGGGGTCCATCAGACTCATGTGGATACATCAGGGGTCCATTAGACTCCTGTGGAGAATTCAGAAGTCCATCAGACTCCTGTGGAGACATCAGAAGTCCATCAGACTACTATGGAGACATCAGGTGGCCCTCAGACCCCTATGTACACTTCAGGAGTCCACCAGACTCCTATGTAGACATCAGGGGATCATCAGACTCATGTGGGGACATCAGGGGTCCATCAGACTCCTGTGGAGACATCAGGAGTCCACCAGACTCCTATGTAGACATCAGGGGATCATCAGACTCATGTGGGGACATCAGGGGTCCATCAGACTCCTGTGGAGACATCAGGGGTCCATCAGACTGCTGTGGAGACATCAGGGGTCCATCAGACTCCTGTGGAGATATCAGGGGTCCATCAGTCTCCTCGTCTTCCCTGCCCTCTACCCCAGCAGACCGAATCCAGGATTTTGACAGCTCTGAACCGGAAATACTCAGAGCACTATGCTTATGGCTTGCACTTCTGCGGAGGAGATCAGGTGATGTTCCATGATCCCCTCCCACTTGCCAATCCTAAAGTTACTCCCATGAGAGCCCAGGAACTACAAAGGGGAAGCGCTGGAGAATGGGACAGCAGTGAGAGTCACGTAAAAATGATCAGGTGGCCCTTCAGCTACATAGATAACTTTTACAGTAAAGTCCGGAGCCCCTTGTTTTGGCACCGGGCTTTGGGACTGCAAATCTGAAACTTTGCTGCATCTTTCACAAAACCTCCAGCGGCACTGAATTGCATAATAGGCAAGTTCTGACCAGTGGTCTATTCTCATGACCCAGTAATCCAGTGGATCGTCGACTGGAAAGCTCTCCATGTCTGTCCTCGTCCCTATTTAATCTTCCACCACATGATGCAGATGCTGCCAATGGGTTGTGGAAGCTGACAGACCTGGGTGCCGATGTCTAAATTTTTTTTGAAATGCATCACTTAGCCGGCCCCCCTTTCCACTGCTCCTCCTTTTACCAACAGAAGCCTCCAAACTACATTTTCCACGACACTGTAACCTACCAGAGTCTGGAAAGGTCTTACATAAACTCCTCTTTAAGGTGTCCTCAAGATATTTCATCCTGTGCTCCCTTTGCGAGGGCAGTATGAGTTCTGAGACTTTCCCCTTGTATCGGTGGGCAAAAAATGGTTGTCAACCAATAGTGAGCCTTCTCTTTAATGCCACAAATTCTTGGGTCCTTTCGCAGGCTTTGAAGAATGAGTGAGCCCATGCATCGCAAATTTGTGGAGGCATGAGTCCTCAGGGTCACTGAGGATTACAGTATCTACAACTGCCACCTCCCAGCCACGTACTACTCCCAAGGTTTCTGGGGACTAAAAAACATGTGTTAAAGGTTTGATGTATGTCTTCCTCTGCTTCTATGCCTCCAAAACTACCAGAATCCTCCTCCTCCTCCCTCTCCTCTTGTGTGTTTTGTGGCGACACAAGAATGGTGTCTGCAGAAAGCGGGTCTTGAGAGGAAAGAGAGTCCTAATTTTCCTCCCGCTGCTCTGCCTCGAGTGCCCTGTCCATAATGCCATGCAGAGTATGCTCCAGCAGGCACCCAACAGGGATTGTGTCACTGATGCATGCATTGTCATGGCTCACCAGCCTTGTCGCCTCCTCAAATGGTGACAGTACAGTGCATGCATCCTTCACCAGCAGCCATTGGCATGGGGAGAAAAGCAGATTTCCCCTGAGCCTGTCCTTGTGCCAAAATCACACAGGTACTCGTTGATGGCCATCTGCTGCATGTGCAGCTGCTGCAAAGATCTTTAAACCCAGGGTACCTGTTTAAGAAATGCTGCACCACCAAATTAAGGACATGTGGCAGGCATGGAAAATGTGTCAACTTTCCCTGTCGAAGGGTGGACAGGAGGTTAGTGCCATTATCACACACTACCATTCCTGGCTCCAGCTGGCGTGGCATGAACCACCTCTGGGCCTGTCCCTGCAGAGCTGCAAGAAACTCTGCTTCCAGTATGGTTCCTGTCCCCTAGACAGACCAGCAGAAACACTGCATGGCATCTTTTAGCCTGACTTGTTGAATAGCCCCTTGAACACTTAGGGGGTATTGGTGGTTCATAGGACAATTCAGCAGAGGAAGGCATGAAGGAGGAGAAGGGGGTGGAGCTGACAAATCTTGCAGTATCACCATCAGCTGTATGGAGATGTGGTGGCAAAACAAGCTCCAGCACTGAGCCCTGTCCTGCATCCTTTAACGTTAGCCACTGTGCTGTGAACGAAATAGATTGTCCCTGACCATGCTTGCTGGACCATGTGTCAGCATTAAGGTGGACCTTGCTGCTGACTGCCTTGTCCAACTATGCCAAAACATTGCCTTCCACGTGATGGTACAGAGCTGGAATGGCCTTCGTGCAAATAAATAGTGACTAGGAACCTGCCATTGTGGTATAGCACATTCTGGAAATTCATGGAAGGGGGCAGAACACCCCAGAAGGAAAGGCAGCCGTTTGGACAATATGGAATTTAGATGCATGTGGGTGGAAGGGACTGTTTTTTTTTTTTCGGTGCAGCAGATGGGGCAGAGAAATTTGCCGGCTATACTCTACAGCTGGTGGCGTGCTGCTGGCAGATGTGCTGCAAGTACCTGTGACACCCTTCGCTATACCATCATCCATGTCAGTGGAGGCTGCTTAGAGGTCATCAGATATAGCGGGAGTAGACATGAAAGGTGAGAAGGAGAAGAATTGTGTCCCTTTTGTGTGGCTTTCAGTTGTAATTGCCAACAGGCTGAGTGGTGGGAGGTCAAGCATGTGGTACCGAAATGACTGGTGTTTTTGCCACGCTTGATCTGCTTGAGCCAAAGTTTGCAAATTGCAACAGTGCGATCGGCTACACATGTGCTAAAAAAGGCCCATACAGCTGAGCTGTTGGAAGTGGGCTGGGAGATAACAGCTCCACAATCTGATGCAGTGGCGGCCCGTCCATAGGGGGCGCCCGGGCGCCGCCCCCCCCCCCCCCTCCTGTGGTCACCCAAAAAAAAAAAAAAACGGGCCCTTTAAGAGTTTTTTTTTTTATGTCTTTTTTTTACACATGGCGGCGCGACCATAGTGGGCGCAGAAGCGCCGCTACCGCTCGCTTCTGCGCCCGGCCGTCACTCACCACAACAATACATAGGTTCATGCATTGCATGAACCTATGTATTGCTGCCGCCCACTATTCAGATGGCCGGCCCCTTAAGCGCCGGCCATCTGAGTCACAGCGTCTGATTGGCCTTTAGAAGTGCCTATCAGAGCCAGCAGGCTCTGATAGGCTTCCCGACTACAGCCCGAGGGCTGTAATCGGCTTCTAAATACCTAATGAGAGGACGCACAGGGGTGCGTTCCCTGGCCAATCAGGTTCACCGGGTCTGGTTACCGGTAACCTGATTGGCTGAAGTGACATCGAGGGCGGGAGAAGACATCGAGGACGGAAGAAGGATGGCGCTGACTCGAGGAAGGTAAGTGCAGGGCTGGGGGGGGGGGACAAGCTGCCTGTATTTGGGGGACAAACTGGCTGTATTATGAGGACAAACTGGCTGCATTATGGGGGAGAAACTGGCTGCATTATGGGGGAGAAACTGGCTGTATATTGGGGGAGAAACTTTCTGCATATGGGGGACAAACTGGCTGCATTATGGGGGAGAAACTGGCTGCATATAGGGGAGAAACTGCCTGCATTATGGGGGAGAAACTGGCTGCATATAGGGGAGAAACTGGCTGCATATAGGGGAGAAACTGGCTGCATTTGGGGGAGAAACTGGCTGCATATGGGGGACAAACTGGCTGCATTATGGGGGACAAACTGGCTGCATTATGGGGGGAAACTGGCTGCATTATGGGGGAGAAACTGGCTGTATTATGGGGGACAAAATGGCTGCATTATGGGGGAGAAACTGGCTGCATTATGGGGGACAAACTGGCTGCATATGGGGGAGAAACTGGCTGTATTATGGGGGAGAAACTGGCTGCATTATGGGGGAGAAACTGGCAGCATTATGGGGGAGAAACTGGCTGCATATGGGGGAGAAACTGGCTGCATTATGGCGGAGAAACTGGCTGCATTATGGGGGAGAAACTGGCTGCATATGGGGGAGAAACTGGCTGCATTATGGGGGAGAAACTGGCTGCATTATAGGGGGGGAAACTGGCTGCATTATGGGGGAGAAACTGGCTGCATTATGGGGGATTAACTGGCTGCATTATGGGGGAGAAACTGGCTGCATTATGGGGGAGAAACTGGCTGCATATGGGGGGGAAACTGGCTGCATTTGGGGACAAACTAGTGGCGTTTGGGCACAGTGGCTGCGTTTAATGGGCAGTGGCGGCAATTGATGATTTTTTTTCAGTTTGTTTACGCCCCCCCAAAAAATGTCAGTGATCTCATCATCATCTCCTCCATCCTCATCATCACTGGAGCCAACTTGGCAATACGTTGCGGCTGGAGGAACATGACTGCCAATTTGTTGTTTACTAGTTGTTGTCTCTCCAATCATTGCTCTGACAGTGCTGTGACCTGATTGGGCAAAGCCTTGATTGCTTCAGCCAAGCAGGGCTTAGAATACATTGTGCAGCACGCTGTGCATAGTGGGGCATTTGGCGGGGGCTGAACAAACGGTCGAATGTCCTGCCAATACCAAGCGGGCGAACAACTAATGTTCGGCCCCAACTTTTTCTCAGCTCGAACTGTTCATCCGACACTAGGATGTATCTGGTCTATAAACCAGAGGCTCTGGATGGACAGTTGGATAAATGGTTCTATATTTAGGATGTATCTGATCTATAAACCAGAGGCTCTGGATGGACAGTTGGATAAATGGTTCTATATTTAGAATGTCTCTGTTCTATAAACCAGAGGCTCTGGATGGACAGTTGGATGAATGGTTCTATATTTAGGATGTATTTGGTCTATAAACCAGAGGTTCTGGATGGACAGTTGGATAAATTGTTCCATATTTAGGATGTATCTGGTCTATAAACCAGAGGCTCTGGATGGACAGTTGGATGAATGGTTCTACATTTAGGATGTATCTGGTCTATAAACCAGAGGCTCTGGATGGACAGTTGGATAAATTGTTCCATATTTAGGATGTATCTGGTCTATAAACCAGAGGCTCTAGGTGGACAGTTGAATAAATGGCTCTATATTTAGAATGTCTCTGGTCTATAAACCAGAGGCTCTGGATGGACAGTTGGATAAATGGTTCTATATTTAGGATGTATCTGATCTATAAACCAGAGGCTCTGGATGGACAGTTGGATAAATGGTTCTATATTTAGAATGTCTCTGTTCTATAAACCAGAGGCTCTGGATGGACAGTTTGGATAAATTGTTCCATATTTAGGATGTATCTGGTCTATAAACCAGAGGCTCTGGATGGACAGTTGGATAAATGGTTCTATATTTAGGATGTATCTGGTCTATAAACCAGAGGCTCTGGATGGACAGTTGGATAAATGGTTCTATATTTAGGATGTATCTGATCTATAAACCAGAGGCTCTGGATGGACAGTTGGATAAATTGTTCTATATTTAGAATGTCTCTGTTCTATAAACCAGAGGCTCTGGATGGACAGTTGGATAAATGGCTCTATATTTAGGATGTATATGGTCTATAAACCAGAGGCTCTGGATGGACAGTTGGATAAATGGTTCCATATTTAGGAGGTATCTGGTCTATAAACCAGAGGCTCTGGATAGACAGTTGGATACATGGTTCTATATTTAGGATGTATCTGGTCTATAAACCAGAGGCTCTGGATGGACAGTTGGATAAATTGTTCCATATTTAGGATGTATCTGGTCTATAAACCAGAGGCTCTAGGTGGACAGTTGAATAAATGGCTCTATATTTAGAATGTCTCTGGTCTATAAACCAGAGGCTCTGGATGGACAGTTGGATAAATGGTTCTATATTTAGGATGTATCTGGTCTATAAACCAGAGGCTCTGGATGGACAGTTGGATAAATGGTTCTATATTTAGGATGTATTTGATCTATAAACCAGAGGCTCTGGATGGACAGTTGGATAAATTGTTCCATATTTAGGATGTATCTGGTCTATAAACCAGAGGCTCTAGGTGGACAAATGAATAAATGGCTCTATATTTAGAATGTCTCTGGTCTATAAACCAGAGGCTCTGGATGGACAGTTGGATAAATGGTTCTATATTTAGGATGTATCTGATCTATAAACCAGAGGCACTGGATGGACAGTTGGATAAATGGTTCTATATTTAGGATGTATCTGATCTATAAACCAGAGGCTCTGGATGGACAGTTGGATAAATGGTTCTATATTTAGAATGTCTCTGTTCTATAAACCAGAGGCTCTGGATGGACAGTTGGATAAATGGTTCTAGATTTAGGATGTATCTGGTCTATAAACCAGAGGCTCTGGATGGACAGTTGGATGAATGGTTCTATATTAATGATGTATCCGGACTATAAACCAGAAGCTCTGGATGGACAGTTGGATAAATGGTTCTAGATTTAGGATGTATCCAGTCTATAAACCAGAGGCTCTGGATAGACAGTTGGATAAATGGTTCTATATTTAGGATGTACCCGGTCTATAAACCAGAGGCTCTGGATGGACAGTTGGATAAATGGCTCTATATTTAGGATGTATCTGGTCTATAAACCAGAGGCTCTGGATGGACAGTTGGATAAATGGTTCTATATTTAGGATGTATCCGGTCTATAAACCAGAGGCTCTGGATGGACAGTTGGATAAATGGCTCTATATTTAGGATGTATCTGGTCTATAAACCAGAGGCTCTGGATGGACAGTTGGATAAATTGCTCTATATTTGGATGTATCTGGTCTATAAACCAGAGGCTCTGGATGGACAGTTGGATAAATGGCTCTATATTTAGGATGTGTCTGGTCTATAAACCAGAGGCTCTGGATGGACAGTTGGATAAATGGCTCTATATTTAGGATGTATCTGGTCTATAAACCAGAGGCTCTGGATGGACAGTTGGATAAATGGTTCTATATTTAGGATGTATCTGGTCTATAAACCAGAGGCTCTGGATGGACAGTTGGATAAATGGTTCTATATTTAGGATGTATCCGGTCTATAAATTAGAGGCTCTGGAATAAAATTTGGAAAAATGCCTAGCTCCCAACTGTCCTGGAATTTGAACAGAGTCCCTCTTTCCTCGTCATTTCCTCCCTCATTTTGGTCTGTTCTATATAGTTGTATATAAACTGCACTATTTATTTTTCAAAATGTTTTTCCCAGTGCTAAACCTTTCATCCAATTTCTCAATTGCTGCATTTGTAAATTTCAAAATCCAGTATAAATGAACAGTAGTGGTAAAAAAAAGCACTTGTGGGTTTAACTATTTTTTTTTTTGTAGAATTCTCCTTTAAGGGGGCGTGGCAGGGGGTGTGTCCTATGGCTGCATGCTTTTGCTAACAGGTGTCCCTCAGGCGGTATGCACCTATAACTGAAGCATGACTTTTGCCACAGTGTACCCCCTTATATAATCATGTTTTATCCTCCAGGTGTTCTATGAACTAAACAGTTCCACCCGATAAAAGCCATTGTACATTTGTCGAAACGCGTTAGTGGGCATCTTCTCTGTGATTAGACTTATGTGATCTGTACAACATTTACCAGTCTGAAAGTTGTTCGGATGCTCTGAGCCGCTTGTAATGCCTGCAAGAAAGGAGTGTTTCTGAGTGAAACCTTTTTCCGCACTCTGAACTTCCTGTCTTTCCCCTATATAACATCTTTGTACTACATCACTTCCTGTCTGAGCATTCCACACGCAGTAAGAGCTCAGAGCGCTACGCTTCTCTCTTGCACTTCTGCAGAGGAGATCGGGGGATGGATGTTTCATGATCTTCTCCCGCTGATCATCCTAAGGTTAGTCCCACGAGAGCCCAGGGACTACAAAGGGGAAGCGCTGGAGAATGGGACAGCAGTGAGAGTCACGTAAAAGTGATCGGGCGGCCCTACAGCTACATAGATAACCTTCAAGCCTCGTACACACGACCAAGTTTCTCGGCAAGAACCAGCAAGAAACTTGCTGGCAGAGCTTTCTTGCCGAGTAAATCGGTCGTGTGTACGCGGCTTTCAGATTTCTCGTCATGAAAACCGACAAGAATCTCGACCGAAAAAAATAGAGAACCCGCTCTCTATTTTCTCGTCGAGATTCTCGTCAGATGAGAAAATTGTGTGTGTGTGTACACTTACCTGTCGCCGTGGAAACCTGCGCATGCTCGAAATGACTTTGACGCATGCGCTGAAGCTTCCTAGGTATAGGTAGGATGTAGCAAGAGGGCGGCGACGGCATCGAATGTGACGAGCGCACGCTCGTCGTAGTCGATGACGTCACCGCGTTCGCTCCAATTAATAAGAACCGCGGGTTCTTTGAAAGGAGCGTGTGTACACTCGGCCGGGACAAGTTTCTTGTCCAAGAATCTCGTCAAGAAATACGACGAGTTTTTTCATGACGAGATTCTCGGCCGTGTGTACGAGGCTTTACAGTAAAGTCCACGGCCCACTTGTTCTGGCACCGGGCTCTGGGACTGCAGAGCTGAAACTTTGTTGAAATCCGGGGACAGTCCCGTGGACTCCGGGACGGTTGGGAGGTATAACAGCACCAACTCGTGATATATAAATAAATTACATCAGTTTCATCATTTTTCCAGCTTCGTCGTGGCCCATTCTTCTCATATGTGACATCCATGATTACGCACACAGATCCAAACAATAAAAGTTTTAATATTTATAAACGTGAAACCAAAAAGTGGAAAACAAAACAAACCAGCACATTGAAATAGAACATATGAGGCCTAATTCACAAAGCTTTAATACAAGTAGAAGGGTCGGGATTTTAGTCATGCGACTGTTTACATTTCATTGAACTTTTTATGGATATATTTTTTATAGTATCAAAAAAGTAACAAATAAACACCTTGAAAAATATGCTCACTGCTGATGGAGAAGAGCGCCCACCGGGTATATGCGGTAATCCGCCACCATCTTCCTTTCTTTCTTGTCCTTTACACTTACCACCGCCATAGTAATGGAAAAATCAAGTCACACATGTCCGTTGGCACCAACGTTTTTTTATTAGACTTTGCAGGTTAATTTTCTAGGTGGAGAACGTCAAATACAAAGTTTTCTTCCTTCAACTAATCATGGCTAAATATATTCACCTACATTAATATGTATAACTATGGTCGATGTCTTATTGTTTAGAGTTTTTCTTTTGTCTTATGTGCAATTTTATCTATACAGTATATTCTCTTTTAGAGCATCTCCATTACACCCCCTGAAGAGACCACCATTGACAAGGTCGAAACGCGTCTGGGTTTTTATTTGAATACAACAATATTATGCTATGTCATTTTATATATTTGCCCATACTAGTGTATCATCATATGTATGTTCTCTTATTGTCAGTACCTGGCATTGATGTGTTACATGCTTCTAAAAAATATTTTTCTAATAAACATTCGTTTTTGACACTTCCAATATCCATATTTTTATTGCTGCAGTACAAAGCCCCCGGGGTACCTTTTCTTTTCCATTACAATTTGGGGTGTGCAGCGAATTTACCCACTGCTCAGTATCGCTTTTCCTTTGAGAACGTCAAATACACGTAACTCCGCCCACTTACAGCGTTCATACATGTAAAAGATTACTTCGGAGATGTAATATGGATGTGAGGCTGGAACTAGATTTATAAGACTGATATTATCTTTATTGTACAACAGACTCATTTCTTTATTATCTAATGCAGATTATATCTCAGTTATAGGAGGGACATCCCACCATTTGGAGTCACCAAGAAGCAGAAGAAGACAACAGAACACTCATCCTGATAAGCTCCGCCTATAAATAAAACATGGCTTTTGCCAGGATGTACCTCATTATACAATATTTTTTTTTTTATCCTCCAGGTGTTCTATGGACTGAACACTCCCACCTGATAAAAGCCATCGTACATTTGACGAAACGCGTCAGCCGGCGTCTTCTCTCCCATTAGACTTATGTGATCTGTACAACATCTATCACAGTCTGAAAGTTGCTCGAATGCTCTGAGCTGTGTACTTTCATGTGTGCAAGAAGGGAGTGCTTCTGAGCGTAACATTTTCCGCACTCTGTACACAAATAGGGACGCTCACCTGAGTGAATTCTCTGGTGAGAAAGAAGTCTTTCATTGATAGGGAAACATTTCCCGCACTCTGAACATGAATAAGGTCGCTCATCTGTGTGCAGTTTCTGGTGTCTAACAAAGGATCCTTTTTTGGTGAAACATTTCCCGCACGCTGAACATGAATAAGGATGATCCCCTGAGTGAATTCTCTGGTGATTAACATGGGCTTCTTTGGTAGTGAAACATTTCCCGCACTCTGAACATGAATAAGGACGCTCACCGGTATGAATTCTCTGGTGTCTAACAAGGCCTCCCTTTTGACTGAAAGATTTCCCGCACTCTGAACATGAATAAGGGCGCTCACCTGAATGGATTTTCTGGTGAGAAACAAGGACTTCTTTGATAGTGAAACATTTCCCGCACTCTTAACATGAATAAGGACTCTCACCTGAGTGGATTTTCTGGTGTTTAACAAGGGTTTCTTTAGTGATGAAACGTTTCCCGCACACTGAACATGAATAAGCACTCTGACCTGAGTGAATTCTCTGGTGAGCAACAAGTTCTCCTTTATGAACAAAAGATTTCCCACACTCTGAACATGCTGAGTGAATTCTCTTGTGTACAATAAGGTATTCTTTCCTGGAAAAACTTTTTCCACACTCTGAACATGAATGGGGACGGTCACCAGTGTGTTGTCTTTCGTGTTTACGAAGGTTTCCTTGTTCGGAAAAGCATTTTCCGCACTCTGAACACGAAAAGGGGCGCTCACCGGTATGAACTCTTTGGTGTTTAGAAAGGTTTCCCTGGTCAGAAAAACATTTTCCACACTCTGAACAGCAAAAGGGACGCACACCCGTGTGAATTCTCTGGTGTATATCAAGTTTCTGTTTGTTAGAAAAGCATTTTCCGCACTCTGAACATGAATAAGGACGAACACCAGTGTGACTTTTTTGGTGTTCCAGAAGTTTTCCTTTATCAGAAAAACATTTTCCGCACTCTGAACAGAAAAAGGGACGCACACCCGTATGAATTCTCTGGTGTCTAACAAGGTTATGTTTGTAAGGAAAACATTTTCCACACTCTGAACAGCAAAAGGGGTGCTCACCCGTGTGCATTCTCTGGTGCACAACAAGTCTCGATTTCTTAGGGAAACTTTTTCCACACTCCAAACATGAATAAGGACGTTCAACCTTGTGAGATTTCCGGTGTGTTAGAAGTGCACTTTTCTTAGTGAATGATTTCCTGCACCCCATGCAGGACAATGAGCTCCCGCCTGTGTGAGCTTCCTCATGGCTTGGAAATGGTTTCTGGGGATCGGATGGATCTGGTGATCTGTCAGCACTGTGAGAACTTAGATGGTCATCTGATGTCATAGTATGGGATTTATCAGGAGATTCCTCAGGATTAGAAGGATCCATTGATCTCAGATGGACATGTGATGTCATAGTGTGGAATTTATCAGAAGGTTCCTCAGGATTAGAAGGACCCGTTGATTTTAGATGGACATGTGATGTCATAGTATGGGATTTATCAGAAGGTTCCTCAGGATTAGAAGGACCCGTTGATTTTAGATGGACATGTGATGTCATAGTGTGGGATTTATCAGAAGGATCCATTGATCTTAGATGGACATGTGATGTCATAGTGTGGGATTTATCAGAAGGTTCCTCAGGATTAGAAGGATCCGTTGATCTTAGATGGACATGTGATGTCATAGTGTGGGATTTATCAGAAGGTTCCTCAGGATTAGAAGGATCTGATGACCTTAAAAGGACATGTGATGTCATAGTATGGGATTTATCAGAATATTCCTCAGGATTAGAAGGATCCATTGATCTTAGATGGACATGTGATGTCATAGTATGGGATAGATGGACATGTGATGTCATAGTATGGGATTCATCAGAAGAAGCCCCAGGATTAGGAGGATCCATTGATTTTAGATGGACATGTGATGTCATAGTGTGGGATTTCTCAGAATGTTCCTCAGGATTACAAGGATCCATTGATCTTAGATGGACATGTGATGTCATAGTGTGGGATTTATCAGAAGGTTCCTCAGGATTAGAAGGATCCATTGATCTTAGATGGACCTCTGATGTCATAGTATGGGATTCATCAGAAGAAGCACCAGGATTAGGAGGATCCATTGATTTTAGATGGACATGTGATGTCATAGTATGGGATTTATCAGAAGGTTCCTCAGGATTAGAAGGATCCATTGATCTTAGATGGACATGTGATGTCATAGTGTGGGATTTATCAGAAGGTTCCTCGGGATTAGAAGAATCCATTGATGTTGCCAACTAGTAAAATGTTAGTTTTGGAGAAGATTGTACAATATCACTATCTTTCGTAGTATAATTTTAAGACGTCTCTGAGATGTTTTTAAAATTACATAAGTACTGTCCATCTGCCGAAAAAAAAACAATTTTTAATATATGTTATGTTAATTTTTACACGTCTTGTTTTCAGAAGTCACGTCTATCATTCAACACTTTCCCAGAGCTCTGGCTTTAAATTGGGTACAATCATAACAGCAAATAACGAAAATAAACCAGATCAGATTAAACGCAAAAGCCATACTAGGTAACAGTAGTTGTGCATATAGCAACCTCTAGTGTGGTAGGAGTAATGCCGCATACACACGATCGGAATTTCCGTCGGAAAAACCTTGGATGGTTTTCCCGACGCAATTCCGCTCAAGCTTGGCTTGCACACACACGGTCACACCAAAGTTCTCTGAACTTTCGACTGTCAAGAACGCGGTGACGTACAACACTACGACGAGCCGAGAAAATGAAGTTCAATGCTTCCGAGCATGCGTAGGAATTGTGCGTGTCGGAAATTGCTACAGACGAAATTTGGAATTTGGAATTTTTTTGGTCTGAAAATTTGAGAACCAGACCAGATCAGCGGGGTGGGCTGGTGAAGAGTAAGTCAGGTAGACTGGTGTAGAGAAGCAGCCAGGTGAGGTGGCATTGCCAGAAGAGGTGGCGCTGGGATCAGTGGCCACAAAGGAAGCTGTTTCATTCCAATTGCGCTACTTTTGAAAGGACTTTGAGTTCTTGCCTGTAATGGGCTTCTGCTGAACAAGAGGCCTGTCAGTTCCACCAAGACTGAACCAGCAGGAGCTGTGCAGGGGAAGAAAGGAACCAAGTGTGTGCAGGTGGAAGGCTAGAGAAGTGGGAGCTGTATACAGGAAGCTGTATGTAAGAGTCTGTAAAAGAGGAAGTTGTTGTTCAAGTCAAGTGGGCAAACCAATAATCTCCTATCCCCATCCAAGGTGTTAACCCCCTAATAAAACAACAAAAACAAAGCTTCGAACTGCTCTCTGACTCGGTGTGCCTGGCTGTGCAGGAGTGGGGGATCCCTAACTTCAACAACTCCCACGCGTGTAGTGCTACGTGCATTAAGGGTATTGTTATGTAGCACACAGACCCCTTACTGCCGTCCTCCATTCGCAGTCGGGCACACCTGCTACTTGCCCGGTATCCCCCTTGTGTAGAGGGGCAAGCGGTGTTATTGTTTGGGTCTTGCAGCAATTCCCTCTCTCAAGTGGCTCCCTTTTCAACGTTGTCTAGGTAGAGGTTCCTCAGAATAAAGGCCAATGTCCACACAGGAGTAAAACCCAAGCAGCAAGGTTTTATTCTTTATCTTTGCAATAAAGTTGAATAGAGTAGGAAAATGAGAGAAGTAGGGGAATAATGTTCAGGCACGCAACACTTAAGACACAGTGTAACTCTTTTGTCGCCACTCAAGCCTGAGTGGGTATTGCTCACCCGGGTAGTCCCTTTGTGAGCGGTCCTAGCAGCCGGGATGGAGCACGGATGAATAGTTCATTTCAAAGGATGCGATCAGGAAATCCTCTGGCAAAGGATTGTCAATAGTCCCAAACCTCCCAGCCAAGCAATAATGAGAGAAACCTTTGTACCGGATTGGCGTATTGCAGGGCTTGTAATAAAGATGATGGATCCCTCTTTAGGCGAGTTTCCAGGACTCTTCCCGAGACAGCAGTACCGTCGCTAGTCTCCTCTGGGACTGATCCTCCCCTGGACTCCTTTCCTAAAGGTGGGCTCCCTACAGGTAGGCAGCCTGAGATCCTTCTCTGAGGTGTCGGCCCCAGCCAGCAGAGCTGGGCCTACCATGCAGCCTCGGGCTGAAGGTGCCGAGGCCCAAAAACACGCGCGCACCTCGTGCCATAGGGGCCACGAGGCACACATACAGGACCAAGGGTCCCCTGGAACGAACCAACCCCAATGGCGTCTGCCCCTTATGTACCCTCTTTCAGCATGCACCGCAGGTTGACCACGCCCACTGCACGGCTGCCGAGAGAGGACACCCAAGGTGTTGTGATACCCCCCTTGTGGTTCAACCTGAGCCAGTGGTGACAGTGCCACCTACAGGCACCAGGGAACACTACTGCCAGGCAGTATCACACCCAGAGCAGAAGCAATTTAGAACAATCGATTGGTCAGAGCCCAACTACTGGCTCAGACCACCCCTAAAGTTACACATAGCGCCCCTAAATATTGGGGGGAGCGCTACAGTTATAAATGAAAACATGACAACACACTGAAGAACGAAGATATACAGTTCATAAGAAGTAAAGCAGTGGGGGTGTCTCAAGTTCAACCTCCACCATCACCATAGAAATGCACATAACACTTACTATTATTATACTCTCTATATTTAGGATGTATCGGTCTATAAACCAGAGGCTCTGGATGGACAGTTGGATAAATGGCTCTATATTTCGGATGTATCTGGTCTATAAACCAGAGGCTCTGGATGGACAGTTGGATAAATGGCTCTATATTTCGGATGTATCTGGTCTATAAACCAGAGGCTCTGGATGGACAGTTGGATAAATGGCTCTATATTTCGGATGTATCTGGTCTATAAACCAGAGGCTCTGGATGGACAGTTGGATAAATGGTTTTATAATTAGAATGTATCCGGTCTATAAACCAGAGGCTCTGGATGGACAGTTGGATAAATGGCTCTATATTTCGGATGTATCTGGTCTATAAACCAGAGGCTCTGGATGGACAGTTGGATAAATGGTTTTATAATTAGAATGTATCCGGTCTATAAACCAGAGGCTCTGGATGGACAGTTGGATAAATGGCTCTATATTTAGGATGTATCTGGTCTATAAACCAGAGGCTCTGGATGGACAGTTGGATAAATGGCTCTATATTAGGATGTATTCAGTCTATAAACCAGAGGCTCTGGATGGACAGTTGGATAAATGGTTCTATAATTAGAATGTATCCGGTCTATAAACCAGAGGCTCTGGATGGACAGTTGGATAAATGGTTCTATATTTCGGATGTATCTGGTCTATAAACCAGAGGCTCTGGATGGACAGTTGGATAAATGGTTTTATAATTAGAATGTATCCGGTCTATAAACCAGAGGCTCTGGATGGACAGTTGGATAAATGGCTCTATATTTAGGATGTATCTGGTCTATAAACCAGAGGCTCTGGATGGACAGTTGGATAAATGGCTCTATATTAGGATGTATTCAGTCTATAAACCAGAGGCTCTGGATGGACAGTTGGATAAATGGTTCTATAATTAGAATGTATCCGGTCTATAAACCAGAGGCTCTGGATGGACAGTTGGATAAATGGTTCTATAATTAGGATGTATCCGGTCTATAAACCAGAGGCTCTGGATGGACAGTTGGATAAATGGTTCTATAATTAGAATGTATCCGGTCTATAAACCAGAGGCTCTGGATGGACAGTTGGATAAATGGTTCTATAATTAGGATGTATCCGGTCTATAAACCAGAGGCTCTGGATGGACAGTTGGATAAATGGCTCTATATTTAGGATGTATCTGGTCTATAAACCAGAGGCTCTGGATGGACAGTTGGATAAATGGTTCTATATTTAGGATGTATCTGGTCTATAAACCAGAGGCTCTGGATGGACAGTTGGATAAATGGTTCTATATTTAGGATGTATCTGGTTTATAAACCAGAGGCTCTGGATGGACAGTTGGATAATTGGTTCTATATTTAGGATGTATCTGGTTTATAAACCAGAGGCTCTGGATGGACAGTTGGATAAATGGTTCTATATTTAGGATGTATCTGGTCTATAAACCAGAGGCTCTGGATGGACAGTTGGATAAATGGTTCTATATTTAGGATGTATCTGGTTTATAAACCAGAGGCTCTGGATGGACAGTTGGATAAATGGTTCTATATTTAGGATGTATCTGGTTTATAAACCAGAGGCTCTGGATGGACAGTTGGATAAATGGTTCTATATTTAGGATGTATCTGGTCTATAAACCAGAGGCTCTGGATGGACAGTTGGATAAATGGCTCTATATTTAGGATGTATCTGGTCTATAAACCAGAGGCTCTGGATGGACAGTTGGATAAATGGCTCTATATTTCGGATGTATCTGGTCTATAAACCAGAGGCTCTGGATGGACAGTTGGATAAATGGTTTTATAATTAGAATGTATCCGGTCTATAAACCAGAGGCTCTGGATGGACAGTTGGATAAATGGCTCTATATTTAGGATGTATCTGGTCTATAAACCAGAGGCTCTGGATGGACAGTTGGATAAATGGCTCTATATTAGGATGTATTCAGTCTATAAACCAGAGGCTCTGGATGGACAGTTGGATAAATGGTTCTATAATTAGAATGTATCCGGTCTATAAACCAGAGGCTCTGGATGGACAGTTGGATAAATGGTTCTATAATTAGGATGTATCCGGTCTATAAACCAGAGGCTCTGGATGGACAGTTGGATAAATGGCTCTATATTTCGGATGTATCTGGTCTATAAACCAGAGGCTCTGGATGGACAGTTGGATAAATGGTTTTATAATTAGAATGTATCCGGTCTATAAACCAGAGGCTCTGGATGGACAGTTGGATAAATGGCTCTATATTTAGGATGTATCTGGTCTATAAACCAGAGGCTCTGGATGGACAGTTGGATAAATGGCTCTATATTAGGATGTATTCAGTCTATAAACCAGAGGCTCTGGATGGACAGTTGGATAAATGGTTCTATAATTAGAATGTATCCGGTCTATAAACCAGAGGCTCTGGATGGACAGTTGGATAAATGGTTCTATAATTAGGATGTATCCGGTCTATAAACCAGAGGCTCTGGATGGACAGTTGGATAAATGGTTCTATAATTAGAATGTATCCGGTCTATAAACCAGAGGCTCTGGATGGACAGTTGGATAAATGGTTCTATAATTAGGATGTATCCGGTCTATAAACCAGAGGCTCTGGATGGACAGTTGGATAAATGGCTCTATATTTAGGATGTATCTGGTCTATAAACCAGAGGCTCTGGATGGACAGTTGGATAAATGGTTCTATATTTAGGATGTATCCGGTCTATAAACCAGAGGCTCTGGATGGACAGTTGGATAAATGGTTCTATATTTAGGATGTATCTGGTTTATAAACCAGAGGCTCTGGATGGACAGTTGGATAATTGGTTCTATATTTAGGATGTATCTGGTTTATAAACCAGAGGCTCTGGATGGACAGTTGGATAAATGGTTCTATATTTAGGATGTATCTGGTCTATAAACCAGAGGCTCTGGATGGACAGTTGGATAAATGGTTCTATATTTAGGATGTATCTGGTTTATAAACCAGAGGCTCTGGATGGACAGTTGGATAAATGGTTCTATATTTAGGATGTATCTGGTTTATAAACCAGAGGCTCTGGATGGACAGTTGGATAAATGGTTCTATATTTAGGATGTATCTGGTCTATAAACCAGAGGCTCTGGATGGACAGTTGGATAAATGGCTCTATATTTAGGATGTATCTGGTCTATAAACCAGAGGCTCTGGATGGACAGTTGGATAAATGGTTCTATATTTAGGATGTATCTGGGCACATATTATAAAATAACTCCAATATACAGGATGTGATATGTCTGTAGTAGTGGATGTTGGAGATAAAAGACATCACAGTGACTATGGAGGAAGAGGACGGACATGACGGGGGTTACTGGGTATAAATATAAAAATATTATCTTATTACATCCTCTGTGTAATTCAGCGATGTCTCCTCTCCACCTCGGTCTTTTCTCACCCGGAACTTCCTGTCTTTACCTTATATAACGTCTTAGCATTGTCTTTCGTCATTTCCTGTTCCTACTTGACATCACTTCCTGTCTGTGCGCTCTCCGTGCAGTAAGTGATATCGCCATCTTGTGGTGATTTTAATAACTGCATCGTGTGTTATGTTTTTATATTTTGCCCTCTACTAGTCTAGCTCATTCTTTGGTTATATTTCATACATTACGACACACGCATATTATACTTCACCTAAAACTGAAACAATAATAAATAATGGGTGTCTCTATTTTTACTCCCTCTGCAGGCACATTATGTGTTTTGGCACTACAGCTATTTTTTTTTCATTTTTCGCACATGAGCTAAAATCAAAATTTTTGGCTAGAAATATATTCAACCCCCCCCCCCCAGAATATTATATGACTTATCATAGAGGAGGCCATGTAGAATAAGAAGACGGCAGTTGAAAATGGTTATTTTGCACATTATTTGCTTAACTGTTTATTAGATCAATATTTTCAGGAAAAAATACACCAAGCATAATTTTAGAGCACACAAACATAAATCCAGATTTTTCTGTAAAAAATTAAATATTTTTTTCCCCTCGAGTAAATAAATATCAAATGAATCAGTACTAAAAACTGCATGTGTCTGTTAACTAGCAAAAATTGAAAATACACAAAATGTTGTCTACAAATGAGGGACCTAGAATTATTCCTTTCACTCCGATGGCTGTGATAATGGCGAACACGTGTAGCCGAATTACTGTTAACATACGCATGCACACCCTGTGCTCGTGTTTGTGCACACTTGTGCGGGTGGGGCGATGAGGGCACGCTAATATTTTTACTTTGTTATCACATTATCACTAACAAGCCTCCATGTGCAGGTGACAGGTTCTCTTTATGGAGAAATCAAAGGTATATAAGACTTCTGTGGAGACATCGGGGTGCATTAAACGTCTATGGAGAGATCAGGGATCCATTAGACCCCTATGGACACATCTGGGGTCCATCAGTCTCCCGTGAAGACATCAGTGGGTCAATCAGACTCTTATTGACTTTCCTGCCCTTTGCCCCAGCTGACCCAACCCAAACGTGTGCTCAATTAACTGTGTATCTGGTTTTCTATCCAGGATTTTGACAGCTCTGAACCGGAACTACTCAGAGTGCTATGCTTCTGGCTCGCACTTCTGCTGAGATCGGGTGTCAGGTCACCCGAGGCCAGGTGACAGATGCACACCGTTGGGGTCACGAGCGCACCGCTAAGGTAGACATCAGGGGTCCATCAGACACTTATGAAGACATCAGGGGTCCATCAGACTACTGTAGGGACATTAAGGGTCCATCAGACTACTATGAAGACATCAGGGGTCCATCAGACTCCTGTGGAGGCATAAGGGGTCCATCAGACTCTTATGTAGACATCAGGGGTCAATCAGACATCTATGAAGACATCAGGGGTCCATCAGACTACTGTGGGGACATCAGGGGTCCATCAGACTACTATGAAGACATCAGAGGTTCATCAGACTACTATGAAGACATCAGGGGTCCATCAGACTCCTGTGGAGACATCACGGTTCCATTAGACAATTATGGGGACATCATGGGTCCATCAGTGTCATTAAACAGGTTTGACCAGAACTGTGTGAACTGCGACAGAGGACACCCAAACGTATATATAAGTGAACAATTGAGTTTATTTAAGGATAAGTGATAACAATATATAAACACCTCCAATACAAACAGGGAACAACCAACCAGACAGTGACCCACAAACAACAAATAACTATATACAATAGAAGGGAAGTACCGCAATCTTAAACATAGCCAGGCCAGGGTCATTCACAGGAGATCAGTAGATGGGGGAAAGGAACAGGACAGGACAGGGAGAAGGTGGACAGGATCGGGCTGCAGGGCAGGGATACAAGGTAACAGGAGGGATCAGATGCACAGGGTAACAGGATCAGGTACACAGCTTACAGGTTACAGAATCAGGTTCTCAGGTAGCAGGTATGCGGATCAGGACACAAGGAAGATACCAAGGCAAGCATGTGAATGCTTGCTGGGTATTTATACACACACCTGTAATCAGTCTCAGATGATGCCTGATCGCAGGAGGTGATGTCTGCTCAACACTGCCAGGAGACACCGGCTGGTGGACATTGGTACTGCGGCCCAAAGATCTAACAGTGCCACCAGCAGGTGAAACTTTTCATGACAGCTCCCGACTGTTAGGAGACACCTGCTGGTGGACACCAGTACTGCGATCCACAGGACAGACAGCACCACCAACGGGTGAAACCTTTCCTGACAATCAGCCTCCTATGGAGACGCCAGAGGTCCATTAGACTCCTCTTGTCTTCACTGCCCTTTTCGCCAGCTGACCCAAGAGTGTGCTCAATTTCCTGTGCATTTGGCTTTCTATCCAGGATTTTGACAGCTCTGAACTGGGAATACTCAGAGCGCTACGCTTCTGGCTTGCACTTCTGCGGAAGGAGATCTGGGGTTGGGTCATCCAGGATTTCCTCCCACTCGCAATCCTAAAGTTAGTCCAATGAGAGCCCAGGAACCACAATGGGGAAGCACTGGAAAATGGGACAGCAGTGAGAGCCACATAAAAGTGATCGGGTGTCCCTACAGCTACATAGATAACTTTTACAGTAAAGTCCACAGCCCACTTGTTCTGGCACCGGGCTCTGGGACTGCAGATCTGAAACTTTGTTAAAATTCAGGGACAGTCCCAAGGAATCTGTGATGGTTGGGTGGTATGACCTCACCACCTTGTGATACACTACATTACCAAAACAATTGGGATACCTGTCTTTACACACACATGAACTTTATTAGCATCCCAGTCTTAGGCCTCGTACACACGCTTAGATTTTCGGGCGATTTTTTTTTTTTTTTGTGGCATGCTAGTCTTATGTCGAAAGTGAAGAGGTTATTCAGAACACGAAAAAAATCCTCGTACGACAAAATACAACGTTAGAAGTGACGTAATGTGTTGAATAGTTTTGTATGTATTCATTAGTTTCTGAGCATGCGTAGTCTTACTCGGAAAATCGGATGTTGAGTTCACATCTGAGAAAAAGTTTATAGTCTGCACATCCAGCTTTTGTCTGATAAAAAAGCAAAATCTGCTGTCGAAAGCACCTTACTAAAGATGTACCTTTCATATGGTGTACAGTATCTCCTCCTCATTTGTTGGGAACATGACATTATATTGAGGAATGGAGATGGGCCTTTCATATGGTATACAGTATCTCCACTTTATTTGTTAGTAACACAACATACGTACCTGGTCTTGAGGTCGAAATGACAAGAGGGCTCTGCTTGTGGCTAAGTGCTCCACACCCCTGAGGATGGTAAACAGGGGATGCTGACCCCAAAGAAGCAGGGATTGTCAGATGTTCTGGAAACAAGCAATGCTGTAGCGCAGGGATATGCAATTAGCGGACCTCCAGCTGTTGCCAAACTACAAGTCCCATGAGGCATAGCGAGACTCTGACAGCATCAAGCATGACACCCAGAGGCAGAGGCATGATGGGACTTGTAGTTTGGCAACAGCTGGAGGTCCGCTAATTGCATATCCCTGCTGTAGCGGATGGAAACCAGATGATGAGGGCAGCTGGTCCTTAAGGTGAATACTGGATCTGATAAAGTCAGGCACAGCAAAAGGTCGATCACAGGAAGCAGGCAGGGCACCCCCTGAGACATACATTATTGTAGCCAAGTTCCTGAGCCTGTTGCAGCCTTGGGCTCCGAGACTTCGGGATTCTGTTGATATCCATGGACAGTCCCGCGGAATCCGGGACAGTTGGGAGGTATAATGTCACCACCTTGTAATATATACAGTAAATGCTGCAATCTACATTATGTTTCATCATTTTGCCGACTGCTTTGTGGTCTATTCTTCTATAAGGGTTACATCGATGATTACACGCACAGATTATACCTCACATCAAATTTACACAATCATTTTTTTTTTTAAGAGAAGCAATGATTTGATAGAGTTTTATTATTTATAAATGTGAAATTTAAGAATGAAAAAAATAAAATACCATTGAAATACAAAGCTTTATTACAAGTAGAAGGGTCGGTATTTTAGCCATGTGGCTGTTCTCATTTCTTTGGAGTTTTTCAAGATTTATTTTTTACATTATTACTAAAGTAGAAATTAAATACCTGACAAGCATGCTCACTGCTGATAGAAAAGAGCCCCTAACGGGCATGTGTAATACCCACATTAGTCCGCCACCATCATGTTTTCTTTGTAGTCCTCTATATTCACCGCCATCATTGTGATGGAAAAATCAAGTCACATGTCCGTACATTTCCTGCTAAAGTTTCTTATGGAACATAAATAGGGACGGACACCTGAGTAAATTCTCTGGTGTATAAGAAGAAGGGGTTCTTTCTTGGAAAAAAACATTTTCCACACTCATAAATACTGACACTCACGAGTGTGATTTTTTTTCGTGTTTACGAAGGTTCCCTTGTTCAGCAAAACATTTTCCGCACTTTAAGCAAGAAAAGGGACGCTCACCGGTATGAATTCTCTGGTGTTTACGAAGGTTTCCATGGTCAGAAAAAGTTTTTCCGCACTCCAAACAAGAATAGGGGCGCTCACCCGTATGAATTCTCTGGTGTGTAAGTAGGCATTTTTTAACAGAAAAACATTTCCCGCAATCGGAACACGTATAGGGTCGCTCGCCGGTGTGACTTCTTTGGTGTTTGTGAAGGCTTCCTTTCTCAGAAAAAGTTTTTCCACACTCTGAACAGCAATAGGGACGCTCGCCTGTGTGAATTCTCTGGTGTATGAGAAGGTTTTGTTTCTCAGAAAAACTTCTTCCGCACTCCGAGCAGGAAAAGGGACGCTCACCCGTGTGGATTCTCCGGTGTACATCAAGTCTTTGCTTCTTAGCAAACAATTTTCCGCAGTCTAAACATAAGTGTGGAGGCCTAGGCTTGTGAGCTTTCTGGTGTGCGTGAAGTGCTTTTTGCTTAGTGAACAGTTTTCCGCAGTCTAAACATAAGTATGGAGGCCTAGCCTTGTGAGTTTTCTGGTGTGCTTGAAGTTCTCTTTTCTTAGTGAACAGTTTTCCGCAGTCTAAACATAAGTGTGGAGGCCTAGCCTTGTGAGTTTTCTGGTGTGCGTGAAGTGCTCCTTTCTTAGTGAACGGTTTTCCGCAGTCTAAACATAAGTGTGGAGGCCTAGCCTTGTGAGTTTTCTGGTGTGCTTGAAGTGCTCCTTTCTTAGTGAACAGTTTGCCGCACACCAAACATGACAATGAGCTCCCTCCTGTGTGAGCTCCCTCATGACTTGAAGAAGATTGCTGGAGATTGGATGGATCTGTTGATTTGTCAGCACTGTGAGAACTTTGATGGACATGTGATGTCATAGTATGGGATTTATCAGAAGGTTCCTCAGGATTAGAAGGATCCGTTGATCTTAGATAGCCATATGAAGTCACAGTTTGGGATTTATCAGAAGATTCCTCGGGATTAGAAGGATCCCTTGGTTTTACAAACCAGTAAAGTGTTACTTCTGGAGGATGTTGTGCAATGTCACTATTTTCTGCAGTGCAACCTGGGGATGTATTAGGATGTTTCTCCAATGGATTGGCCTTTGAAACATAAAGTCCATCTGTTGCAATGAAATTTTTAAAATACGTTATGTTTTTTTTTTTACTCCTTTTATTGAGGCGACAGTAGTTGCGTGTGGAGGACATTGTTATGGTGAAGAATAGTGACGGACTTTCCTTTAGCTAATTTCGTGAACAAATGGCAACATACTGAAGAACGAAGATATGCAGTTCATATAATGTACAGCAGCGGGGGGGGGGGGGGGCTTCTGAGATCACTAAAACGGTTGCATGTTTGGTGTATGTACAGTGGAACCTCGGATTGCGAGTGACGCGGTTAACGAGCATTTCGTAATACAAGCACTGTATTTAAAAAAAAATCCTAACTCGGTTTGCGAGTGTTGTCTGCAGTACCGCGTTTGGCCTGAGGTGGTGGGGGGGCGCCAGAGCCGAGCAGAGCTGAACAGCGCCGTTCGGTAATGCTCGGAAATACTCAGTTCCCGTGGTTTGCCGAGCTGTCCTTTGGCCTTTCCGGCTGTTTCCGAGGTTCTCCGGCGCCCCCCGCGCCTCTGGCCGCATGCGGCATTGCATGCCATTAAAGTCAACGCGGAACAAATTATTTTCGTTTCCATTGACTTCAATGGGGAAACTCGATTTGATATGCGAGTACTTTGGATTACGAGCATTCTCCAGGAACGGATTATGCTCGTATGCTGAGGTTCCACTGTATTACTAAAGAAAACTTTCAGAGATTGTGGATCTGCTACAGCAAATGGTCAGAGATAGTGAACATGCTATACGACGAAACCACAAATGCTACAAGACTGGAAAAAAAACATGTGGAAATTCTGGGGAGCCACAGTCCAGGCTGAATAACGTGGCACGTGATTCAAAACCCTGGACTGTCTGTGTGAATTCCGGACTGGTGGAAAACCTAACCTCAGAATCCACCCCGTCATTGTGTCACTACTAAATAGTACTGTCCTGTAATTATTTCTACTTTGAGAGTTAGTCTAATGCCCCGTACACACGCTCGGAATTTCCGACAACAAATGTTCGATGGGAGCTTTTGGTCGGAAATTCCGATCGTGTAGGCTCCATCGGACATTTTCTGTCGGAGTTTCTGCCAACAAAAGATTGAGAGCAGGTTCTCTATTTTCCCGACGGAAAAAGTTCTTGTCGGAAATTCTGATCGTCTGTATGCAATTCCGACGCGCAAAAAAAAACGTGCATGCTCAGAATCAAGCAGAAAAGCCGAACTGCCTATTGAACTTCATTGATCTCGGCTCGTCGTACGTCTTGTACGTCACCGCGTTCTTGACCTTCCGAATTTCCAACACAAGTTTGAGCCGAAACTCCATCGGAAAAAAATCCACGGTTTTCTTGCCGGAATGTCCGATCGTGTGTACGCGGCATTAGAGTCTCATTGTCTGGCACAATACAAGGGATATTTTTCTTGGCCTTTCCACGTGTAAAGACTATAGTGAACTATATAGGACTTTGAGTCTGAGACTTCATAGAGAGTTAACCACTAGCCGCCCGCCCACCGTCATATGACGGCGGGACGATGAGGCTCTCGTTCTGGGCGGACGTCATATGACGTCTTCGCCTTCCCGAGCCACTAGGGGGCACGCGCCCGCCGGGTCACTGGGGACCCGATGCGTGTGCCCGGCGGCCGCGATGGCTGCGGGCACCCGCGATTGCCAGGTAACTGAGCAGGACCATGGATCTCTGTGTGTAAACACAGAGATCCATGTCCTGTCAGGGAGAGGAGACCGATGGTGTGTCCCTTGTACATAGGGACACCAATCAGTCACCTTCCCCAGTCAGTCCCCTCCCCCCACAGTTAGAATCACTCCATAGGGAACATATTTAACCCCTTGATCGCCCCCTAGTGTTAACCCCTTCCCTGCCAGTCACATTTATACAGTGATCAATGCATTTTTATCACACTAATCGCTGTATAAATGTGAATGGTCCCAAAAATGTGTTAAAAATTGTCCGATATGTCCGAGGCAATATCGCAGTCACGATAAAAAAGAAAAAAAAAATCGCAGATCGCCGTTACTAGTAAAAAAAAAAAAAAATGCTCTAAGTCTATCCCCTATTTTGTAGACGCTATAACTTTTGCGCAGACCAATCAATATACGCTTATTGCGATTTTTTTAAATCAAAAATATGTAGAAGAATACGTATGGGCCTAAACTGTGGAAAAAATTTGTTTAAAAAAATAAATAAAAAAGTTGGATATTTATTATAGCAAAAAGGAAAAAATATTGTGTTTTTTCAAACTTGACCCTCTTCTTTTGTTTATAGCGCAAGAAATAAAAACGGCAGAGGTGATCAAATACCACCAAAAGAAAGCTCTATTTGTGGGAACAAAATGATAAAAATTTCATTTGGGTACAGTGTTACATGACCGCGCAATTGTCATTCAAAATGTGAGAGCGCTGAAAGCTGAAAAATGGCTTGGGCAGAAAGGGGGTGAAAGTGCCCAGTATTGAGGTGGTTAAACTGCCTGTGGATTCTGTCAAGTCAGCACTTGGATGCCAACTGGTTCTCAAAAAGGATGGCTTTGGATTATAACGACATTTGTGGCCTTAAACTTGTAAAAATAAAATGTGAACAGTTTCTGCTCTTTACTCACCTGAGTTGATATGCAGAGAAGATTCCTCCTCTTTAATGGTCTCCATAACCTCATCCGCCTCCATAGACTGCTGATCACCCCTCACATACGTCTCTTCTTCTTCTTCTTTAACCTCAAATTCTATATCGATTGGATCTCCACTCTAAACCAAGAAAATGGGAGAGAATATCATCTGTAAAATAAGAGCTTTAATATTGTGAGATCACATAAATAATCCACACATTGTCACTGTAAAGCCCCGTACACACGATCGGATAACCTATGGATTTTCGTCCGATGGATTTGTCCATCGGAAATCCGATGAAACTGTTTTTCATCAGTCTTGGCCACACACCATCAGTCAAAAAACCGACCGTTCCAAACGCGGTGACGTAAAACACTCCGATGAGCCGAAAAAAATGAAGTTTAATGCTTCTGAGCATGCGTCGACTTGATTCTGAGCATGCGTGGGTTTTTTAACCAATGGACTTGCCCATAGACGATCGGAAATTCCCATCGGTTTTTTATCCATCGGAAAATTTTAAAACAAGTTCTATTTTTTACAACCGATGGAAAAAAGACCGATGGATACCATACACGATCGGTTGGTCTGATGAAAACCATCCATCGGACGGTTTTCATCAGTCAAACCGATCGTGTGTACGGGGCTTAAGTGTATGTTCTAGATTCTCCGTCCCACCAACCTTGTAACATTGAGGGATGGTGTGACCTTCCTGTGTGGAATCCCGGGAATACAGAGGACGGGGACATCTCTCTGGTGGGTTTCTGTAGCTGGATGACTCCACCATGGTGTCCTGGTACAGATCTTTGTGTTCTTTTGGAAACTCCTCCATCACCCCATCCTCATCATCCTCCTCTTTTATCTCTTCTTTAACATCAACTTTAGAATCTCTCAGGTTTCCACTCTGAATATATAATAAAAATGACATCAATGGTAACAATGCAGATAATGTACAGATCCTAATGATACTATCAGTGATTGTTCCTCATCTACCTGATGATGGTGAGGGATGGTGTGACCTTCCTGTATAGAATCCCGGGAATACAGAGGACGGGGGCATCTTTCTGGTGGGTTCCCATTACTGGATCCATCTGTAGAAAACACACACACACTGACTGAATACATTGTTTCTATGTGTTTATCAGATGATGGGGGGGGGGGGGGGATCTAGGTGGAGCCTCCGTACTGCTCTCTCCTTTACAATAAAGTCTCCTCTTACCCGGTGATGTGAGGGGCGGCTGATTCTCCATCATGACGTCCTTGTAGAGATCCTTGTGTCCTTCTAAAGATGGATCATGGGATTGGCAGGTTTTCTTCAGCTGGCCAGATTTACTCTTCACTACCTCATTTATCCTGTGCACAATTAAACAATCCAGAAAGAGATTACATTGATACAGTTGTCAGCTTGAGCACGTATTGCAAGAATTCCAAAATTCCTGAAATATAGAAATATGTAAGAGTGTATAGTAGTGTGCAGAGCATTCATCTAGAATTTCTGTAATATCTTTCTATCCACTTAACGGTGGTCCTTATCTATGTAGTCATGTGATTTGGATAAATGGCTCTATATTTAGGATGTATCTGGTCTATAAACCAGAGGCTCTGGCCGGACAGTGGGATAAATGGCTCTATATTTAGGATGTATCTGGTGTATAAACCAGAGGCTCTGGATGGACAGTTGGATAAATGGTTCTATATTTATGATGTATCCCGTCTATAAACCAGAGGCTCTGGATGGACAGTTGGATAAATGGCTCTATATTTAGGATGTATCTGGTCTATAAACCAGAGGCTCTGGATGGACAGTTGGATAAATGGCTCTATATTTAGGATGTATCGGGTCTATAAACCAGAGGCTCTGGATGGACAGTTGGATAAATGGTTCTATATTTAGGATGTATCGGGTCTATAAACCAGAGGCTCTGGATGGACAGTTGGATAAATGGCTCTATATTTAGGATGCATCTGGTCTATAAACCAGAGGCTCTGGATGGACAGTTGGATAAATGGCTCTATATTTAGGATGTATCTGGTCTATAAACCAGAGGCTCTGGATGGACAGTTGGATAAATGGTCCTATATTTAGGATGTATCTGGACACATATTATAATATAACTTGTGTAGCAATACCCCCGCAGGGGCCACTGGTTTAAGATTCGGGCCTGCCGTTACCTTACTGTTCACTACGTCGGTCTCAGGGGTCTTCCTTGAAGAGTTGTTCACAAATGTCTGCACCAAACATTTAGTCTCTTTTTCTCAAGGGTTTTATTAAAGAAGTTCCAAACAGAGGGTTGGGGGAGATGCAGGTACCTTAGCGAATCACGGGTACTTTCCTTAATCCAGAAAACCAACAGCTTCCACACTGGATCTAACATCCACCAGATAGGCCTCTCTCACTGACCTAGCGAGCATGTTGAAAAAGTCTCTGCCACAGACTTGGGTAATCACACGCTTGGTAAAGTTCCGAAACACATAGCACACAGTACCAGGATCTTTCAGCCAGGCCGGCAGCACGGTGAGGTAGATTTTTGATCCGGATGCGTCCTCCAATCGAGTCCTCAATTGCTCGGTCCCTTCCCGCAGGCAAGGCGACACAGGACCATCCCTGGATCAGTAGGCCCCAGAACCTCCTGGGCCTACTCTCAGTAACGGAGCCTCTGGGATTTGCAGGCCCAGAGGCAGGAAAACTGCTAACACATCCCTGAGGCCAGGAGGGCCGTCAGGTCAGGACCGGAAGGCCCTGCCAAAACGGTGTCTGCCCCTTAAGTACCCTCTCCCAGAATGCACAGCGGGGTGACCAATCCCCCTGAGCTGCTTCTGGGCAAGAGGTACCCAATACATCCAGCCAGCTGTAATTCTAACCTTGACCTGTGGTGACAACGACACCTAGAGGAAGGTGGAAAACGTGCAACTCAGCCGAACTGGAACAGAGACCCAAAATTTGGTACAATTATTCTGAGCTGAACTATAACTCAGACAACTAAATTTACACTAGTGCCTACCCAATAGGAGCAGGGCGCTACACTCGAATATACAGGATGTGATATGTCTGTTGTAGTGGATGTTGGAGATAAAAGACATCAGAATGACACAATGGAGGAAGAGGACGGACATGACGGGGGGGTTACTGGGTGTAAATATAAAATACTATCTTATTACCTCTCCTCTGTGTATTCCAGTGATGTCTCCTCTGTCCTCTCCACCTCGTTCTTCTCTCTCAATTAACTTCCTGTTTTTCCCTTATATATTGGGTGTGTCTTTTTCTTACATCACTTCCTATTCCTACTGCGCATTACTTCCTGTCCTTCCCTACATCACTTCCTGTCCTTCCCTACATCACTTCCTGTCTGAGCATTCCATGCGTAATAAGCGATATCGCCATCTTGTGGTGATTTTAATAACTTCATCTTACGTTATGTGTTAACATTTTTCCCTCTGCAGGGAATTCTTCGGTTATATTTTCATCCGTTATGACACATTATACTTCAGCTAAAACCGAATCAATCATAAAATATTTTATCTCTGTATTTATGTCCCCTGCAGGCCCCTGATATGTTTTGGCTTGAGAGAATTTTTTTTTCTTTCATTCACACATTAAAATCTAAATTTTTGGTTAGAAATATATTTAACCCCCACCCAGAATATATATATATATATATATATATATATATATATATATATATATATATATATATATATATATATATATATATATATATTTATATATAGCAGAAGCCTGTAGAATAAGAAGATCGCAGTAGAAAATTATAATGTCGCACTCTATTTGCACAACTGTTTATTAAATCTACAGTTTCACAACTAAATACACTAAAGAGATTTTTCAGTGCAAACAAAAACAACATATTTCCATATTTTTGTTAAAAAAATGAAAGATGAGGTTGTGTTGAGTAAATTGATATTGAATGTGTCAGGCCCAAAAACTGCGCACGCCTTTGAAATGGCGCAAAAGCTGTTTCCACACACATGCGCACTTGGCAGCCATGTTTGTGTTCACTGGTGTGGGTGCGGCAATAATGGTACACTCATGTTTTAATTCACCTTATTATAAATATAATAATAATAATAATAATAATAATAAATAAATATTTATTATTAGTTTACTTTATAGCTATCCCATATGCAAAAAGGGTGCACTCGTGTTTTTTTTTTATTATGTTTTTATTTATTTATTTATATTATTTATTATTATTAGTTTACTTTATAGCTATCCTATAAGCTCTAACAAGTCCCCATGTGATAACATTGGGCAGGTGACAGGTTCTCTTTATGGAGACATCAGGGGTCCATTGGACTACTATTTTCTTTCCTGGACAAAAAAAATAGAACTGCACCAGGGAGTTTGTATTTAAAAAATGCTCTCTGTCCCACCTCTAATCTCCTATGGAGACATCAGGGGTCTATTGGACTCCTATTGTCTTTCCTGCCCTTTGCTCCAGCTGATCCAACCCAAGAGTGTGCTCCGTTACCTGTGTATCCGGCTTTCTTGCCATAGTTTTGATAGCTTTGATCCAGAAGCGGTCAGAGCTAAGATAGAGAAATGCCACTCGGAGCTGTTTGTGTGCAGCCGTTCTCTATCTTTGGTCAAAGCACTTCCTGGATGACCATATTCACGCCAGCACCCTGTCTAGTGGTGGATTCATTGCAGTAGCATCATCAGCACTTGGAACGGTACTACATGAAGTTCATGTGAAGTCACCTGAAGGCCTGAGGGTGCAACTCTTCTGGTTCACACTTCTGCTGAGGAGATCGAAGGGATGGATGTTCCATGATCTTCTCCCGCTCACTATCTTAAAGTTATTTGCTGTGGTCCTGGGTCCCCATGGGATAAGGTGACCAGATTTTTTAAATGAAATCCGGGGACATATTTTTTTACTACTGGGTGGCCACCAGGGAAGGAAAGGAGATAAACAAGCAGGTGGCTTGGCCTGAGACTTGAGCCAAGGCAGAAGAACATGCGAGCGGAGCTGAATGGGCATGCGTCCGAAACTGAAAAAATAGTCCCTCCGCTCCGACCAGCACATGATCATCAGAAAGGGGCTAAGAAAATGGAAAAAATAGACCCCCTAAGCTAGTAGGAGTGGTGGAGCGGGGTGTGCAATTCAGATTTTTTTTTGCTGCCCTGCATTTTGACCCCTCCCACTTCTAATAAGCCCCACCCCTTATCAAATCCACCCACTCTGTCCCCTCTATTCCACTTGCTTCCACCCATGGTGCCGGGAGAATACATCTCAGCATCACAGGACAGAGTATACAACTCAGCTTCACAGGACAGAGTATCTAGCTCAGCCTCACAGGACACAGTATATAGCTCAGCCTCACAGATCAGAGTATATATCTCAGTTTTACAGATCAGGGTATATAGCTCAGCCTCACAGATCAGGGTATACAGCTTAGGGTATACAGCCCAGCCTCACAGATCAGGGTATACAGCCCAGCTTCACAGATCAGGGTATACAGCTCAGCATCACAGATCAGGGTATACAGCTCAGCCTCACAGATCAGGGTATACAGCTCAGCCTCACAAATCAGGGTATACAGCTCAGCATCACAGATCAGAGTATAGAGCTCAGCATCACAGATCAGGGTATACAGCTCAGCATCACAGATCAGGGTATACAGCTCAGTATCACAGATCAGGGTATACAGCTCAGCATCACAGATCAGAGTATACAGCTCAGCCTCACAAATCAGGGTATACAGCTCAGCCTCACAAATCAGGGTATACAGCTCAGGGTATACAGCTCAGCATCACGGATCAGGGTATACAGTTAAGCCTCACAGATCAGGGTATACAGCTCAGCATCACAGATCAGGGTATACAGCTCAGCATCACAGATCAGGGTATACAGCTCAGCCTCACAGATCAGGGTATACCGCCCAGCCTCACAGATCAGGGTATACAGCTCAGTGTAACGATATCACGTACTGGACACACGAAGAGCTGTAGCTAGTGGCCATGTTGTTTGAAAACCGTACGGCAGCCATGACAGCTTAGCTAACAGTGTAACATTGCAGTAGAAATGAACTCACTCCCTCCGTAGACAGCGGTGCATTCTTTTTGGCAAATATCTCCTAAACCGTGTAGGTTTAGGAGATATTGCAAACACCTACAGGTAAGCCTTAATCTAGGCTTACCTGTAGGTAAAAGTTGTAAGCTATAAACGAACCTGCCTCTTGGAGAGCGCTACCGTTCTGGAGTAAGACCTCTGAGCAGACCTGTCTGTGGTGGCAGTGTGTGTTGCAGACGCTTATTCTAAAATCATAATTGGTATTGCTAATTAATGGGAGTCCTGACCCTTCCTTAAACAAATGTCAGTGATGGCAGTTAAAGGGTTAATTGCGTAATTAGCCCAGTGACAATCGCTCTCAGGCTGCTGGCACTTAGATTGTGGTCCCGCAAGCTGGAAAATCTTGGGCTGGGCACAGTTGAGAGTGGTATTGTTACGCAAGTGACAGCGTGGTGTGAGGTTGGTCGGTCTTTCGTCGCAAGTTAGCGCAGAGGGCGGGTATCTGACATCCGCGTTCGTCACACTCAGCATCACAGTTCAGGGTATACAGTTAAGCCTCACAAATCAGGGTATACAGCTCAGCATCACAGACCAGGGTATACAGCTCAGCATCACAGATCAGGGTATACAGCTCAGCCTCACAGATCAGGGTATACAGCTCAGCATCACAGATCAGGGTATACAGCTCAGTATCACAGATCAGGGTATACAGCTCAGCATCACAGATCAGAGTATAGAGCTCAGCATCACAGATCAGGGTATACAGCTCAGCATCACAGATCAGAGTATACAGCTCAGCCTCACAGATCAGGGTATACAGCTCAGCCTCACAGATCAGGGTATACAGCTCAGTATCACAGATCAGGGTATACAGTTCAAGCAAGTGGTGGGTCTCCTTCCCCATCAGCCAATCTCCATAGATGCACTAGGCAACTGCCGATCCACGTTCCGGCACTGACAGCAACAACCCTCCCCGTGGTTTGCCCGGCGGCACTTACCGCTCGTGTGGTGGGGCTCTCCTCCCCCTCTCCAGTCTCCTCCTCTACTGAAGCAGCGACTCCGGTGTCCGCTCTGGCTCCTCAGACTTCCTCCACCGTGCCTCCTCTTCCGCCAAAGAGTCGCTAGGCATTCAATAGGATCGCCTGACGCTTTGGCCAATTGGGAAACAGGTCTCACGACCTGCCTCCTGATTGGCAGGGAGGAACAGAAGAGTGAAAATAGCTCTAATCAGGTGCTTCAAAATACACACCCCCGCCTATCCCCACCATAGTAATTCATGCACCCGGCATCCTGAAAGGGGCCGGGTACATGGAAAGGGAGGGCAGCAGAGGTGTTGGGGGGGGCAGCGCCCGTGCGCTCACAATGAATGGGCGGGCCACCACTGCAAATGGTGTACAGTAGCTCCTCCTCATTTGTTGAGAACATGACGTTATATTGAGGAATAGCGCTGGACCTTTCATATGATGTACAGTTTCTCCTCCGCATTTATTGGGAACATGACGTTATATTGAGGAATGGAGATGGACCTTTCATATGGTGTACAGTATCTCCTCCTCATTTGTTGGGAACATGACGTTATATTGAGGAATGAAGATGGACCTTTCATATGGTGTACAGTATCTCCTCCTCATTTCTTGGGAACATGACATTATATTGAGGAATGGAGATGGACCTTTCATATGGTGTACAGTATCTCCTCCTCATTTGTTGGGGACATGACGTTATATTGGAGGAATGGAGATGGACCTTTCATATGGTGTACAGTATCTCCTCATTTGTTGGGAACATGACGTTATATTGAGGAATGGAGATGGACCTTTCATATGGTGTACAGTATCTCCTCCTCATTTGTTGGGAACATGACATTATATTGAGGAATGGAGATGGACCGTTCATATGGTGTACAGTATCTCCTCCTCATTTGTTGGGAACATGACGTTATATTGAGGAATGGAGATGGACCGTTCATATGGTGTACAGTATCTCCTCCTCATTTGTTGGGAACATGATATTATATTGAAGAATGGAGATGGACCTTTCATATGGTGTACAGTATCTCCTCCTCATTTGTTGGGGACATGACGTTATATTGGAGGAATGGAGATGGACCTTTCATATGGTGTACAGTATCTCCTCATTTGTTGGGAACATGACGTTATATTGAGGAATGGAGATGGACCTTTCATATGGTGTACAGTATCTCCCCCTCATTTGTTGGGAACATGACGTTATATTGAGGAATGGAGATGGACCTTTCATATGGTGTACAGTGTCAATCTCCCCATTGACGACGTGTAGTAACACGAAACGTGCGTCGGGAGGTGTACGTGCTGACGTCATCACTAAGGGACAGGTTACAGCGGACCGGCCGGTCGTTTTGTCTTCTTTATACTTTCTTCCTGTAAGTGTTTTTACCTTTTTTTAAATAAATTGTATTATTGTTGGTAATGCACTGTCGAGCTCCTTCTGTTTTTTTGGGGAATGCCTGCTGGTAATTAAGCCTTCGATTGGACTTCTTTCGGATCTGGTTCTCATCTCTCGAGATTGCTGATGGGCTCATTTATTTCTTACCTCTGGTAAGCAGCCTACATTGTTGGTGGTGAACACGGGTGTTGCATGTACCATTGATATCTGGTTTCCAACTGCCTATCCCTCAACGGTCTACCTTCATCCTTGATCTTTAGTTTTTATGGGACTTCATATTCACTGATACATTGTTATATTGTTTTTGATCACCATTCATCACAGATGGACTCATGATTTATGTGTGTGTTTGCTGATATTTCTCTTGACTGGTACATTATCAGTCTTTTTCACATTTTTAGCGCATCTGTTTTTTCTATTCTTTCTGGTGTACAGTATCTCCTCCTCATTTTTTGGGAACATGATGTTATTTCGAGGAATGGCGATGGGCCTTTCATATGGTGTACAGTATCTCCTCCTTATTTGTTGGGAACATGACGTTGTATTGATGAATGGAGATGGACCTTTCATATGGTGTACAGTATCTCCTCCTCATTTGTTGGGAACATGACGTTATATTGAGGAATGAAGATGGACCTTTCACATGATGTACAGTATCTCCTCATTTGTTGGGAACATGACATTATATTGAGGAATGGAGATGGACCTTTCATATGGTGTACAGTATCTCCTCCTCATTTCTTGGGAACATGACATTATATTGAGGAATGGAGATGGACCTTTCATATGGTGTACAGTATCTCATTTGTTGGGAACATGACGTTATATTGGAGGAATGGAGATGGACCTTTCATATGGTGTACAGTATCTCCCCCTCATTTGTTGGGAACATGACGTTATATTGAGGAATGGAGATGGACCTTTCATATGGTGTACAGTATCTCCTCCTCATTTGTTGGGAACATGACATTATATTGAGGAATGGAGATGGACCTTTCATATGGTGTACAGTATCTCCTCCTCATTTGTTGGGAACATGACGTTATATTGGAGGAATGGAGATGGACCTTTCATATGGTGTACAGTATCTCCCCCTCATTTGTTGGGAACATGACGTTATATTGAGGAATGGAGATGGACCTTTCATATGGTCTACAGCATCTCCTCATTTGTTGGGAACATGACGTTATATTGGAGGAATGGAGATGGACCTTTCATATGGTGTACAGTATCTCCTCCTCATTTGTTGGGAACATGACGTTATATTGAGGAATGGAGATGGACCTTTCATATGGTGTACAGTATCTCCTCATTTGTTGGGAACATGATGTCATGTTAAGGAATGGAGATGGGCCTTTCATATAGTATACAGTATCTCCACTTTATTTGTTAGTAACACAACATGATTGTCACGTACCTGGTCTTGAGGTCGAAATGACAAGAGGGCTCTGCTTGTGGCTAAGTGCTCGACAAACCTGAGGATGGTAAACAGGGGATGCTGAGCCCAAAGTAGCAGGGATTGTCAGATGTTCTGGAAACAAGCAATGCTGTAGCGGATGGAAACCAGATGATGAGGGCAGCTGCTCCTTTAGGTGAATACTGGATCTGATAAAGTCAGGCAGAGCAAAATGTCGATTTACAGGAAGCAGGTCAAAGCAGGCAGGGTACTCCCTGAGAGATACATTATTGTAGCCAAGTTCCTGAGCCTGTTGCGGCCCTGGGCTCCGAGACTTCAGGAATCTGGAATTTTGTTGATATCCGTGGACAGTCCCGTGTAATCCGAGACGGTTGGGAGGTATAACGTCACCACCTTGTGATATGTACAGTAAATGCTGCAATCTAAGTCTCATAATTTTGTCGGCTGCTTTGTGGCCTATTCTTCTATAAGGGTTACATCGATGATTACACGCACAGATTATACCTTACATCAAATTCACACAATACATTTTTTTAAAGAAAAACAATAATTTGATAGAGTTTTATTATTTGAAAATGTGAAATTTTAGAACGAAAAAAAAAATTAACATTGATATACAACATATTAGACTCAATCACGAAGCTTTAATACAAGTAGAAGGGTCGGTATTCTAGCCATGTGGCTGTTCTCATTTCATTGGAGTTTTTCATGGATTTATTTTTTACATTATTACTAAAGTAACAATTAAATACCTGACAAGCATGCTCACTTCTGATAGAAAAGAGCTCCTACAGGGCATGCATAGTACCCACAATAGTCCGCCACCATCTTGTTTTCTTTGTAGTCCTCTATATTCACCGCCATCACTGTGATGGAAAAATCAAGTCACGTCCGTACATTTCCTGCTAAAGTTTCTTATGGAACATAAATAGGGACGGTCACCGGAGTGAATTCTCTGGTGTATAAGAAGAAGGGGTTCTTTCTTGGAAAAATTTTTTATTTTCCACACTCCGAACATAAATATTGACACTCACGAGTGTGATTTTTTTTCGTGTTTACGAAGGTTCCCTTGTTCAGCAAAACATTTTCCGCACTTCAAGCAAGAAAAGGGACGCTCACCGGTATGAATTCTCTGGTGTTTACGAAGGTTTCCATGGTCAGTAAAAGTTTTTCCGCACTCCAAACAAGAATAGGAGCGCTCACCCGTATGAATTCTCTGGTGTGTAAGCAGGTATCTTTTAATAGCAAAACATTTCCCGCAATCGGAACACGTATAGGGTCTCTCGCTGGTGTGACTTCTTTGGTGTTTGTGAAGGCTTCCTTTCTCAGGAAAAGTTTTTCCGCACTCTGAACAGCAATAGGGACGCTCACCTGTGTGAATTCTCTGGTGAACGACAAGGGTTTTTTTCTCAGAAAAAGTTGTTCCGCACTCCGAACACGAAAAAGGGACGCTCACCCGTGTGGATTCTCTGATGTACATCAAGTTTTTGCTTCTTAGCAAACAATTTTCCACAGACTAAACATAAGTTTGGAGGCCTAGGCTTGTGAGCTTTCTGGTGTGGGCGAAGTGAATTTTGCTTAGTAAACAGTTTTCCACAGTCTAAACATAAGTATGGAGGCCTAGCCTTGTGAGTTTTTTGGTGTGCTTGAAGTTCTATTTTCTTAGTGAATGGTTTTCCACAGTCTAAACATAAGTGTGGAGGCCTAGCCTTGTGAGTTTTCTGGTGTGCTTGAAGTTCTATTTTCTTAGTGAACGGTTTTCCGCAGTCTAAACATAAGTGTGGAGGCCTAGCCTTGTGAGCTTTCTGGTGTGCGTGAAGTGCTCGTTTCTTAGTGAACAGTTTGCCGCACACCAAGCATGACAATGAGCTCCCTCCTGTGTGAGCTCCCTCATGACTTGAAGAAGATTGCTGGGGATTGGATGGATCTGTTGATTTGTCAGCACTGTGAGAACTTAGAAGGACATGTGATGTCATAGTATGGGATTTATCAGAAGGTTCCTCAGGATTAGAAGGATCCGTTGATCTTAGATAGCCATATGAAGTCACAGTTTGGGATTTATCAGAAGATTCCTCAGGATTAGAAGGATCCCTTGGTTTTACAAACCAGTAAAGTGTTACTTCTGGAGGATATTGTGCAATGTCACTATTTTCTGCAGTGCAACCTGGAGATGTATTAGGATGTTTCTCCAATGGATTGGCCTTTGAAACATAATGTCCATCTGTTGGAATGAAATTTTTAAAATACGTTATGTTTTTGTTTTTTTTACTCCTTGTATTGAGGCGACAGTAGTTGTGTGTTGAGGACATTGTTATGGTGAAGAATAGTGATGGACCTTCCTTTACCTAATTTCATGAACAAATGGCAACATACTGAAGAACGAAAATATACAGTTCATATAATGTACAGCAGCGGGGGGTCTTCTGAGATCACTAAAAGGGTTGCATTTTTGGTGTATGTACAGTGGAACCTCGGATTGCGAGTAACGCGGTTAACGAGCATTTTGCAATACAAGCACTGTATTTAAAAAAAATCCTAACTCGGTTTGCGAGTGTTGTCTCGCAAAACGAGCAGGATTCAGACCAAAGCGGTGTGCAGTCCCGCTTTTGGCCTGAGGTGGTGGGGGGGCGCCCAAGCAGAGCCGAACAGCGCAGTTCGGTAATGCTCGGAAATACTCAGTTCCCGTGGTTTGCCGAGCTGTCCTTTGGCCTTTCCGGCTGTTTCCGAGGTTCTCCGGCGCCCCCCGCGCATCTGGCCGCATGCGGTATTGCATGCCATTAAAGTCAACGCGGAACAAATTATTTTCGTTTCCATTGACTTCAATGGGGAAACTCTATTTGATATGCGAGTACTTTGGATTACGAGCATTCTCCAGGAACGGATTATGCTCGTATGCTGAGGTTCCACTGTATTACTAAAGAAAACTTTCAGAGATTGTGGATCTGCTACAGCAAATGGTCAGAGATAGTGAACATGCTATACGACGAAACCACAAATGCTACAAGACTGGAAAAAAAAACATGTGGAAATTCTGGGGAGCCACAGTCCAGGCTGAATAACGTGGCACGTGATTCAAAACCCCGGACTGTCTGTGTGAATCCCGGACTGGTGGAAAACCTAACCTCAGAATCCACCCCGTCATTGTGTCACTACTAAATAGTACTGTCCTGTAATTATTTCTACTTTGAGAGTTAGTCTAATGCCCCGTACACACGCTTGGAATTTCCGACAACAAATGTTCGATGGGAGCTTTTGGTCGGAAATTCCGACCGTGTGTAGGCCCCATCGGACATTTACTGTCGGAGTTTCTGCGAACAAAAGATTGAGAGCAGGTTCTCTTTTTTCCCCTAAGGAAAAAGTTCTTGTCGGAAATTCTGATCGTCTGTATGCAATTTCGACGCGCAAAAAAAACGTGCATGCTCAGAATCAAGCAGAAAAGCCAAACTGCCTATTTTACTTCATTGATCTCGGCTCGTCGTATGTACGGTCACAGCGTTCTTGACCTTCGGAATTTCCGACAAGATTTGTGACCGTGTGTATGCATTACAAGTTTGAGCAGAAACTCCATCGGAAAAAAATCCATGGTTTTCTTGACGGAATGTCCGATCGTGTGTACACGGCATTAGAGTCTCATTGTCTGGCACAATATAAGGGATATTTTTCTTGGCCTTTCCACGTGTAAAGACTATAGTGAACTATATTGGACTTTGAGTCTGAGACTTCATGGAGAGTTAACCACTAGCCACCCGCCCACCGTCATGACGGCGGGACGATGAGGCTCTCGTTCTGGGCGGACGTCATATGACGTCTTCGCCTTCCCGAGCCACTAGGGGGCACTGGGGACCCGATGCGCGTGCCCGGCGGCCATGATGTCCGCCGGGCACCCGCGATTGCCTGGTAACTGAGCAGGACCGTGGATCTGTGTGTAAACACACACAGATCCACGTCCCGTCAGGGAGAGGAAACCGATGGTGTGTCCCTTGTACATAGGGACACCAATCGGTCACCTCCCCCAGTCAGTCCCCTCCCCCCACAGTTAGAATCACTCCCTAGGGAACATATTTAACCCCTTGATCGCCCCCTAGTGTTAACGCCTTCACTGCCAGTCACATTTATACAATGCATTTTTATAGCACTAGTCGCTGTATAAATGTGAATGGTCCCAAAAATGTGTCAAAAGTGTCCGATGTGTCCGCCGCAATATCGCCCTCACGATAAAATCGCAGATCGCCACCATTACTAGTAAAAAAAAAAAAAAAATGCTATAAATCTATCCCCTATTTTGTAGCCGCTATAACTTTTGCGCAAACCAATCAATATACGCTTATTGCGTTTTTTTAAAATCAAAAATAAGTAGAAGAATACATATCGGTCTAAACTGAGAAAAAAATTTGTTTTACATTTTTTTTTTTTATTGGATATTTATTATAGCAAAAAGGAAAAAATATTGTGTTTTTTCAAACTTGTCCCTCTTCTTTTGTTTATAGCGCAAGAAATGAAAACCGCAGAGGTGATCAAATACCACCAAAAGAAAGCTCTATTTGTGGGGGAAAAATTATAAAAAATGTATTTGGGTACAGTGTAGCATGACTGCGCAATTGTCATTCAAAGTGTGAGAGCGCTGAAAGCTGAAAAATGGCTTGGGCAGAAAGGGGGTGAAAGGGCCCCGGTATTGAGGTGGTTAAACTGCCTGTGGATTCTGTCAAGTCAGCACTTGGATGCCAACTGGTTCTCAAGAAGAATGGCTTTGGATTATAACGACATTTGTGGCCTTAAACTTGTAAAAGTAAAATGTGAACAGTTTCTGCTCTTTACTCACCTGAGTTGATATGCAGAGAAGATTCCTCCTCTATAATGGTCTCCATAACCTCATCCGCCTCCATAGACTGCTGATCACCCCTCACATACGTCTCTTCTTCTTCTGCTTTAACCTCAAATTCTATATCAATTGGATCTCCACTCTAAACAAAGAAAATGGGAGAGAATATCATCTGTAAAATAAGAGCTTTAATATTGTGAGATCACATAAATAATCCACCCATTGTCACTGTAAGTGTATGTTCTAGATTCTCCGTCCCACCAACCTTGTAACAGTGAGGGATGGTGTGATCTTCCTGTGTGGAATCCCGGGAATACAGAGGACGGGGACATCTCTCTGGTGGGTTTCTGTAGTCGGATGACTCCACCATGGTGTCCTGGTACAGATCTTTGTGTTCTTTAGGAAACTCCTCCATCACCCCATCCTCATCATCCTCCTTCTTTATCTCTTTTTTAACCTCAACTTTAGAATCTCTCAGGTTTCCACTCTGAATATATAATAAAAATAACATCAATTGTAACAATGCAGATAATGTACAGATCCTAATGATACTATCAGTGATTGTTCCTCATCTACCTGATGATGGTGGGGGATGGTGTGACCTTCCTGTGTGGAATCCCGGGAATACAGAGGACGGGGACATCTCTCTGGTGGGTTCCCATTACTGGATCCATCTGTAGGAAAAAACACACTGACTGAATCCATTGTTTCTATGTGTTTATCAGATGATGGGGGATCTAGGTGGAGCCTCCGTACTGCTCTCTCCTTTACAATAAAGTCTCTTCTTACCCGGTGATGTGAGGGGCGGCTGAATCTCCATCATGACGTCCTTGTAGAGATCCTTGTGTCCTTCTAAAGATGGATCATGAGATTGGCAGGTTTTCTTCAGCTGGCCAGATTTACTCTTCACTACCTCATTTATCCTGTGCACAATTAAACAATCCAGAAAGAGATTACATTGATACAGTTGTCAGCTTGAGCACGTATTGCAAGAATTCCAAAATTCCTGAAATATAGAAATATGTAAGAGTGTATAGCAGTGTGCAGAGCATTCATTTAGAATTTCTGTAATATCTTTCTATTCACTTGACGGTGGTCCTTATCTATGTGGTCATGTGATTTGGATAAATGGTTCTATATTTAGGATGTATCTGGTGTATAAACCAGAGGCTCTGGATGGACAGTTGGATAAATGGTCCTATATTTAGGATGTATCTGGACACATATTATAATATAACTTGTGTAGCAATACCCCCGCAGGGGCCACTGGTTTAAGATTCGGGCCTGCCGTTACCTTACTGTTCACCACGTCTGTACTAGGGGTCTTCCTTGAAGAGTTGTTCACAAATGTCTGCACCAAACATTTAGTCTCTTTTTCTCAAGGGTTTTATTAAAGAAGTTCCAAACAGAGGGATGGAGGGTTGGGGGAGATTCGGGTACCTTAGCTTTGCGGATCACGGGTACTTTCCTTAATCCAGAAAACCAACAGCTTCCACACTGGATCTAACATCCACCAGATAGGCCTCTCTCACTGACCTAGCGAGCATGTTGAAAAAGTCTCTGCCACAGACTTGGGTAATCACACGCTTGGTAAAGTTCCGAAACACATAGCACACAGTACCAGGATCTTTCAGCCAGGCCGGCAGCACGGTGAGGTAGATTTTTGATCCGGATGCGTCCTCCAATCGAGTCCTCAATTGCTCGGTCCCTACCCGCAGGCAAGGCGACACAGGACCATCTCTGGATCAGTAGGCCCCAGAACCTCCTGGGCCTACTCTCAGTAACGGAGCCTCTGGGATTTGCGGGCCCAGAGGCAGGAAAACTGCTAACACATCCCTGAGGCCAGGAGGGCCGTCAGGTCAGGATCAGAAGGCCCTGCCAAAACGGTGTCTGCCCCTTAAGTACCCTCTCCCAGAATGCACAGCGGGGTGACCAATCCCACTGAGCTGCTTCTGGGCAAGAGGTACCCAATACATCCAGCCAGCTGTAATTCTAACCTTGACCTGTGGTGACAACGACACCTAGAGGAAGGTGGAAAACGTGCAACTCAGCCGAACTGGAACAGAGACCCAAAATTTGGTACAATTATTCTGAGCTGAACTATAACTCAGACAACTAAATTTACACTAGTGCCTACCCAATAGGAGCAGGGCGCTACACTCGAATATACAGGATGTGATATGTCTGTTGTAGTGGATGTTGGAGATAAAAGACATCAGAATGACACAATGGAGGAAGAGGACGGACATGACGGGGGGGTTACTGGGTGTAAATATAAAATAATATCTTATTACCTCTCCTCTGTGTAATCCAGTGATGTCTCCTCTGTCCTCTCCACCTCGTTTTTTCTCTCTCAATGAACTTCCTGTTTTTCCCTTATATAACGGGTGTGTCTTTTTCTTACATCACTTCCTATTCCTACTGCGCATCACTTCCTGTCCTTCCCTACATCACTTCCTGTCCTTCCCTACATCACTTCCTGTCCTTCCCTACATCACTTCCTGTCTGAGCATTCCATGCATAATAAGCGATATTGCCATCTTGTGGTGATTTTAATAACTTCATCTTACGTTATTTTTCCCTCTGCAGGGAATTCTTCAGTTATATTTTCATCCGTTATGACACATTATACTTCAGCTAAAACCGAATCAATCATAAAATATTTTCCTTGTGCCTCCATGGCAGCATACCTGTGACAAGCTCCGCCTTGGCTCCTCCCTCAGGACTAGTGAATATTATAAAAGAGTTGATTAGCACAGCCCCAGCATTCTCCTTTTTTTCCTCATACCTCATGGCAGTGAATTCTGGTCAGACGTCCTTACCTTCTGCATTCGGCAGCTTCCGTCCGGGTTCAAGCCTCTCCCGGACGCGGTCCCTTCTCTTGGGCAGCTAAATGCGCTTATAAGGTTGGGAGTCCCTTCTGTAGGATCTTTTGGGACAAGCAGTTTGTCTCTTAACTAAGAGCTCCACCTGCAGCACATCTTCCAGGCATTAGCTCAATTCTGGCAACAAAGGCAGCAGCTATTTCTGTATCTCTTTTTTTTTTCCCCCTTTCCTAGGTTTTTCTCCCCCAAACTCTTGTCTTCTCTGATTTATTTTCCATTTTAAATTCTCTAGCTCCCTGTCACCTCTCCAGCTCCTTAGGAGCCGCGCGCGCTCAGCGCCTGTATTTTATTTACTTGCGGCGTCTTCCGCATCATTCTGCATGTGCGCCGGCGGTGCGGGTCTTCCGGGTTCTCGTCGGTCGGCGCATGCGCGGTGGATCCGGAGGCCGTGGCGCCCATTTTGGATCAGGGCAGAAAGACATCTTTTGCCCACAAAACGTCAGGCACAGCACAGAGGCGTTCCCTGCCTTTCCTGTTTCCATGTGAATCTCTCTAATGGCCTCAGTGAGACACCTGAGACTGCAGTAAGAACTACACCAAGAGCTCCAGGGAGGAAATACTAATTTGTCTTCAGGTAAGAGATTTTTTAAAGTAAAGGGGAAATGTATACTATATGTTTGTTAAGGGGTTCTTTATTTTTAAATATATATTTGTAGTTAAGGGTTTTTTTAAAAAAAAATAATATATTTTTAATAATAATAAAAAATAAATACAATAAAATATATAGTCGTATTTTTCGAGAACTTAAAAAAAAAAAAAACACACAACATTTGTTTAGAGGTAAATTCCCCTTAGTCAAATTAGGATCCAGCCAGTTGTGTCTTCTCTATTCTTGTTAGCTTTTGCCTCTGCTAAGCCACTCAGCATGAGCCATTCGCCACCCATACAAGATCCTACTCTACTTCTGAGGTAAGGACCTACATCCAGGTAAGCTTACATATCTTAAAAAAAAAAAAAAAAGAGTGCACCGAGGCTGGTACTTTTATGTATTTCAGCCCTATACGCCAGAAGACGTCTAAAAAGACCTCAAGGCGAAATGAGGACTATGATGATTCTAGTCCCAGTAGAGACAGATTGTCCAGGCATCGGGATCATAGAAGTAGCAGGAAGTCATCGGCGCTTTCACGTAAAAAATAAAAAAAAATAAAAAAAATTGAAAGCGCTTCAAAAGCGCCTGAAATCGCTTCAAAGGCGCTCAGTGTTTTACTGGCAGTTTTTCAAGCGCCTCAGTGTGAAAGTGGCCTAACACTCCTGAAGCCGAGATCTCCAGGATGTCAGTCCTGTGGAGACACCCCACTTCCAGACAAAGTGATCTGTCGAAATTGCCCAGCGGACAGAAAGTCCGAAAGCCGGCAAGTGGCGGACCTACTTAAGAAAGCAGTAAAGAATTCCCTCGCGGAATTGGTAGCCACAATGCCGCCGCAACATCTGGCATCTCCTACTCAGGAGCAAACGGCGGAGGCATCCATTCCTGGGCCGTCCTCAAGTGAAATCTCACGCAGAACGCATGCTTCTTCCTCTAAACATCAGCAAGAGAATGCCATCTCAAAGGGCCTCTCTGTTGACCTAGATACCTTTTGGTTTTGCTTTCGCCATGGTCCAGCCTTTTTGTGCAGGCGGTAAAGCAAGTGATCGGCAGAGAAGAGAGCCCGACACAGAAGTCTAAGTCATACTTCCCCTTTTTCAAACGCCAGATTACCCTCTTTCCCTCTCATGGGGGAGATCAGGGATGTGATTGAGGAAGAGTGGAAAAAGACGGAGAAAAGATTCTCCATTAATTGACTGGGAAAGTTATACCCTCTCTCAGAGGCCGATTCCGCAATGCTGGAGGGCCCTCCAGTGGTTGATGCAGCTGTGGTAAGGTTGGCAAAGAACGTCACATTGCCCATGGAAGACTCGACTTTGTTTAAGGATCCACCAGACAGAAGGATGGATCTTGGTCTCCCAAAAGATGGCGGGCAACGCTTGTAAACCTGCGATAGCCCTGACGTCAGTGTCCAACGCCCTATGCGTCTGGACAGATGATATAGAGTTTGCAATCTAACAGGATATCCCAGGGGAGGACATCATCAGGGCCTTATTGGAGCTAAAGCTCCCAGTAGATCTTATTGGTGAAGCCACGATCGATTCAATTCGATGCTCCGCAAGGTCAATGCTCCACACAGTTATGGCCAAATGGGCCTTGTGGCTGGAACCCTGGTCAGCAGATACTGCCTCCAAAACATAATTGGTGCAAGGTACCCTTTGACGGAAAAGCCTTGTTTGGGGAGAAATTGGACAAGGCCATCTCTCGCGTCATGGGCGGGAAATCTGGCCTGTTACCCCAAGACAGGCGATCCAGGCGCTCCAGGACATTTGCACCCAGATTTCAATACTCCAAGAGTAAGGACTACAGACAGTCCAGACAGGGGAAAGGCTTTAGGCAAAATTGGAGAAGCATGCAGTTCACTTTCCTCAAGACCCATAGACAGAGACTTGTGCCCATCCCTCAGGATTCTGCAAAATCCTTTTGACGCCAGGCCATCCCAAGCGATCCCTGTGGGGCCAGACTCAAACACTTCTTGAAGATCTGGGAACAAAGTGTAGGGATCCGTGGGTAGTCTCCACAGTTAAATACGGTCAGTTCTGGACGTTTCTAGACAAAGCCCGCAAAGACTTCTTCTCTCCGACAAGTGTGTCAAGGTGCACCCAAAAAAACTGAAGCACTAGAGCGATTTCTTCTGTCCTTGCAAAAACAGCAAGCAGTGGTTCCAGTGTCTCCATCGGAAAGATTTTTCGGTTTTTACACCACGCTGTTTCTAGTCCCCAAGAGAAACAGAGGTAGGAGACCCGTGTTAGACCTGAAGAGGCTAAATCACTATATCTTCCTAATTTTTTTTAAAAGGGAGTCGCTATGAGCGGATATACGTGTAATCCAACCAGGGAATCGGATGTTATCAATAGACTTGCAGGATGTTTACCTGCATATACTAACACTCCCTCCTTTCCAGAAATATCCGAGGTTTGCAGTGGCACCTGTACATCTTAAATTTTGGAGTCTCCCATTCGGCCTCTGCACGTCACCAAAAGTCTTTAGGAAGACCCCAATTGCCATCATAGCCCCTCTAATAGAATTAGGGCCTCGAGTATACCATTACTTAGTGGAACAGAACGGTACAGTATCCCTCCCACCTCAAAAGGTGACATTGACTGTACGACAGATGAAGAAAGTCAGTGTGAGATTCTACCTGTCATACTCGAACTGTCAGAGCCTGATAGGCTGGATGTCGTCATGCATCCCTAGGGTCCCTTGGGCCCATTGGCATTTGAGACATTTCCAGCTGGAGTCCTTGAGGCTGTGGAATAGACGATATCTATACCAACCCATACACCTGACGACCCTGATGCTCAGGAGTCTACATTGGTGGATGAAGAAACACACACCTATGAAATCACGTCCATTAAGACATGTCAACTGGATCACAATTATTACCGATGCCAGTGAAGCTGGTGGGGATCACACTGCAACCAGATCTCAGGGCAAGGAAGATGGTCCTTCCATACAACAGGCCTATTATCAAATATCCTGGAGGTCCAGGCAGCCTACCTTTTGCATTGCTAGCCCTAGTATTCAAGATTACAGGCAAACCAGTTATCCGAATGGACAACAGGGCTGCGGTGTCCTTATATACACCGACAAGGAGGGACGCGCAGCAGGTCCTTGCTGAAGGAAGTGAAACCATATTCTTTTGGGCAAAAGGGAATCTAAAAGACCTAAGGACAGTCTATCTGCCCGGTCTTCTCAACTCAAGGGCCAACCGCCTATCTCGCTGGTTCGTAGATTCCAACGAATAGTCTCTGCACCCGAAAGTTTTCAACTGGTTAGTGGACCAGTGGGGTCCCCTCGGGCTGGGCCTATTTGCAACAGCATTAAATACCAAGTTTTCAAGGTTTATCTCGAGACTTCCTCATCCCCAGGCAGAGGCAGTAGATGCTCTCTCAGCCCCTGGGCATGCAATCTGGCCTATGCCTTCTCTCCATGGCCTGTCATTCCAAAAAAACTCCTGTTGAGGCTTATGGTAGAAACCACAACGGAGATAGCGGTCCTACCGTACTGGCCAAGACGTCCCTGGTTCCCCACAGCAATGTACCTGAATACACAGCCTCCAGTCAAGGTTCCAAAAATACCTTTTCTCCTGTCCCAGGGATGTCACACCCATCCAGATTCCCGCAGGTTAAATCTTCACATCTGGCAGGTGAAAGGGAAAGATTCCAATCCCTAGGGTGTCCCAACAAAGTTATCGAAACCCTGTTCAGCGCAAGAAAGCCATCCACAAACAGTATATACGATAGGGTGTGGAACAAATTCAGGGCCTTCATGATTGGCAGAAACTGCGATCCAGATTTCCCATCATCCTCTCAAATTCTAAAACTCTTGCAGGAAGGCTTAGACCTAGGTCTTGCTTAAGTACACTAAAGGTGCAGGTAGCGGCAATTTCAGCGGCAACCAGTAAAAGATGGGCTGAGGATTCATTAATAATCCAATTTTTCAAAGCTGTCAAAAAAGATCCGACCACCAACAAAACAATCTTTTCCCACTTGAGACCTTGCTATCATCCTAGAGCCTTTAACCAATACACCTCTTGCCTCTTCAGAGTCAGAATCGCTTTGGAATCTAACCATGAAGCTATCCTTCTTGATAGCCATAACTTCTGACAGACGGGTTTCAGAGCTCCAAGCTTTAGGAGCGGATCATAATCATATCAGATTCTTTCCTGACAAAGTAGAACTCGGAACGGTGCAAGGATTTAGCCTCAAGGTCACATCATCCTCGAACATGTCGGAGCCTTGGGCACTTCCATATTTTCGGAAACAAGACTCAGGTTCTCTTCACGAGCTGGACATTGCCTCCACTTTGAGATGCTATCTGCAGGCTACAGCATCCTTCAGGGACACTATCAGCTTGTTCATAAACAAAGGCAAGGAGGCGTCAGCAGGAACGTTTGCCTCATGGTTCGTTAAACTCATCCACAAGGTGTACAGGGCAAAAGGTCTGGGAGCCCCTTCGATAGTCAGGGCGCACTCCACCAGAACGGTTTCTGCCTCTTGGGTGGCAAGAGCGAATGTGTCAATTGAAACTATTTGCAGGGCAGCAACTTGGTCATTCCAACATACGTTTCTGAAACATTACCGAGTAGACCCAGGAGCTCTCTCATCGGTGGAGTTTGGCAGACAGGCGGTCAAATCGGCCTTTGCTTCTTCCTCTAAATGATGATAATAATCTCTTTAAAATAAAACTCTGGGCATCATCCCACCCATATCAGCTAGTTATTTGTCACAGGTATGCTGCCATGGAGGCACCAGGAAAACGGAAAATTGTATCATACTTACCAGTAATTTTCCTTTCCTGGTGCCTATCCATGGCAGCATACAATCCCACCATCGGTATTCTATATTACGGAGAATGCTGGGGCTGTGCTAATCAACTCTTTTATAATATTCACTAGTCCTGAGGGAGGAGCCAAGGCGGAGCTTGTCACAGGTATGCTGCCATGGATAGGCACCAGGAAAGGAAAATTACTGGTAAGTATGATACAATTTTCCGTGTTATCTCTGTATTTATGTCCCCTTCAGGCCCCTGATATGTTTTGGCTTGAGAGAATTTTTTTTCTTTCATTCACACATTAAAATCTAAATTTTTGGTTAGAAATATATTTAACCCCCCCCCCCCCACCCAGAATATATATATATATAGCAGAAGCCTGTAGAATAAGAAGATCGCAGTAGAAAATTATAATGTCGCACTCTATTTGCACAACTGTTTATTAAATCTACAGTTTCACAACTAAATACACTAAAGAGATTTTTCAGCGCAAACAAAAACAACATATTTACATATTTTTGTTAAAAAAAATGAAAGATGAGGTTGTGTTGAGTAAATTGATATTGAATGTGTCAGGCCCAAAAACTGTGCACGCCTTTGAAATGGCGCAAAAGCTGTTTCCACACACATGCGCACTTGGCAGCCATGTTTGTGTTCACTGGTGTGGGTGCGGCAATAATGGTACACTCATGTTTTAATTCACTTTATTATAAATATAATAATAATAATAATAATAATAATAATAAATAAATATTTATTATTAGTTTACTTTATAGCTATCCCATATGCAAAAAGGGTGCACTCGTGTTTTCATTTTTTTTTTTTAATGTTTTTATTTATTTATTTATATTATTTATTATTATTAGTTTACTTTATAGGTATCCTATAAGCTCTAACAAGTCCCCATGTGATAACATTGGGCAGGTGACAGGTTCTCTTCATGGAGACATCAGGGGTCCATTGGACTACTATTGTCTTTCCTACACAAAAAAATAGTACTGCACCAGGGAGTTTGTATTTAAAAAATGCTCTCTGTCCCACCTCTAATCTCCTATGGAGACATCAGGGGTCTATTGGACTCCTATTGTCTTTCCTGCCCTTTGCTCCAGCTGACCCAACCCAAGAGTGTGCTCCGTTACCTGTGTATCCGGCTTTCTTGCCATAGTTTTGATAGCTTTGATCCAGAAGCGGTCAGAGCTAAGATAGAGAAATGCCACTCGGAGCTGTTGGTGTGCAGCCATTCTCTATCTTTGGTCAAAGCACTTCCTGGATGACCATATTGACGCCAGCACCCTGTCTAGTGGTGGATTCATTGATAGGGTGCCCACATGTCCCGGGCCCCGGGTCCCGGGCACCTTCATTCCGGGACAATAGAGTGTCCTGGAATAGCCCCCTGGCCCTGGACTGATCTGATGCCCACTAAAATATCCCTCACATCACTGCTGTCACTCACTGACAGCCGGTGGTGGACCCCTGGCTGGTCAGACCCTTTTTCCATTAGCCGCTGGCTCAGTGCCCAAATGGTTGCTAGCTCTGCCGCCCGCTTGGCGTGTAGCAACCAGTGACGTCATGAGGAGGAGAGGACTAGAGCCCCAGCATGCACAGTGCGTGAGCAGGAAGATTTAACTTCCTCCTCTGCGCCAACTCATTAGCTCCACCCACCTCCTCCCTGCATCTTCCAACCAGCAGCATGCAGAAGTTCAAGAAAGAGAGATAAAGGAAAGGCAAGTACAATCCAATGCACTCACCATGACAGATGGGGTTAAAATCCTCAGTCAGCTCCCCCCCCCCCCCCCCCAGCAGCCAGCGTTCTGTGCTGAACTGTCAGCACTTTACAGGAGCTCCAAGTGTGTGTCAGCCTGGAGCTAGCACTGATAAGAGGATGGAAGGCAGATAAGGGGTCTGCAGAAGAAGAGAGGACACTGACAGATGAGATTACACCCTCTGAGGGATGGAAGGAGGACAGATCCTTAGATATCAGGGCAAGGTTCATGCTGGGATGTGACCCCCCCCCAAAAAAAAAGTGAAAGACTACAGGTCCCAGCAAGAACTCCCCCCAGAACTGAAGATGCCCCCCCTTAATCAGTGAAGAACTACAGGTCCCAGCATTAGCATGTGAAATCTATGGGCTCACACCCTTAATTCTCAGGGGTCCATGTTGGGACCTGTAGTCCTTCAATTTGGGGGGGATCACATCCTTAGATATCAGGGGTCCATGCTGGGACCTGTAGTCCTTCAATATGGGGGGGGGGGGGGTCACATTCTTAGATATCAGGGGTCCATGCTGGGACCTGTAGTCCTTCAATTTGGGGGGGATCACATCCTTAGATATCAGGGGTTCATGCTGGAACTTGTAGTCCTTCACTTTTGGGGAATGTGACCCAGGTCCCAGCATGAACCCCTCAGAGCTGAAGATGTGACAACCCTGACCCCCGCATGAGAGGAGTCACATCAGCAGCCAGCGGCGGGAGGGGTGTTCACTTTCCCGGGGCTCCGGTGTGTCGGACTGGTGGCAGGCTATAGGTGACAAGTGGCACACTGCATCTGGTGGCAGGCTACGGGTGGAAAGTGCCACACTGCATCTGGTGGCAGGCTATGGGTGGAAAGTGGCACACTGCATCTGGTGGCAGGCTACGGGTGGAAAGTGGTACACTGCATCTGGTGGCAGGCTACGGGTGGACCAATTTCTGTATCAGGTCTGCAGTCTCTGACCATCTCCTATATCATGTCTGCAGTCTGACCATTTTCTGACTCATGTCTGCAGTCTCTGACAATCTCTTGTATCATGTCTGTAGTCTCTGACAGTCTCTTGGAGCATGTCTTCTTTATTATGTCTCTTGTATCATGTCCGCAGTCTCTGACCATCTCTTGTTTGATATCTGCAGTTACTGACCATCTGTTGTATCATGTCTGCAGTCTCTGACCATCTCTTATATCATGTCTGCAATCTCTGACCATCTCTTATATCATGTCTGCAGTCTCTGACCATCTCTTATATCATGTCTGCAATCTCTGACCATCTCTTATATCATGTCTGCAGTCTCTGACCATCTCTTGTATCATGTCTGTATTCTCTGAGCATCTTCTGTATTATGTCCATACCTCTGCTATGCAGTCTCTGACTATTTTAATGAAGTTCTTTGAGTTAGGCTCAGACAAAGCAATCAAAGCATATTTTATTAGGTACAAGAAAGCATGGTCTTTACTGAGGGGGCATATACTTAGTGGAGCGGGGGTCTGTACTGAGGGAGGGGGTCTATACTTAGTGGAGAGGGGGGTCCGTACTGAGGGAGGGGGTCTATAGTTAGTGGAGGGGATCCGTACTGAGGGAGGGGGTCTATAGTTAGTGGAGGGGGTCCGTATTGAGGGAGGGGGCCTATACTTAGTGGAGAGGGGGGTCCATACTGAGGGAGGGGGCCTATACTTAGTGGAGAGGGGGGTCCGTACTGAGGGAGGGGGGTCTATACTTAGCGGAGAGGGGGGTCCGTACTGAGTGAGGGGGTCTATAGTTAGTGGAGGGGGTCCGTACTAAGGGAGGGGGCCTATACTGAGGGAAGGGGGTCTATTATTACAATGTAATAATAGAAATAAATTCCAAGCATTGTATTGGGATGATATAAGTGCTATAACCAGCCATTCACCCGACAAATCACTCGCTGCCGAAATCCCGTCAACCCCGAAACTACATTTAACACAACCAAGCCCCCCCCCCCCGGTCCTTGGCAAAATTGTCCCTGAATGGCAGTTTGGAAATGTGGTCACCCTATTGCAGTAGCATCATCAGCACTTGGAACGGTACTACATGAAGTTCATGTGAAGTCACCTGAAGGCCTGAGGGTGCAACTCTTCTGGTTCACACTTCTGCTGAGGAGATCGAAGGGATGGATGTTCCATGATCTTCTCCCGCTCTTTGTCTTAAAGTTATTTGCTGTGGTCCTGGGTCCCCATGGGATAAGGTGACCAGATTTTTTTAATTAAATCCGGGGACATATTTTTTTACTACTGGGTGGGGAGCGGAGGAAGATCACTCCGCCAGGGAAGGCAAGGTGATAAACAAGCAGGTGGCTTGGCCTGAGACTTGAGCCAAGGCAGAAGAACATGCGAGCGGAGCTGAATGGGCATGCGCCCGAAAATGAAAAAATAGTCCCTCTGCTCCGACCAGCACATGATCATCAGAAAGGGGCAAAGAAAATGGAAAAAAAATAGACCCCCTAAGCTAGTAGGAGTGGTGGAGCGGGGTGTGCAATTCAGATTATTTTTTTTTGCTGCCCTTCATTTTGACCCCTCCCACTTCTAATAAGCCCCACCCCTTATCAAATCCACCCACTCTGTCCCCTGTATTCCACTTGCTTCCACCCATAGTGTTGGGAGTATACATCTCAGCATCACAGGACAGAGTATACAACTCAGCTTCACAGGACAGAGTATCTAGCTCAGCCTCACAGGACACAGTATATAGCTCAGCCTCACAGACCAGAGTATATATCTCAGTCTCACAGATCAGGGTATATAGCTCAGCCTCACAGATCAGGGTATACAGCTTAGGGTATACAGCTCAGCAGCACAGATCAGGGTATACAGTTCAGGGTATACAGCCCAGCCTCACAGATCAGGGTATACAGCTCAGCCTCAAAAATCAGGGTATACAGCTCAGCATCACAGATCAGGGTATACAGCTCAGCCTCACAGATCAGGGTATACAACTCAGCCTCACAAATCAGGGTATACAGCTCAGCATCACAGATCAGGGTATACAGCTCAGCCTCACAGATCAGGGTATACAGCTCAGCCTCACAGATCAGGGTATACAGCTCAGCCTCACAAATCAGGGTATACAGCTCAGCCTCACAGATCAGGGTATACAGCTCAGCCTCACAAATCAGGGTATACAGATCAGGGTATACAGCTCAGCATCACAGATCAGGGTATACAGTTAAGCCTCACAGATCAGGGTATACAGCTCAGCCTCACAGTTCAGGGTATATAGCTCAGTGTAACGATATAATGTACTGGACACACGAAGAGCTGTAGCTAGTGGCCATGTTGTTTGAAATCTGTACGGCAGCCATGACAGCTTAGCTAACAGTGTAACATTGCAGTAGAAATGAACTCACTCCCTCCGTAGACGGCGGTGCATTCTTTTTTGCAAATATCTCCTAAACCGTGTAGGTTTAGGAGATATTGCAAACACCTACAGGTAAGCCTTAATCTAGGCTTACCTGTAGGTAAAAGTTGTAAGCTATAAACGAACCTGCCTCTTGGAGAGCGCTACCGTTCTGGAGTAAGACCTCTGAGCAGACCTGTCTGTGGCGGCAGTGTGTGTTGCAGACGCTTATTCTAAAATCATAATCGGTATTTCTAATTAATGGGAGTCCTGACCCTTCCTTAAACAAACGTCAGTGATGGCAGTTAAAGGGTTAATTGCGTAATTAGCCCAGTGACAATCGCTCTCAGGCTGCTGGCACATAGATTGTGGTCCCACAAGCTGGAAAATCTTGGGCTGGGCGCAGTTGAGAGTGGCATTGTTACGCAAGTGACAGCGTGGTGTGAGGTTGGTCGGTCCTTCGTCGCAAGTTAGCGCAGAGGGTGGGTATCTGACATCCGCGTTCGTCACACTCAGCATCACAGTTTAGGGTATACAGTTAAGCCTCACAAATCAGGGTATACAGCTCAGCATCACAGATCAGGGTATACAGCTCAGCCTCACAGATCAGGGTATACAGCTCAGCCTCACAGATCAGGGTATACAGCTCAGCTTCACAGATCAGGGTATACAGCTCAGCCTCACAGATCAGAGTATACAGCTCAGCATCACAGATCAGGGTATACAGCTCAGCATCACAGATCAGAGTATACAGCTCAGCCTCACAGATCAGGGTATACAGCTCAGCCTCACAGATCAGGGTATACAGCTCAGCCTCACAGATCAGGGTATACAGCTCAGTATCACAGATCATTGTATACAGTTCAAGCAAGTGGTGGGTCTCCTTCCCCATCAGCCAATCTCCATAGATGCACTAGGCAACTGCCGATCCACGTTCCGGCACTGACAGCAACCACCCTCCCCGTGGTCTGTCCGGCGGCACTTACTGCTCGTGTGGCGGGGCTCTCCTCCCCCTCTCCAGTCTCCTCCTCTACTGAAGCAGCGACTCCAGTGTCTGCTCTGGCTCCTCAGGCTTCCTCCACCGCGCCTCCTCTTCCGCCAAAGAGTCGCTAGGCATTCAATAGGATCGCCTGACCCTTTGGCCAATTGGGAAACAGGTCTCATGACCTACCTCCTGATTGGCAGGGAGGAACAGAAGTGTGAAAATAGCTCTAATCAGGTGCTTCAAAATACACACCCCCGCCTATCCCCACCATAGTAATTCATGCACCCGGCACCCTGAAAGGAGCGGGGCACATGGATAGGGAGGGCAGCAGAGGTGTTGGGGGGGGCAGCGCCCGTGCGCTCACAATGCACGGGCGGGCCACCACTGCAAATGGTGTACAGTAGCTCCTCCTCATTTGTTGAGAACATGACGTTATATTGAGGAATAGCGATGGACCTTTCATATGATGTACAGTTTCTCCTCCTCATTTATTGGGAACATGACGTTATATTGAGGAATGGAGATGGACCTTTCATATGGTGTACAGTATCTCCCCCTCATTTATTGGGAACATGACGTTATATTGAGGAATGGAGATGGACCTTTCATATGGTGTACAGTATCTCCTCCTCATTTGTTGGGAACATGACGTTATATTGAGGAATGGAGATGGACCTTTCATATGGTGTACAGTGTCAATCTCCCCATTGACGACGTGTAGTAACACGAAACGTGCATCAGGAGGTGTACGTGCTGACGTCATCACTAAGGGACAGGTTACGGCAGACCGGCCGGTCGTTTTGTCTTCTTTATACTTTCTTCCTGTAAGTGTTTTTACCTTTTCTTAAATAAATTGTACTATGGTAATGCACTATCGAGCTCCTTCTGTTTTTTTGGGGGAATGCCTGCTGGTAATTAAGCCTTTGATTGGACTTCTTTTGGATCTGGTTCTCATCTCTCGAGATTGCTGATGGGCTCATTTATTTCTTACCTCTGGTAAGCAGCCTACATTGTTGGTGGTGGACACGGGTGTTGCATGTACCATTGATATCTGGTTTCCAACTGCCTATCCTTCCACGGTCTACCTTCATCCTTGATCTTTAGTTTTTATGGGACTTCATATTCACTGATACATTGTTATATTGTTTTTGATCACCATTCATCACAGATGGACTCATGATTTATGTGTGTTTGCTGATATTTCTCTTGACTGGTACATTATCAGTCTTTTTCACATTTTTAGCGCATCTGTTTTTTCTATTCTTTCTGGTGTACAGTATCTCCTCCTCATTTATTGGGAACATGACTTTATATTGAGGAATGGAGATGGACCTTTTATTTGGTGTACAGTATCTCCTCATTTATTGGGAACATGACTTTATATTGAGGAATGGAGATGGACCTTTCATATGGTGTACAGTATCTCCTCCTCATTTGTTGGGAACATGACGTTATATTGAGGAATGGAGATGGACCTTTCAGATGGTGTACAGTATCTCCTCCTCATTTGTTGGGAACAGACAGGACATGAAACATTACTGCAGATTCATGACATTATATTGAGGAATGGAGATGGACCTTTCATATGGTGTACAGTATCTCCCTCTTATTTGTTGGGAACATGACATTATATTGAGGAATGGAGATGGACCTTTCATGTGGTGTACAGTATCTCCTCCTCATTTGTTGGGAACATGACATTATATTGAGGAATGGAGATGGACCTTTCATATGGTGTACAGTATCTCCTCCTCATTTGTTGGGAACATGACATTATATTGAGGAATGGAGATGGACCTTTCATGTGGTGTACAGTATCTCCTCCTCATTTGTTGGGAACATGACATTATATTGAGGAATGGAGATGGGCCTTTCATATGGTATACAGTATCTCCACTTTATTTGTTAGTAACACAACATACGTACCTGGTCTTGAGGTCGAAATGACAAGAGGGCTCTGCTTGTGGCTAAGTGCTCGACAAACCTGAGGATGGTAAACAGGGGATGCTGAGCCCAAAGTAGCAGGGATTGTCAGATGTTCTGTAAACAAGCAATGCTGTAGCGGATGGAAACCAGATGATGAGGGCAGCTGCTCATTTAGGTGAATACTGGATCTGATAAAGTCAGGCACAGCAAAAGGTCGATCACAGGAAGCAGGTCAAAGCAGGCAGGGCACCCCCTGAGAGATACATTTTTGTAGCCAAGTTCCTGAGCCTGTTGCCACCCTGGGCTCCGAGACTTCAGGAATCTGGAATTTTGTTGATATCTGTGGACAGTCCCACGTAATCCGGGACGGTTGGGAGGTAGAACGTCACCACCTTGTGATATGTACAGTAAATGCTGCAATCTAAGTCTCATAATTTTGTCGGCTGCTTTGTGGCCTATTCTTCTATAAGGGTTACATCGATGATTACACGCACAGATTTTACCTCACATCAAATTCACACAATACATTCTTTTAAAGAAAAACAATAATTTGATAGAGTTTTATTATTTGAAAATGTGAAATTTTAGAAAGAAAAAAAATGTAACATTGATATACAACATATTAGACTCAATCACGAAGCTTTAATACAAGTAGAAGGGTCGGTGTTCTAGCCATGTGGCTGTTCTCATTTCATTGGAGTTTTTCATGGATTTATTTTTTACATTATTACTAAAGTAACAACTAAATACCTGACAAGCATGCTCACTTCTGATAGAAAAGAGCTCCTACAGGGCATGCGTATTACCCAAATTAGTCCGCCACCATCTTGTTTTCTTTGTAGTCCTCTATATTCACCGCCATCACGGTGATGGAAAAATCAAGTCACATGTCCGTACATTTCCTGCTAAAGTTTCTTATGGAACATAAATAGGGACGGTCACCGGAGTGAATTCTCTGGTGTATAAGAAGGGGTTCTTTCTTGGAAAAAAAAAACATTTTCCACACTCCGAACATAAATATTGACACTCACGAGTGTGATTTTTTTTCGTGTTTACGAAGGTTCCCTTGTTCAGCAAAACATTTTCCGCACTTCAAGCAAGAAAAGGGACGCTCACCAGTATGAATTCTCTGGTGTTTACGAAGGTTTCCCTGGTCAGTAAAAGTTTTTCCGCACTCCAAACAAGAATAGGGGCGCTCACCCGTATGAATTCTCTGGTGTGTAAGCAGGTATCTTTTAATAGCAAAACATTTCCCGCAATCGGAACACGTATAGGGTCGCTCGCTGGTGTGACTTCTTTGGTGTTTGTGAAGGCTTCCTTTCTCAGGAAAAGTTTTTCCGCACTCTGAACAGCAATAGGGACGCTCGCCTGTGTGAATTCTCTGGTGAACGAGAAGGTTTTTTTTCTCAGAAAAACTTCTTCCGCACTCCGAGCAGGAAAAGGGACGCTCACCCGTGTGGATTCTCTGGTGTACATCAAGTCTTTGCTTCTTAGCAAACAATTTTCCACAGACTAAACATAAGTTTGGAGGCCTAGGCTTGTGAGATTTCTGGTGTGCGTGAAGTGCATTTTGCTTAGTGAACAGTTTTCCACAGTCTAAACATAAGTATGGAGGCCTAGCCTTGTGAGTTTTCTGGTGTGCTTGAAGTTCTCTTTTCTTAGTGAACAGTTTTCCACAGTCTAAACATAAGTGCGGAGGCCTAGCCTTGTGAGTTTTCTGGTGTGCGCGAAGTGCTCCTTTCTTAGTGAACGGTTTTCCGCAGTCTAAACATAAGTGTGGAGGCCTAGCCTTGTGAGTTTTCTGGTGTGCTTGAAGTGCTCGTTTCTTAGTGAACAGTTTGCCGCACACCAAACATGACAATGAGCTCCCTCCTGTGTGAGCTCCCTCATGACTTGATGATTTCTGGGGATTGGATGGATCTGTTGATTTGTCAGCACTGTGAGAACTTAGAAGGACATGTGATGTCATAGTATGGGATTTATCAGAAGGTTCCTCAGGATTAGAAGGATCCGTTGATCTTAGATAGCCATATGAAGTCACAGTTTGGGATTTATCAGAAGATTCCTCGGGATTAGAAGGATCCCTTGGTTTTACAAACCAGTAAAGTGTTACTTTTGGAGGATGTTGTGCAATGTCACTATTTTCTGCAGTGCAACCTGGAGATGTATTAGGATGTTTCTCCAATGGACTGGCCTTTGAAACATAATGTCCAACTGTTGGAATGAAATTTTTAAAATACGTTATGTTTGTTTTCTTTTTACTCCTTGTATTGAGGCAACAGTAGTTGTGTGTTGAGGACATTGTTATGGTGAAGAATAGTGATGGACCTTCCTTTACCTAATTCCATGAAAAAATGGCAACATACTGAAGAACGAAGATATACAGTTCATATAATGTACAGCAGGCAAATGGTCAGAGATAGTGAACATGCTATTAGACATGTGCACACTGAAATATTTTGTTTCGGAATTTTGTTTTCGTTCGAAAAATACATTTATTTAGTTACTCCCGAAATTAGTTTTTATTTATTTTGTTTCGTTAAAAAAATGCATTCGTCCGAAAATCCGAAATAATTAAGGTTGAATCTGTCAATTGAAGGCTTATGGTGTCTGTCGAATGTTCTAAGAAGATACTACGGAGCAGCTTAACTGTACGACGCCGCAATCGTACATTTCCGGTCGAATGTTCCGCCTACAAGCTATAGTAGAATTCTAAAGTTGTCTGACACTAGTAATAATTATATTTATTAATTACTATAACTAGTCAACCAACATTAGAATTCTTCTATAGCCTATGGGCCAAGCATTTGACCATAAATGTCCGCTTGCGGCGACTGCTTCCAGGGCCATTTTAATGCAAGGGCACTGCCCAGGGGCCCCAGGTACATGGGGGCCCCACAATAATCTTGCATTACATCATACTTGCCAACTGTCCCGGATTTGCTGGGACAGTCATGCTTTTTACTAAACTGTCCTCATATGGCCGTGTCCCGAGAAGCGTCCCAAAACCTATACTGTGCACTCCTGATCCCAGTATTGTGTCCTCCTGACCCCCCCCCCCGTACTGGGCACTTCTGCATTCCCCCTGTACTGTGCCCTTCTGCGTTCTCCCCTGTACTGTGCCCTACTGCATTCCCCCCTGTACTGTGCCCTTCTGCGTTCCCCCCTGTACTGTGCCCTTCTGCGTTCCCCCCTGTACTGTGCCCTACTGCGTTCCCCCCTGTACTGTGCCCTTCTGCGTTCCCCCCTGTACTGTGCCCTTCTGCGTTCCCCCCTGTACTGTGCCCTTCTGCGTTCTCCCCTGTACTGTGCCCTTCTGCGTTCCCCCCTGTACTGTGCCCTTCTGCATTCCCCCCTGTACTGTGCCCTTCTGCGTTCCCCCCTGTACTGTGCCCTTCTCGTTACCCCCTGTACTGTGCCCTACTGCGTTCCCTCCTGTACTGTGCCCTACTGCGTTCCCCCCTGTACTGTGCCCTTCTGCGTTCCCCCCTGTACTGTGCCCTTCTGCTATCCCCCCTGTACTGAGCCCTTCTGCATTCCCCCCTGTACTGTGCCCTTCTGCATTCCCCCCTGTACTGTGCCCTTCTGCATTCCCCCCTGTACTGTGCCTTTCTGCGTTCCCCCTGTACTGTGTCCTTCTGCATTCCCCCCCTGTACTGTGCCCTACTGCATTCCCCCCTGTACTGTGCCCTTCTGCATTCCCCCCTGTACTGTGCCCTACTGCATTCCTCCTTGTACTGTGCCCTTCTGCATTTCCCCCTGTACTGTGCCCTACTGCATTCCCCCCTGTACTGTGCCCTTTGTGTTGACTAGTCTTTGATTTATGGAATGCTTTCCTTTTGTAAAATCGATTTTATTGAAAGTACTAATGAATATATGTTTAATTCTATCAACTATTTATACTTCATTTCTTGAAAGTAGGTGTGTAAATTGGGGCAAGCTGGTAGGGGCCCCAGTGCATTACTTTGCCCAGGGGCTTATGATGCCATTAAGACCGCTCTGACTGCTTCGTCAAATCTTCATGTTGAATCTTTTCTCTCTATGTCGAATAATCTTGGACTAATAGATTTAGGTTCGGCACATTCGACTCTTTTTGCTATTGTCTCTATAATGTCGAATGTTTTCTCTCAATGTCGAATCTTTTCTCTCTATGTCGAATAATCTTGGACTAATAGATTTAGGATAGGCACATTCGACCTTTTTTGCTATTGTCTCTATAATGTTGAATCTTTTCTCTCTATGTCGAATAATCTTGGACTAAAAAATTTAGGCTAGGCACATTCGACCTTTTTTGCTATTGTCTCTATAATGTCGTATCTTTTCTCTCTATGTCGAATAATCTTGGACTAATAGATTTAGGATAGGCACATTCAACCTTTTTTGCTATTGTCTCTATAATGTCAAATCTTTTCTCTCTATGTCGAATCTTTTCTCTCGATGTCAAATAATCTTGGACTAATAGATTTAGGTTCGGCACATTCGACCTTTTTTGCTATTGTCTCTATAATGTCAAATCTTTTCCCTCTATGTCGAATCTTTTCTCTGGATGTCGAATAATCTTGGACTAATAGATTTAGGTTCGGCACATTCAACCTTTTTTGCTATTGTCTCTATAATGTCGAATCTTTTCTCTCTATGTCGAATCATCTTGGACTAACAGAGTTAGGTTAGGCACATTCGACCTTTTTTGCTATTGTCTCTATAATGTCGAATCTTTTCTCTCTATGTCGAATAATCTTGGACTTATAGAGTTAGGTTAGGCAAATTCGACCACAGGTTCGATAGACACAGATTGCTAATGTCAGCGTCATGTTGAATCTTCTATCTATATTGAACTGTTGTCGCAACGAAAATGAAAATAAAGCATTTGTTTATGTCGGATATTTCAGTTTTCGGATTCTGCACGTTCCTAATCGTTTGTTAAAACGATAACGAAAATACCCGAAATTCAGACGAAAATGCATTCGGACGAAAACGAATGCACATGTCTACATGCTATACGACGAGACCGCAAATGCTACAAGACTGGAAAAAAAACACATGAAAAACATGTGAAAATTCTGGGGAGCCACAGTCCAGGCTGAATAACGTGGCACATAATTCAAAACCCCGGACTGTCTGGGTGAATCCCGGATTGGTGGGAAACCTAACCTCAGAATCCACCCAGTCTTTGTGTCACTACTAAATAGTACTGTCCTGTAAATATTTTTACTTCTCGAGAGTTAGTCTTATGCCCTGTACACACGAGCTGAATTCCCGTCGGAAAAAAGTTGGATGTTTTTTCCGACGGAATTCCGCTCAAGCCTGCCTTGCATACATACGGTAACACAAAAGTTCGGTGAACTTTTGACTGGCAAGAACGCGGTGACGTAAAACACTACGACGAGCCGGGAAAAAGAAGTTCAATGCTTCCGAGCATGCATCAAATTGTTTCCGAGCATGCTGTTTTTCCCGTCGGAAAAGCATACAGACGATCAGAATTTCCAATAGGAATTTTTTCCGTCGGAAAAACGTAGAACCTGACAGAAATTCCGACAGCAAAAGTCCGATGGAGCCTACACACGGTTGGAATGTTCGATGAAAAGCTCACATCGAACATTTGTTGTCGGAAATTCCAACCATGCATACACGGCATTAGAGTCTCATTGTCTGGCACAATACAAGGGATAATTTTCTTGGCCTTTCCACGTGTAAAGACTATAATGAACTATATTGGACTTTGAGTCTGAGACTTCATGGAGAGTTAAACTGCCTGTGGATTCTGTCAAGTCAGCACTTGGATGCCAACTGGTTCTCAAGAAGGATGACATTTGTGGCCTTAAACTTGTAAAAGTAAAATGTGAACAGTTTCTGCTCTTTACTCACCTGAGTTGATATGCAGAGAAGATTCCTCCTCTTTAATGGTCTCCATAACCTCATCCTCCTTTGTGCTCTGCTGATCACCCCTCACATACGTCTCTTCATCTTCTGCTTTAACCTCAAATTCTATATCAATTGGATCTCCACTCTAAACCAAGAAAATGGGAGAGAATATCATCTGTAAAATAAGAGCTTTAATATTGTGAGATCACATAAAAAATCCACACATTGTCACTGTAAGTGTATGTTCTAGATTCTCCGTCCCACCAACCTTGTAACAGTGGGGGATGGTGTGACCTTCCTGTGTGGAATCCCGGGAATACAGAGGACAGGAACATCTCTCTGGTGGGTTCCCATTACTGGATCCATCTGTAGGAAACACACACACTGACTGAATACATTGTTTCTATGTGTTTATCAGATGATGGGGGATCTAGGTGGAGCCTCCGTACTGCTCTCTCCTTTACAATAAAGTCTCCTCTTACCCGGTGATGTGAGGGGCGGCTGATTGTCCATCATGACGTCCTTGTAGAGATCCTTGTGTCCTTCTAAAGATGGATCATGAGTTGGGTAGCTATTCTTCAGCTGGCCAGATTTCCTCTTCACTACTTCATTTATCCTGTGCACAATTAAACAATCCAGAGAGGGATTATTTTGATACAGTTGGTCAGATTAAACATGTATTGCAAAAATTCCAAAATTCCTGAAATATAGAAATATGTAATAGTGTATAGCAGTGTGCAGAGCATTCAGTTACAATTTCTTTAATATCTTTGCATACACTTGATGATCGTCCTTATCTATGTGGTCAGGTAATTTGGATAAATGGTTCTATATTTAGGATGTATCCGGTCTATAAACCAGAGGCTCTGGATGGACAGTTGGATAAATGGCTCTATATTTAGGATGTATCCGGTCTATAAACCAGAGGCTCTGGATGGACAGTTGGATAAATGGCTCTATATTTAGGATGTATCTGGTCTATAAACAAGAGGCTCTGGATGGACAGTTGGATAAATGGCTCTATATTTAGGATGTATCCGGTCTATAAACCAGAGGCTCTGGATGGACAGTTGGATAAATGGCTCTATATTTAGGATGTATCTGGTCTATAAACAAGAGGCTCTGGATGGACAGTTGGATAAATGGTTCTATATTTAGGATGTATCTGATCTATAAACCAGAGGCTCTGGATGGACAGTTGGATAAATGGCTCTATATTTAGGATGTATCCGGTCTATAAACCAGAGGCTCTGGATGAACAGTTGGATAAATGGTTCTATATTTAGGATGTATCTGGTCTATAAACCAGAGGCTCTGGATGGACAGTTGGATAAATGGCTCTATATTTAGGATGTATCCGGTCTATAAACCAGAGGTTCTGGATGGACAGTTGAATACATGGCTCGCTCTATATTGAGGATGTATCTGGACACATATTATAAAATAACTCCAATATACAGGATGTGATATGTCTGTATTAGTGAATGTCGGAGATAAAAGACGTCACAGTGACTATGGAGGAAGAGGACGGACATGACGGGGGGATAACTGGGGGAAAAATGGAAATAAGATCTTATTACCTCCTCTGTGTAACCCAGCGATGTCTTCTATTTTCCTCGTTCTTCTCTTTCCAAGAACTTCCTGTCCTTTATATAACGTTTTGTTTTCACCTCACATCACTTCCTGTTCCTATGTTACATCACTTCCTGTTTGAGCGTCCCACCCGCAGTAATTGATATCGCCATCTTGTGGCGATTTTAATAACTGCATCCTACGTTACGTTGTAAGATTTTGCCCTCTGCCCTGCAGCTCATCCTTTGGTTATATTTCACACATTGGGGGTTCATTTACTAAAACTGGAGAGTGCAAAATCTGGTGCAGCTCTTCATAGAAACCAATCAGCTTTCAGGGTTTTTTTTTTTTTGTCAAAGCTTAATTGAATAAGCTGAAGTTAGAAGCTGATTGGTTACCGTGTACAGCTTGCACCAAATTCTGCAGTCTTCGGTTTTAGTAAATCTCCCCATTATGACAGACACATTGTACTTCTAAAAACGGAATCAATAATAAAATATTTTATCTCTATTTGTACTGATCTCTGTTGGCTCTACAGCTATTTTTTATTTTATTTTTTTGTATTTTATTCACACTTTTAAAATCTGCATTTTGGCCTGGAAATATATACAATATAATATAAAATAATGATAATATCAAATATCAATTCTCCACAGATTATTATATGTTTTCTGATAGCAGTGGCCCTGTAGAATATAATGGTGGTTGTTGTAATTGTTTATGTTGCGCGACTGTTTATCCATATTTTCAGAAAATAATTATTTTTAGTGCACACACAAAATAAAATCCCTGCTTTGTTTTTATTTTAAATAAAATATGATTTTTAAAAAAAAATAAAATGTGAGGTTTTGTTCCGGGTATCGCCGCTCCAGCCAATCACAGCGCCGCTCCGGCGCTGTGATTGGCCGGAGCGGCAAAGACGCATGCGCACGGGAGCCGTCAAATCCGGCAAGGCCGGATTTGTGAATGGGGATTAACCCTGTGAATGCACCGTTGTCTACGGCACGCATTGCGCCTTGGACATCGGCGCATGTCTTTTTTTGCAAATATCTCCTAAACCGTGTAGGTTTAGGAGATATTTCTTGCACCTACAGGTAAGCCTTAATCTAGGTTTACCTGTAGGTGAAAGTTGCATAAGTGGGTTTACAACCACTTTAAAGTGGTTCTAAAGCCTTAAGGTTTTTCATCATTCTATGCATTAGGGTTAAAAACCTTCTCTGCCGCAGCTGCCCCCCTCTCCCCTTTTCCTTACCTGAACCCAATCAGATCCAGCGATGTGTACAAGCTCCATCTGCTGTCAACCAAATCTGTTGATACGGGAGTGGGGGTGGGGCCGAGTCCCGCTGTCTGTGTTAATTAACACAGTGGGACTCAGGAGCGAGCATGTGTGGGTACCCAATGAAAAGGAGGGGCCTGGAGCTCCAGAAGGGGGCTCCAGAAAAAGAGGATCGGGGCTGCTCTGTGCAAAACCATTACAGAGCAGGTAAGTGTAGTCATGTTTGTTATTTTTATTTTTAAAAGTTTTACAACCACTTAGACATGTGCAGAACGAAAAAATTAGTTACTCTTTCGTCCATGGACCGACACAGCTTCTCTATTGACAAAGTGGGTATTATCCGTTAATTAGGAGTGACTAGGCAGAAAAACTTGTAAAAAGTGTTGCATCACACCTTCTACAGTACTGCCCAGGGGGCGGACCCTCTGGGTATACCTTCTCAGTCTGCATCTTCGCAGATCAGTTTTTTTCTGTCTAGCAAGGAGTAGGACATGGCTCCCTTCGGGCCCATTGGTCCGGGGAAAAAAGATATATATATATATATGTAACGGCACCCCAATATCAAGGGGTAAAACGCCGTTTACGATGTTCCCTCTCCTAGACACACATCCACTCGCTACCAATATCCACAGCCAAACGACCCTTTCCCATAGGACCCGATCCCCTTAGAAGGACGAGACGCACTCTGTCTTCTTCTGTAATAGGAATCCCCTTATTATTGAGAAACATTGTAACTTTATACACAATTCAATCCACATGATTTAACATGAACAAGGGCCCAGCTCCACCCACACATCCCAAGACTCAACACCTCATCCTGACGTCTGCTAGGCTTCAAAAGATCCCACACAATACACATCTTCTCACAAAGGGTTGGCAGCCAGTCTGTCTGGCACTTTACAATACACACAAGGAAAGACTTAATGAACAATAGAATGCAAAACACCTTAATTCCTCACAGCAATGATTACATAACCCCCACACACAGTATACATCCAATCTATATACAATGTATATACAGCCTTGAATATGGCTATCACAGACCATATCGGGGGTTTCTTTTATTCACCCTGTGTCCAAAGTGACCCCACTGTCACAATATATATATATTTTTTTTGCTACATTTGTTGTTTCCTGCGATCTTCGATCAACTGCCGACTGGGTGACAGGCTGGATCCTCGATCCTTGTAGTCTCCCCAGTTTCGGCCATCGAGCGTGTGCCGACCCTAGCTACGCGCTGGGTTTTCCACGACATGCCCGTCGCTCCACGGGTGGCCGGTGAGCTTACGCTCCAGGGCCTGCATCGGACCGCTCAGCTTCGGCTGACCTTTCGGCCGAGTCGCAGCAGCCTGGCCGGTGAGCTTACGCTCCAAGGCTTGCATCGGACCGCTCAGCTTCGGCTGACCTTACGGCCGAGTCGCAGCAGCCTGTCCGGTGAGCGTCATGCTCCAGGGCATACATATGATCGTCCCTTCTGGGTCCAATCACAGCATGCCTGGCCAACAGTCACCTTCCGTGCGCGGACGATGATCTGTTTGGAATGTCTTCCAGCAGAATACATGCAGGATAGGTAAGTAAAACTCCCCTGCCTCGGCTGGGTGATTAGCTGGACATTCCTGGAGAGATCAAGTAAGTGGTTGTGGCCCCTTTCTTCCCTCTCTCCCTGCCTTTCCCTCCTCCCTGGGCTTCTAGCTAAAGGTTGCTGGGTGCTGGGGGTCACCTAGGGGGTCCCACTGGAGCGGGGCTGGCTGTAACTAACATTTAAAAGAAATGTCATTTTTTCTTACCTGTGTTTGTGTCCTTCCTCCTCCATGCTGTCGGCGGCCATTTTGAGGTGGTCCATGCCAGGTTTGGCCTCTTGTGACTGCCCGGCGGCCATCTTCCTGTGGTTCGGCCACACCCACTGGCCCCTATCAGCTGATCGGCGGCCATGTTTGTCCACCCTGTATGCAGATATTGTCGTTCTGCGGCCATCTTTTTGTGGGCTATGGCTGCTTGACCTCTATCTTTTGTCGGCGGCCATTTTCTTAGAGCCCACATTATCTTCCATACAGACGTTTTTGGCAACCATTTTTCGAGAGCCTCCGGCCTCTAGGGTGCATTACACTGGCGCGAAAATTCACACAGGAAGTGCTGATAAAAGAAGCAGACTGACACAACAGCAGTGGGACAGCATCACAGGCGCAGCATAGCAGTACCTATCCAGGGTGGTGAGTCCTCTGGGTGACCCGGCCTCTCTGCAGCACAGGAGGGTGGCCTATTGATATCTTGCCTGGAGCCCTGTGAGTGTCAGCGTGTGGTCAGCATGGCATCTGAGCCAGATGTCTTCTCCCCTGAAACACCAGATTTAGCAGCTGGTGCCCCTGAGGTGTCTATGAACGCTATGACTGCAATCCTAGAGGCGTTTGCTGCCAGGGTGGAAGCAGCACACGGGAATACAGGGGGTAGTAAACGCCCCATCCCCTGCAAGCTTCTGGGGATAATTCTGGTGCAGAACCAGGTCCAGCTACGCTCGGGGCCCAGATTCTGATGCATCAGAGACTGCAGACTGTGACCGGACAGTGAGAATGACTCAAAGTCCAGGTCAGTACGCGAGACGGCTTTGGTATCTGACCTTATTACTGCAGTGCGGGATATGCTAAAATTGGAAAATACTGCAGAAGCAGCAGAGACTCCGGTTCACTTGGGTTTCATAGACCTGCCCGCACTGCTAAGGTGTTCCCTTGTGTGTCTTTTGATAAACTCTTATACAAGGAATGGGAGAACCCACTGAGGGTCTTTACAGCCCCAAAGAGGTTTGCGGTACGGTACCCCTTTTGAGGAGAGTTTTCTGAAGAAATGGACCTCTCCCCCCTATAGTGGACCCTCCGGTGTCCAGACTTAATAGAGCCACCACAATTCCTGTAGAAGGGGCTCCTGTTTTCTAGGACCCTGTGGATAAGAAGGCTGAAGCACTCGCTTGCTACCTATACTCAGTGGTAGGCTCGGCAGTACGCCCGGCATTGGTGGGGGCCCTAGTGTCTCACACACTTACTGAATGGGCAAGATTGCTACTCCAGGGGTTAAGGAGTGAGATGCTCCTCCTGATGAGATAACATTGGCCGACCTGTTGGTCCAGGGCCTTAGGTTTGTCTGCGAGTCAGACATGAATACTATTCCCCTGCTGTCTAAAACTTTGGTTTATGCAGTAACAATACGCCGCCTGATCTGGCTAAAAGGCTGGTCTGCGGACCAGACTTCCAAGAAAGCCCTGTTGGATCTGCCTTTTAAGGGCGACAGACTTTTTGGGGCTTCTCTGGATGACATCATCAAGGATGCCACAGGAAGTAAAAGCACTTTGCTTCCCCAAAATTAGCAAGGGTAAGGGGCCACGCCAAGGGCAAGGGCCCTCCTTTACTGCACACAAGTGTTTTTTTCGTCCCCCTAGGGCGACAGGGAAAAGACCCCAGGCCGATAAAGCGCCTGCCCAAGGACAAAAGCGTCCCTGGTCCCGCATACCCAATAAGCCTGCGGACAAATTTGCGTCCGCATGAAGGTCCACCCCCACCCAGCTCTCGGGTGGGGAGACGTCTTCGCAAATTCGCGACTCAGTGGACAACACTAATCTCCGACAGGTGGGTTTGCGAAGTAATCTCCTCAGGCTACAAGATAGAGTTTCTCTCTTGTCCACCGGACAGATTCAACACCTCCAATCTCCAGCTACTACCGACCCGTCGGGAGGCCCTGTATGGGGCGGTCCAGGGTCTACTGGAACGCGGGGTAGTTATTCCAGTTCCAGAACTGGAACGGGGTTTTTACTCAAATCTGTTCATTGTGCCGAAGAAGGAGGGGGTTCGTCCAAGCTTGGATCTCAGAGCCCTCAATTGCTTTGTGAAGGTACAAAGTTTTCGGATGGAGTCGGTTCGATCTGTAGTCACGGCTCTCCATCCGGGGGACTTTCTGGCCTCCTTGGACATCAAGGACGCATACCTGCATGTCCCCATATACTCCAGACACCAGAGGTTTCTGCGATTTGCTATCGGGAAGGACCACTACCAGTTTGTGGCCCTCCCGTTGGGCCTTGCCTCAGCACCCAGGACGTTCACCAAGGTGCTCGCTCCGATTCTGGCACTTCTAAGACAGCGGGGTATCGCTATCACAGGCTACTTATACGACCTTCTGCTGAAGGCCCCTTCAAGCTCAGAATTAGAGGTAAGCGTGTCCATTACCTGTCAGACTCTTCGAGACTGTGGTTGGATACTAAACACGCAAAAGTCAGTATTGGTGCCCACTCAACGCCTAGTGTACCTGGGGTTGATTCTGGATTCCTCAGAGGAAAAGGTATTCCTCCCTGTGGAGAAGTTGCAGACCCTCCGGGCTGTAGTACGGCAGCTGACTTCCAGGAATTGGTCGTCACTCCGTTTTTGCATGCGAGTGTTGGGCCTCATGGTAGCCTCCTTCGAGGCGGTCCCATATGTTCAATACCACACTCGAGTGTTACAGAAGGAAGTTCTGTCCAGATGGAACAGATGCCCTTCATCTCTGGATTATCAAATCCGAGTGAGCCACCTAGTCAGGAGATCCCTGGTATGGTGGTTGACAGCACCGGCTGTAATGGCCGGGAAGTCATTTCTTCCGGTTTACTGGATAGTGATCACGACGGACGCCAGCCTTACAGGTTGGGGGGGAGTCTGGGGTGTCCAGTCGGCGCAGGGTCGCTGGACCCCAGAGGAAGCCCTCCTGCCGATCAATGTCCTGGAGATCCGGGCGATCAAGCTGTGCCTCTTCAAATGGTCTCAGAGACTGCAAGGGCGTCCAGTCAGGATCCAGTCAGACAACGCCACAGCAGTGGCATATGTCAATCATCTAGGAGGAACAAGAAGCTCAGCTGCAGCATCGGAGATCGCTCGCATCCTGAAGTGGGCAGAGAGGAGCGTACCGGCACTGTCGGCCGTGTACATTCCGGGTGTGGAAAACTGGCAGGCGGACTACCTGAGCCGCCAGATGCTGGACCAGGGAGAATGGTCCTTACACCCGGAGGTGTTCCAACTCCTCTGCCAAAGATGGGGCACACCAGACGTAGATCTTCTGGCTTCCCGACTCAATCGGAAGGTATTGAGATTTGTGGCCCGGTCAAGAGACCCATGGGCAGACGCAACGGACGCGTTGGTAGCATCGTGGGGTCAGTATCGGCTAATCTATGCCTTCCCTCCCTTAAGGCTTCTTCCTCTTCTGCTCCGCAGAGTGGAGGCAGAGGGAATTCCAATGATCCTAATCGCTCCAGATTGGCCTCAGCGTCCTTGGTACGACGATCTAGTACGTCTGGTAGCAGACGTCCCCTGGCGCCTACCACTACGGAAGGACCTGCTATCGCAAGGTCCCATATTCCATCCTGCTTTACAGTCATTGGCTTTAACGGCATGGCTGTTGAGAACCAGGTACTGAGAGACCGCGGCCTGTCAGACTCAGTAATCTCTACTATGAGAAGTGCTCGAAAACCGTCCTCTAGGAAGGTCTATCACCGCACTTGGAGGGCCTACATCTCCAGGTGTGAGGAAATGAAATGGCATCCGCGTACCTATTTGGTTTCCAGAATCCTGCTGTTTTTACAGCATGGGGTGGACCAAGGGCTTGCCCTAAGCACGATTTAAGGGACAGATATCTGCCCTGGCTGTCTTTTTTCAGCGACCCCTGGCGACTCACTTTCTCGTGAGTACATTTGTGCAGGGGGTCCGACAGGTGGCCCCTCCGGTCCGTCCCCCGTTACCTCCGTGGGACTTGAACCTGGTCCTCTCGGTGCTTCAGAAGGCACCGTTTGAGAATATTAGAGATATTCCCCTGTTGACACTTTCTCAGAAAGTGGTCTTTTTGGTGGCTGTTACGTCAGTTAGACGAGTCTCTGAGCTGGCAGCCTTGTCCTGCAAGGCTCCCTATTTGATTTTCCACAAGGATAAGGTGGTGCTGCGGCCGCAGCCTTCCTTTCTTCCGAAAGTCGTTTCGGCTTTTCATCTCAACAAAGACATTGTACTTCCATCCTTGTGTCCTCAGCCGTCGAATCCTAAGGAGTCGGCGTTGCATTCCTTGGACGTTGTCCGAGCTTTGAGAGTATACCTATCTGCTACTTCCCTGTTCCGGAAGTCAGACTCACTGTTTGTTTCGGTGGCTGGTCCCAAGAAGGGCCAAGCAGTCTCATCGGCCACCATCTCTAGGTGGATCCGACAGATAGTAATCCAGGCTTACGCCTTAAAGTGTCAGGCGCCCCCCTTTCCTGTCACGGCGCATTCGACCAGGGCAATAGGTGCCTCTTGGGCTTTCCGACATCAAGCGTCTGTTTCCCAATTAGGTAAAGCGGCGACTTGGTCGTCCGCTCACACTTTCACAAAATTCTACAAAATTGATGTAGGTGCATCTTCGGATGCCTCTTTTGGCCGCAAGGTTTTGCAAGCGTCTGTTTAGAGTTGCAACTCCTCCGTTGGAGGAGTGCTGTTTTGTGTTTGGGGTGAAGTTTATTTTTATGCTGTTACCACCCCTCGTTTTTTCTCTGACACTGCTTTGGGACGTCCCACTTTGTCAATAGAGAAGCTGTGTCGGTCCATGGACGAAAGAGTAAATAGGATTTTTTACTCACCGTAAAATCCTTTTCTCTGAGTCCATGGACCGACACAGCACCCACCCCTCCTTTTAAGTTTGTACTGCTTTTTGACGAACTGATCTGCGAAGATGCAGACTGAGAGGGTATACCCAGAGGGTCCGCCCCCTGGGCGGTACTGTAGAAGGTGTGATGCAACACTTTTTACAAGTTTTTCTGCCTAGTCACTCCTAATTAACGGATAATACCCACTTTGTCAATAGAGAAGCTGTGTCGGTCCATGGACTCAGAGAAAAGGATTTTACGGTGAGTAAAAAATCCTATTTTTGTTTTGATTCATTATTTGCATAAATTTGTTTCGTTAAATTAGTTTCATTCGTTTAATTCATTTTCGGAATTTTTTTTGATTATTCGTTTTCAAATCGATTCTCATTTTCTTTCCTGCAGTATCCAAAAACTTGTGACAAAAAAATGACCTTTTCAAAAGACTAAGTATACCTTTCAGAAAATACCTTGGAGTGTTTTCTTTCCAAAATGTCATTAGTTTTGTGGGTGTTTCCACTGTCCTGATACTCCAAGGCCACCAAAAATTTGATTGGTAGTCAGAAAATTTGATGTGTAATTTATGCTTCTAGAACACCTGAAGGTGCTCCTTGGATTATGAGCCTCTCCGTGTGCCTAGGCTGTGGAAAAGTCTTAAATTTGTGGTGTCTCTATACTCGGGAGGAGTAGCAGAATGTGTTTTTGGGTGTAATTCTAGGTATGCCTATGGTGTGTGTTAGAGATATCTTATTAATTCATAACTTTGTGTATAAAAAAAATAAAAAATCATTTTCTTTCCTGCATTTTCCTAAAACTAGTGACAAAAAATTTCATTTTCAAAAATTGTATTATGCCTCTTAAAAAATACATTGGAGTGTTTGCTTTCCGAAATGGGGTCATTTTGTGGGTGTTTCTACTGTCCTGGTGCTCCAGGGCCTTAAAAATGGTGATAGGTAGTCAAGAAATTAGATGCGCAATTTCTGTGTAATTTAGGCTTGTTGATAGCCCAAAGGTGCTCCTTGGATTTTGAGCCCCTTTATGCATCTAGGCTGTAAAAAAGGCTCACGGATGTGATATCTCCATACACAGGAGGCATAGCAGAATGTGTTTTGGAGTGTAATTATAAGTACTGTATTTATTATCTGCGTATAACACACACTTTTCCCCCCTGAAAATAGAGGGCAAATCATGTGTGCGTGTTATACGCCAATATTTTACCTGGCTGCCTCGGAAGGGAAGGGGAGGGGCGAGTGCCGCCAGATTACACAGAGTCGGAATCTCCTGTTTCCTCAGCGCTCGCAATCACACACAGTCCCACCTCCTGGACTTGCTCCTAGGATAGACGTCACCGGCATTGGACCAGTGTTTTGTCTATCATAGGAGCCACCGAATAAACCAGGGGAACCCTTCAGGAAATGTAGGGGCACATAATCTGGGTGTCATGGCACCGGCACACCCCTGAGAGGTACATTATTGATGCCAAGTGCCCAAACTTGTTGTTGGACTCTGGGATTTTGTTGAAATCTGGACAGTTGGAAGGTATGACATGGCTGGGAAGGTATGTCGGTTGATAAACAATGGGTGATCATGGTGCTGAGGACCTGGGGCACCCTTCAGGAGATGAAGGGCACATACCTGGGTGCCGGGTGCCTGCGTGCACCTACGAGGTACATTATTGATGCAAAGCACCTGAACTTGTTTTTGGGCTGCAGGATTTTGTTGAAATCAGAAGAATACAAGACAGTTGGAAGGCATGACATGGCCGGGGAGGTATGGCCGGCAGGTAGAGATGTTGGTTGACACAGAATTGGTGATCATGGTGTTGAGGACCTGGGGCACCCTGCAGCAGATAAAGGGCACATAACCTGGGTGCCGAATGCCTGCATGCCCCTGCGAGGTACATTATTGGAGCCAAGTGCCTGAACTTGATCTGGGACTATAGGATTCTGGGATTTTGTTGAAATTCATGGACAGCCCCCTGCAATCCGGGATGGTTGGGAGGTATGACATCACCACCATGTGATAAATACAGTATCTCACAAAAGTGAGTACACCCCTCATATTTTTGTAAATATTTTATTATATCTTTTCATGTAACACTGAAGAAATTACACTTTGCTACAATGTAAAGTAGTGAGTGTACAGCTTGTATAACAGCGTACATTTGCTGTCTCCTCAAAAAAACTCAACACACAGCCACTAAACCGCTGGCAACAAATGTGAGTACACCCCTAAGTGAAAATGTCCAAATTGGGTCCAATTAGCCATTTTCCCTCCCTGGTGTCATGTGAATCGTTAGTGTTACAAGGTCTCAGGTGTGAATGGGGAGCAGGTGTGTTAAATTTGGTGGTATCACTCACACTCTCTCATACTGGTCACTAGAAGTTCAACATGGCACCTCATGGCAAAGAACTCTCTAAGGATCTGAAAAAAAGAATTGCTGCTCTACATAAAGATGGGCTAGGCCAATGATGGTGAACCTTGGCACCCCAGATGCTTTGGAACTACATTTCCCATGATGCTCATGCACTCTGCAGTGTAGTTGCGCATCATGGGAAAGGTAGTATCAAAACATCTAGGGTGCCAAGGTTCGCCATCACTGGCATAGGCTATAAGAAGATTTCCAAGACCCTGAAACTGAGCTGCAGCACGGTGGCCAAGACCATACAGTGGTATAACAGGACAGTTTCCACTCAGAAGGGGAGATGAAGGGCACATAACCTGGGTGCCGGGTTCCTGCTCCCTCAGATTCAGAATACTTTATTAATCCCAAAGGGAAATTATTAAGATACGATAACAGTTACATTCAACAAACACAACACAAGATCACAAAATTGAACGGAACAAGACGCAATGACACAAAAAAAATACCAATATCAGCAATTCGTACCCATTAAAACTATATGCTAATAAACCATCCATATTTTTAATATACAACATAAAATAAATAACAAAGATTTAAAAAAATATATCAAACTACCAAAATGCAGATAGAAAAATTAATACCTACATTATCCAAAAAATAACCTAATACCAACATACTATAAAAATCCAGGTCATCGTGGTCCATTTTTCTAAAAGGGTATATCGACGATTAGTCACACAGATTATACCTCACATCATAGCCACACAATACAAAAATATGAACTAAAATTAACAATTTGATAGAATTTTAATATTTAGAGAATGAAAAACAAACCGAAGATTGAAATACGACATAAGAATCCGGATCATCGTGGTCCAGTCTTCTTTTAAGATACAGCGACGATTACACACATAGATTATACCTCACTTCACATCCAAACAATACAAAAATAAAGCAAAATACAACAATTTGATAGAATTTCTATATTTATGGAATGAAAAACAAAGCAAATATTGAAATGCAACATATGAGGCTCAATTCACTAAAGCTTTAATACAAGTGGAAGAACCGTTATTTTAGCCATGTGCCTGGAATTTTCAAATCTCATTGGACTTTTTTATTAATTTATTTATACATTATTCCTGGAAAAGTAACAATAATAAAAAATACCTAACAAGGCCGCTCAATGCTCATAGAGAATTGTGCCTACCGAGCATGCGCGGTGCCCACATTAATCCTGCACCATCTTCCTTTCTTTGTAGTCCTCTATATTTAGACTTACAGTATGTCATCCGTAAAAAAAAAAAAAAAATTTCCACAGTCTGAAAGTTGTTAGGATGTTCAAGAAGGGAGCGTTTCTTAATGAAACATTTCCTGCATCTTTTTTCATGTCTACGAAGGTTTGTCTGGTCAGAAAAACACTTTCAACACTCAAATAGCAACAAGACTCTCACCCGTATGATTTCTCTTAATGTGTTTACCAAGGCTTCCATTTGAATGAAAACATTTTCCGCACTCTGGACAGCAAAAGGGACGCGCGCCAGTGTGAATTCTCTGGTGGTTAAGAAAGATTTCGTTTTTATAAAAAGATTTTCCACACTCCGAACAGCAAAAGGGACGCTCACCTGTGTGAATTCTCTGATGCATACGTAAGCAGCCTTGGCCAGCAAAACATTTTCCACACTCTGAACAAGTAAAAGGACGCTCCCCTGTGTGACTTCTCTGGTGTATAACAAGGCTTCCTTTGCTAGTATAAGATTTTCCACACTCCGAACATGAATAAGGAGGCTCGGTCTTGTGAGATTTCTGGTGTTTAAGAAGCTCTTTTTTATTAGTGAATGTTTTCCTGCACTCCAAACATAACAATGAGCTCCCTCCTGTGTGAGCTTCCTGAAGGCTTGATGATTTCTGGGGATCGGATGGATCTGTTGATCTGTCAGCACTGTGAGAACTTAGATGGACATCTGATGTCATAGTATGGAATTGTTTAGAAGGTTCCTCAGGATTATAAGGATCCATTGATCTTAGATGGACATCTGAGGTCATAGTATGGGATTGATCAGAAGGTTCCTCAGGATTAGAAGGATCCATGGATCTTAGATGGACATGTGATGTCATAGTGTGGGATTGATCAGAAGATTCCTCAGGATTAGAAGGATCCGTTGTTCTTATCAACCAGCAAAGTGTTACTTTTGGAGGTAATTGTGCAAAGTCACTATCTTCCACATTGCAACCTGGAGATGTAATAGGATGTCTTTCCAGTGTATTCGTCTTGGAAAAATACTGTTCATCTGTTGGAAGAAAATTTTTAAACATGTTATGTTTGTTTTCATACACCTTTTATTCTGGCAACCGTATGTGTGCATTGATGACATTGTTATGGTGAAAAATAGTGGTGGACATTCTTTCACCTTACTTCTTGAGATCATGACGTTATACTGAGGAATGGAGATGGATCTTTCATATGGTGTGCAGTATCTCCTCCTCATTTGTTGGGAACATGACGTTATATTGAGGAATGGAGATGGACCTTTCATATGGGGTACAGTATCTCCTCCTCATTTGTTGGGAACATAACATTATATTGATGAATGAAGATGGAGCTTTCATATGATGTACAGTATCTCCTCCTCATTTTTGGGAATATGACATTATATTGAGGAATGGAGATGGACCTTTATATAGTGTACAGTATCTCCTCCTCATTTGTTGGGAACATGACGTTATATTGAGGAATGGAGATGAACCTTTCATATGGTGTACAGTATCTCCTCCTCATTTGTTGGGAACATGACGTTATATTGAGGAATGGAGATGGACCTTTCATATGATGTACAGTATCTCCTCCTCATTTGTTGGGAACATGACGTTATATTGAGGAATGAAGATGGACCTTTCATATGGTGTACAGTATCTCCTCCTCATTTGTTGGGAACATGACGTTATATTGAGGAATGGAGATGGACCTTTCATATGGTGTACAGTATCTCCACCTCATTTGTTGGGAACATGACGTTATATTAAGGAATGGAGATGGACCTTTCATATGGTGTACAGTATCTCCTCCTCATTTGTTGGGAACATGATGTTATATTGAGGAATGGAGATGGACCTTTCATATGGTGTACAGTATCTCCTCCTCATTTGTTGGGAACATGACGTTATATTAAGGAATGGAGATGGACCTTTCATATGGTGTACAGTATCTCCTCCTCATTTGTTGGGTAGATGACATTATATTGAGGAATGGAGATGGACCTTTCATATGGTGTACAGTATCTCCTCCTCATTTGTTGGGAATATGACGTTATGTTGAGGAATGGAGATGGACCTTTCATAGGCAGTGCTTCCACCACATTTGTTGGTGAGGATGAGGTTATATGAAAGACTAGAGGTGAACATTTCATATGATGTACAATAGGGATGAGATTCAAGCTTGCGATAATGCAGGATTTGCTCCCAACTCTAGTCATTCATTGGTATACGAAATATGCAAACCAAACTGCCAAAGATGGCCTGTTTGCCCGCTCTCTAGCTCTGTTCATTCAGTTAGTGGGCAATATTGCTATTGCCACTTCACGCTGGGCCGGTCACAAGCATCATTGGTTCCTAGGATGCTAGGATGGTGTACAATATCCCCACCTAATTTTTTGAATCATGATGTAAGGAAAGATATGTACCTGCAAACAGGGGCGGATTGACCAATCGGGCACTGCCCGAGGGCCCGGTGCTAGTAGGGGCTCGATCATGGAGAGTCGAGGTCCGATGGTGGGGAGCGGGCAGCGAGGGCCTCGGAGCACAGGCAGGATGACATCACCCAGCTCTGAATACCATCTCCACTCGCGAGTGGGCGGCCTCACAGACGGAGGCCACAGGTAGTGTGAGCAGTAAGGAGGATAAACTCACAGAGGGCCCGGAAGACGAGGATGTGTAGGAGACGCTGGGACAGTCCGGCTATCACACTAAATGTATCCGCTGCAAGGAGCGCAACACAGCACCCCCATCCTCACCAGAATGAGAATGGGCCCTGCCTGCTGATGGTTATGAACTTCCAACTGCTAGCAGGAAAGGAACTGGGAATTACACACATCTACTCGCAGACATGGATTGGGACAAGGGGACACAGGAGGGAGGGACTGCAGACACACCATTCCCTCTCATCTCCCTCTCTCTTACCCCTCTCCCTATCTCCCACCCCCCTCCCCTCACCCTGCTCTCTTTCCCCCCCTCTCTTTCTCACCCAACTCTCTCTCTGACCCCCCTTTAACCCCTCTCTCACCCCTCAGACCTCTCTCTCTCACCCCCCTCTTTCCCTCCCTCTCTCTCATCCCTCTCCTTCTCACCCCCCTCATCCCACTCTCTATCACCACCCTCTCTCTCTCTCCCCTCTTTCTCTCACCCCCCTTTTACCCCTCCCTCAGATCTCTCTCTCTTACCCCCTTCTCTCAACCTCCCTCCCACCCCCCTTTGTCAATCACCGCCCTCTCATCACCCCCCTTTCTCCCTCCACTCCCCTCTTTCACTACCTCTCTCTCTCTCTCTCATCCCTCTCCTTCTCACCCCCGCCCCCTCTCTACCCCCTCCCCTTTCTCTCACCCCCTCTGTCTCCCCCTCTCTCGCTCCTTCCTCTCTCCCCTCCCTCTTTCCACCCTCTCTCTCAACCCCTCTCCCACCCTGTCTCTCTTACCCTCTCTCTCTCGTTCTAACCACACTCTCTCTCACCCCCTCCCTTTCTTTCTAAACCCCTCTCTCTCACCCTCTTTCCCACACCCTTCTCTCTCTCGTCCCCCTATTTTGCTCTCTCCCCCTCTAACCCCCACTCTCTTACCCTCTTTCTCTCACCCCTCCCTCTCACCCTTCCCCAACCTCTTTTCTCTCTCTCTCTCTCTCGCCCCCTCTCTTTCTCACCCCCTTCTCTCTTTTTCCCCCCCATCCACCCCCCCTCTCTTTCTCCCATCCCCGTTCTGTGGCAAACGCATTTAATGTGGGTAGTGCAATATTTAGGTGGGGCTTGAGTGTGGGACACAGGGGGCCCCATGATCTTCTTTTGCCCAGGGGCCCCATGAGTGTCAGTCTGCATACAATTGAAAAATGAATGCAGAAAAATAAAATTTTTAATGAATTGGGCAAAATAAGAAAACATGTCATACTGGTGATAATGTACGGACATTGATGTCTTGGTTATTTTGAGGAATGGAGATGGACCTTCCTTCAAACTGTTTGTTGGAAATATCACATTATAGAAATGGACCTTTGTTATGTTGGTCCAGCAGTAAGTGTTTGCTTCCACAACAATCTATTATCTGATGTTTTGTGTATTTGATATGTTTCTCTGATTCCACCCCATCTTTGTTTCACTATCAGTTAGTACAGTCCTCTAACAATTTCTACTTGTCTAGAGTTAGGCTTAGAATGCCATTGTCTTTACACTTGGAAAGGCCAATAAAAACATCCTTTGTATTGTGTCAGACTATAATGAAGTATATTGGAATTTGCTTCTGAGACTTCTTGGAGATAAAACTGCCTGTGGATCTTATTAAATCAGCACTTGGGTGCAAACTGGTTTTAAAGAAGGATGGCTTTGGATTTTACCATCATTTGTGGCCTTAAACTTGTAAAAGTGAAACGTGAACAATTTCTGCTCATTACTCACTTGAGCCGAAATCTGGAGAAGATTCCTCTTCTTTAATGGGATCCATAACCTCGTCCTCCTTCATACATTGCTGATCACCCGTCACATACGTCTCTTCTTCTTCCTTCTTCACCTCAACTTTTATATCAATGAGTTCCTCACCCTAAAACCACAAAATGACAACAAGGACCATCCTCAAAACATGGGCACTAATATCCGGAGACCTCAGAGATGATTATCCCATACCATTTGGAATCATTTTTAAGCTGTAGATACTCTAACTCCTCCTACCCGATGATGGTGAGGGATGGTGTGATCTTCCTGTGTGGAATCCCGGGAATACAGAGGAGGGGGACAACTCTCTGGTGGGTTTCTGGTATTAGGTGGCTCCATCATATCCTTGTGTCCTTCTGAAAACTCTTCCTTCACTCCATACTCCTCATCCTCCTCTTTAACATCAGTGTTGTCTCCAAGGTCTCCACTCTGTTACAATTAATGTTTTATTTATTATTCAAACATGCTTGTGTATAAATCATAGCTACCAATAACTGTCAATCGTCTACCTGATGATGGTGGGGGATGGTGTGACCTTCCTGTGTGGAATCCCGGGAATACAGAGGACGGGGACATCTCTCTGGTGGGTTTCTGTAGCTGGATGTCTCCACCATGGTGTCCTGGTAGAGATCTTTGTGTTCCTTTGGAAACTCCTCCATCACCCCATCCTCATCATCCTCCTCTTTTATCTCTTCTTTTACCTCAACTTTACAATCTTTCAGGTTCCCACTCTGAATATATAATAAAAATGACATCAATGGTAACAATGCAGATAATGTACAGATCCTAATGATACTATCAGTGATTGTTCCTCATCTACCTGATGATGGTGGGGGATGGTGTGACCTTCCTGTGTGGAATCCCGGGAATACAGAGGACGGGGACATCTCTCTGGTGGGTTCCCATTACTGGATCCATCTGTAGGAAACACACACACTGACTGAATACATTGTTTCTATGTGTTTATCAGATGATGGGGGATCTAGGTGGAGCCTCCGTACTGCTCTCTCCTTTACAATAAAGTCTCCTCTTACCCGGTGATGTGAGGGGCGGCTGATTCTCCATCATGACGTCCTTGTGTCCTTCTAAAGATGGATCATGGGATTGGCAGTCTGTTCTTCAGCTGTCCAGATTTCCTCTTCACTACTTCATTTATCCTGTGCACAATTAAATTATCACTAAGTACATTCCCAGAGACCTCCTTACCTATCTGGTCAGGTTTAATACCCTCCAGCTGTGTCTGCCTACCCCATATTGGCACTATTTTATGTCCATTATAGGCTGTAAGCAGATAAGTATTTGCACTTTGAGTAGAGTCGGGACTGGCCAGAGAGGGATTACTTTGATGCAGTTGGCCAATTTGAACAAGTATTGCAAGAATTCCAAAAATATAGAAATATGTAAAAGTGTATAGCAGTGTGCAGAGCATTCATCTAGAATTGTCATAATATTCTTTCATTCACTTGACGGTGATCCTTATTTATGTCATTTGATCTATCTGGTCTTTAAACCAGAGCCTCTGGATGGACAGTTGGATAAATGGTTCTATATTTAGGATGTATCTGGTCTTTAAACCAGAGCCTCTGGATGGACAGTTGGATAAATGGTTCTATATTTAGGATGTATCTGGTCTATAAACCAAGGCTCTGGATGGACAGTTGGATACATGGTTCTATATTTAGGATGTATCCGGTCTATAAACCAGAGGCTCTGGATGGACAGTTGGATAAATGGCTCTATATTTAGGATGTATCTGGTCTTTAAACCAGAGCCTCTGGATGGACAGTTGGATAAATGGTTCTATATTTAGGATGTATCTGGTCTATAAACCAGAGGCTCTGGATGGACAGTTGGATACATGGTTCTATATTTAGGATGTATCCGGTCTATAAACCAGAGGCTCTGGATGGACAGTTGGATAAATGGTTCTATATTTAGGATGTATCCGGTCTATAAACCAGAGGCTCTGGATGGACAGTTGGATAAATGGTTCTATATTTAGGATGTATCCGGTCTATAAACCAGAGGCTCTGGATGGACAGTTGGATAAATGGTTCTATATTTAGGATGTATCTGGTCTATAAACCAGAGGCTCTGGATGGACAGTTGGATAAATGGTTCTATATTTAGGATGTATCCGGTCTATAAACCAGAGGCTCTGGATGGACAGTTGGATAAATGGTTCTATATTTAGGATGTATCCGGTCTATAAACCAGAGGCTCTGGATGGACAGTTGGATAAATGGTTCTATATTTAGGATGTATCCGGTCTATAAACCAGAGGCTCTGGATGGACAGTTGGATAAATGGTTCTATATTTAGGATGTACCCGGTCTATAAACCAGAGGCTCTGGATGGACAGTTGGATAAATGGTTCTATATTTAGGATGTATCCGGTCTATAAACCAGAGGCTCTGGATGGACAGTTGGATAAATGGCTCTATATTTAGGATGTATCTGGACACATATTATAAAATAACTCCAATATACAGGATGTAATATGTCTGTAGTAGTGGATGTTGGAGATAAAAGACGTCACAGTGACTATGGAGGAAGAGGACGGACATGACGGGGTTACTGGGTGTAAATAGAATATAATATCTTATTACCTCCTCTGTGTAATCCAGTAATGTCTCCTCTCCACCTCGTTCTTCTCTTTCTCAGAACTTCCTGTCTTTCTCTTATATAACGTCTTGTCTTTGTCTTACATCATTTCCCGTTCCTACTTTACATCACTTCCTGTTTGAGCGTTCCACACGCATTCATATATATCGCCATCTTGTGGTGATTTTAATAACGGCATCTTACGTTATGTTGTAAGATTTGTAGCTCACTCTTCGGTTATAATTCTTACATTATGACACACGCATATTATACTTCAGTTAAATCAATAATGAAATATTTTATCTCTATTTGTACATCCTCTACACAGGATACTGATGTCTTTTGGCTCTACAGCAATTTTATTTATTTTTTTCATATTTTATTCACACTTTTTAGGCTAGGTTCACACTGCTGCGAATTCAAAATTGCGCGATTTTACAGCGATTTCACGGCTGCGTTTTTCCCGTGAATTTGCCGCGTTTTTGCCGCGATTCGCGGCCGCGATTTCAGGGAATACCAGTCTATAGAGCTGAATTCGCATCGCACACGGATCAAACTCGCACAGGACCCTGTTTTCCCGCAGCTTCGATTCGCACTGCACTAATGTGAACGTCACTAATGGAAAACAATGTTATTTTAATGACTTGCGAATTTGAGAAATCGCAACGGCTCAAATTCGCAATAAAATTCGCAGCAGTGTGAACCGGGCCTAAAATCTGCATTTTGGCCCGGAAATATTTAAAATATAATATCAAATAAGAATAATATCAAATGTGAATTCCCCCAGTCCTTCTTCCTGAGCTCAAGGAGAAGGGCTTCTCCTCAGCTCTGATGTCTCTCATGACCCAGGGAAGTTCAGGAAGGGAGTCCTTCTTCCTAAGCTCGGGAGTCCTTCTTCCAGAACTTCCCTGGGTCGTGGGACACATCAGAGCCGAGGAGAAGCCTGAAGGAAGCTTCCCCTCAGCTTTGGCCGTGTATCATTGTTACAGACAGCTAGCAGGGAGAGATGCCATAGAATGGATGACCATGGGGTCAGGCAGTGTTGCCAACCGTACGTAGATTTACGTACGGCACGTGAATTTAACCCCTTTTTCGGGGTGTACGTTAATGTCCGTTATGGGCACCGGCGCCATAAAAAAGATGGCCACGAGCCGGCCATACAACTGCGCATGCGCCGTTCCGAAGCCGGCCGAGCGCAGGGAAACTTGTTCACGCTCGGCCGAGCGGCGCACGCGCAGTAACGTGATGGCGCCGCTGGCGCCATTTTTGAATACACCGTGGCGTGACCACAGCGGCTGGCGCGAGCCGTGACTCCTGCAGTGAGTGCATGCACTCATCATCATAGGTGGAGGAGCGAGCGGCGGAGCACTGACAGGGGTGGGGAGGACAGACAGACAGACTCGAAGTGAGTGAAACTGGGGGGGTCAGTGAGTGAGCCTGGACATACTGGGAGCGTGAAGCCGTGCCATGCAGGGGACACAGAGACTGATGTGCTCATTCCACCATATTACTTATCGAAATCATCAGTGTGCTGTGTCCTCCTCTGGCTCCTGTGCGCCTTTCACCTCTCCACAGGTCAGGGCAGCACAGTGCTGCCCTGACCTGTGGAGAGGTGAAAGGGGCACAGGAGGAGGACACAGCACACTGATGATGTGGAGAAGTAATATGGTGGTGGACAGAGGAGAAGGCTACTGTGGGGGGGGGGTGAGGAGGGCACCATCATGTCCACAGCCTGTCTCCACCGGCACCGCCTGTAGTGTGTCCGCAGTCTCTGTCCCCCTCCTGTAGTGTGTTCGCAGTCTCTGTCCACCTCCTGTAGTATGTCCGCAGTCTCTGTCCACCTCCTGTAGTGTGTCCGCAGCCTCTGTCCACCTCCTGTAGTGTGTCCGCAGCCTCTGTCCACCTCCTGTAGTGTGTCTGCAGCCTCTGTCCACCTCCTATAGTATGTCCGCAGTCTCTGTCCACCTCCTGTAGTATGTCCGCAGCCTCTGTCCACCTCCTGTAGTGTGTCCGCAGCCTCTGTCCACCTCCTGTAGTGTGTCCGCAGTCTCTGTCCACCTCCTGTAGTGTGTCCGCAGCCTCTGTCCACCTCCTGTAGTGTGTCCGCAGCCTCTGTCCACCTCCTGTAGTGTGTCAGCAGCCTCTGTCCACCTCCTGTAGTGTGTCCGCAGCCTCTGTCCACCTCCTGTAGTATGTCCGCAGTCTCTGTCCACCTCCTGTAGTATGTCCGCAGCCTCTGTCCACCTCCTGTAGTGTGTCCGCAGCCTCTGTCCACCTCCTGTAGTGTGTCCGCAGTCTCTGTCCACCTCCTGTAGTATGTCCGCAGTCTCTGTCCACCTCCTGTAGTGTGTCCGCAGCCTCTGTCCACCTCCTGTAGTGTGTCCGCAGCCTCTGTCCACCTCCTGTAGTGTGTCCGCAGCCTCTGTCCACCTCCTGTAGTATGTCCGCAGTCTCTGTCCACCTCCTGTAGTATGTCCGCAGTCTCTGTCCACTTCCTGTATCGTGTCCGCAGCCTCTGACCATCTCTTGTCATGTCTACAGTCTCTGAGGGGATCCTAGAAAGGAGTCAAGAGTGGGAGTGCCGCCGGGATGGGGGTTACAGCCCAGGAAGAAACAGATGTGTGGACTGGGGAGAGGAGATCAGAGCCATCAAGCTGGAGCCATCTGACTGAGCCCCACACTGTGCACCTGAGAGGAGGTTAGTGACAGTGCCTCCAGGCCATTCTGAGGGGGGGGGGGGGTGTAAGGAGGTGAATGAATACAATAATGTAAGGGGGCACTGATATAAAGGTTTGCCCCTTATATTAGTAACCCCCCCCCCCTTACCTTAGTGTATTCACTCTGCGGAAGGTGGTCTCTATTCACCAGAGCCCCCCTCCACATCAGAGTTCCCCCTTACATCATGATCTGCAGAGTTCCCCTTTACATAAGAGTTCCCTTGCACTGTAAGGGGGCATCCTGCAGACTCTGATGTAAGAGGGAACTCTGTGCTGGCTGGGTTATAGTAACCTGACCTTCATGTAAATTGAGAAATGTGTTTTTTTTCTTTTGTTTAACTGAAACACATTTATATTAGCATTAGCTGTGTGTTTATAGTTGAAATATTGATATTTGCACTGTTTAGCACTAAAAACAGTAATTTTAGGTACTTTTTTGCAGCGTCAGTAAAAATTGTGGCTCTGCCAGTAATCTTCATTATTTTTGCCAGTAAGAAATTGGTGCCGTTCAGAAATTTTGGCATCCTTGCCAGTAAATTTCACTTCAGGGGGTTGGCAACACTGGGGTCAGGGACCCGGGGCCCCTTTCAGGAGATGCAAGGGCACATAATCTGGGTGCCAGTGCACCCTTAAAAGGTACATTATTGATGCCAAGTGCCTGAACTTGTTGTTGGACTGCAGGGTTTTGTTGAAATCTGGAGACAGTCTCGCAGAAAACAGGACAGTTGGAAGGTATGACATGGCCGGGAAGGTATGGCTGGCAGGGTGAGATACCGGTTGATATAGAATGGGTAATTATGGTGTTGAGAATATGGGGCACCCTGTAGGAAATGAAGGGCACATACCTGGGTGCCGGGGTGCCACGTGCCAGCGCACCCCTAAAAGGTACATTATTGATGCCAAGTGCCGGAACTTTTTGGACTGCAGAGTCTTCTTGATATCTGGAAACAGTCCCGCAGAATATGGGACAGTTGGAAGGTATGACATGGCCAGCGAGGTATGGCCGGCGGGGAGCAATGTCAGTTGATTATAAATGGGTGACGATGGTGTTGAGGACGTGGGGTACCCTGCAGCAGATGAAGGGCACATCACCTGGGTGCCAATTGCCTGCGTGCCCCTGTGAGGTACATTATTGGAGCCAAGTTCCTGAACTTGTTCTGGTACCGGGATCTTGGACTGCAGGACTCCGGGATTTTGTTGAAATCAATGGACAGTCCCGTGTAGTCCAGGATGGTTGGGAGGTATGACATCACCACCTTGTAATACATAAATAATGCATCCTACATTTCAGTTTCTTGAAAAAGTATTCATAGCCCTTGAAATTTTCCAAATTTTTTCATGTTACAACCAAAAACGTAAATGTTTTTTTTTGGGATTTTATGTGATAGACCAACACAAAGTGGCACATAATTGGGAAGTGGAAGGAAAATGATAAATATTTTTCAACAGTTTTTACAAATAAATATGTGAAAAGTGTGGGGTGCATTTGTATGGCGCCCCCCGGAGTCATCACTTTGTAGAACCCCCTTTCTCTGCAACTACAGCTGCAAGTCTTTTTGGGGGTGTCTCTACCAGCTTTGCACATCTAGAGAGGGACATTTCTGCCCATTCTTCTTTGCAAAATATCTCAAGTTCTGTCACATTGAATGGAGAGCGTCTGTGAACAGCAATTTTCAAGTCTTGCCACAGATTCTCCTTTGGATTTAGGTCTGGACTGTGACTGGGCCATTCTAACACATGAATTTGCTTTGATCTAAACCATTCCATTGTAGCTCTGGCTGTATGTTTCGGGTCGTTGTCCTGCTGGAAGGCGAACTTCCGCCCCAGTCTCAAGTCTTTTGTATGTAGCGGGGTGTTCCCCTTTAATGCAGAGAGACAAGAAGTTCCAGGTGAGAGGTGAGTCGGGAGGAAGTAAAGAAACATTATGGAAGTGAAAGCAGAGGAGAGAGAGAGACTACATCTCCCAGTACATCTTGCAGCACCCAGGGTGCATTGCTCCGGAACAGAGACTGCTGGGGCAGACTTTATAAAGGGGAGGCAGAGTTTTGGTCGGTCTCTTTGGACACCCCTCTCCTAGCAAGAGGATCTCTGTACTGAACTGCTGTGTGCACAAGGCCTGAAGCCTGGGCCGTGTGCTCCTTTCCAAAGAGCCCCTCTGCCAGCCTAGCAGAGCCTTAGAGACATCTTCTCCTCCTTGCTGCAGTACACCAGAAGGATTGAAGACTTGGATGTCGGTGGATTCCTGTTCCTAGACGAATCGATGGAGGAAACGGACTTGGACTTGTCCGGGTGGTGAGAGCTGTTTAAAGACAGATACTTTATCTTTACTATTCGTTTGGATTACAAAGTTGTTCTTCAAGTGCACCACCGAAAGATTGCTAGCGAATATTGTTTCACTGAACTTCCATTTAGATCAGTCAGGCCTGACTGCATAGGTAGACATTGCTGGGTGTTAGTCTACCCATGAGGGGAAGTAGCTGAAAAAGGGCAGCGCTAGATTTGCATAGTGTGAGGGGGTTAGCTCGGTAGCGGGTGTGTGTGACCCCCTGGATGGGCTCCCCACACAAAAACAGGCCCAGCAGACGGAGGTTGTGGTTTTCAAGATCAAAAGGTGCGGTTTATTTCTCTATTTACAGTGACAAAAACACAGCAAAGCAAAAAGAAACATAAACAAAATAAATCCTGGTCAGCTTGACCTCTGACTAAACATGCAGGTTTCCCTAACTAACAACTGGGATCAGCCTGGTGCTGTCCTAGTCCCTAAGTCCCTGGTTTAGTAAATGTCCAAACAAATAGCCACACAGGCTTTGTCTCACCGCACAGGGGTTCACTCTCCCTAGACAGTCCACACAGGTCTGGTTCCAGGCATGAGCAAACACCTAATGAAGCTGGGAGTTTTTATAGAGGCCTTAAACGAGCTGACAAGCTTCAGCTGGTCTCATCAACTCCCTGCCTGCACGACGCCCAGCACTCTCCCTAGAGGTATGAATCATCCATGAGCCCACTAGCCTCAGCTGGGCTTCATCAACTCTCTCCCTAGTTGTATAAGTCGGCATAAAGCCTGAATCTGGGAGAAATATACCTACCCCCCTGGATGCAACCAGGTGACTTTACCTTCCTGCTGTCACATACCCCCCCCTCTTGTTTTAACCTCGGGGTTGGAACACCAGCAATCAGGCATTCATGTACTCGAGACAAAGCATCCACATTCCCCATTTGAACGCCAGGGCGATGCTTTACTGTGAAGTTGAATTCCTGTAGGGCCAGGAACCACCTATTTACTCTTCTGTTTGTCTCCTTGTTTTGAGCCATCCACTTTAACGGAGCGTGATCCGTAACCATGTCAAAGTGCCTACCTAGCAGGTAGTACCGAAGGGAATCTAGAGCCCACTTCACCGCTAAACACTCCTTTTCAACCGTGGCGTAATTTACCTCATGGGACTTCAACTTCCTGCTGAGGTAAATGACTGGGTGCTCTTCCCCGTTCCAGACCTGGGACAATACTGCTCCTAACCCCACATCTGACGCATCACTTTGTACGACAAAGTCTTTAGAGAAGTCGGGTGAGTACAACACTGGCTGGCTACATAAGGCTTGTTTCAAGAATTGGAACGCTGCCTCAGCCTCGGGGGTCCATTTAATCATGACCGACCCTTTCCCTTTCGTCAGGTTGGTTAGGGGCACAGCCTTAGAAGCAAAGTGGGGAATGAAGCGCCGATAATAACCCACGATTCCCAGAAAGGCTCGTACCTGCTTCTTGCTGTTGGGACGTGGCCAACTCTGGATGGCCTCGACTTTGTTGAGTTGGGGTTTTATTACTCCCCTCCCAATGGTGTACCCAAGATATTTGGCCTCCTCCTGCCCAATGGTACACTTCTTGGGGTTAGCCGTAAACCCCGCTTCCCGGATAGAGTCTAGGACTGCTTGCACTTTTGGCAGATGTGAGGCCCAATCTGTGCTATGGACAATTACGTCATCCAGGTAAGCCGCAGCATACTTCCGATGGGGCCTCAGTATCTGGTCCATTTTCCGCTGGAATGTGGCCGGCGCATTCTGTAACCCGAACGGCATTCTCTTATATTGGAACGCCCCGTCTGGGGTTACAAATGCGGTTTTCTCTTTGGCCGACTTGGCCAGGGGAATTTGCCAATACCCTTTTGTGAGGTCAAGAGTCGTCATGTATCGGGCTGTTCCCAGCCGGTCGATCAACTCATCTATACGTGGCATGGGGTAGGTGTCAAATTTTGTAACTTTGTTCAACTGACGAAAATCGTTACAAAATCGCCAGCTCCCATCCGGTTTAGGCACCAACACGATGGGACTAGACCAATCACTTTGGGACTCCTCTATCACCCCTAAGTTCAGCATTTTCTGTACTTCCTCCCGTATTGCCTCCCGTCGGGCCTCTGGGATCCGATAGGGTTTTAACTTCACCCTTTCACCGGGCGGGGTAATAATATCATGCTCTACCCCAGATGTTTGTCCCGGCAGCTCAGAGAACACCTCCTTGTTGCGAAGCACAAACTCCTTAACCTCCTGTTGTTGGGGTTGTGACAAGGTGGCTGCTATTCCAACCTCCGGAATCACGCAACCAGTTTGAGCTGGTGACCAAGTTTCTGCGACTAGGGACTCTCTATCCCTCCAGGCTTTCAACAGATTAACGTGATAGATCTGTTCGGGCTTTCGCCTTCCTGGTTGTCTGACCTTGTAATTCACTTCGCTCACTTTTTCCATTATTTCGTAGGGGCCTTGCCATTTGGCAAGGAATTTACTTTCAACCGTAGGGACAAGTACCAATATCCTATCCCCCGGGGAAAAGGTACGGGTCTTGGCTCCACGGTTGTACACTCTCTGCTGTGCCAACTGCGCTTGGGCCAAATGTTCCTTCACGATGGGCATTACCTGTGCAATTCGATCTTGCATCAGGGCGACATGCTCAATCACACTCCTGTGGGGAGAACTCTCACTTTCCCAAGTTTCCTTGGCAATATCCAACAGTCCTCTTGGGTGTCTCCCATACAGTAACTCAAAGGGGGAGAATCCCGTAGAGGATTGGGGCACCTCCCTAATAGCAAACATCAAATAAGGAAGTAGACAGTCCCAATCCTTTCCATCTCTATCCACCACTTTCTTCAACATTTGTTTTAGGGTTTTGTTGAATCTTTCAACCAGCCCATCGGTTTGGGGGTGATACACAGACGTACGCAATTGCGTCACTTTGAACAATTTACACAGCTCTTTCATAACCCGGGACATAAAGGGTGTACCTTGGTCCGTAAGCAGTTCTTTACAAATACCCACCCGGCTAAAAACAAGAGATAGCTCTTTGGCTATGGTTTTGGCCGAGGTATTTCGGAGAGGGATCGCTTCTGGATAACGGGTGGCATAGTCCATTATAACTAATATGTACTGGTGCCCCCTAGCGGACTTGATTATAGGACCTACCAAATCCATTGCGATCCTCTCAAACGGGACCTCAATGATGGGTAGAGGGACCAGCGGGCTACGGAAATGTGGCATCGGGGCCGACCTCTGACACACAGGGCAGGAGGAACAATAATTTTCTATGTCCTTCATCACCCCAGGCCAATAGAATCTCTGTAATACCCTCTCTCGGGTTTTCTCTGTCCCCAGATGACCTCCAAGAATGTGCCCATGGGCCAACTCCAACACCAACTTCCTGTAAGGTTTGGGCACCACAAGCTGCTCAACGGTTTCTTCTGCCCTTTTTGCCACCCGATACAGTAGGTCCTTCTCTACGCTGAAGTGTGGGTAAGTGCAGGTATTATCTGGGTTCACTAACTCGCCATCTATTTCCACTACGTTTTCCCGTGCCTTTATTAGGGCGGGGTCTTTTAACTGTTCTGTGGCAAAATTTTCCCTGTGAACCTCAAGATCAGAAAACTCCACAGACGGTAGGTTTTCGTCTGAGGAGGTGGGCTCCTCTCCAGTTTCTTGAGTCTCGCCTGCCAATACTGACAAGGGAAATTTTGGAGAGTCCTCACCACTCTCAGAGGAGTTCTGGCTATCACCTTCCTGGTACATAGGTGCACCAGTGGGGGGCTCAGGATCATCCCACAGTTCCCAGAACTTCGGAAAATCCCTTCCCACAATGGCATCATGCGGTAATTGAGATACTAACCCCACTGGATGAGAGAGGGTACCTTTGGGGGTCTTGAAACACACTGTAGTCACTGGATACTCTCGGGTGTCCCCATGCACACAAATAACAGCTACCTTGCTATTCCCAGAGACCTCTGTTTTAACTAATTCAGCCTTTATCAGGGTCACAAGGCTACCTGAATCCAGTAATACCACAACATTTCTACCATTAATACACATTTTGCATAAATGTTTCTCAGTTCCCCGAATGGCAGTGCATGCGACTGTCGCACACAGCGACTGACGTCTGTCCGTCAGAAAGTCACATTGCATGGGTTCCTCCACAACCGGGCAATTTGCTGCAATATGTCCCGTTTGCCGGCAGCGGTAGCAAACAATCCTTTTGGCTGCCTCTTGAGCCCCCGACTTCCCAGGCTGTTCTCGCCAAACCCTGGGCAGAGCTCCCACCCTCTCCACCCTCACCCCTTGGAATCATCTTATCCGCCCCTGGGGATGGTCTGGTCTTAGGGTGGAAAGTCCGAGAGTCTCTGGAAGAGGCCGTCAGGTTCTCTGCAGCCAAGTATCTCTCTACACGATCCACAAGTTTACCGGCCGTTTCTGGGTCTCCATGGCTTACCCACTTTTGAATGGCGGTAGGAAGAGCTCTCAAGAAACGATCCATCACAACACGTTCCACAATCTCCGGTGCGGACAAAGTCTCTGGCTGTAGCCACTTCCTGCTCAGGTGAATGAGATCATACATTTGAGACCTGGGGGGTTTTCCAAGCTGGAAAGTCCAGTTATGCACACGCTGAGCCCAGACAGCCAGGGTGACACCCAGCCTTGCCAATATTTCAGCTTTTAGCATCACATAGTCTTTTGCTTGGTCAGGCTCTAGGTCATAGTAAGCTTTCTGCGATTCACCAGTTAACAGAGGAGCCACCAGTCCAGCCCACTGCTCCTCAGGCCACTTTTCTCTTTCAGCAGTCCTTTCAAATGTGGTTAAAAATACCTCTGGATCATCCTCTCCAGTCATTTTTGTCAATAAACGACTCACCCCAAAGGACGCGGTATTAGTGGGACGGCTTTCCTCACTGGTCTGCGGACGTTGCTGCATTACTGCTTCCATCTGTTGTTGTAGTCTCTGCTCTTGCTTCTGCAACAGGTCTATGAAGCGGGCCTCAGATTGCTGCTGGGCTTGTTGCTGGGCTGCGAAGCTCTTTTGCAAACCTGCATTTGTCTGCTGTTGATTGGCATTTGCTAGAGCCAGCTGTTTCAGTATCTCCTCCATGCTGGCTTAAAAAAAAACTGCCACTGGTTCTCCACCAACTGTGAGGGGGTTAGCTCGGTAGCGGGTGTGTGTGACCCCCTGGATGGGCTCCCCACACAAAAACAGGCCCAGCAGACGGAGGTTGTGGTTTTCAAGATCAAAAGGTGCGGTTTATTTCTCTATTTACAGTGACAAAAACACAGCAAAGCAAAAAGAAACAAACAAAATAAATCCTGGTCAGCTTGACCTCTGACTAAACATGCAGGTTTCCCTAACTAACAACTGGGATCAGCCTGGTGCTGTCCTAGTCCCTAAGTCCCTGGTTTAGTAAATGTCCAAACAAATAGCCACACAGGCTTTGTCTCACCGCACAGGGGTTCACTCTCCCTAGACAGTCCACACAGGTCTGGTTCCAGGCATGAGCAAACACCTAATGAAGCTGGGAGTTTTTATAGAGGCCTTAAACGAGCTGACAAGCTTCAGCTGGTCTCATCAACTCCCTGCCTGCACGACGCCCAGCACTCTCCCTAGAGGTATGAATCATCCATGAGCCCACTAGCCTCAGCTGGGCTTCATCAACTCTCTCCCTAGTTGTATAAGTCGGCATAAAGCCTGAATCTGGGAGAAATATACCTACCCCCCTGGATGCAACCAGGTGACTTTACCTTCCTGCTGTCACAATAGCAATACTTTATTATTCTGATTACTCTGTTTATCTTTATTACTGTTTATTGCAGGGATCTGCAACTTGTTATACTGTTGTTTATTACTTGCCCATTAGTCTCAGTAAAATATCTGGGTCAAGTACATTGGTGTCAGTTTCACTTACTTTAATAGAAGTTTTAAAGTATATCACTGTGTGTGTTTGCCATAGGACTGCGTCACCTAGAGTTTCGGTCACGCGGTCCTATCTCCCCTTACTAGCTGTGCCACGGGAGGTTAGAGCCGATTGCCAGGGGTTGACAGCGGTGCACTACAGGGCCCAAATCAATACCAGCGGCTCTCTCAACTGGGGGTAGCGCTATATGTAGATTCTAACAGGTTTTCTTCTAAGATTGTCCTGTATTTGGCTCCATCCATCTTCCCATCAACTCTGAACAGCTTCCCTGTCCCTGCTGAAGAAAAGCATCCCCACAACATGATGCTGCCACCACCATGTTTCACGGTGGGGATGGTATGTTCAGGGTGATGTGCAGTGTTAGTTTTCTGCCACACATAGAAATTTTACTTTTTAGGCTAAAAGCAAAACGCTGTCTCATCTGATCAAAGTACCTTCTTTCAAATGTTTGCTACATGGCTTCTCGAAAACTGCAAACGGGACTTCTTATGACTTTCTTTCAACAATGTCTTTCTTCTTGTCACTCTTCCATAAAGGGCAGATTTGTGGAGAAGCACGACTAATAGTTGTCCTGTGGACAGATTCTCCCACCTGAGCTGTGGATCTCTGCAGCTCCTCCAGAGTTACCATGCTCTCCTTGCCGGGGCCGGTCAGTTTAGGTGGACGGCCATGTCTTGGTAGGTTTGCAGTTGTGCCATACTCTTTCCATTTTCCGATGATGGATTGAACAGAGCTACATGAGAGGTCAAAAGCTCGGGATATTATATTAGAACCTAACCCTGCTTTAAACTTCTCCACAATGTTATCCCTGACCTGTCTGGTGTGTTCCTTGGCCTTTATGATGCTGTTTGCTCTCTATGGTTCTCTAACAAACCTCTGAAGGCTTCACAGAACAGCTGCATTTATACTGAAATTAAATTACACACAGGTGGACTCTATTTACTAATTAGGTGACTTCTGAAGGCAATTGGTTCCACTAGATTTTAGTTAGGGGTATCAGAGTAAAGGGGGCTGAATACAAATGCACGCCACACTTTTCACATATTTATTTGTAAAAAAAAAATTGAAAACAATTTATAATTTTCCTTCCACTTCACAATTATGTGACATGTTGTGTTGGTCTATCAAATAAAATCCCAATAAAATACATTTACGTTTTTGGTTGTAAAATTACAAAATGTGGGAAAGGGGTTTCATCATTTTGCCGGCTCCTTCGTGGTCCATTCTTCTATCAGGATACATCGATGATTACCCACACAGATTATACCTCACATCACATCCACACAATACAAAAAAAAACAAACGAAAAACAACAATTTGATAGAATTTTAATATTTATAGAATGGAAAAACAAAGTGAACATTGACATACAACATGTGAGGCTCAATTCACTAACCTTTAATACAAGTAGAAGGGTCCTTATTTTAGCCATGTGACTAGAATTTTCAAATCTCATTGGACTTTTTTATTCATTTAGTCATGTTGGAACAGGAAGGGACCATCCCCAAACTGTTCCCTCATAGTTGGGAACATGAAATTTACCGAAATGTTTTGGTATGCTGAAGAGTTCCCTTCCGTGGAACTAAGTGGCCAAGCCCGACCCCTGAAAAACAACCCCACACCATAATCCCCCCTCCACCAAATGATTTGGACCATCGCGAGCAAGGTCCATAAAGACATGGATGAGCGAGTTTGGGGTGGAGGAACTTGACTGGCCTGCACAGAGTCCTGACCTCAACCCGGTATAACACCTTTGGGATGAATTAGAGTGGAGACTGTGAGCCAGGCCTTCTCATCCAACATCAGTGCCTGACCTCACAAATGCGATTTCCGAAGAATGGTCAAACATTCCCATAGACACACTCCTAAACCTTGTGGACAGCCTTCCCAGAAAAGTTGAAGCTGTTATAGCTGCAAAGGGTGGGCCAACTCAATATTGAACCCTACGGACTAAAGCTGGGATGCCATTAAAGTTCATGTGCGTGTAAAGGCAGGCGTCCCAATACTTTTGGTAATATAGTGTTTGCTCACCCGAGTGGCTTTTCTGGTGAGTAACAAGTTCTCCTTTCGGAGTGAAAGATTTCCCCCACTTTGGACATGAATAAAGACGCTTACCTTAGGGAATTCTCTGGTGTATTAGAAGGGTTTTTTTCTGGGAAAAATATTTTCCACACTTTGAACATAAATATGGACGGTCACAAGTGTAGCACCCTCTACTTTAGGTAGGTGCTAGAAGAAGGATTTTTGTTAATGCAGGTAAATTTAAGCAGGCCTATCTGGAAGCTAGACCTGTTTGTTTTGATCTGTGGGGCTGGGAGTGGCCTAGAGTAAGCTGGTGACTCACAGGCAGCATCACTTATTGGTTACCTCCCTCGGGCCTCTAGAAGATTCTAGAAGCAGAGGAAGAAAAGAGAGGTGGAGCTGTCTGGGGTGTTTGAGGAGCTCTGACCTATCCCTAACCTGGATTGGCAGGAATTTTTCGGGTGGAAGAACTGGAGATGGAGTGTTAGGCTGTCGGGACCTTTGAGGGAGCCCCCCAGTCTGGGGGGGCGTGACCTTGGGGGCCAGGGGTTTGGAGCTGAATAGGAACTCCATACAACCCAAGGGGTGTCTTGAACAGGAGCAGGAGAAGACAGCGGGGAATACTGCCGGGTAAATCTCCAGGCCCCCTTAAAGCGGTGGTCCACCCACATTTTTCACTCCTCACCATGCAGCACTAATGTGCATCCTTAAAATTAATTGGCAATTTTTTTTTTTCTGTTCCCTTACCTGATTTATACCTATATCTAATTTCACTTCCTCCTCTAGGGGGCCACGGCCCTGTGCGTCATTTCCGGTTTTGCATTGGCTTCTGGGAGATCTTGGTCAGCTTGGCATGGCGTCTATGGAAATTTTTGGCCAGCTTGGCATCGCACGGCTCCAGAAACATTTAACATTTGTGTCTATGGAAACTCCTGGCCAGATTGGCATCGCACGGCTCCAGTAACATTTAACATTTGTGTCTATGGAAACTCCTGGCCAGATTGGCATCGCACGGCTCCAGAAACATTTAACATTTGTGTCTATGGAAATTCCTGGTCAGCTTGGCATCGCATGGCTCCAGTAACATTTAACATTGGTGTCTATGGAAATTCCTGGCCAGGTTGGCATTGCATGGCCCCAGTAACATTTAACATTGGCGTCTATGGAAAATGTTGGTCAGCTTGGCATGGCTATGCCATGCCAAACTGACCAAAATTACAACACACTGCACATGCGCGAGACCGGCAGGTGCATGCTGGGTTGTCAGCATGCACGGAATCCAGGAAGGACACTGTGGCTTCAGATGCCCACACTGGAGATGGCCGCGCTATGCAGATACTTCAGAAAGTAAGAAAATAATGCTGCACAGATAGAAAACTGGGTATAGTTTTCAGCATACCTTTGTTACATGGCATGAGTATTCTAGGGGTATTTTTATCTTAAAAATCATATTTTGTCCGGAACTCCACTTTAAATACCTGTGGTTAGCCCAGCTAGGGAGGAGTTGTTCAAGTGGAAGAACTGGAGAATTAGGCTGTCGGGACCTTTGAGGGAGCCCCCCAGTCTGGGGGGGAGTGACCTTGGGGGCCAGGGGCTCGGAGCTGAACAGGAACCCCATACAACTCAAGGGGTGTCTTGAAGAGGAGCAAGAGAGGACAGCGGGGAATACTGCCGAGTAAAATCCAGGAGGGATCCACCAGGTGTCGGTGAGTGACAGGCACAGTCTGGAGAGCTAGGAGAGGCATGTTTGTGTTTTTTTCTTGGAAAAATATTTTCCACACTTTGAACATAAATATGGACGGTCACAAGTGTAGCTCCCTCTACTTTAGGTTGATGCTAGAAGTAGGATTCTTGTTAGTGCAGGTAAATTTAAGCAGGCCTAGCTGGAAGCGAGACCTGTTTGTTTTGATCTGTGGGGCTGGGAGTGGCCTAGAGTAGGCTGGTGACTCACAGGCAGTGTCACTTCTTGGTTACCTCCCTAGGGCCTCTAGAATATTCTAGAAGCAGAAGAGGGGAAGAGAGGTGGAGCTGTCTGGGGTGTTTGAGGAGCTCTGACCAATCCCCAACCTGGATTGGCAGGAGTTTTTCGGGTGGAAGAACTGGAGATGGAGTGTTAGGCTGTCGGGACCTTGGAGGGAGCCCCTCAGTCTGGGGGGGGCGTGACCTTGGGGGTCAGGGGCTCGGAGCTGAACAGGAACTCCATACAACCCAAGGGGTGTCTTGAACAGGAGCAGGAGAGGACAGCAGGGAATACTGCCAGGTAAATCTCCAGGAGGGATCCACCAGGTGTCGGTGAGTGACAGGCACAGTCAGAAGAGATGGGAGAGGCATGCATGTTTTTTTATTGGATTTTTTTTTCCACACTTTGAACATAAATATGGACGCTGGAAGCTAGACCTGTTTGTTTTGATCTGTGGGGTTGGGAGTGGCCTAGAGTAGGCTGGTGACTCACAGGCAGTGTCACTTCTTGGTTACCTCCCTCTGGCCTCTTGAAGATTCTAGAAGCAGAGGAAGGGAAGAGAGGTGGAGCTGTCTGGGGTGTTTGAGGAGCTCTGACCAATCCCCAACCTGGATTGGCAGGGGGAAGGCCTCCTTACCGCTACACAAGCGTGATCTTTTTTCATGTCTACGAAGGCTTGTCTGGCAAGAAAAACTTTTTCCGCACTCCAAACAGGAAAAGGGACGCTCGACTGTATGAATTATCTGGTGTTCACGAAAGTTTCCTTGGTCAGAAAAACATTTCCCGCACTCCATACAGGAAAAGAGACGTTCACCATTATGAATTTTCTTAATGTGTTTACGAAGATTTCCTTTATCATGAAAACATTCATCGCACTCCGGACAGCTAAAGGGACGCTCACCCGTATGAATTCTCTGGTGTATAACGAGGGTGTCTTTTCTAGCAAAACAATTTCCGCACTCTGAACAGAAAAAGGGATGCTCACCGGTGTGAACTTTCTTGGGTTTACCAACGTGTCTTTGGTCAGAAAAACCAATATGAGTTTTTTTAATGTGTTTACTAAGGCTTCCTTTGTCATGAAAACATTTTCCGCACTCTGTACAGCTAAAGGGACGCTCACCAGTGTGAATTCTCTGGTGTACAACAAGGGTTTCTTTTCTAGAAAAACAATTTCCGCACTCTGAGCAGGAAAAGGGACGCTTACCCTGGTTTATACCAACGTGTCTTTGGTCAGCAAAGCCAATATGAGTTTTCTTAATGTGTCTACGAAGGTTTCCTTTGTCAGGAAAACATTTTCCGCACTCCGGACAGCGAAAGGGACGCTCGCCAGTGTGAATTCTCTGGTGGTTAACAAAGGCTTCTTTTGTATAAAAACATTTTCCGCACTCAGAACAGCCAAAGGGACGCTCACCTGTATGAACTCTCTGGTGTACAAGAAGGTGTTGTTTCTCATAAAAACTTTTTCCGCACTCTGAACAGGAAAAGGGACGCTCACCAGTGTGAATTCTGTGGTGTATAACAAGGCGTTGACTATTATTAAAACATTTCCCGCACTCTGAACAGGAAAAGGGACGCTCGCCAGTGTGAATTCTCAGGTGTACAATAAGGCTTCGTCTCCTAGCAAAACATTTTCCACACTCCGAACATGAATAAGGACGAGAAGCCGTGTGGCATATCTGGTGTTTCTGAAGTCCGTTTTTATTAGCTAACCAAATATGACCACGAGCTCCCTCTTGTGTGAGCTCCCTCGTGGGGATTGGATGGTTCTGTTGGTCTGTCAGCACTGTGAGAACTTAGGTGGAGATCTGAAGTCATAGTGTGGGATTTATCAGAAGGTTCCTCAGGATTAGAAGGATCCATTGATCTTAGATGGACCTCTGATGTCATAGTATGGGATAGATGGACATGTGATGTCATAGTATGGGATTTATCAGAAGGTTCCTCAGGATTAGAAGGATCCATTGATCTTAGATGGACCTCTGATGTCATAGTGTGGGATTTATCAGAAGGTTCCTCAGGATTAGAAGGATCCATTGATCTTAGATGGACCTCTGATGTCATAGTGTGGGATTTATCAGAAGGTTCCTCAGAATTAGAAGGATCCATTGATCTTAGATGGACATGTGATGTCATAGTATGGGATTTATCAGAAGGTTCCTCAGGATTAGAAGGATCCATTGATCTTAGATGGACCTCTGATGTCATAGTATGGGATAGATGGACATGTGATGTCATAGTATGGGATTTATCAGAAGGTTCCCCAGGATTAGAAGGATCCATTGATCTTAGATGGACATGTGATGTCATAGTATGGGATTTATCAGAAGGTTCCTCAGGATTAGAAGGATCCATTGATCTTAGATGGACCTCTGATGTCATAGTGTGGGATTTATCAGAAGGTTCCTCAGGATTAGAAGGATCCATTGATCTTAGATGGACCTCTGATGTCATAGTGTGGGATTTATCAGAAGGTTCCTCAGAATTAGAAGGATCCATTGATCTTAGATGGACATGTGATGTCATAGTATGGAATTTATCAGAAGATTCCTCAGGATTAGAAGGATCCATTGATCTTAGATGGACATGTGATGTCATAGTATGGAATTTCTCAGAAGGTTCCTCAGGATTAGAAGGACCCATTGATCTTAGATGGACATCTGATGTCATAGTGTGGAATTTCTCAGAAGGTTCCTCAGGATTAGAAGGGTCCATTGATCTTAGATGGACCTCTGATGTCATAGTGTGGAATTTATCAGAAGATTCCTCAGGATTAGAAGGATCCATTGATCTTAGATGGACATCTGATGTCATAGTATGGGATTTATCAGAAGGTTCCTCAGGATTAGAAGGATCCATTGATCTTAGATGGACCTCTGATGTCATAGTATGGAATTTCTCAGAAGGTTCCTCAGGATTAGAAGGACCCATTGATCTTAGATGGACATCTGATGTCATAGTGTGGAATTTCTCAGAAGGTTCCTCAGGATTAGAAGGATTGATTGATCTTAGATGGACCTCTGATGTCATAGTGTGGGATGGATGGACATGTGACGTCATAGTGTGGGATTTCTCAGAAGGTTCCTCAGGATTAGAAGGATCTATTGTTCCATCTGTTGGAATGACATTTTTAAATAAGTTGTTTGTTTTTGTTTTTTTGTTTTTTTATCAAACAATTTTTATTTTGTTTTTGTTATTGCTTGTTCCATACAAAATTTTTAAAAAAGTGGTGATAAACATGGAAGTAATAAGCATTTCATTTAGTTTCTAAGTGCAAATAGAAAAAGATTGGCTCGATCAAACACTATAATAGATATCTATTTTTACAAAAAAACATCTAATGCCTTGTACACACAATCGGAATTTCCGATGGAAAAAGTCAGATGGAATTTTTTTCATCGGACATTCCGACCGTGTGTGGGCCCCATCAGACTTTTTCCATCGGAAATTTAGAGGAATTCCGTCGGAGTTTAGACAGTGAACATTTTCTCTTTTACTCCGACCCGTGTGTACGGGGCATAACAGGACAAAACAACAACAGACTGTGAGGGGGTTAGCTCGGCAGCGGGTGTGTGTGACCCCCGGGATGGGCTCCCCACACAAAAACAGGCCCAGCAAACGGAGGTTGTGGTTTTCAAAATCAAAAAGGTGCGGTTTATTTTCTATTTACAGTGACAAAACACAGCAAAGCAAAAGAAACATAAATAAAATAAATCCTGGTCAACTTGACCTCTGACTAAACATACAGGTTTCCTAACTAACAACTGGGATCAGCCTAGTGCTGTCCTAGTCCCTAAGTCCCTGGTTTTAAATGTCCAAGCAAATAGCCACACAGGCTTTGTCTCACCGCACAGGGGTTCACTCTCCCTAGACAGTCCACACAGGTCTGGTTCCAGGCATGAGCTAACATCTAATGAATCTGGGAGTTCTTATAGAGGCCTAAATGAGCTGACAAGCTTCAGCTGGTCTCATCAACTCCCTGTCTGCACGACGCCCCACACTCTCCCTAGAGGTAGGAGTCATCCATGAGTCCACTAGCCTCAGCTGGGCTTATACAACTCTCCACCTAGTTGTATAAGTCGGCGTAAAGCCTGAATCTGGGCAAAATATATCTACCCCCCTGGATGCAACCAGGTGACTTTACCTTCCTGCTGTCACATACCCCCCCCTCTTGTTTTAACCTCGGGGTTGGAACACCAGCAATCAGGCATTCATGTACTCGAGACAAAGCATCCACATTCCCCATTTGAACGCCAGGGCGATGCTTTACTGTGAAGTTGAATTCCTGGAGGGCCAGGAACCACCTATTCACTCTTCTATTTGTTTCCTTGTTTTGAGCCATCCACTTTAACGGAGCGTGATCCGTAACCATGTCAAAGTGCCTACCTAGCAGGTAGTACCGAAGGGAATCTAGAGCCCACTTCACCGCTAAACACTCCTTTTCAACTGTGGCGTAATTTACCTCATGGGACTTCAACTTCCTGCTGAGGTAAATGACTGGGTGCTCTTCCCCGTTCCAGACCTGGGACAATACTGCTCCTAACCCCACATCTGACGCATCACTTTGTACGACAAAGTCTTTAGAGAAGTCGGGTGAGTACAATACTGGCTGGCTACATAAGGCTTGTTTCAAGAATTGGAATGCTGCCTCAGCCTCGGGGGTCCATTTAATCATGACCGACCCTTTCCCCTTCGTCAGGTTGGTTAGGGGCACAGCCTTAGAAGCAAAGTGGGGAATGAATCGCCGATAATACCCAGCGATTCCCAGAAAGGCTCGTACCTGCTTCTTGCTGTTGGGACGTGGCCAACTCTGGATGGCCTCGACTTTGTTGAGTTGGGGTTTTATTACTCCCCTCCCAATGGTGTACCCAAGATATTTGGCCTCCTCCTGCCCAATGGTACACTTCTTGGGGTTAGCCGTAAACCCCGCTTCCCGAACAGAGTCCAGGACTGCTTGCACTTTTGGCAGGTGTGAGGCCCAATCTGTGCTATGGACAATTACGTCATCCAGGTAAGCCGCAGCATACTTCCGATGGGGCCTCAGCATCTGGTCCATTTTCCGCTGGAATGTGGCCGGCGCATTCTGTAACCCGAACGGCATTCTTTTATATTGGAACGCCCCGTCTGGGGTTACAAATGCGGTTTTCTCTTTGGCCGACTTGGCCAGGGGGATTTGCCAATACCCTTTTGTGAGGTCAAGAGTCGTCATGTATCGGGCTGTTCCCAGCCGGTCGATCAACTCATCTATACGTGGCATGGGGTAGGTGTCAAATTTTGTAACTTTGTTCAACTGACGAAAATCGTTACAAAATCGCAAGCTCCCATCCGGTTTAGGCACCAACACAATGGGACTAGACCAATCACTTTGGGACTCCTCTATCACCCCTAAGTTCAGCATTTTCTGTACTTCCTCCCGTATTGCCTCCCGTCGGGCCTCTGGGATCCGATAGGGTTTTAACTTCACCCTTTCACCGGGCGGGGTAATGATGTCATGCTCTACCCAAGATGTTTGTCCCGGCAGCTCAGAGAATACCTCCTTGTTGCAAAGCACAAACTCCTTAACCTCCTGTTGTTGGGGTTGTGACAAGGTGGCTGCTATTCCAACCTCAGGAATCACGCAACCAGTTTGAGCTGGTGACCAAGTGTCTGCGACTAGGGACTCTCTATCCCTCCAGGCTTTCAACAGATTAACGTGATAGATCTGTTCGGGCTTTCGCCTTCCTGTTTGTCTGACCTTGTAATTCACTTCGCTCACTTTTTCCATTATCTCATAGGGGCCTTGCCATTTGGCAAGGAATTTACTTTCAACCGTAGGGACAAGTACCAGTATCCTATCCCCCGGGGAAAAGGTACGGGTCTTGGCTCCACGGTTGTACACTCTCTGCTGTGCTAACTGCGCTTGGGCCAAATGTTCCTTCACGATGGGCATTACCTGTGCAATTCGGTCTTGCATCAGGGCGACATGCTCAATCACACTCCTGTGGGGAGAACTCTCACTTTCCCAAGTTTCCTTGGCAATATCCAACAGCCCTCTTGGGTGTCTCCCATACAGTAACTCAAAGGGGGAGAATCCCGTAGAGGATTGGGGCACCTCCCTAATAGCAAACATCAGATAAGGAAGTAGACAGTCCCAATCCTTTCCATCTCTATCCACCACTTTCTTCAACATTTGTTTTAGGGTTTTATTGAATCTTTCAACCAGCCCATCGGTTTGGGGGTGATACACAGATGTACGTAATTGCGTCACTTTGAACAATTTACACAGCTCCTTCATAACCCGGGACATAAAGGGTGTACCTTGGTCCGTAAGCAGTTCTTTACAAATACCCACCCGGCTAAAAACACAAGAGATAGCTCTTTGGCTATGGTTTTGGCCGAGGTATTTCGGAGAGGGATCGCTTCTGGATAACGGGTGGCATAGTCCATTATAACTAATATGTACTGGTGCCCCCTAGCGGACTTGATTATAGGCCCTACCAAATCCATGGCGATCCTCTCAAACGGGACCTCAATGATGGGTAGAGGGACCAGCGGGCTACGGAAATGTGGCATCGGGGCCGACCTCTGACACACAGGGCAGGAGGAACAATAATTTTCTATGTCCTTCATCACCCCCGGCCAATAGAATCTCTGTAATACCCTCTCTCGGGTTTTCTCTGTCCCCAGATGACCTCCAAGAATGTGCCCATGGGCCAACTCCAACACCAACTTCCTGTAAGGTTTGGGCACCACAAGCTGCTCAACGGTTTCTTCTGCCCTTTTTGCCACCCGATACAGTAGGTCCTTCTCTACGCTGAAGTATGGGTAAGTGCAGGTATTATCTGGGTTCACTAACTCGCCATCTATTTTCACTACTTTTTCCCGTGCCTTTATTAGGGCGGGGTCTTTCAACTGTTCTGTGGCAAAGTTTTCCCTGTGAACCTCAAGATCAGAAAACTCCACAGACGGTAGGTTTTCGTCTGAGGAGGTGGGCTCCTCTCCAGTTTCTTGAGTCTCCCCTGCCAATACTGATAAGGGAAATTCCGGAGAGTCCTCACCACTCTCAGGGGAGTTCTGGCTATCACATTCCTGGTACATAGGGGCACCAGTGGGGGGCTCAGGATCATCCCACAGTTCCCAGAACTTCGGAAAATCCCTTCCCACAATGGCGTCATGCGGTAACTGAGATACTAAGCCCACTGGATGAGAGAGGGTACCTTTGGGGGTCTCGAAACACACTGTAATCACTGGATACTCTCGGGTGTCCCCATGCACACAAATAACAGCTACCTTGCTATTCCCAAAGACCTCTGTTTTAACTAACTCAGCCTTTATCAGGGTCACAAGGCTACCTGAATCCAGCAATACCACAACATTTCTACCATTAACACACATTTTGCATAAATGTTTCTCAGTTCCTCGAATGGCAGTGCATGCGACTGTCGCACACAGCGACTGACGTCTGCCCGTCAGAAAGTCACACTGCATGGGTTCCTCCACAACCGGGCAATTGGCTGCAATATGTCCCGCTTGCCGGCAGCGGTAGCAAACGATCCTTCTTGCCGCCTCTTGAGCCGCTGATTTCCCAGGCTGTTCTCGCCAAACTTGGGGTAGAGCTCCCACCCTCTCACTCTCTCCACCCTCACCCCTTGGAATCCTCTTATCCGCCCCTGGGGATGGTCTGGTCTTAGGGTGGAAAGTCCGAGTGTCTCTGGAAGAGGCCGTCAGGTTCTCTGTAGCCAAGTATTTCTCCACACGATCCACAAGACCATCGGCCGTCTCTGGGTCTCCATGGCTTACCCACTTTTGGATGGCAGTAGGAAGAGCTCTCAAAAACCGATCCATTACAACACGTTCCACAATCTTTGGTGCGGACAAAGTCTCTGGCTGTAGCCACTTTCTGCTCAGGTGAATGAGATCATACATTTGAGACTTGGGGGGTTTTCCAAGCTGGAAAGTCCAGTTATGCACACGCTGAGCCCGGACAGCCTGGGTGACACCCAGCCGTGCCAAAATTTCAGCTTTTAGCATCACATAGTCTTTTGCTTGGTTAGGCTCTAGGTCATAGTAAGCTTTCTGCGATTCACCAGTTAACAGAGGAGCCACCAGTCCAGCCCACTGCTCCTCAGGCCACTTTTCTCTTTCAGCGGTCCTTTCAAATGTGGTCAAAAATACCTCTGGATCATCCTCTCCAGTCATTTTTGTCAATAAACGACTCACCCCAAAGGACGCGGTATTAGTGGGACGGCTTTCCTCACTGGTCTGCGGACGTTGCTGCATTACTGCTTCCATTTGTTGTAGTCTCTGCTCTTGCTTCTGTAACAGGTCTATGAAGCGGGCCTCAGATTGCTGCTGGGCTTGTTGCTGAGCTTCCAGACTCTGTTGGTGAGCTTGCTGCTGGGCTGCAAGGCTCTGTTGATGAGCTTGCTGCTGGGCTGCAAGGCTCCTTTGCAAACCTGCATTTGTCTGCTGTTGATTGGCATTTGCTAGAGCCAGCTGTTTCAGTATCTCCTCCATGCTGGCTTAAAAAAAACTGCCCGCATTCTCCACCAACTGTGAGGGGGTTAGCTCGGCAGCGGGTGTGTGTGACCCCCGGGATGGGCTCCCCACATAAAAACAGGCCCAGCAAACGGAGGTTGTGGTTTTCAAAATCAAAAAGGTGCGGTTTATTTTCTATTTACAGTGACAAAACACAGCAAAGCAAAAGAAACATAAACAAAATAAATCCTGGTCAACTTGACCTCTGAGTAAACATACAGGTTTCCTAACTAACAACTGGGATCAGCCTAGTGCTGTCCTAGTCCCTAAGTCCCTGGTTTTAAATGTCCAAGCAAATAGCCACACAGGCTTTGTCTCACCGCACAGGGGTTCACTCTCCCTAGACAGTCCACACAGGTCTGGTTCCAGGCATGAGCTAACACCTAATGAATCTGGGAGTTCTTATAGAGGCCTAAATGAGCTGACAAGCTTCAGCTGGTCTCATCAACTCCCTGTCTGCACGACGCCCCACACTCTCCCTAGAGGTATGAGTCATCCATGAGCCCACTAGCCTCAGCTGGGCTTATACAACTCTCCACCTAGTTGTATAAGTCGGCGTAAAGCCTGAATCTGGGCGAAATATATCTACCCCCCTGGATGCAACCAGGTGACTTTACCTTCCTGCTGTCACAAGACATACACCTCTATGAAGGATTCCATTTATATTTTTCTATTCTCTACTTCTTAATTTGTTATAGGTCACTCTCCTCACCCCCATCTATCCCCCTCCCCCCTCTCCCCCTCCTCCACAACCTCCCCACATAAACCATCATAAAGCAAATTACTAGAGTTGAGCCAATAGGACCATATTTTATTACATTTATGGGGGACTCCTCTATGTTTATATGCTAGTCTTTCTCTTTTTAATATAGAATTTACCTTATTACACCATTGTTTATGGGCTGGTGGCGTTGTAGCAATCCACTTTTGTAGGATGAGCTTACGAGCAAGATAAAGGGTTCTAGTCCACATTATATACATCTCTACAGGTAAGGCTCCATTTGAAATTATTCCCAACATTGCTATTTTAGGGGTACTTGTTATTTCTGTTCGACAGTGGCGGCTGGTGCTCAAAATTTTGGGGGGGGGGGGGGGGCGCAAACGAAAAAACAAAACATCAATTGCAGCCTCACTGTGCCCATCAAACGCACCTACTGTGCCCATCAATTGCTGCCACTGTGCCCATCAAATGCAGCCACTGTGCCCATCAATTGTCGCCACTGTGCCATCAAACACAGCCACTGTGCCCATCAGTTGTGCCACTGTGCCCATCAATTGTCGCCACTGTGCCCATCAATTGTGCCACTGTGCCCATCAATTGTCGCCACTGTGCCCATCAAACGCAGCCACTGTGCCCATCAATTGTCGCCACTGTGCCCATCAATTGTTGCCACTGTGCCATACCATCAAACGCAGCCACTGTGCCCATCAATTGTCGCCACTGTGCCCATCAATTGTCGCCACTGTGCCCATCAATTGTGCCACTGTGCCATCAAACGCAGCCACTGTGCCCATCAATTGTCGCCACTGTGCATATCAATTGTCGCCACTGTGCCATGCCATCAAACACAGCCACTGTGCCCATCAATTGTCGCCACTGTGCCATGCCATCAAACGCAGCCACCGGGCCCATCAATTGTCGCCACTGTGCCATCAAACACAGCCACTGTGTCCATCAGTTGTGCCACTGTGCCCATCAATTGTCGCCACTGTGCCCAACAATTGTGCCACTGTGCCCATCAATTGTCGCCACTGTGCCCATCAATTGTCGCCACTGTGCCATCAAACGCAAGCAATTCTACTGTGCCCATCAATTGCCGCCACTGTGCCCATCAAACGCAGCCACTGTGCCCATCAATTGTCGCCACTGTGCCCATCAATTGTTGCCACTGTGCCATGCCATCAAACGCAGCCACTGTGCCTATCAATTGTCGCCACTGTGCCCATCAATTGTCGCCACTGTGCCCATCAATTGTGCCACTGTGCCCATCAATTGTCGCCACTGTGCCATCAAACGCAGCCACTGTGCCCATCAATTGTCGCCACTGTGCCCATCAATTGTCGCCACTGTGCCATGCCATCAAACACAGCCACTATGCCCATCAATTGTCGCCACTGTGCCATGCCATCAAACGCAGCCACCGGGCCCATCAATTGTCGCCACTGTGCCCATCAATTGCCGCCAGTTTTCCCCCTCAAATACTGCCAGTTTGCCCCGTAAAATGCTGCCAGTTTGCCCCCCTCAAATACAGCCAGATTGCCCCATCAAATACCGCCAGTTTGCCCCCCCCCCCCCCGCCCGGCACTTACCTTTCTCGGGTCAACAATCCTCCTCCACGTTCCCTCAATGTCGCTTCAGCCAATCAGGTTACCGGTAACCAGACCCGGTGAACCTGATTGGCTGAGACGCATGTCAGTGTTAACCAGGGAAAGCACACACTGTGCGTCCCTTGGTTAACTATTTGGAAGCCGATTAGAACCCACAGGCTGTAATCGGGAAACTGCTGGCTCTGATAGAGACTTCCAAAACCAACCAGCCGCTGTTATTCAGATGGCCATGCATGAACCTATGTATAGTTACTTGATTGACGGGCAGGGGAGAGAGGGGGCGGCGCTCCTGCGCCCACTGCTGTCCGACATATTGTATTCAGGGTCTGGAACGCTCTCTCCCAATATCTGTGGAGCTTAGAACAACGCCAAAGCATATGAATAAGGGATCCGTTGGATACGGAGCATCGCGGACATAAAGGCGATGTATATTTTCCCCAGGCATATAATTTTTGTGGAGTGTAGTGAATTCTGTGTAGTATAAGAAGCTGGGTCAGTTGCTGGGATGGTGAAATAGATACCTCAGGTAGAATCTCCATAGCCCATTTCCATTCCTCTTCACTAAGATCTGTTAGGTCTTTTTGCCAATGAATACGACTATTCGCCTGTCCATCTACGTTCTCTGCATTTAGCAGCATCAGGTAGATTTGCTTTGCTGGCGGTTCAGTGGCGCTTCCCATTGATTTCAATGGGGAGGGGTGCTTTAGAAGCAGTATGTACACCGTTCCTACAGCGCCTCAAAGATGCGGCTAGCAGGACTTCGTTGAGCGTCCTGCCAGCGCACCCCGCTCCAGTGTGAAAGCCCTCTGGCTTTCACATTGGAGTGAGGCTCATTCAGGGCGCTTTGCAGGCGCTATTTTGTAGCACTGTAGCACCTGCAAAGCGCCTCAGTGTTAAAGTAGCCGAAGACCCCTTTCACACTGAGGCACTTAGCGGGCGCTATAACGCTAAAAATAGCGCCTGAAAAGCGCCCTGAAAGAGCGGCTCCATACACTCCAGTGTGAAAGCCCGAGGGCTTTCACACTGGAGCGGTTAGGGTGACCACATTTCCAAACTGCCATTCAGGGACACCCTCCCTTCCCCCCAAAAAAATGAGGGGGGGCAATGTAGTCTCAGGGATGACGGGGAATTTGGCGTGATTTGTCAGGCGAATGGCTGGTCTTAGCACATAAATCATTCCGAAACCATGCTAAATATGGTGTCAGGATGATCAAATCACATTATTTCTATTACCACATTGTAACATATCATGAAATAGTTCAACTCATCAAAATGCAGAATCAGTGGGAACCCTGGGCTTGGCACTTGCCGCCAGATGCAGTGTGCCACTTTCCACCCGTAGCCTGCCACCAGATGCAGTGTGCCACTTGCCACCCATAGCTTGCCACCAGATGCAGCGTGCCATTTACCACCCATGGCTTGCCACCAGATGCAGTATGCCACTTGCCTCCCCCAGCTGTGTCGATTGCCATCCATGTTCCCCTGTGTCACCTTCATTACTGTCTCATTACTACTTGTGTGACTGTCACCTTCTTCTTCATTACTTTTTTCCCTCACCTTCCAAGTTCCAATATTCCCTCTGGTGACTGAGTGGTCCTTCAGACAGTGCGTCGGGCTGTGGGCAAAAGGAGGAGAAGTCCGGCACTCGGGCAGCCATCGATCTGATCCAGCAGCAGCACACAGAATAGACACCAGATGACCAGTCCCTGTTACTGCTGTCACTCCCTCTGCATGCTGCTTGGCAGCGGGCTGCGGGCGCCGAGCAAGGAGGTGGGTGGAGAGGAGACACTGCCTGGAGAGTGAAGATCACGCCAGTCCCTGCTGCTTGCTGTGCGCCGGAGAAGGAGGAGATGTTGAGGGGGGTGGAGACAGCAGTGCAGCATTAAGCATGGGCCTTGCTCCCGACCTCACTGTCTGAGAGATTGAGAGTCTTTGATGTCACTGGTTGCTGGACGCCAGGCAGGCCGGCCCTAGCAACCAGTTCCGGAAGTGTAGAGAAATGTGATTATTAGTTAGTAGGTGGTGGCTGTGACCTCAATTTCATTCCGGGACACTGTATTGTCCCGGAATGAAGGTGCCCGGGACCAGGGACAGAGATGGCAATTCCAGGATAGTCCCGGGCAATCCGGGACACGTGGGCACCCTAGGAGCGGTGCGCTGGCAGGACATTAAAAATGTCCTGCAAGCAGCATCTTTGAGGCGCTGTAGAAGCGGCTCCTAAAGCGCCCCTGCCCATTGAAATCAAAGCGGCACTTTGCGGCCGTTTTTTTTAACCCTTTCTCGGCCGCTAGCGGGGGTCAGAAGCGCCCGCTAGTGGCTGAATAGCGCTGCGAAAAACGACGGTAAAGCGCCGCTAAAAATACAGGCGCTTTACCGCCGACGCCCCCACCGCCCCAGTGTAAAGGGGCCTTAAAGTCATCATCATGTGCGATTGTGCGTGTGTGCTAAGCAGACAGGGTGATCCTACTCCCTCTCTCCCTCTGTACAATGTCAGAGGCGCTGGCGCAGCAGTGGCGGAGGACTGTATCCATTATGAGGAAACATCCCCTGCAACGCTGCGTGTCCCTGATCAGCACAGTGCCACTGCCAGCGAGTGTGACCTGTCTGTGTACCACTGCGCCCAGTCACTGTCTCTGATGTTCCGTTCTGCTCTGCCTTTCTGCCCAGTGCTGTGCCCATACACTGCATGATCCCCCCAATGGAGGATGCTCTCTCTCCCTCCTGCTAAGTGCCCATACACTGCACGATTCCTCCGCATCTATGGGTGCTGATGTTACTGCATTTATGGGTTCTGATGTTACTGCATTTATGGGTGTTGATGTTACTACATTTATGGGTGCTGATATTATTGCATTTATGGGTGCTGATAAGGCCGCATTTATGGGTGCTGGTAAGGCCGCATTTATGGATGCTGATATTACTAGACATGTGCAATTTGTTTAGTTTCTAATTAGTTTTTCATGAATTTAGAGAAATTAGTTAATTCCGAAATTTCCGAATTTTTCAGGTTTTAGAATTTTCGAATTTCGGAAATTCGTATTTTCAAATTTTTGAAAATTGGAAATTTCGAAAATTCTAGAATCGAAAATTCGAAAATCTAAAAATTCGAAAATGGGAAATTTGTAAAGTTGAATTTCCGAATTCCGAAAATTCGTTTTTTTTGTTTTATTTGTTTTTTTGGAAATTCGAAAATTTGGAATTCCGAATTTCCCAAATTTCCGAAAAAAAACGAAAACGAAAAAAAAAACCGAATTTTTCGAATTTCCCGAATTTCCGAAAAAAGCAAAAAAACGAAGAAAACGAAAAAAACGAATTTTTCGGCAGTGCACATGTCTAGATATTACTGCATTTATGGGTTCTGGTCAAATGTTTTGACAGGGGCGCAGTTTCAGTGCTTGCCATAGGCGTCATTTTCACTAGATACGCCTCTGCGTGTGTATGCAAGACAAGCTTGAGCGGAATTCCGTTGGAAAAACCGTCCGAGTTTTGTCCGACGGAAATTCCGCTTGTGTGTACAGGGCATAAGGTAGGCTTTCTGTGCATCCCAATAAATTAAGGGCGAAGCCGTAAGTTTATTTATTTGCTGAAAAGTAGTGATCTCTAGTTTGATATCCTCTGGAGGAAAGAGTGAAATCCAGTCAGGATTAACCTTCTATAACTTGTCCCCCTTGTTAGTCCTAAAGAAAAGAGATAAGACCAGGGGGGAGAAAGATCTGATATGCCTCTGGCCTCATATTTAATCTCGCAAAGATATGGCAATACGGAGTGGGATCCTAACGCCAGATCTATTCTGGATAGAGTTTTATGTGTACTCGAGGAACATGAGAATTGTCTGCTCACTGGATTTCGCAGTCTCCAAAGATCAAACAGCCCCATCCCCGTTATATATTTAGCGAAGGTCGTAGATCCCTCCGGATATTGTTTATCAGATGGATAAAATGTATCCATTGATGGAACTGTACAATTATTAAAGTCCCCTGTTAATAACCACAGGATATCTGATTTATCTGATGCAAATACAATGAATTCTTTCAGTATTTCCAGAGTGTAGGGCGGGGGGAATATAGATGTTCGCCAATACACATCTTTGTCCAGCCAGTTAACAATCTAAAAAAATATACCTGCCCCTGCTATCCTTCTTAACCTGCCTACATTTGAAATCAATTGTATTAGCTATGAGTATAGATACCCCTCTGGAGTATGATGTGTATGTTGAATGAAATTGGGTTGTAAACTGTTTTTTTCCTTAGGTAATGTAAAGTGTGAGGAAGTAAAATGAGGCAGATTATAGAAGGTGAAAATCTTGTCAATGATGTAAAGATAGCTTGTCGCTTGGACAGAGTGCCCAGACCTCTAACATTCCATGAAACTAGTACATCCCTTTGAGGGACCATAAGGCAATATCATCATAAATTTTAACTTCAGTTATAATTAATTTACAAGCTATATCCATAACACGATCAGATTTTCCGATGAAAAAAGTCGTGTGTGGGCCCTATCGGACTTTTTTCCATCGGAGTAAAAAAATAGAACAGGTTTAAAAATTTTCAGATGGAAAAAAATCCGATGGGGAATTCCAATCGTCTGTGTGGAATTCCATCGGAGAAAAATCCACGCATGCTCAGAATCAAGTCGACACATGCTCAGAAGCATTGAACTTCATTTTTCTCGCCTCGGTGTAGTGTTTTACATCACCGCGTTTTGGACGGTCGGAATTTAGTCTGACAGTGTGTATGCAAGACTGATGGAAGTCAGCTTCATCGGAATTCCGACAGAAAATTCCATCAAATTTTATTCCATCGGAAATCAGATCGTGTGTACAGGGCATAATAGGGAGGCAGAGAGAGGAGGAGAGAGGGAGAGACAGGGGAGTAGATTGGAGACTGGAACAGAAGAGTAGGATTAATGAGCAGATATCTAATAGAAGGTGTACACAAACTAACATGTAAGACATACACGCACACACACACACACACATCTGATCATATAAATAATCATAGACAAACAGTAAGAGGCAGAACAACCAAGTCGTACAAACACACAAAAACCAGTACATATATACATTCAAAATAGACACACATAAGGACACACACATAGAAACATTCGTACACAAACAAAGACAATAACATACACACCAAAACATTTAAACAATCATAGGGGTTATACGATCATAAAGACACCAAAAATAGAGCCCACCCTAACCCCTTTATTTCTATACTTTTCCTTCCCTCTAACCACCCCCCTTTCCCTCCTCATCAAAAACGAAAAAAATTCCATTCCTAAACATCCCGTCACAAAAACAACAAAAAGAAAAAAGGGGCAGCCCGTATCTTATAAAATTAGTTTAACCGTGGATGGCTATCCAACCATTGGGACACTGAGTCCGGCGATGTAAAAAAAAAAAAAAAAAAAAAGAGTCTTGTCCCGAGTCATTACTTTTAACTTGACTGGAAATAACATAGCATAAGAGAAGTCAATCTGTTTCAGGCATCGCTTTACATCCATAAATCCCGCCCTTTGGCGCTGTACATTTGCTGAGAAGTCTGGGAAAAAACGTATTTTTGAGCCATTCATCCTTATATCTGCGAGTTGTCTAGCTCTTTGCAGTATCATATCTCTCTTCTACTCCCATAGTATCTTTAAGCCATCTTTCTCAAAATTCTACTGGCTTATTACCTTCCGCCCATTCGGGAAGACCTACTACCCTAATATTATTTCTTCGGAGACGATTCTCCAAGTCCTCCAAACGAGAATCATATAAGGATAGTTGTGTAGTTTTTTTCTCAGACTTCATAATTGTTTGTAGGGAATCTTCAAGTCTACTTATTCTTTCTTCCACGCCTGATATTCTTTCTTTAATTGAATGCAAGTCTTGTCTAAACAGGTTTATATATTCCCTCATTCCCTCTAGATCAGTGTTTCTCAACTCCAGTCCTCAAGGCGCCCCAACAGGTCATGTTTTCAGGATTTCCATTATTTTGAACATGTAATTTGATCAGTTTCACTGCCTCAGTAATTACCACAGCCGTTCCATCTGAGGGAAATCCTGAAAACATGACCTGTTGGGGCGCCTTGAGGACTGGAGTTGAGAAACACTGCTCTAGATTATGTGCTAGAACGTTCACAGAGCTATTACATGTATTAATAGCTTTCATAATGTCTGTTAATGTAATTGCACACTCTGTATTTGGACTATTTGGGCTATTTGAGGTATTTAGTACCTTAGCTGGTTTAGCGGGTATATCATGCAAATCACTCTCTGATGTGACATGACTTGCTGTATCTTCCAACTCTATTTCTATTGTCCCTTCTGCAGTGGCCTGCGCTTCTTTAGCTGGGTCCAATGGACCTTGTGTTAAATTAGAGATGGCAGCTTGTATTTCATCCTTGGCCGTAGTAGTGGCCGTAGTAGGAGTGATAGAAGTATGGGAGAATTTTTCAAGCCGAGCTGTTATCTCTTCTTGTTTGTTTTGGGACTTATTTTGGTGCCTTTGATCTGAACTGCTCTGTGAAGAGCATTCGTTAGTGGCTTGTTCTTCACTCCCCACATCCTTCTTAGTTCTGCGTGTCATTCTTGAAATCTAGTATGCTCACAGTTGGCTCACAGTAGTCTCAAACTGGATCTATTTCTCGCAGCTCACACCAACAGACTTCCACGTCTTTATTTGTCTATATATCAGATGTATAGCAATTTAAGAACTAATAAAGAACTAGCAAATGTCTCAATGGCTGAGGTAGTAATTCTGATATTACCTTCTGTTGCTACCTTTGGTTCATAGGGGTATTGCGCTGTCCCTGCTGGTATGAATTTAAATAAAAACACACATATGGAAAAAAAGGCAGTTTTTTGCTATATATAGTCATATAAAACCCAAAATGCGGCGAGGCTCAGAAGTACCTTGGAGAATTATTACCAGTATAATCAGGGAAAAAAAATAAAAAAATTCAAAGTTCAGGATCAATATCAAAGTTTGCAAATTATATCCAGATATATTGCAAGTCTATTTCACCTTTTAGTTTAATGTTCTTCACCCCCTCCTCCTCCTCCACATTATCCAGTAATATATAGTATTTGGCTTTCTATTTATGCTGTTCTAGCCTCAAGTCTTGTATATTAGATCAGAAAATGTACCTGATTTCTGAGCCGTTTTGTCATCAGGGCTGTATGTCATAGGTTACAAGCCACAAACTGGAAGCCTGGAAGCCTGAAAGCTGGGAGCCGGGAGCTTGAAGCTGGGATCCAAAGGCAGAGAGCAGGGTCAGTTACAGAGCCACAGAGCTGAACAGAACAGAACAGAGCCACAAAGCGTTTGCTGGAGACTAAGTGCTGGGATCTGAAAACTGTAGACTGTGAGCTGTGCACTATGTTCCACGAGCTTCGGTTTAAAAACCACGAACCATGACCTAAGAGCCAGAAGCCAAGGACCGTGGGTCGAGGAACAGAGGCCAAGAAACCGAAAGCCGAGAGCTGAGAACCGGAACCTGAGGGCTGTGAACCGCAAGCTAGTACCGTAGGTCGTGAGCCGTCAGCCATACATCATAAGCCGTGCAGCAAGGTGCCGGGATCTGGGAATGTATGCCGGGAGTTGAGAGCCAGAAACAAGGAATTAAGGTGTTTGTCAGCTGGAGATTGATTGTAGTCAAAGCCGTATCAGCAGTCTCAGCTGTGTATCAGCTGGAATGATGTGCCTGCCAAATACTATAGAGGGATGTAAAAAGCGATCCCAACACCCGGTATCAGATGCTGAGCAGGATAGCCGCTGATGCCCCCAGCAAACAGGACCAGCAATGCACCTAAAATGCACCTGGGCATCGGCCGTACAAGGGAAGAAATCCCATCAAGGATAAGGGTATAGGGCGGTCAATGGTGGAGCTCCATCCCCTGCGCCTTCTCACATCTCACGTCCTCTCACACAGACGTGCCACACCCCCTCACAAAATGTTTTTATACATCTTGTAATGACATGGACCTTTTTGTGAAATAGCAAACTAAAGCAGAAAACCAAAACGTTTAAAAAAATTGGATAAAATAAGCAAACCAGCCATGGCACACTGGGTGATATCGTACGGACATTGATGTCTTATTGTGAGGAATGGAGATGGACCTTCCTTCAAACTCCTTTGTTGGAAATATCACATTATACTGAAGAATGGAAAATGAAACTTTGTCATGTTGATCCAGCAGGAAGTGTTTGTTTCCACAGCAATCTAATATTTGATGTTTTGTGCATTTGATATGTTCCTTTGATTCCACCCCATCTTTGTATCACTACCAGTTAGTACAGCCCTCTAATTATTGCTACCTCTGTAGAGTAATGCCCCATACACACGATCATTTTTCATGCCGTTAAAAATGCCATTAAAAAAAATGGCCATTAAAAATGATCGTGTGTATGCTCCAGAGCATTTTTAACGACGTGAAAAACGGCCATTAAAAATTTCGAACATGCTCTCTTTTTTCACGTCGTTTTTCATGTCGATTTTTTTAACGACGTGAAAAACGATAGTGTGTATGCTTTAACGACGTGAAAAAAACGCGCATGCTCAGAATCAAGTATGAGACAGGAGCGCTCGTTCTGGTAAAACTAGCGTTCGTAATAGAGATAGCACATTCGTCACGCAGTCACGGACTGAAAAGCACGAGACTGAAAAGAGCGAATCGTCGCTCAACAAACTTTACTAACATGAAGGGTGGCGCCATTCGAACGGATCTTCCCCTTTATAGTGCCGTCGTACGTGTTGTACGTCACTGCGCTTTGCTTGATCGTTTTTTTAAATGATCGTGTGTACGCAAGACAGGCTTGAGAGGAAACATGAAAAAAAACGACGTGAAAAACGGCAAGAAAAAAAATGGCAAGAAAAACGATCGTGTGTATGGGGCATTAGGCTTAGAATGTCTTTACACTTGGCAGAGTGAAGTATATTGGAATTTTCTCCTGAGACTTCTTGGAGAGTTAAGTGCCCGTGGCTCTTATTAAGTCAACAATTGGGTGCTAACTGGTTCTAAAGAAGGGTGGCCTTGGATTTTAGCGACATTTGGGGCCTTAAACTGGTAAAAGTGAAATGTGAACAGTTTCTGCTTATTACTCACCTGAGTTGAATTCTGGAGAAAATTTCTCCACTTTAATGGTATCCATAACCTTGTTCTCCTTCATAAATTGCTGATCACCCATCACATACGTCTCTTCTTCTTCCTTCTTCACCTCAACTTTTATATTAAGGAGTTCCTCACCCTAAAACCACAAAATGATAACAAGGAACATCCTCAAAACATGAGCACTAAAACCCTGAGACCTCAGAGATGAGTACCTCATACAATTTAGAATAACTTTTAAGTCACAGATAAAGCAACTCCACCTACTTGTTGATGGTGAGGGATGGTGTGACCTTCCTTTGTGGGATCCCGGGAATTTAGAGGACGGAGACATCTCTCTGGTGGGTTCCCATTACTGGATCCATCTGTAGGAAACACGGACTGAATACATTGTTTCTATGTGTTTATCAGATGATGGGGGATCTAGGTGGAGCCTCCGTACTGCTCTCTCTTTTACAATAAAGTCTCCTCTTACCCGGTGATGTGAGGGGCGGCTGATTCTCCATCATGATATGGAAAGATTCCTCCTCTTTAATTGGCATTATCGTGGCACCCTCTACCATTGAGTGATCGCCTGTCACATATGTTTCTTCTTCTTCTGTTTTAATCTCAACTTTTATATATCTCAGTTTGTCACCCTAAACCAAGGAAATGGTTGGCAAATATAAGGTTTAATGATGCAAGACCACAAATATAATATTTTGTAGGGTTCACAAACTGTATTGTATAGTTGAGTCACATTCATGTTCTAGATGCTCCAACCAACCTGATAACAGAGTGCATAGTTGTGATCTTCATGTGTGGAATCCCGGGAATACTCAAGATGACGACATATCTCTGGTGGGTTCCCATTACTGGATCCATCTGTAGGAAACACACATACTGACTGAATACATTGTTTCTATGTGTTTATCAGATGATGGGGGATCTAGGTGGAGCCTCTGTACTGCTCTCTCCTTTACAATAAAGTCTCCTCTTACCCGGTGATGTGAGGGGCAGCTGATGCCCACACTGGGGATGGCCGCTCTGTGCAGAAACTTCAGAAAGTAAGAAAACAATGCTGCACAGATAAAAAAACTGGCCATAGTTTTCAGCATACCTTTGTTACATTGCACGAGGCATAAATATTCTAGGGGTATTTTTATCTTAAAAGTCGTATTTTGGCCGGAACTCTACTTTAAATACCTGGGGTCAGCCCAGCTAGGGAGGAGTTGTTCGGGTGGAAGAACTGGAGATGGAGTGTTGTGCCGCGTACACACGATCGGAAATTCCGACAAGAAAACCATGGATTTTTTTCCGACGGAATGTTGGCTCAAACTTGTGTTGCGTACACACGGTCATACAAATCTTGTCGGAAATTCCGAACGCCAAGAACGCGGTGACGTACAAGACGTACGACGAGCCGAGATCAATGAAGTTCAATAGGCAGTTCGGCTCTTCTGCTTGGTTCTGAGCATGCGTGTTTTTTTTTGCGCGTCGGAAAAATAGAGAACCAGCTCTCAATCTTTTGTTAGGGGAAATTTCCGACAGCAAATGTCCGATGGAGCCTACACATGGTCGGAATTTCCGACCAAAAGCTCACATCAAACATTTGTTGTCGGAATTTCCGATCGTGTGTATGCGGCATTAGGCTGTCGGGACCTTTGAGGGAGCCCCCCCAGTCTGGGGGGGTGACCTTGGGGGCCAGGGGCTCGGAGCTGAAATGGAACCCCATACAACCCAAGGGGTGTCTTGAACAGGAGCAAGAGAGGACAGCAGGGAATACTGCCGAGTAAATCTCCAGGAGGGATCCACCAGGTGTCGGTGAGTCACAGGCACAGCCGGGAGAGCTGAGAGAGGCATGCCGGAGCGGACTGGAAGACAGTCTGAGATGATTGTAGAGCCAGCGGGAGAGTCTGTGATTTTACTGGCAGCTGATGGACTAGTTCATCATCTTGGAGTGTCTGGAAGTGAATGCCGGGCTGGACAGGGTGACAGGTGGGCCACATCACTCAACAGCCCCCTACGGGGGGGGGGGGTACCACTACACAAGCGTGATCTTCTTTCATGTCTAAGAAGGCTTGTCTGGCAATCAAAACTTTTTCCGCACTCCAAACAGGAAAAGGGGCGCTCGCCTGTATGAATTATCTGGTGTTCATGAAAGCTTCCTTGGTCAGACAAAACAGGAAAAGAGACGTTTACCATTATGGATTTTCTTAATGTGTTTACGAAGGTTTCCTTTATCATGAAAACATTCATCGCACTCCGGACAGCTAAAGGGACGCTCACCCATAGGAATTCTCTGGTGTATAACGAGGGTTTCTTTTCTAGCAAAACAATTTCCGCACAATGAACGGGAAAAGGGACGCTCACCAGTGTGAACTCTCTCAGCGTGTCTTTGGTCAGAAAAAACAATATGAGTTTTCTTAACGTGTTTACTAAGGTTTCCTTTATCTAAAAAACATTTTCGGCACTCTGTACAGCTAAAGGGACACTCACCAGTGTGAATTTTCTGGTGTACAACAAGGGTTTCTTTTCTAGAAAAACAATTTCCGCACTCTGAGCAGGAAAAGGGACGCTTACCCTGGTGAATACCAACATGTCTTTGGTCAGCAAAGCCAATATGAGTTTTCTTAATGTGTCTACGAAGGTTTCCTTTGTCAGAAAAACATTTTCCGCACTCCGGACAGTGAAAGGGACGCTCGCCAGTGTGAATTCTCTGGTGGTTAACAAAGGCTTCTTTTCTATAAAAACATTTTCTGCACTCCGAGCAGCAAAAGGGACGCTCACCCGTATGAATTCTCTGGTGCACAAGAAGGGGTTGTTTTTCATAAAAACTTTTTCCGCACTCTGAACAGGAAAAGGGACGCTCACCCGTGTGTGTTCTCTGGTGTATAACAAGGCGTTGACTATTATTAAAACATTTCCCGCACTCTGAACAGGAAAAGGGACGCTCGCCAGTGTGAATTCTCAGGTGAACAATAAGGCTTCGTCTCCTAGCATAACATTTTCCACACTCCGAACATGAATAAGGACGAGCAGCCGCGTGAGTTTTCTGGTGTCTACGAAGTGCGGTTTCTGTAGTAAATGTTTTCCCGCACACCAAACATGACAATGAGCTCCCTCCTGTGTGAGCTCCCTCGTGGTGTGAAGAGGGTTTCTGTGGCTTGGATGGATCTGTTGATCTGTCAACACTGTGAGAACTTAGATGGACATCTGATGTCATAGTATGGGATTTATCAGAAGGTTCCTCAGGATTAGAAGGATCCGTTGATCTTAGATGGACATGTGATGTCATAGTGTGGGAGTTATCAGAAGGTTCCTCAGGATTAGAAGGATCCATTGATCTTAGATGGACATGTGATGTCATAGTGTGGGATTTATCAGAAGGTTCCTCAGGATTAGAAGGATCCATTGATCTTAGATGGACATCCAAGGTCATAGTATTGGATTTATCAGAAGGTTCCTCAGGATTAGAAGGATCCATTGATCTTAGATGGACATCCAAGGTCATAGTATTGGATTTATCAGAAGGTTCCTCAGGATTAGAAGGATCCATTGATCTTAGATGGACATGTGATGTCATAGTGTGGGATTTATCAGAAGGTTCCTCAGGATTAGAAGGATCCATTGATCTTAGATGGACATCCAAGGTCATAGTATTGGATTTATCAGAAGGTTCCTCAGGATTAGAAGGATCCATTGATCTTAGATGGACATGTGATGTCATAGTGTGGGATTTATCAGAAGGTTCCTCAGGATTAGAAGGATCCATTGATCTTAGATGGACATGTGATGTCATAGTATTGGATTTATCAGAAGGTTCCTCAGGATTAGAAGGATCCATTGATCTTAGATGGACATCCAAGGTCATAGTATGGTATTGTTTAGAAGGTTCCTCAGGATTAGCAGGATCCACTGTTCCATCTGTTGGAATGAAATTTTTAAATAAGTTATGTTTGTTTTTATACACCTTGTAATGACATGGACCTTTTTGTGAAATAGCAAACTAAAAGCAGAAAACCAAAACGTTTAATAAATTGGACAAAATAGGCAAACCAGCCATTGGCACACTGGGTGATATCGTACGGACATCAATGTCTTGGTTATTGTGAGGAATGGAGATGGACCTTCCTTCAAACTCCTTTGTTGGAAATATCACATTATACTGAAGAATGGAAAATGGAACTTTGTCATGTTGATCCAGCAGTAATGCCGCGTACACACGATCGGATTTTCCGCCGGAAAAACCTTGGTTGTTTTTTCCGACGGAATTCCGCTCAAGCTTGGCTTGCATACACACGGTCACGCAAAAGTTCTCTGAACTTTCGAACGTCAAGAACGCGGTGACGTACAAACACTACGACGAGCCGAGAAAATGAAGTTCAATGCTTCCGAGCATGCGTCAAATTGTTTCTGAACATGTGTCGGAATTTTGCGCGTCGGAATTGCTACAGACGATCGGAATTTCCGATTGGAATTTTTTTCCGTCGGAAAATTTGAGAACCTGCACTCAAATTTTTGCTGGCGGAAATTCCGACAGGAAAAGTCTGATGGAGCCTACACACGGTCGGAATTTCTTATTGGAATTTCCGATCGTGTATACGCGGCAGAAGTGTTTGCTTCCACAGCAATCTATTATTTTATGTTTTGTGTATTTGATATGTTCCTTTGATTCCACCCCATCTTTGTGTCACTACCAGTTAGTACAGCCCTCTAATTATTGCTACCTCTGTAGAGTTAGGCTTAAGCCCCATACACACGGTCTGACTTTTTGTCAACAGACTTCAAAATGAGCAAGTTTTCCCAAAAATCCGACCGTGTGTACGATCCATCGGACAAAATTTTTCGGTTTTCATCGGACAAAAGTTCGCTCTGCAAACGGACAAACTTTTCGGCAACAAAAGTCCGATGGTGCAAAGTCCGACCGTGTGTACAGAAATCCATCTGACTTTTGTCCGAAGCACAAATCCGCATGCCCAGAACCAATGTTAAAATCAACCAACAATAGCAGAAGTTGACCAAAGGGTGGCGGTAAAGAGCAGAAAAGAGAAGAAAAACCACGTGATGTTAGGAACGTTTTGGGAAAGTTTGCAGAAAAGTCCTGCCGTGTGTATGCTATGGGTGTGCCAGGTCAACTCTCTTCGGACAAAAATCCACGGAAAAGTTTGTTTGAAGTCCGACCGTGTGTACGAGGCTTTGGAATGTCTTTACACTTGGAAAGGCCAAGAGAAAAATCCTTTGTATTGTGCCAGAGTGAAGCATATTAGAATTTGCTTCTGAGACTTCTTGGGAGAGTTAAAGTGCCCGTGGCTCTTATTAAGTCAACAATTGGGTGCTAACTGGTTCTAAAGAAGGATGGCTCTGGATTTTAGCGACATTTGGGGCCTTAAACTGGTAAAAGTGAAATGTGAACAGTTTCAGCTCATTAGTCACCTGAGTGGAATTCTGGAGTACATTCCTCCACTTTAATGGGATCCATAACCTCGTTCTCCTTCATAAATTGCTGATCACCCATCACATACGTCTCTTCTTCTTCCTTCTTCACCTCAACTTTTATATTAAGGAGTTCCTCACCCTAAAACCACAAAATGATAACAAGGAACATCCTCAAAACATGAGCAATAATCCCTGGAGACCTCAGAGATAATTACCTCATACCATTGAGAATAATTTTTAAGTCGCGGATACTGCAACTCCACCTACCTGATGATCAATGGTGTGACCTTCCTGTGTGGAATCCCGGGAATACAGAGGACGGGGACATCTCTCTGGTGGGTTCCCATTACTGGATCCATCTGTAGGAAACACACACACTGACTGAATACATTGTTTCTATGTGTTTATCAGATGATGGGGGATCTAGGTGGAGCCTCCGTACTGCTCTCTCCTTTACAATAAAGTCTCCTCTTACCCGGTGATGTGAGGGGCGGCTGATTCTCCATCATGACGTCCTTGTGTCCTTCTAAAAATGGATCATGGGTATGGTAGCTATTCTTCAGCTGGCTAGATTTCCTCTTCAATACTTCCTTTATCCTGTGCACAATTAAATAATCCAAATAGGGATTACTTTTATGAAATTTGTTAGCTTAAACACGTATTGCAAGAATTCCAAAATATAGAAATATGTAACAGTGTATAGCAGTGTGCAGAGCATTCACTTACAATTTCTGTAATATCCTTTCATTCACTTGACCGTGGTCCTTATCTAGAAGGTCATGTGATTTGGATAAATGGTTCTATATTTAGGATGTATCGGGTCTATAAACCAGAGGCTCTGGATGGACAGTTGGATAAATGGCTCTATATTTAGGATGTATCGGGTCTATAAACCAGAGGCTCTGGATGGACAGTTGGATAAATGGTTCTATATTTAGGATGTATCGGGTCTATAAACCAGAGGCTCTGGATGGACAGTTGGATAAATGGTTCTATATTTAGGATGTATCTGGACTATAAACCAGAGGCTCTGGATGGACAGTTGGATAAATGGTTCTATATTTAGGATGTATCTGGTCTATAAACCAGAGGCACTGGATGGACAGTTGGATAAATGGTTCTATATTTAGGATGTATCTGGTCTATAAACCAGAGGCTCTGGGTGGACAGTTGGATAAATGGCTCTATATTTAGGATGTATCTGGACTATAAACCAGAGGCTCTGGATGGACAGTTGGATAAATGGTTCTATATTTAGGATGTATCTGGTCTATAAACCAGAGGCTCTGGATGGACAGTTGGATAAATGGTTCTATATTTAGGATGTATCTGGTCTATAAACCAGAGGCTCTGGATGGACAGTTGGATAAATGGCTCTATATTTAGGATGTATCTGGCCTGTAAACCAGAGGCTCTGGATGGACAGTTGGATAAATGGTTCTATATTTAGGATGTATCGGGTCTATAAACCAGAGGCTCTGGATGGACAGTTGGATAAATGGCTCTATATTTAGGATGTATCTGGACTATAAACCAGAGGCTCTGGATGGACAGTTGGATAAATGGTTCTATATTTAGGATGTATCTGGTCTATAAACCAGAGGCACTGGATGGACAGTTGGATAAATGGTTCTATATTTAGGATGTATCTGGTCTATAAACCAGAGGCTCTGGATGGACAGTTGGATAAATGGTTCTATATTTAGGATGTATCCGGTCTATAAACCAGAGGCTCTGGATGGACAGTTGGATAAATGGTTCTATATTTAGGATGTATCTGGTCTATAAACCAGAGGCTCTGGATGGACAGTTGGATAAATGGTTCTATATTTAGGATGTATCTGGACTATAAACGAGAGGCTCTGGAATAAAATTTGGATAAATATATTTAGGACGTATCTGGACACATATTATAAAATATCTCCAATATACAGTATGTGATATGTCTGTAGTAGTGGATGAGGACAGACTATGGAGGAAGAGGACGGACATGACAGGGTTACTGGGTATATATATATAAAATAATATCTTATTACCTCCTCTGTGTAATCCAGCGATGTCTCCTCTCCACGTCGTTCTTCTCTCCAAGAAATTCCTGTCTTTCCTTTAAAGTCTTGTTTTCACCTTACATCATTTCCTGTTCTTATTTTACATCACTTCCTGTCTGAGCGTTCCAGGCGCAGTAAGTGATATCGCCATCTTGTGGTGATTTTAATAACTGCATACTACGTTACATTTCATTATTTTGCATTCTGCCTTGTAGGTTATTCTTTGTTTATATCTCCTCCTCATTTGTTGGGAACATGACGTTATATTGAGGAATGGAGATGGACCTTTATATGGTGTACAGTATCTCCTCCTCATTTGTTGGGAACATGACGTTATATTGAGGAATGGAGATGGACCTTTCATATGGTGTACAGTATCTCCTCCTCATTTGTTGGGAACATGACATTATATTGAGGAATGAAGATGGAACTTTCATATGGTGTACAGCATCTCCTCCTCATTTGTTGGGAACATGACGTTATATTGAGGAATGGAGATGGACCTTTCATATGGTGTACAGTATCTCCTCATTTGTTGGGAACATGACGTTATATTGAGGAATGGAGATGGACCTTTCATATGGTGTACAGTATCTCCACCTCATTTGTTGGGAACGTGACGTTATATTGAGGAATGGAGATGGACCTTTCATATGGTGTACAGTATCTCCTCCTCATTTGTTGGGAACATGACGTTATATTGAGGAATGGAGATGAACCTTTCATTTGGTGTACAGTATCTCCTCCTCATTTGTTGGGAACAGTGGCAGCCCGTGCATAGAGGGCGAATGGGCGCTGCCCCCCCATCACTGCCGCTGCCTCTCCATGCGCTTGGCCCTTTTCAGGACGCCAGACACAAGGATTCCTATGGCGGGTGGAAGGGGGTGGTTTTTTTTTCAGCACCTGATAGAGAGTGTGCCCCGAGCCCACCCAATTGTGTGACCATAGCGAATTAATGTTCGTTATTTTCACACTACAGTGCCTCCCCACCAATTAGGAGGCAGGTCAGTGAGGCCTGTTTCCTGATTGGCCAAAGCGCAGAGCGATCCTATTGGATGTCCAGTGCTTTGGCGGAAGAGGAGCCACAGAGCGGTGGAAGCATGCTGCTGCCTGCACTGGAGGAGACACAGCAGGAGGAGAGGACACAGCCAGGTAAGGGGGGTGCTGTCAGTGCTGCGAGCCGCGAGCGGGGGGTGCTTGAAGCAGTGCTGCCAGTCCCGTGAGCCACTAGCCCCCCGCAGAGCGGGTGCCGTCAGTCCTACGAGCCGTGAGCAGGGGGGTGCTCGGAGCAGTGCTGTCAGTCCCGTGAGCCCCCCACGGGGGGGTGCTGTCACCCTTGCAAGTCGCGAGCGGGGGGGTGCTTGGAGCAGTGCTCTCAGTCCGGCGATCCGCGAGCATTGGGGTGCACGGAGCATTGCTGCCAGTCCTGCGAGCCACAAGCCCCCTGCATCCCCTTTGCAGGGCAAAAGGGGTAGCTGCCCTGCAAAGAGGTGGCATTCATATGTATATCATGTCCCCCTGAGGTCATATCCACCATCACTTCTGCTGAATGCTGCCCACTGGGGAGGTAAAGGGGCATGCTGGAAAGTCCTGCCTACAACTGTGGTCATTAAGCCTAACATCAGCCTGTTCTGCAAAGGTAAGCAAACTGGAGGTGAAACCCTTTTTTCAAAATAACATGGTGCCACAGCACCGTCAATTTTGGTGCATATGAATACGCACATTTTCATTACTGGCACTGCTGTTTATCTGCTAAAGGCCAGCATGTTTCTGTGGTGTCAGGAAAGCGATTTTGTATGCGTTCCCAACATACACAAATGTGAACGCAGGCTAAATGTCATTGTTACATTGGTAGTCAGTGTAAATCTTCTCATTACATTGGGGCTTTCATTCACACTAGTGGCCAGTGTGATTGCCCCCGTTACATTTGTGGTCAGCGTAAATAACTTCTTACATTGGTGGTTTCTGTGAATACTCCTATTAAATTAGTGGTCAGTGTAAATCCCCATTACATTAGTAGTCAGTGTCAATCCCCGATACAATTACATTAGTGGTCAGTGTAAATCCCCATTACATTGGTGGTCAGTGTAGAAACTCCTTTTAGTGATGAAAAAAAACTTGCATTTGTGGTCAATTTCAAATCCTTCCTTACATTGGTGGTCCGTATGGAAGCCCCCTTTAGATTGGTGGTAAGTGTAAATCCCCCTTACATTGGTGGCCAGTGTAGAAATTTCCCCCTTTATTAGTTGTTGATGTAAAATCCCCCCATTACTTTGATTGTCAGTGTAAATTCTTCATTACATTGGTGATCAGTGTACATTTCCCTTTACATTTTTGGTAAGTGCAGAATTGCCCTTACATCGGTGGTCAGTGTAAATCCCCCTTTACATTGGTGGTCCGTGTAGAAGTGTCACCTTACATTGGTGGTCAGTACAAGTCTTCTTGACAATGGTTGTCAGCGTAAATTCCCACTTACATGGAGGTCATTGTATATTCCCCCTTACACTGGTGGTTGGTGTAACTGCTCCTATTGGTGTCAGTGTAGAAATTCCCTGTTTCATGGTTGTCAGTGCAAATCCCCTCTCACATTGGTGGTCAGTGTAAAACCCTTCTAGCGTCGGTGGTCATTGTAAATTCCCTATTACATTGGTGGTCAGTGTAGAATCCACCACTATATACTTGCCAAAGATTTCCAGCTTTGCTCTACATGATTCAGAATTTGCCACAGTGTACTGCCTCCTAACTAATGCCACCCCCAACCACTGCCACTAATCCCATCAACCCCCCAGCATTGCCTCTGATCACACCCCCTTCCCCCACTACTGCCACTGATCCCATCAACCCACCAGAATTGCCACTGATCACACCCTCTTTCCCCAGCATTGCCACTGATCCTAGGAGTCCTAGAATCCCTAGGGGATTTCTGTCTATTGATGGGTCCCCAAACCTCCCCAGTCCATGGTGTGCAGGCAGTGAGGAGATGATGTGCTGTATGTGATGATGTGCTGTAACCTTTAGCAACCAATCAGTGAGCAGTAATGACATGCACTAACCTCTTGCATCCAATTACATACCTCCCAACTGGCACGGATTGTGCGGGTTTTACCCGCAGAGGCACCTCCTTCCCGCACTCCCGCGAGACTATCATGTTTCCCGCACAGCAGGAAACATGAACAGAAGAAGAGGAGCAGCAGCAGCAGGTAAGAGCCCCCCCCCGCGATCGGCGGACTAGTATGGCCCCCCCCGATCGGCGGCCCGCCGCCGCTAACCCCCCCCCCCCCGCTCAACAACGTCGTTTAGGATATTCCATTCCCTTTCCGAACACCAAGGCAGCTACCAGACACTCCAACCAGCCAAATAAGACCCTATACGAATAATTTTCCCCCAAATACGAGATGAAGCTCCGTGTTGAAGGTCAAACAGGAATATGAACTTTATTGGAAGGAATACAGGCTCTTTATATACCGTATTTTCCGGCGTATAAGACGACCTTTTAAGCTTAAAAATATCACGGGGGTCGTCTTATACGCCGGGTATTATACCTGTATGCCGAGTCAGACTGCGGGTGTCCATTGTTCAAAAGCCGCGCCTCCTCCTCGTCCTGTTTCATGATAGGCGGAACACTCAGTTTTCCCAGCAGAGCCTGGGTTCAGTGTTCCGCCTATCATGGATGTCGTCTCATTCGAGGCCGAGGATGAGAGGACATCCGTGATAGGCGGAACACTGAACACAGGCTCTGCTGGGAAACTGAGTGTTCCGCCTATCACGGAACAGGACGAAGAGGAGGCGCGGCTTTTGAACAATGGACACCCGAAGTCTGACTCTGCATGACAAGGGATAAGGTATGGAGATCGGCAAAGTGAGGCATGTAATTGGCACAGTGAGGTGAGACATGTAATTGGCACAGTGAGGTGAGGCATGTAATTGGCACAGTCAGGTGAGGAATGTAATTGGCACAGTGAGGTGAGGAATGTAATGGGCACAGTGAGGTGAGGCATGTAATTGGCACAGTGAGGTGAGGAATGTAATGGGTACAGTGAGGTGAGGCATGTAAAGGGTACAGTGAGGTGAGGCATGTAATTGGCACAGTGAGGTGAGGCATGTAATGGGTACAGTGAGGTGAGGCATGTAAAGGGTACAGTGAGGTGAGGCATGTAATTGGCACAGTGAGGTGAGGCATGTAATTGGCACAGTGAGGTATGTAATGGGCACAGTGAGGTGAGGCATGTAATTGGCACAGTGAGGTATGTAATGGGCACAGTGAGGTGAGGCATGTAATTGGCACAGTGAGGTATGTATTGGGCACAGTGAGGTGAGGCATGTAATTGGCACAGTGAGGTGAGGCATGTAATTGGCACTAGTCGGAAGGGGGTAGTCTTATACGGCGAGTATATCCCAAAACCAACCTTTTAGCTGGAAAATTAGGGGGTCGTCTTATACGCCCAGTCGCCTTATACGCCGGCTAATACGGTACACTTGAGAATACTGCAGTAACCACATGAACAATGACCCGGATCCACCCACAACATCACACAATGGTTACATAACGAGCCCCCAATACATATTATTGTGAGTGTCAATACATCCCTTAGCAGACAACAGGTGAGTTCATTACCTAATCCCTTAGACAGCATAGGTGACTCATAGGCCTGACCCTTCAGGTCCTAGTCTTGCTGTCTCCTAGACTACAATACACATTATCATACATATCAACTCAGAACTCCTTCACACAATTACAGGGTCAATTAGCACAAGCAACAATGAAATGCAGAGCAGTCACACTAGACTCCTTTACATTATAGAAGACAACAGAGAGGTGGCTGGGGGATGATGACATTAGCATTGTTAAGCAATAGACGGTCGGTCTGTTACATTGAACTTCCTGGAATGCCCAAATAAGGAGTTATACTTCCTGGGCATAGACCTCACAGTGTACAGGGGATAACATCTTCATATTTCTTGAGAGATATTTTTAATGAATATTACTGTGCCATTTGAAGTAGTCCAAGATATATTTTCTCAGTCACCCTATGCCCCTAATGGACATAGGGTGATTTAGACATAAGAGGTGCATGGGGAGCTGAAGAAAGGGTATCTCATGCTTTCCAAGAGATTCTGGGTTCCACGGGCCCTTCCGTTAGAGTAAGGATATGTAGTAACCTCTAGTAACCAATCAGTGAGCAGTAATAATGTGCAGTAACCTCTAGCAACTAATCAGTGAGCAGTAATAATGTGCAGTAACCTCTAGCAACCAGTGAGTGGTATGGATGTCCAGTAACCTCTAGCAATCAGTTAGCAGTATTGATGTACATTAATTTCTAGCAACCAATCCACAAGCAGAAGTCATGTGCTGTAACCTCTAGCAAAAAATCAGCGAGCCATGTGTGCTGTAACCTCTAGCAGCACACATTATGGAAACCAATCGCAATCGCTGCCTGATCTGATTCAGTAAACTATTTTTTGTATGTCTCAGAGCAGGTGGAGAACGAAATTGCATGGGGGGGGGGGGGCAAGAAAATGAATGTTTGCCCAGGGTCCAATCAATTATAAAGATGGCCCTGCCCTCCCCGTGAAAAAATCCCCCCCCCAGCAAAAATCACTTTACTCCATCCCCTCTTTTGCATCACTCCCTACACTGAGTGTGGCTTAATGCCAGGGGGTAGCCCTTCTTCCTGAGCTCAGGAGTCCTTCTTCCTGAACTTGTAAAACACATCAGAGCTGAGGAGAAGCCTGAAAGAAACTTCTCTCAGCTTTGACCGTGTATCATTGTGACAGGCAGCTGGCATGGAGAGATGCCATAGTATGAATGATTATGGGGTCAGGGACCTGGGGGACCCTGCAGGAGATGAAGGGCACATACCTGGGTGCCAGTGTGCCCCTGCAAAGTACATTATTGGAGCCAAGTGCTTGAACTTGTTGGACTGTAGAGTTTTGTTGAAATCTGGAAACAGTCCCGCAGACAATGGGACAGTTGGAAGTTATTACATGGCCACGTAGGTATTGACGGCAGGGAGAGATGTCGGTTAACATAAAATGGGTGATGATGGTGTTGAGGACATGGGGCACCCTGCAGGAGATGAGGGACATATTATATGGGTGCTGGGTGCCCCTGCGAGGTAAATTATTGAAGCCAAATGCCTGAACTTGTTCTGGCACCGGGATCTTGGACTGCAGGACTCCGGGATTTTGTTGAAATCCATGGACAGTCCCGCGGAATCCGGGACGGTTGGGAGGTATGACATCACCACCTTGTGTGATTATATATATATATATATATATATATATATATATATATATATTCACACAGTAATAAATGCAGGCAACATTATGTTTCATAATTTTTCCGGTTCCCCCGTGGTCCATTCTTCTACTAGGATACATCGATGATTACACACACACACAGATTATACCTCACATCACATCCACACAATACAAAAATAAAACGAAAAACTATAATTTGATAGGAGTTTATTATTTACAGAATGAAAAACAGCGTGAACATTGAAACACAATATATGAGGCTCAATTCACAAAGCTTTAATACAAGTAGAAGGGTCATTATTTTAGCCATGTGACTATAATTTTTCAAAACTCATTGGACTTTTTTATTCATCTTTTATACATTATTCCTAGAAAAGTAACAATAAAATACTTAACAACCACGCTCACTGCTTATAGAGAATGTGCAGTGCCCACAATAATCCGCCACCGTCTTCCTTTCTTTGTAGTCCTCTACATTTAAACTTATGTGATCCGTACAACATTTACTGCAGTCTGAAAGTTGTTCGGATGCTCTGAGCAGTGTCTCGTCACGTGTGCAAGAAGGGAGTGTTCCTTAGTGAAACATTTCCCCGCACTCTGTACATAAATAGGGACGCTCACCTCAGGGATTTCACTGGTGTCTAACAAGGGTTCCTTTTTTGTTGAAACATTTCTCGCACGCTGAACATGAATATATACACTATATTATCAAAAGTATTGGGACGCCTGCCTTTACACGCACATGAACTTTAATGGCATCCCAGTCTTAGTCCGTAGGGTTCAATATTGAGTTGGCCCACCCTTTGCAGCTATAACAGCTTCAACTCTTCTGGGAAGGCTGTCCAGAATGTTTAGGAGTGTGTCTATGGGAATGTTTGACCATTCTTCCAGAAGAGCATCTGATGTTGGACGAGAAGCCCTGGCTCGCAGTCTCCGCTCTAATTCATCCAAAAGGTGTTCTATCGGACTCTGTACAGGCCAGTCAAGTTCCTCCACCCCAAACTCATCCATGTCTCTATGGACCTTGCTTTGTGCATTGGTGCGCAGTCATGTTGGAACAGGAAGGGGCCGTCCCCAAACTGTTCCCACAAAGTTGAGAGAATGAAATTGTCTGAAATGTCTTGGTATGCTGACACCTTAAGAGTTCTCTTCACTGGAACTAAGGGGGCCAAGATCAACCCCTGAAAAACAACCCCACACCATAATCACCCTTCCACCACATGATTTGGACCAGTGCACAAAGCAAGGTCCATAAAGACATGAATGAGCGTGTTTGGGGTGGAGGAACTTGACTGTCATTACCTCAACCCAATAGGGTTCAGGGGTTGGGCTTGGCCCCTTAGTTCCAGTGAAGGGAACTCTTAAGGCGTCAGCATACCAAGACATTTTGGACAATTTCATGCTCCCAACTTTGTGGGAACAGTTTGGGGATGGCCCCTTCCTGTTCCAACATGACTGCTCACCAGTGCACAAAGCAAGGTCCATAAAGACATGAATGAGCGTGTTTGGGGTGGAGGAACTTGACTGTCCTACACAGAGTCCTGACCTCAACCCGATAGAACATCTTTGGTAAGAATTAGAGCGGAGACTGCGAGCCAGGCCTTCTCATCTATCATCAGTGGATGACCTCACAAATGCTCTTCTGGAAGAATGGTAAAACATTGAGTTGAGTTGAGTTGAGAGGTATCTTAATATATCACGGTCTTACCCCGAAGGGTCCCGACGCGCATAGCAGAGTTCCTGGGAAAAGAGGACCCAGGAACCAGAAGCAGCACAGAGCAGCAGAAAGGGTGGAAGAGAGAGGCTACGCAGGGAAGGCTTGCATGAAAAGCCAAGTCTTCAGTAACCCGCGGAAGACCGGAATAGTAGGGGCCTCCTGGAGCTCGACAGGGAGGCTATTCCACAAAACGGCACCCTGGTGGGAGAAGGCCCAACCACCACATTCCCATAGACACTCCTAAACCTTGTGGACAGCCTTCCCAGAAGAGTTGAAGCTGTTATAGCTGCAAAGGGCCGGGGCCAACTCAGTATTAAACCCTACGGACTAAGACTGGGATGCCATTAAAGTTTGTGTGTGTGTAAAGGCAGGCGTCCCAATACTTTTGGTAATATAGTGTATGCTCGCCTGAGTGACTTTTCTGGTGAGTAACAAGAGCAAAAGATTTCCCGCACGTGGAACATGAATAAGGACGCTCACCTGAGGGAATTCTCAGGTGTATAAGAAGGGGGTCCTTTCTCGAAAAAATATTTTCCACCCTTCAAAACATAAATATGGCCGATCACGAGTGTAATCTTTTTTCATGTCTACGAAGGTTTGATGGATCAGAAAAACATTTTCCGCACTCCAAACAGGGAAAGAGATGTTCACCAAAATGGGTTTTCGTAATGTGTTTACGAAGGCTTCCCTTATCAGAAAAACATTTTCCGCACTCCGGACAGCTAAAGGGACGCTCACCCGTGTGAATTCTCTGGTGTATAACGAGGGTGTCTTTTCTAGTAAAACGACTTCCGCACTCTGAACAGGAAAAGGGACGCTCAACAATGTGAGCTCTCTTGTTTTTACGAAAGCGCTTTTGGTCCGAAAATCCAATATGATCTTTCCTAATGTGTCTACTAAGGTTTCCTTTATCATGAAAACCTTTTCCGCACTCCGGACAGCTAAAGGGACGCACACCAGTGTGAATTCTCTGGTGTACAACGAGGGTTTCTTTTCTAGAAAAACATTTTCCGCACTCTGAACAGGAAAAGGGGCGGTCAATAGTGTCAACTCTCTGGTGTGTAGTAACGTGGCTTTGGTCAGAAACAGCGATATGAGTTCTCCTAACGTGTTTACCAAGGCTTCCTTTATCATAAAAACCTTTTCCGCACTCCGGACAGCTAAAGGGACGCTCACCAGTGTGAATTCTCTGGTGTTTGGTAAGGCCCCCCTTATCAGAAAAACATTTTCCGCACTCTGAGCAGGAAAAGGGACGCTCGTCGGTTTGAACTGTCTGGTGTGTAGGAACCTGGCTTTGGTCGGGAAAACCAACATGAGTTTTCTTAACGTGTTTATTAAGGCTTCCTTTGTCACGAAAACAGTTTCCGCACTCCGGACAGCTAAAGGGACGCACACCAGTGTGAATTCTCTCGTGTATAACAAGGCTTTCTTTTTTAGAAAAACATTTTCCGCACTCCGAACAGGAAAAAGGACGCTCGCCAGTGTGAACTCTCTGGTGTATACGCAGGCGTCTTTGGTCAGTAAAACATTTTCCGCACTCTGAACAAGGAAGCAGACGCTCGCCGGTGTGAATTCTCTGGTGCTTGGCAAGGCCCCCCTTGTCAGAAAAACACTTTCCGCACTCCGAACAGCAAAAGGGACGCTCCCCAGTGTGAACTCTCTGGTGCGCAAGAAGGTGCGGTTTCTCGTAAAAACTTTTTTCGCACTCCGAACAGGAAAAGGGACGCTCACCCGTGTGAATTCTCTGGTGTACAACAAGGCTTTGACTCTTATGAAAAGATTTCCCGCACACCGAGCAGGAAAAGGGACGCTCCCCCGTGTGAAGTCTCAGGTGTATAATAAGGCTTTGTTTCCTGGCAAAACATTTTCCGCACTCGGAACACGAATACGGACGCGCAGCCGTGTGACATATCTGGTGTTTCTCAAGTCCTTTTTTATTAGCTAATATTTTTCCGCACACCGAGCATGACCACGGGCTCCCTCCTGTGTGCGCTCCCTCGTGGGGATCGGATGGATCTGTCGGTCTGTCAGCACTGTGAGAACTTAGGTGGAGATGTGATGTCATAGTGTGGAAATCAGAAGATCCCGCAGGATTAGAAGGATCCGTTGGTCTTAGAAGGACATGTGATGTCATAGTGTGGGATGGGTGGACATGTGATGTCATAGTGTGGAATTTATCAGAAGATCCCGCAGGATTAGAAGGATCCGTTGGTCTTATCAACCAGAAAAGTGTTACTTTTGGAGGAGGTTGTGAAATGACACCATCTTTTGCACTGCAACTTGGAGATATAACAAGACGTCTCTCCAACGTATTGATCTTCGAAAAATACCGTCCATCTGTTGGAATAAAATTTTTAAAAAATATCAGTAATGTTTGTTTTTATACACCTTGTAATGACATGGACCTTTTCATAAAATCGCAAACAATTGTAAAACTAAAGCAGAAAACAAAAACATTTAATAAATTTGGCAAAATAAGCAAACCAGCCATTGGCACACTGGGTGATATCGTACGGACATCAATGTCTTGGTTATTGTGAGGAATGGAGATGGACCTTCCTTCAAACGCCTTTGTTGGAAATATCACATTATACTGAAGAATGGAAAATGGAACTTTGTCATGTCGCTCCCGCAGTAATGCTCGTACACGCGACCGTTTTTTCCCGACGAGAAAACTGCAATTTTTTAGATTGGTGTCGTGCGTAGGCTCCATAGCAGTTTTCCCGACGAGAAAACTGCCCGCAAAAAAAATAAAAAAAAAAAAATTAAAACCTGCTCTCTTTTTTTCCCCTTGTGTTTCCCGTCAGTCTTTTTCTCGTCGCGAAAACCGGTCATGTGTATGCTTTTCCGAGGGGAAAAAAAAAACGTGCATGCTCTGAATCAAGTATGAGACGGGAGCGCTCGTTCTGGTAAAACTAGCGTTCGTAATGGAGATAGCACATTCGTAATGGACTGAAAAGCACGAGGCTGAAAAGCGCAAATCGTCTCTCACCAAACTTTTACTAACATGAGGATCAGCAAAAGCAGCCCAAAGGGTGGCGCCATTTGAATAGAACATCCCCTTTATAGTGCTGTCGTACGCGTTGGACGTCACCGCGCTTTGGTCTAGCGTTTTTTTTAATGAACGTGTGTATGCAAGGCAGGCTTGAGAGGAATCACGTCGGGGAAAACGTCGGGTTTTGGCATGTCAGGAAAACCGGTCGTGTGTACGGGCCATAAGTGTTTGTTTCCACAGCAATCTAATATTTGATGTTTTGTGTATTTGATATTAGACATGCGCATTCGTTTTCGTCCGAATTTCTGGGATTTTCGTGTTCGTTTTAACAAAGGATAATGAACGCCCAGAATCCGAAACCCGATAGATCCGACATAAAAAATGCTTTATTTTAGTTTTGTTGCGACAACAGTTCGATATAGATAGGAGATTCGACGTGACGCTGACAATAGCGATCTGTGTCTATCGAACCTGCGGTCGAATGTGCCTAACCTTAGCTCTATTAGTCCAAGATTATTCGACATAGAGAGAAAAGAGTCGACGTAGAGAGAAAAGAGTCGACATGGAGAGAGAAAAGAGTCGACATGGAGAGAGAAAAGAGTCGACGGAGAGAGAAAAGAGTCGACGGAGAGAGACATGAAGATTCGACGTAGAGAGACATGAAGATTCGACGTAGAGAGACATGAAGATTCGACGAAGAAGCTAAAAACATACGATCGCCACGAGCGGACATTTATGGTCAAATGCTTCGTCCATAGGCTATAGAAGAATTCCAATGTTGGTTGACTAGTAATAATAATTAATAAATATAATTATTACTAGTCATACAACATTAGAATTCTACTATAGCTTGTGGGCGGAGCATTCTGGAAATGTACGATTGCGGCGTCATACAGTTTAGCTGCTTTGTTGAATCGTCTTAGAACATTCGACAGACACCATAAGCCTTCAATTGACAGATTCGACCTTAATTCGGACTTTCGGACGAATGCATTTTTTAACGAAACAAAATAAATAAAAACAAATTTCGGGAGTAACTAAATCTATTTATTTTCGGACGAAAACAAAATTCCGAAACGAAATATTTCAGTGTGCACATGTCTATTTGAAATGTTCCTTTGATTCCACCCCATCTTTGTGTCACTACCAGTTAGTACAGCCCTCTAATTATTGCTACCTCTGTAGAGTTAGGCTTAGAATGTCTTTACACTTGGAAAGGCCAAGAGAAACATCCTTTGTATTGTGCCAGAGTGAAGTATATTGGAATTTGCTCCTGAGACTTCTTGGAGAGTTAAAGAGCCCGTGGCTCTTATTAAGTCAACAATTGGGTGCTAACTGGTTCTAAAGAAGGATGGCCTTGGATTTTAGCGACATTTGTGGCCCTAAACTGAAAAAAGTGAAATGTGAACAGTTTCTGCTCATTACTCACCTGATTGGATTTCTGGAAAAGATTTCTCCACTTTAATGGTATCCATAACCTCGTTCTTCTTCATAAATTGCTGATCACCCATCACATACGTCTCTTCTTCTTCCTTCTTCACCTCAACTTTTATATTATGGAGTTCCTCACCCTAAAACCACAAAATGATAACAAGGAACATCCTCAAAACATGAGCAATAATCCCCGGAGACCACAGAGATGATTACCTCATACCATTTAGAATAATTTTTAAGTCAAAGATACTGCAACTCCACCTACCTGATGAAGGCGAGGGATAATGTGACCTTCCTTTGTGGAATCCCAGGAATACAGAGGACGGGGATATCTCTCTGGTGGGTTCCCATTACTGGATCCATCTGTAGGAAACACACACACTGACTGAATCCATTGTTTCTATGTGTTTATCAGATGATGGGGGATCTAGGTGGAGCCTCCGTACTGCTCTCTCCTTTACAATAATGTCTCCTCTTACCCGGTGATGTGAGGGGCGGCTGATTCTCCATCATGATATGGAAAGATTCCTCCTCTTTAATTGGCATCATCCTAGCACCCTCTACCATTGAGTGATCGCCTGTCACATATGTTTCTTCTTCTTCTTCTGTTTTAATCTTAACTTTTATATATTTCAGTTTGTCACCCTAAACCAAGGAAATAGTTGTCAAATATAAGGTTTAATGATGCAAGACCACAAATATAATATTTTGTAGGGTTCACAAACTGTATTGTATAGTTGAGTCACATTCATGTTCTAGATGCTCCAACCAACCTTATAACGGCGTGCATAGTTGTGATCTTCATGTGTGGAATCCCGGGAATACAGAGGACGGGGACATCTCTCTGGTGGGTTCCCATTACTGGATCCATCTGTAGGAAACACACACACTGACTGAATACATTGTTTCTATGTGTTTATCAGATGATGGGGGATCTAGGTGGACCCTCCGTACTGCTCTCTCCTTTACAATAAAGTCTCCTCTTACCCGGTGATGTGAGGGGCGGCTGATTCTTCATCATGACGTCCTTGTAGAGATCCTTGTGTCCTTCTAAAGATGAATCATGGATTTGGCAGATTTTTTTTCAGCTGCCCAGATTTACTCTTCAATACTTCCTTTATCCTGTGCACAATTAAATAATCCAAAGAGGGATTACTTTAATGCAGTTGGGCAACTTGAACACGTATTGCAAGAATTCCAAAATATAGAAATATGTAAGAGTGTATAGCAGTGTGCAGAGCATTCACCTACAATTTCTGTAATATCCTTTCATTCACTTGACAGTGGTCCTTATCTAGAAGGTCATTGATTTGGATAAACGGTTCTATATTTAGGATGCATCTGGACACATATTATAATATAACTACAATATACAGGACGTTTAATAAAATGGAGGGGGTTTTTGGTTAGGGACTTTGTGGAAGCCATGGCCTGGTGAGGTCACGTATTTGTGAGGTCACGTATTTACATCCCTGGGAACTTTAAGGCTTCATGTACACGGGACGTTGTTCAACCTCTCCTGAACGATTTAACTTCACAGCTAGAAACCAGTGCCAAAAAATGTCCGTTTAGCCGCGTTTACATGCCGCGTTTGCGTCTAGAAGCATTTGAAAAAAAAAAAAAATTTTTTTTTTTTTTGTTAAAATTAAAAATATCTCCAAACGAAACACTGCTAAAGGCGAGTTGCCGTGTTTAGCCGCGTTTGGCGCTTCAACTGCCTCAAGCATTTTTTTGGGGTTCAAGAAAAAGCCTCTAAACACAACTGCCTAGAAACGACTATAAACGAACCAGTGTACATGTACTGATAAGATAACATAGAGGAGGGTTCAGGAGCAGTTGAAAAAAATGCCCAACTGCTCCTAAACGTCCGTTTACCAGCGGCAGTGTACATGAGGCCTAAATAAAATCATGGCCTGGATGCGATATGTCTGTAGTAGTGGATGTTGGAGATAAAATACATCACAGTGACTACGGAGGAAGAGGACGGACATGACGGGGGGTTACTGAGCGTAAATAGAAAATAATATCTTATTACCTCCTCTGTGTAATCTAGCGATGTTTCCTCGCCACCTCGTTCTTCTCTCCCAGAAATTCCTGCCTTTCCTTTATAGCACGTCTTATTTTCACCTTACATCATTTCCTGTTCCTACTTTACATCACTTCCTGTTCCTATTTTACATCACTTCCTGTCTGAGCATTCCACACGCAGTAAGGGATATTGCCATCTTGTGGTGATTTTAATAACTGCATTTTATTATTTTGCTTTCTGCCTTGTAGCTTATTCTTCGTTTATATTTCATAGCTTATGACACACGCACGTTATACTGCTCTAGAGAATTTTTTTAGGAATGGAGATGGACCTTTCATATGGTGTACAGTATCTCCTCCTCATTTGTTGGGAACATGACATTATATTGAGGAATGGAGATGGACCTTTCATATGGTGTACAGTATCTCCTCCTCATTTGTTGGGAACATGACATTATATTGAGGAATGGAGATTGACCTTTCATATGATGTACAGTATCTCCTCCTCATTTGTTGGGAACATGACATTATATTGAGGAATGGAGATGGACCTTTCATATGGTGTACAGTATCTCCTCCTCATTTGTTGGGAACATGACGTTATATTGAGGAATGGAGATGGACCTTTCATATGGTGTACAGTATCTCCACCTCATTTGTTGGGAACATGACGTTATATTGAGGAATAGAGATGGACCTTTCATATGGTGTACAGTATCTCCCCCTCATTTGTTGGGAACATGACGTTATATTGAGGAATGGAGATGGACCTTTCATATGGTGTACAGTATCTCCTCCTCATTTGTTGGGAACATGACGTTATATTGAGGAATGGAGATGGACCTTTCATATGGTGTACAGTATCTCCTCCTCATTTGTTGGGAACATGACGTTATATTGAGGAATAGAGATGGACCTTTCATATGGTGTACAGTATCTCCCCCTCATTTGTTGGGAACATGACATTATATTGAGGAATGGAGATGGACCTTTCATATGGTGTACAGTATCTCCTCCTCATTTGTTGGGAACATGACATTATATTGAGGAATGGAGATGGACCTTTCATATGGTGTACAGTATCTCCTCCTCATTTGTTGGGAACATGACGTTATATTGAGGAATGGAGATGGACCTTTCATATGGTGTACAGTATCTCCTCCTCATTTGTTGGGAACAGGATATTATATTGAAGAATGGAGATGGACCTTTCATATGATGTACAGTATATCCTCCTCATTTGTTGGGAACATGACGTTATATTGAGGAATAGGGATGAGCTTTATGTTCAGGTCGAACATGAGTTTGACTCGAACATTGGCTGTTCGCCCGTTCATCAGAAAACTAAAATTATGGGGAGATCGCGCCAAATTAGAGCGGCGCGGAACGCCCCATAATGCACTGCGACATCACAGTGCATTGCTGTATGCTGATTGGCCAAAGCATGCACTATGACCAGCATGCTTTGGCCAATCACTGCGCCGTCAGCAAAGAGAGCCATAATTGGCCAAAGGCAGGGTGCCTTTGGCCAATTATGGCTCAGGGGGTTAAGTCCACGCCCCCCACTCCATAACGCCTGCACGTCGGTCCTGTGAAGTGTGTTCCTGGCGTTGAGAGAGAGAGAGTGTCATTTCATTTAGTTTGAGCAGGCAGGTGATTCAGTTAGCTGCAGTGTATTTAGTATATATATACATCCAGGCTTTGTATATATATTATATATATATATATATATATATATATATACACACTGTATCCAGTTTAGCTAGATCTCACTGCAGACCGTTCCTGGTAAACTGTTTCTAATATACTTCAGGCAGGCAGGCGATTCAGTTAGCTGCAGTGGATTTATTATATATATATATTCATCAAGGCTTTGTATATATGTATATATGTATATATATATATATATATATATATATATATATATATATGTAGCGGGGTGTTACATTTAGGGGAAGTGTTTGGGCGGTAGCATGGCCCAGATACACTAATTATTAGGGATTTATGGCCGTTTTTGGTTCGTGGAGGATATTAATGGTGTCCAGTTCCCTGCGGCCCTTGGGTGGCGCTGTCGCCTTGGGCTTGGGTTGAACCATCATTGTAGGGCCGTGACCTTTGTGTCCTCTCGCGGCAGTAGTACAGTGGGGTGGGGAACCTGCTGTGCCTGCTGGGAGAGGGTATAAAGAGGGCGGACATCTTGCACACGAGGTCCGAGCCCCAGGCACCTTCAGCCTGGGGGCTGCTGTTCTGTTCGTCTGCGCCCGGGTGCCCTTGGCCTGGGTGCGGGGGAGTTCGAGTTCCATCCCAGGCACCTTAAGCTACTTAACCTTCAACTGGGTCCCGCATGGGAGAAGATACCTAGGGGGCCCACCGAGTGAGGAGACCCGAGTCTTGGGCAAGGAGAACCAGGGAGGTGACCTGGCCTGAAGATCCAGCGCAGCATTGGCTGGTGACAGTGCAGGCCTCTGGGGACCGTCCGGATGGATCATCTCCCCAACAGGGGCCGCCACTAGAAGGTAGTCCATGTTCTATGGTCTTTGCAGAGACCCAACTATATCAGGTCGGTGGCAGAGACCTAACCAAAGGTCTGTGGCAGAGGTCTCATCGTTCACCAGGTCTCTGGCAGCGACCGTGCGCCAAAAGTTGTTGTGAACTTCTCTAATCCGTAAAAGGATTGTGCCTGAACCCTATCCCCACCAAGATTGTGTTGTATCAACCAGGGGCGGATCCAGAGTCTTTTCTCGGGAGGGGCACTGCCAAAAAATATGTTTTTTTTGTGGGAAATTTATCAGGGAAATGGCTGGTGTCGGCGCTTCAATCATCCCGGCACCATGGTTGTTATGGTGTCAGGATGATTGAAGCGCATTATTTCTATTATTACATTGTAATATAAAATTAAATAGTTCAATGCAGAATCAGTGGGAGCCCCGAGTGTGTCACTTGCCACCGTCGCCTGCAATTAGTGGGAGCCCTGAGCGTGTCACTTGCCACACGTTGCGGATTGTCACTTGCCACGTCACCTGCCACATCTTGTGGATTGTCACTTGCCACACCTTGTGGATTGTCACTTGCCACATCACCTGCCACACCTTGCAGATTGTCACTTGCCACACCTTGCGGATTGTAACTTGCCACGTCACCTGCCACACCTTGCTGATTGTCACTTGCCTGCCACCAGATGCAGATTGTCATTTGCCACGTCACCTGCCACACCTTGCTGATTGTCACTTGCCTGCCACCAGATGCAGATTGTCATTTGCCACGTCACCTTACACAATTTGCGGATTGTCCCTTGCCACGTTGCCTGCCACACCTTTCGGATTGTCACTAACTTGCCTGCTAAGGTGTAGTTTTGGTTGTCTCTTGCTGTGTCCCAGACTCCCAGAGTCAGGCAGCAGAGAGATAATGTAATCTCTCTGCTGCCTGCACAGTGAGGGCGGAAGTCACTGCAGGAATGCAGGGCAGGCACGGGCGGTGAGAGATGATCTCATCTCTCTGCTCTCCCGCTCCCGGCTAGCTGATTGGCCAGCTGCTACACTGAGCCTACTCTCTCACTCTCACCTGCGCTGCCAACACAATGAGCAGCACGGTCTGCCCGCGAACCGCGTCGCCCGCCCACAAACCACAGCGCAAGCGGAGCCGCCCGCTTTCTTACGCGTCTGTGGAGCCGCACGCTATCGCACCTGCCCGCAGAGCGGCCCGGCATGACTCGCTGACGTCACTCTTTGCTAGACGCCAAGCGGCCCAGGCGTTAGCAACGAGTGCAGGGAAGAGGCTCCACCCACCTCCTCCTCTGCTCCTGGTATCGTGTCAGTGCGCCGCGTAACTACATTCGACGAGTCTCTCTCTCTGTGCCGCTGATCGGCCGATGTGAGAAACTGAGAGAGAGACTCAGAGAGGCAGCGGCAGCCGCAGAACAACAAGTACTGTATATACTCGAGTATAAGCCGACCCGAATATAAGCCGAGGCACCTAATTTTACCCCAAAAAAGTATAAGCCTAGGGTGTCCATCTGCATGCCTCACTTTGCTTCACTGTGCCCATGCCTCACTGTGCCCATGCTTCACTGTGCCCATGACTAGACTGATGTTTAACATGGGAGTCTATGGAAGGAGTGCCCAGCTTTGAAAAATCGGTTCTCTCCAGCCGTAGGTCTTCCAGACACTAAACTTTGCACACTTGTAGAGGAGACATGGGGCTACATGTGTGCCAAAGTTGGGGTCCAGGGGACCTACGGCCTGCCGGTACCGGGTCCCCAAATTCCGGGAGATCAGGCGCAAAAAAAAAAAACAGAGCAAGCAAGTGAGTGTGACAGATGGTCTCGGGGGGGGGGGGGGGAGGGGGCAATTACTCTGTTGCCCCCTCCCTTGGATCCGCCCCTGGTATCAACCTGTCTGCTTGCAAAGAAGCATATTTATCTCTGCGGGAATAAATATAGAAGTTGTACTGACACCTGGTGTGGGCTTACTTTTCTGGGAGCAAAGTGTTCTACATTCATCTATCCACCTGCAAGCAGAGAAGTGGAGGCTCCGGACAGGGACACAGACCCGAAGGTAAAGATCTTAGCTCAAACCTCTACACATACACGAGGTGCGAGCTGGTGGTACACCTCCCCCTTCTCCCTGGTCCCCCTAGACGAGTAAACCAGCCGTAAAGAAGAAGGGAGAAAGCGGGTGAGGGTGCTACATATATATATATATATATATTGTAAAGTTTTGGGGATTATAGCTCCACAGGGACCAAGTGCATAAACCGTTTTAACTTGAACAAAAAGGCTTTTATTTGTAAATAAACCAAAAATAAAGCTTCATTCAGCACACAGGAAAAATATAAAAAAAAGTCCACTTAGCTTCAGCATAAAGAAAGTCTGCTTGTCTTCAGCACAAAACAAATTAAAGAAAAGGCACATACAGTTTTGTAGATGGGTCTTCGCCCCAGAACTTCAAGAGTCCTTGCTGAATCTTTAGCAGCTTCCAGCAAACACACAGCTCATCACGACAGGTGCAATCCCATACTCCTCCTCACCACCTCTAGCACCACTTCCTGTCTTATGAGTTGTTCTCTAAAGTAGGGTGACCAGACATCCCCAGTTTCCGGGGACAGTCCCCGGATTGAGCACACCGTCCCCAGACCAAGTCTGTCCCCGGTTTTGTCCCCGGATTGGATTTGAACAGGGGCTGGGGCAATTTCAAAGACAGTCAGTGCAGAATTAAAAAAAAAAAAAAAATCTAAATTACACACCCCCGGCGCTCCTACTAGCTTAGTGGGTGTATTTTTTTTTCATTATCTGTGCCCCTTTCTGATGAACATGTGCTGGTCGGAGCAGAGGGAATATTTCTACAGTTTGGGGTGCATGCCCATTCAGCTCTGCTTGCATGTTCGTCTGCCTTGGCTCAAGTCCCGGCCAGCCGCTTGCCTGCTTATCTCCTTGCCTTCCCTGGCGGAGGGATCTTCCTCCGCTCCCCACCCAGTAGTAGCCGGGGGCCCGGAGAGTGAGACTTGAGAGGCTGTGAGGCGGGCGGCGACGGGCAGAGAGTCGCTGATTGCCGCCATTACTAGTAAAAAAAGATGTCCCCGGATCTCATTTAAAAAATCTGGTCACCTTACTCTAAAGGCCTTTAACCCCCTGTGTGCTGACTCCCAGTGGTCAGGGGTAAGGGCTCTTTCCCACCCGAATATCACTTTAGAGCCTCTGAAATTCTGGACCCCAAATAACTCTCTATCAAGATAGAGAGGACTGCGAGCCAGTCTTCTCTGGACTACTTCCTTTGCCAGGAATTCCTCACCCATTCTGGGTGACCCCCTGAACACTATTACAATTCCCTTAAAGGGATTACAACCCAAATACTGGTGCTATATATAGCACCCATCCCAACCTTGGTGTCCTATACAATTTATATATATATATATATATATATATATATATACACTGTATCCAGTTTAGCTAGATCTCACTGCAGACCGTTCCTGGTGTACTGTTTCTAATATACTTCAGGCAGGTAGGTGATATAGCTAGCTGCAGTGCATTTAGTATATATACATACATCCCGGCTTGTATATATTGATATATACACTGTATCCTGTGTAGGTAGATTTGACTGCAGGCCATTCCTGGTGTACTGTTTCTAATATACTGTCAGGGAGGCAGGTAAATCAGTGATCTGCAGTGCATAAAATATATATATACAGTCTCCTACATATATATCCACTGAATTCTAGCCAAGCTTATACCTGACTGTCATGGATATGCAGTAGTGTTTGTCTGTCAGCTTACCTTCCTTCCCATGTGTTCATCTTAGAGGCCTGAGCCCTTTCACCTGGCTTCCTTTATAATCTCCTCCCAGCCAGACTCCACCCCAGGCCCTATCACAGAACACTATATTAACCTGTGCACTGCAAGCCTGCTTTGCTGATCAACGTGTTTGTTAGGCATTGTGTGTTTGGGTTCCTGCCTGCCGTGTGCTACGTCTGTCTCTCTGTTACGTTATTGGCTTGTCCCCGACCATCCCTGTCTGCTCGTGACCCTTGACCTTCGGCTCGTTCTTCGTTATCCTTGTCTGCTTGTGGCCCCTGACCTTCGGCTTGTTATTCGGTTCTCTCTATCGTGTGCTGCTGCTTCCCCTTATCCTACGGGGCGTGAGCTAGGAAACTCCAGGGGCCGCGACCTGGTCCCAGCCTGCAGCGTAACATCCTCACCACTAGAGGCCCTGGAGAAGACCAGCTGGGTCTTAGACTCCGCGCCCTGGGGAATCTTGGCTCTCGCTTCCGTTGGGATCCCGGTTGTGCTCCTCTGGTCCCGCTTTCCACAACCACCCAGTTTCCTATCCACAGAAGCCAGCCATAGGGTTCACTACCTCGCGGTGCACTCCTGTCCCCCTACGGTGTGCATCTGTCACCTGGCCACAGGTGACCCTGACAGTTTGATCAGCCATGAACCCGGCTGACATCCCGCTACCCGCGGATGATCCATTGCAGGGCATAGTTTGCAGACTTGAAACCCAGGAATCGAATCAGACTCAGGTGATGCGATTCCTCCAGGATCTGGCTTCTCGCTTCGAGCAGCTTCAGGCCTCCTTGGGAACCCTGAATCCGCAACCTCAAATACAATCAGCAGCTGCACCTATTGCACCAGTCGCAGCCACACACTCGCTACAACTGCCAGCTCCGTCCCGTTTCTCTGGGGACTCCAAGGCTTGCAGGGGGTTCCTTAGCCAATGCACGATTCATTTTGAGCTCCAGCCCCAAAACTTCCTGTCTGATCGGGCTAAGGTAGCCTATATCATTTCCCTCCTCTCTGGTGAAGCTTTAGCCTGGGCAGCCCCTCTGTGGGAACTGAATGATCCAGTGGTTTCTAGCCTGTCTGGCTTCTTGAAACTTTTTCGGAATATCTTCGAAGAACCGGCTCGTGTCTCTTCAGCGGCCAGCGCCCTTTTACGTCTCCGCCAAGAGTCTGCTTCTGTGGGACAGTATGCGCTTCATTTCCGCATACTGTCGGCTGAGTTGAGCTGGAACAATGAGGCCTTAGTCGCAACCTTTTTGCATGGCCTGTCTGATAGAGTGAAGGATGAATTAGCAGGAAGAACCATCCCCACTGATCTGGCCGGCGTTATCTCCTTGTGTAACCAGATCGATATTCGCTTTCAGGAGAGGACCTTAGAAAAGCAACGCCAGCACTCCTTGGTTCTTAGTCAGCCTGAGCTCCCCTCTCTTCGACCCGTAGAGCATCTCCTACCAGCTGAGGAACCCATGCAGCTGGGTCGGACCAGGCTATCCCCCGAGGAACGTGCTAGGCGCAGAACTCTTGGTCTGTGTCTTTACTGTGGGGGCAAAGGTCATTTTCGTGACACTTGCTCTCTTTGTCCAGAAAAACGTTCGGGTCCACTTCATCTGGAAAGTGGAGTATTGGACCCAGAAATATCACCTTCCCCTTCTCGTCTTCTGCTTTCTGTGTTCCTTCATGTTGGTGCTTCTTCTCATTCGGTCTCAGCATATCTGGATTCCGGAGCCGCTGGTAATTTCATGGACTGGGAAATCGCATCGTCCATGAGACTTACTCTTTTGCCCCTCACCACGCCTTTGGTGGTCTTGGCGATTGATGGTACTGTTCTCCCAGGGGGACCTATCCGCTTCCAGACCCTCCCTGTTAAGATGTCGGTAGGGACACTCCACCAGGAGTGGATATCCTTCCTTATCTTACCCAAGGCCTCAACGCCTATAATTTTGGGTCTCCCATGGTTACAGCTCCATTCTCCTCATGTGGACTGGACTACTGGACAGATCCTGGCTTGGGGTCCCTCCTGTTCCTCGTCCTGCCTACCCAAGGTTGCCCCCTGTGAATCTGAGCCGGTCATTCATTCCAGGTTGCATAACCATTTACATTTCTCTGTCCCTAACCACCCTTGGACGCACAGCCAGGCTAGCTTGTCTACAAGTCCTGCAGTCGCTACGTCTTGCGATGCGATTCAGGTAGTCGCTACACCTGACTCAGCTATTCACTCTGCCTCTGTACTAGTTATGCCAGTCCAGCCCATGCCCAGTGAGCCTCCTACTTTTTCTTGTTTGGGACATTCTGTTTGTCCTTCAGCTATTCAGCTTGACTCCGGCGACATGTCACCTTCTAACCAACCTGACTTCAGGGTTCCACTGACATCTGCCCAGTCTGATGGTCCTGTGCAAGATGACCAGTTCCCCTTTAAGGGTCTAGGGGACCCTCCTCAGATTCCTGTTGATCCTCTCATGCCCTTGCTTATTCCTAGAGAGCCTTTGGTCCTCAATAGATCTTCTTGTCATCTCCCTACCTCGTTTTCGGTCTCTGAGGATAATCTTAAGTACGAGGTTAGACAAGTTCTGGATTCTCGGCTCTGCAGAGGCATTCTTCAGTACCTTGTGCATTGGAGAGGTTTTGGTCCTGAGGAGGCGTCTTGGATCGCTGCATCTGATGTCGCTGCACCTCATCTGTTGAGAAGGTTTTATCAGAGATTTCCCTTTAAGCCTGGGTCCAGGCGGGGGAGGGCCCATAAGAGGGAGGGTACTGTCATGGATATGCAGTAGTGTTTGTCTGTCAGCTTACCTTCCTTCCCATGTGTTCATCTTAGAGGCCTGAGCCCTTTCACCTGGCTTCCTTTATAATCTCCTCCCAGCCAGACTCCACCCCAGGCCCTATCACAGAACACTATATTAACCTGTGCACTGCAAGCCTGCTTTGCTGATCAACGTGTTTGTTAGGCATTGTGTGTTTGGGTTCCTGCCTGCCGTGTGCTACGTCTGTCTCTCTGTTACGTTATTGGCTTGTCCCCGACCATCCCTGTCTGCTCGTGACCCTTGACCTTCGGCTCGTTCTTCGTTATCCTTGTCTGCTTGTGGCCCCTGACCTTCGGCTTGTTATTCGGTTCTCTCTATCGTGTGCTGCTGCTTCCCCTTATCCTACGGGGCGTGAGCTAGGAAACTCCAGGGGCCGCGACCTGGTCCCAGCCTGCAGCGTAACATCCTCACCACTAGAGGCCCTGGAGAAGACCAGCTGGGTCTTAGACTCCGCGCCCTGGGGAATCTTGGCTCTCGCTTCCGTTGGGATCCCGGTTGTGCTCCTCTGGTCCCGCTTTCCACAACCACCCAGTTTCCTATCCACAGAAGCCAGCCATAGGGTTCACTACCTCGCGGTGCACTCCTGTCCCCCTACGGTGTGCATCTGTCACCTGGCCACAGGTGACCCTGACACTGACTGCAGGCCATTCCTGGTGTACGTATTCAAATACACTTTCAGGCAGGCAGGCCAGGCAGGTGATTCAGTGATCTGCAGTGCATAAAATATATATATATATATACAGTCTCCTACATATATATCCAATGCATTCTAGTCTAGCCAAGCCTATACCTGACTGCAGGCCATTCCTGGTGTACGTATTCAAATACACTTTCAGGCAGGCAGGCAAGTGATTTAGTGATCTGCAGTGCATTAAATATATATACAGTCTCCTACATATATATATATATATATATATATATATATATATATATATATATATCCACTGCATCCAGTCTAACCAAGCATATATCTGACTGCAGGCCATTCCTGGTGTACTTTTTCTAGTAAACTTCAGGCAGTGTTTTGCTAATCTAATTTTACACTATGTCTGGAAGGCCACCAAGGAGAGGCAGACGCTCACTGGCCACTAAAAGAGGGCAAGCAGACTCTGTGTCTACAGACAACAGTGCTGGCTGTGGACACAGTGCATCCTCAGCACGTGGCCGCGGGGCACGCTTGTCCTTTTTTTTCTGCAGCTGGCCGTGTTGAGCCACAACATGCAGAAAAGTTGGTAGAGTGGATCACAAAGCCGTCCTCATTCTCCTCATCCTCTGTCACCCAGACTCAGAGTACTTTGGCTGCCAATGCAGCTGCCAAAGTGGCCTATTCCATCGGCTCAATGTCATCATTCACTCCTTCCCTAGCCCCACCATCATGCACGGAGGAGTCCCCCAAACTGTTCGACCACAGTGTCGGGTACATGCTGCAGGAGGATGCGCAGCGTTTTGAAGGCTCCGATGATGGTACCCAGGTTGAGGAAGGCAGTAACGTGAGCCCAGAAAGAGGGGGTGCCCAAGAAGGAAAAGAAACTGGCAGCCATGTTCCCCCAGCTGCAGCATACTGCCAGGTTTGCTCCAGTGATGAGGAAGGAGGGGATGATGAGGTCACTGACTCTACGTGGGTGCCTGATAGAAGAGAGGAGGAGGAGGCACATCTCCAACAAGGCAGGATGCCATCCAGGGGCCAGCTTAAGGGCGCTGCTGACTCCACGCGTTTTTTCAAATGTTCTTTGGTGTGGGCCTTTTTTGAGAAGTGTGCAGCAGATCGCACCGTTGCTGTTTGCAACATAAGTCTGAAGCGTATCAAGCGTGGCCAAAACAGCAGCCGCTTGGTCACCACATGCTTGACCAGACATATGTCGACCTCCCATGCAGTCCGTTGGCAACAGTACTTAAAAGACCCACACCAAAGAACAAGGTGGACCTCTCCTTGCTCCTCATCAGCTGGGATCTCCAACCCCACTATACCTTCAGTCCTCTCAGAAACCTGCACTGAGAGAAATTAAGGTGTAGAATTAGGTGTGCCAAGTATTGCGGGCAATCTGCTATCGCTACACCAAAATCCGATTGTAGCAGGCAAATTTCCCTACCCCAGTTGCTAAACCGTCGAAAGAAATTCGGTCCCAGCCATCCACATGCTCAGTGGCTGAATGCTAGCTTAGCTAAATTGCTAGCACTCCAACTGCTGCCTTTTCAGCTGGTAGACTCTGCCCCCTTTCGTGAATTTGTGGAATGTGCGGTACCTCAGTGGCAGGTTCCCAAACGCCACTTCTTTTCACGGAAGGCGATTCCGGCTCTCTACCAGCATGTGAAAGGCAATGTCTTGGCCTCGCTGGACAGGGCGGTCAGCGGTAAGGTGCATATTACCGCTGACTCATAGTCCAGCAGGTATGGACAGGGACGTTACCTTTCTTTCACGGCGCACTGGGTAACTCTTCTGGCAGCTGGGAAGGATGCAGGACAGGGTGCAGTATTGTTGGAGCTTGTTCCGCCACCATGCCTCCCAAATGCTGGTAGTGGTGATTCTGCCACACCTCTCTCTTCCACCCCCTCCTCTTCTTCTTCCTCTATGGCCTCTTCCTGTGCAGATTTGTCCTCGGAACCAGTGGTGCTCCGTAGGCTTTCTAGGGGCTACGCAAGCACCATGTGGTGCTTGAGTTGGTCTGCTTAGGGGACAGGAGTCACACTGGGGCAGAGATTCTGTCAGCTCTGCAGGGGCAGGCTCAGAGGTGGTTGACGCCACACCAGGTTCAGCCAGGAATGGTGGTTTGCGACAATGGCACCAACCTCCTCTCTACCCTCTGACAGGGACACTTGACCCATGTTCCCTGTCTGGCTCATGTCCTTAATTTGGTGGTGCAGCGGTTCTTGAGCAGGTACCTGGGCTTACAGGATCTCCTGAGGCAGGCCAGGAAAGTCTGTGGGCATTTCCGCCGGTCATACAATGCCAGTGCTCGGCAGGCTGACCTCCAAAAAAGTATGCAACCTGCCCAAGAATGCCCTCATCTGTGACATGCCCACCAGGTGGAACTCAACGTTGGCAATGCTGCAGCGGCTGCACACGCAGCAGAGTGCCATCAATGAGTACCTCTGCGAGTATGGCACCAGGAGAGGGTCAGGGGAGCTTGGTTTTTTTTCGCTACGCCAGTGGCTACTAATCAAGGATGCATGCACTGTCCTGTCACCATTTGAAGAGGCCTCGAGGATGGTGAGCAGTGACAGTGCATGCATCAGTGATACTGTCCCTCTTGTCTTCCTGTTGGAGCACACACTGCGTGGAATAATGGACAGGGCACTTGAGGCAGATTAGAGGGAGGAAGAGGAGGACTTCTTTACCTCTCAAGGCCCCCTTTATTCAGACAGTATTCCTGCAGGCCCACCGATCTCACAGGAAGGAGGAGGAGAATAAGGATTGTGTCAGCATGGAGGTGGAGCCCAGCACTCAGCATCAGTAGCAGTCTTCAAGGGATCGTTTTCAGTCCCCAGAAACCCATGGACTTGTACGTGGCTGGGAGGAGGTGGCTGCGGATCATGTCGTCCTTAGTGACCCTGAGGACTCCGGATTGAATGCCTCAGCAAACCTACGCTGCATGGACTCCCTGATCCTGCAAAGCCTGCGAAAGGACCCTCGGATTTGTGGTATCAAGGAGAGGGATCATTACTGGCTGGCAACCCTTTGTGACCAAGGGTAAGCTTGCGGAACTTATCCAGCCTTTGCAGAGGGAGCAGAGGATGAAACATCTTTGGGAGGCCTTGCAGAAAGGTTTGTGCAATGCGTTTCCAGAGCCTGGGAGGTTACAATTTCCTGGTCCTGGACAACCTGTTGCTGAGACTTCGGTCAGTCACAGAAGGAGCGGTGGAGAAGGTGGCTGTCTGACCGATGCGCAATTTTTTAGTCCGCAGCCCCAAGGTCTGATCGGTTCCAGCAACCATCACCAGCGTCTGATTTACATGATGCAGGAATACCTAGGTGCAAGATCAGACTTGGAGACCTTTCCAACCGAAAATACACTGGGTTACTGGGTCTTGAGGATAGATCACTGCCCAGAGCCTGCACAGTATGCAATTGAGCTACTGGCCTGTCCTGCATCCAGCGTTCTATCTGAACGCACATTCAGTGTTGCTGGAGGCTTTGTAACCGATCACAGAGTGCGCCTGTTCACAGACTCAGTTGATCGGCTCACCTTCATAAAAATGAATCAGTCTTGGATCACCAGCTACCAAGCACCTGATGCTGATGTAACCAATGAATTTTACTATGAATGTGAGATCCCTTGAAGACTGCCTATGCTGATGCTGAGTGACTATCCTATTCCTCCTCAATGTTCATGTTTATAACTTCTAAGAACATTTTTTTTTCTGGGCACCACCACCAGTGGATAAGGCCCAATTTTTCTGCCCCTGTTTAACAGGGGCGTGTAAATACAATTTTTGCTGTAATATTTCTCAGTAGGGCCCGTTCCTGCGCTCAACAAGAGTATCTGTGAGGCTTTACAGTGTTGTGCCACCACCACCCCCGCCTAAGGCCTAATTTTTCTGCCCCTGTTTAACAGGGGCACGTAATTACAATTTTTGATCTAATATTTCACAGCAGGGCCCGTTCCTGCGCCCACCAAGAGTAACTGTGAGGCTTTACAGTGTTGTGCCACCACCACTGCCTAAGGCCCAATTTTTCTGCCCCTGTTCAACAGGGGCATATGATTACAATTCTTGATATAATATTTCACAGCAGTGAAGAGTAACTGTGAGGGCTTACAGTGTTCTGGTACTACCAACACCTAAGGCCCAATTGTCTGCAGAGTATATAGGGCAGGCTGTATAGTATATACAGGTGGTCCCCTACTTTCAAACATCCGACTTACAAACGACTCCTACTTACAAACGGAGGGAGACAATAGGAAATAGGAAGGGAAATTATCTCCTGTAAGAGGTAATATGGGAAAAAGGTGTCTCCACTGATGCTTTATCACCAATCCTTGTTTCCCTAAATTGAAAAAAAAAAAAAAAAAACCCTATTGTCATTGGGACAGAAAGTGAGGTGAAATCTTCTGAACAGGATGCACAGACAGCAAAATAAATGTTACAGGGGTGATGATAACCTTCCCCTGTGTTATCCAAAAATCTTAAAAATTGATTTTTTTGGCTGGAGCTACACTTACAAAATGTACCTGCTCCAAATTACAAACAGATTCAACTTAAGAACAAACCTACAGTCCCTGTCTTGTTTGGACCGCCTGTATACTGATGTTCAGAGTATATATATAGGACCTGGGGGCCCCACGCCTTTTCTTTTTTAAATTTGGGTTCCCCTTAATATCCAAACAAGATCCAAAGGGCCTGCTAACGGGCTGGGGGGGGGGGTCCCCAAACACTTTTTAGGACAATAACTTGTGCAGCGGCCTCACCCCATCTCTTTTGTCTAGGGGTATGTCACATGACAGGGTGAGATGCGCTACGGCCCATGTCCTCCCCATAGCTGTGGGTGAGGTGAAGGCCAGTACCAGATATTTCCTCGGGCCTGTGTGCTTTTGTCTAGAATTAAGTCCTGCTGTGCCAACACTTCCCTCTGCTCCCATTAACCAGAGTTCCACACACCGATCACAGTCCAACTATTATTGCATATCTCACAATAAACAGTGCTTCAGTAGCCAACTGGTTGCGACTTGATAACATTTTGATACGGGGGATGAGCAGGTCGAGGCACTATCCTGGTTGTCAGCTAAACCACTGCGATCTCGCCAGCGGTTACTATAGCCTTAGCTAGAAAGGACTTAGAACTTGAGAGTCTCTACCAGCGACTCAAGAGAACATAGATAGGAGTACATTCGCTGCGCTGCGGCCCCTGTCAGGGGAAGATGTCCCTCCAAGGGAGTCACCAGAGGCCCATCCGTCACTGGGTTGATGCTGCTCCTGACTCTCCGAATGGGTAACCTCCCCGGCCTCCTCACCTCAGACATGAGCCCCATCCACTTCAGGGACCCTCGGACTTCTCCACCCTCGCGGGACCCAGTCGAAGTCACTGGGCCCGGGGGGCGTGGCCAAGACCGGCATGTGAGAGGACGCACTTCTCACAGCTCCTGCCTGATCCGTCCATTGATCCTACCCCGGCATCTCTGATCCTGCTCTCTTCGGCTCCCCAGCTGGCTACCGAACCCCTGCACTGCCCGGACCCGCCGCCGGCCCTCTGTACACGGGGGAAGACCCGTTGCGGTATGCTGGAGATGGCGGGACCGGACTCCCAAGATGGCGCCGCCGCAGCACAGCGCTCATCGCGGCTGACAGAAAAGCCTAAGGAAGTTGGCAGTAGGAAAGCTCCAAAGGCTCAGACGAGGGACATGCTCTACTACACCCAGAAGGTACAGGGCCCTGTACTTTCTGACGCTGGGGGGACAGTGGATGATGGGGATGGAGGAAACCAGGCCACGCAGGCAGACTGGGGCCATGATATGGAGGACACCCCCCACCGCTCTGAGGCTGATGCTGTTCAGCCCCCCTCCTCCCCCCCTTCGGAAGACACACCAGAGCCTACATTAGCAGACATACTGAGGGCTGTGCAGATGGGCAATGCTGACATGAAGGCACAGTTTGGGGGCCTGAGGGAAGAGGTGTCCCTTCTTAGGCAAGATCTTCAAAAGGTCAGGGAAAGGGTGACAGCTGTGGAGAGCAGAGTGAGCGATTTAGAGGACAAGTTACCCCCATTAGCAAGTGAAGCCAGGGCAGCACACCGTATGGCCCAAGACACATTTAACAGAGCAGAGGACACAGAAAATCGTTTGCGCAGGAACAACGTCCGTATTGTCGGTCTCCCAGAGAAATCAGAGGGCAGAGACCCCACCATGTTTGTGGAGAACTGGCTTATCGAGGTGTTTGGCAGGGAAGCTTTTTCCCCATTTTTTACAGTGGAACAAGCTCATAGAGTGCCGGGCCGCCCCCCCCCCCCACAGGGGGCCCCTCCCCGTTCAATGCTGGCCAAGCTCCTACATTACCGTGACAGAGAGACAGTTCTTCGCTGCGCGCGGGAGCGGGGCAATGTCACATTTAATGGAGTCAGAGTGTCATTCTACCCCGATTTCTCTGCTGAGGTGCAGAGGAGTAGAGCAAAATTTGGTGACGTGAAGAAACGCCTGAGAGCCCTGCAACTGCCATATGCCATGCTCTACCCAGCTAAACTGCGAGTGACGGCGGATGGCCAGGCGCAGTTCTTTGAGTCGGCCAGGGACGCGGCGGCCTGGCTGGATCACAATGAGCAGGCCTTACGTCGTCGCAGGGTGGATGCTGGAGGAGACTGACCCTGACAACTCGTGTAACACAAACTGTGCATTTATACCTGGATTGTTGATCTCCTTGCATTGATGGGATGCTGTTCTGGCTTCGAGGACACCCTTTCATCTTATCCGGTTCCTCTTCTTGTGCCGGGGGGAAAATTTAATTTCCAAATGTGCTAGGACAAGAACTGTGAATTCAACTTAGGTTTAATTTTGAATCTAGTAGAAATACGTCGACCTTCAGTTAGCCCACTGTTGGGCTGGGTTGCGGTACCAGGAGTTGCCCTGTTGGCAATGTTACTGTGGCTGACTGTATATTTCAGCCCCGTCCAGGCGCTTCCTACTGTGAGGATTCTCCACCGGACTGGGGACTACCTATCAATAACTGCTCTACTGTTTGTTGGCACCGTTGTGCCTTGTTGTGTTCTACAGTGTACGCTACCTTACAGTCCAAAGATGTACTTTTTTCTGGTCACCTATCGTTTTGTTGCTACCGTAGTTCTTCATCGCCCCACTAACTTTGACTCACTGGAACAGTCCGAGCTGGGGGTGCCCAAGGGCCCCATACTGTCACTATTTCTGCCTCTGCAATGGAGGGTACCCCCTTGATCTCCTGGAATGTTAGGGGCCTGAACTCCCCCCTTAAGCGAACTATGGTGTTTACTTGTATGAAAAAGTTTTACCCTGCTATCTTATGTTTTCAGGAAACGCATCTGACACCTGACACTAAAGGATGTATGAAATACTCCTGGGTGGGTTGGGCGTACCACTCCACTCACACCTCCTTCTCCCGCGGGGTGAGCGTGGTGGTGCACAGGTCCCTGGACTACCAGGAGTATGCCTCTAGGGTTGATTCTGAGGGCAGGTTTGTGTTTTTACATTGCCGCATTGGTATTTTGAACTGTATATTGGCCTGTGTTTACATACCTCCCCCGTTTGATGCTCGGGTGCTGCGGCTTCTCCTGGAGTTTTTGGGAGGTAGGCCGGAGCTCCCGATGCTTCTGGTGGGAGACTTTAACAGCTGGTTGGATCCGGGGATGGACAAACATCCGGTACCGGGGGCGAGCTCTTGTAGGCCTACTCCTCTGGCTAGACTGTTTCAGGAGGTGGGCTGGCTAGACATATGGAGGCACCGAAACCCTACAGTTAAACAATTTTCTTGGTTCTCTAAGTCCCATGGGTCACTATCTAGAATAGACTTGGCGGTGGGTAACCTTGCGATGCTCCCCTCGGTTTCGGAGGTCTCATACAAACCTAGATGTGTTTCTGATCACTCTTACATGGTGATCGGTCTTACGGTGACTCATTTATCTACACTCTCCAGAGCACCCTGGAAATTTAACGCCTTTTGGCTTAAGCTATTTACTGCCCCAGAGGAACTAGAGGGGAGCGTTCAGAGGTTTTTCTCTGACCAGCCTGATCCAGGGTCTCTCCTTGCTGAATGGGAGGCATTTAAAGTTTACCTTCGACGTTTACTTAGCAATGAGGTCAATAAGGTCAAGAGGCGCTCTGAAGCCTTCAGGGAAGCTCTGGAGATACAAGTCCATTCTCTGGAGGCTCAGTACGTGCAGCATCCCACTGACTCGGCTAAGGGGGCGTGGCAGTCGGCTCAATCTGCGTATGAGCACCTGCTCGCCTCTTCGGCGGAAAAAAAGAGGTTCTTTACCAAAACAGCATTTTTTGAGGAGGGGGAGACGACGGGCCGTCTCTTGGCTAGGATAGCTAATTCAGAACAGAAATCCCCGGTTATTGGTACCCTGCGAACCACGGAGGGGCGACTAGTTAACTCCCCTGATCTCATAATAAAGACTTTGGCAGACTTCTATGAATCACTGTATCGCCCAGCCTCGGAGTATAGCTCGGGGGAGCTGTCTGGCTACCTGGACGAAATTATGTTCCCGCGTCTCTCCCCTACTCGGAGCATGGAGTTAGATTCTCCATTGAGTTTGGAGGAGATGCAGGTGGCGGTGGCGGCCTTCCCTAACGGTAAGGCTCCAGGGGGGGATGGAATTCCCATGGAGATTTACAGACAGTACTCAGAGGTCCTGTTGCCTAAGCTGTTGGGGGTCTTTAATGCTGCAAGGGAGTCTGACATCCTCCCGCCCTCTATGGCAAAGGCAAATATTGTGTTGATCCTCAAACCAGGAAAGGACCCAGTGGACCCGGCCTCGTATAGGCCGATTTCGCTATTACAAACAGATATAAAGATCTTGGCGAAGGTACTTGCCCTCAGGCTAAATAAAGTGATTACCTCTGTCATACACCCAGATCAGGCGGGATTTATGCCCAACAAATCCACGGCAATAAACCTCAGGAGACTATTTCTTAATATGCAATCCCAGGCTGATAACATGGGCAAGAGAGCTCTGCTGTCGCTTGACGCTATGAAAGCTTTTGACAGCGTTGAGTGGCCGTACCTTTGGGAGGTGTTGAGGCGATTTGGTTTTGGGGAGGTGTTCATTTCTTGGGTGCGTTTGCTGTACCACTGCCCCCAGGCAGTTATTAGAGAGGCGGGGAGAGTGTCGCCGGCCTTTGCTCTGGGCCGGGGTACGCGGCAGGGGTGTCCATTGTCCCCCCTGCTGTTTGCCTTGGCTATAGAACCATTGGCGATTCGGATTAGAGACCATAGAGGTATCACTGGCTTCTGCTATGGGGAAAGACAGGAGAAAGTGATGCTTTATGCAGACGATACAATGATTCTGCTGGGTGATACAGAGCAATCCCTGAGCGAGACGATGGAGACGGTGGCTCGGTTTGGGGAGTTCTCGGGCCTTAAAATAAATTGGACCAAGTCGGCCTTAATGCCACTGGATGATGTCCTGTTACATCACGGAGACCGGGTGGGGGGTATTCCTGTAGCCACCTCCTTCAAATATCTGGGGATACAAGTGACGCCGCATATCAGGGAATACAGTCAGCTCAATATCTCCCCGCTGCTGGCCAGATTCCGATCTCGGGTTAAAACGTGGAACACTCTGTGTATGTCGGTTGCGGGCAGAGTGAATCTAATTAAAATGATTCTTATGCCCCAACTGCTGTACATGCTCCACAATTCCCCGGTAGTGATCCCACTGAAGATCTTCAGAATAGTGAATACCATATTTCGCGAACTGATCTGGAAAAATCGCCCCCCCAGGATAAAATTAGAGCACTTGCAACGCCCCAAGGGTGAAGGTGGCCTTGCTTTGCCAAATCCGTGGTTGTACTATCTGGCATCGCAATTGCAGCATCTGATAGGTACCATGGTTTTGGAGGGTGACACGGCGGGTAGAAGCCATGGCGCCTCTGAACATATTATGCTTTGGACAGTGGGGGGAAAGTCAGTTCCGACAGCGTTTGAGGCCCTAGCTTTTGGAAGACCTCACAAAAGCTTCCCTACGTACAGTTTAATACAGAAGATATGGAATAAAACTAAATATCTACAGGGGGCCTCAGGTATTACAGAGTTCAGCCCTATCTGGGCAAATGATTCCTATCCCGAGCTAGCCAAATTACAGCATGGGGACAGGTGGAAGAGGTATGGAGTCTGCTACCTGACACAAATTATTGGGAATGGCAAGTTACTGCCCTTTGAGACTTTAAGGGAGGCATATTATTTGCCTGCGAACATGCTTTTCTACTATCTGCAGCTTCGGTATGCATTTACAGCTCAGTCAAGGGTCTCAGAGTGGCATGTAGATTCCCCTCCACTTCTCTTGCAGCTTAGGGGTGCAGAGACGTCTAAGGGCTTCATTTCCCAGAGCTACGGCACGCTGCTTTGTAAATTTCTCACAAAACACCCCCTGACTGTTAAAGGGAAACGGATGTAGGACCCTTGGATGAGGATCAGTGGGAGGAGGCCCTGCAGTCGGTTACCGTATGCTCCCTCAATGTGACACAGCGGCTGACGCAACTATATACACTCCTGAGAGTATACTACACGCCTCACAGACTATATGGTATGGGACTGCTGCCCGCACCGACCTGTACGAGATGTAAAAGAGACCATGGGGACCTGATACACATGCTCTGGCGCTGCCCCAAGTTGCATACCTATTGGAAGGGGGTGATAGACACCCTGAACACAGTATTCCAGGTGTCAGTCCCATTAGATCCGAAACAATGTCTTCTGAATCTGCTAGATGAGCTGGAATGGGAACCCCATATTAGGGAAGCCCTCACTAGGGCCCTTTTCATGGCCCGCAAAATGATTATGCAACATTGGAAGTCTGAATCACCCCCCACAGTCAAGGAATGGATTAATGCACTTGGTAACGCACTGAGAATGGAAAACGTTATATACCAACATAGGGGATGCTCTGGAAAGTTTGAAAAATTATGGGACCTGTGGTTGGGAACACCGGGGCTAGCTCCGGACGACCTAATTATGGACAGACTTTTGAGACTAAATGTGGGTGGATATGCTACTTAAGTGCGTGGGCACGGGAGTATAATGGGCAGATTGTTCGGGCACAGACAGTGCCTTGGGGGAGGTGCGGTGGCCGCTCATGGCAGTATGAATACTCAGGATGGTGACAATTGTGTTTAAAATTCATTGCATGTATTGTAAGTAGTACGGCCATGTTGACTGTATTTGAAGAGATTATGGTACTTTGGACTGTAAGTGTCAAACTTGAATCAATAAACTTTGTTTTTTTTTCTGGAAAAAAAAAAAAAGAAGTCACTGGGCCCCAGGCCTCCTGGTTTAGTACCTCACCCCAGGCTGAAGGTGCCTGGGATGGACTCCAACTCCATTCCGGCCAGGCCTAAGGCGCCTGGGCCGGAATCCGGAACCGCCCGCACCCAGGCCTAAGGTGCCTGGGCGCGTGAAGAAGATCCTCCAAAAGACCTCGTGGTTCGGGCGTCTCCCCCTTTTATCTCCTCCCATCGACACCACGCCAGGTTCCCCGCCCTCGCCGTACCATCTCCCGAAAGGGACAAAAAGGGTAGCACTGTGACGGCCAATCTACCTTGAGCCTACAGGTACCCCGCCACCCAGAGGCCAAGGAGATTATTACACCATCCAATCCTCCACAAACACAAATGGTCCATTATTCCCATACTTACACACCTGAGTGTCCTACCTAAATTTAGAGACCGCTCTACATACTCCCCCCTGTGATTTGACGCTGGTCCCCAGCGTCTGGTGCAAACCCATGTCTCCCATGGTGTGATGACATAAGCCTGGCCCCAGAGGCTATCCCTAAAAATTTTGAACCTTAACCATACCAAGACCTGCTCAAAGGGGAAGGAAACATAAAACAATAAAACTTTTCCTTAAAACCATCTAACATGTACACATATACAATCCCTCCCTTCACTGTCTAAGAACCACCCCATACTCAGTAGTCTTGACAGACGAATCTCCTGCAGAAGGGAAAAAAAAAAAAAAGAAAACACAACATCCTAACATTTTGTGTTAATTTGGAATGAATGGGTCCATCAGCCAATAGACCCACTCGCTCCAATGAGTAAAGTGATGCGCGTGTAAAAAAAAAAAAAACAGCCGTTGCACAACACTGCCACCTGGTGACAGTGCCGCGGTAATGACACTTGGTGCAATCTTCATTCTTCCTGCGTCCCTACACTGATTCTACCCCCAAAGTCTGTCTTTGAACTGTGAGGAAGAGAGAACAAACAAAAACTGCTCTCATTTAGTGATGAGCCGAACACCCCCGGGTTCAGTTCGCACCAGAACCCGCGAACGGACCGAAAGTTCGCACGAACATTAGAACCCTATTAAATACAATAGATGCGAACGTTCGGATTCTAAAGTGCTAATTATAACGACTATTATCCATGTTATTGTCCTAAACAGAGTTTGGGAACCCGGGTTCTGCACCAGGGGACATGTATCAATGCAAAAAGAAGTTTTAAAAACGGACGTTTTCCGGGAGCTGTCATTTTAATGATGCATAAAGTGAAAAAAAAAAAGTCAAATATTCCTTTAAATATTGTACCTGGGGGGTGTCTAAAGTATGCCTGTGAAGTGCCACGTGTTTCCCGTGTTTAGAACTGTCCCTGCACAAAATTACATTTCTAAAGAAAAAAAAAGCCATTTAAAACTGCTTGCGGCTTTAATGTAATGTCTGGTCCCGGTAATATGGATGAAAATCTTTAAGAAAAATGGCATAGCTACCCCATCACCCCCCCCCCCACCCCAGCCCATTACCAGCCCCTTTGGGTCTTGTATGGATATTAAGGGGAACCCCGCACACAAAATAAAAAAGGCCCTATATACTCTGAACAGCCGTATACAGGCGGTGCATACAAGACAGGGACTGTAGGTTTGTTCTTATGTAGAATCTGTTTGTAATTTTGAACAGCTACATTGTTTAAGTGTAGCTCCAGCCCAAATACCTATTTTTAAGCTTTTTGGAAAACATAGGTAAGGGTTATCACCCCTGTAACATTTGTTTTGCTGTCTGTGCCCCTGTTCAGAACATTTCACCTCACTTTGCGTCCCAATGACAACTGATTTTGAAATGTGGTGTTTTTATTGAAACAAGGATTGGTGATAAAGCATCAGTAGAGAGGAGACACCTTTCTCCCATATTAATTCTTACAGGAGAGAATTTTCCTTCCAAGGGGTAGATTTCCTCTCACTTCCTGTTGTCTTCTTCCGTTTGCAAGTAGTAGTCGTTTGTAAGTTGGATGTTTGAAAGTAGGGACCTGCCGTATATACTCTGCAGAAATTGGCCCCTTAGGTGTTGGTGTTGGCACAACACTGTAAGCACTCACAGTTACTCTTGGTGGGTGCTGGAACGCCCTGCTGTCAACTATTATATCAGGAATTGTAATAACATATAATTGTTGAACAGTGGTAGTAAAAATTGGGCCTTTGATGGTGGTGCTGGTGCCACAACACTGTAAGGCCTGACAGTTACTCTTGGTGGGCGCAGCAATGGGCCCTGCTGTGAATTATTAGATCAATAATTATAATTGCATGCCCCTGTTGAACAGAGGCTGAAAAATTGGGCCTTTGGTGGTGGTGGTGGTGGTGTTGACACAACACTGTAAGGCCTGACAGTTACTCTTGGTGGGCGCAGCAATGGGCCCTGCTGTGAATTATTAGATCAATAATTATAATTGCATGCCCCTGTTGAACAGGGGCTGAAAAATTTGGCCTTTGGTGGTGGTGGTGGTGGTGGTGTTGACACAACACTGTAAGGCCTGACAGTTACTCTTGGTGGGCGCAGCAATGGGCCCTGCTGTGAATTATTAGATCAATAATTATAATTGCATGCCCCTGTTGAACAGGGGCTGAAAAATTTGGCCTTTGGTGGTGGTGTTGACACAACACTGTAAGGCCTGACAGTTACTCTTGGTGGGCGCAGCAATGGGCCCTGCTGTGAATTATTAGATCAATAATTATAATTGCATGCCCCTGTTGAACAGGGGCTTAAAAATTGGGCCTTTGGTGGTGGTGGTGGTGGTGATGGTGTTGACACAACACTGTAAGGCCTGACAGTTACTCTTGGTGGGCGCAGCAATGGGCCCTGCTGTGAATTATTAGATCAATAATTATAATTGCATGCCCCTGTTGAACAGGGGCTGAAAAATTGGGCCTTAGGCACTGGTGGCACAACACTGCAACCCCTCACAGATACTGTACTTGGAGCACAGCAATGAGGCCTGTTGCAAAGTATTGCATCAAAAATTGTAATTACACGCCCCTGTTAAACAGGGGCTGAAAAATTGGGCCTTAGCCACTGGTGGCGGCACCCATAAACCAAAATGATCTTCCAAGCTATCATTATTAATCGGATCATTGAGGAGGAGGAGGAGGATAGCTAGTCAACATAACAGCACAGGAACTCAGCATCAGCATCAGTCTTGAAGGGATGTGACATTTTAAAATCAATTAGTCTGTTATATCAGCATCAGGTGTGTGGTAGCTGGTGGTGATCCAAGACTGGTTCATCTTGATGAAAATCAGTCGATCAACCGAGTCGGTGGACAGGCGCACCCTGTGATCCGTGACAAATCCTCCAGCAGCACTGAATGTGCGTTCTGAAAGAACGCTGGATGCAGGACAGGCCAGTAGCTCAATTGCATACTGTGCAAGCTCTGGCCAGTGATCCATCCTCAAGACCCAGTAAGCCAGAGGATTTTCGGTGGGGAAGGTGTCCAAGTCTGACCTTGCCCCTAGGTATTCCTGCACCATGTATATCAGACGCTGGCGATGGTTGCTGGAAACGATCATACTTTGGGGCTGCGGACTAAAGAATTGTCTGAACGCATCGGTCAGACGGCCACCTTCCCCACCGCTCCTTCTTTGACTGCCCGAAGCCTCAGCAACTCGTTGTCCAGGACCAGGAGTTTCTAACCTCCCAGTCTCTGGGAACGCGTTGCACACACCTTTCTGCAAGGCCTCCCGGAGTTGTCTCATCCTCTGCTCCCTCTGCGACGGTAACATAAGGTCCGCAACCTTACCCTTGTACCGTGGATCAAGGAGAGTGGCCAGCCAGTAATGGTCCCTCTCCTTGATCCGAAGAATACGAGGATCCTTCCGCAGACTTTGCAGGATCAGGGAGGCCATGCAGCGTAGGTTAGCTGAGGCATTCAGTCCGGAGTCCTCTGGGTCACTAAGGACGACATGATCCGCAGCCACCTCCTCCCAGCCACGTACAAGTCCACTGGTTTCTTGGGACTGTAAATCATCCCTAAAAGACTGCTGCTGATGATGCTGAGTGCCAGCCTCCACCTCCATGCTGACACAATCCTCCTCCTCCTCCTCCTCTTCCTGTGCGATGGGTCGGACAGAAGGAACACTGTCAGGGTAAAGGGGGCCTTGAGAGGCAAGGAAGTCCTCCTCTTCCTGCCTCTGTTCTGCCTCAAGTGCCCTGTCCATTATTCCACGCAGCGTGTGCTCCAACAGGTGGACAAGAGGTACAGTGTCACTGATGCATGCACTGTCACTGCTCACCATCCTCGTGGCCTCCTCAAATGGTGCCAGGACAGTGCATGCATCCCTGATCATGCCCCACTGGCGTGGTGAAAAAAACCCGAGCTCCCCTGACCCTGTCCTGGTGCCGTAGTCGCACAGGTACTCATTGATGGCCCTCTGCTGCATGTGCAGCCGCTGCAGCATGGCCAACGTTGAGTTCCACCTGGTGGGCATGTCACATATAAGGCGGTTCTTGGGCAGGTTCAACTCCTTTTGCAGCTCAGCCAGGCGAGCACTGGCATTATAAGATCTGCGGAAATGAACACAGACTTTCCTGGCCTGCCTCAGGACATCCTGTAAGCCCGGGTACCTGCCCAAGAACCGCTGCACCACCAGGTTAAGGACGTGAGCCATACAGGGCACATGGGTCAGTTGTCCCTGTCGGAGGGCGGAGAGGAGGTTGGTGCCATTGTCGCAAACCACCATTCCTGGCTTAAGCTGGCGTGGCGTCAACCACCTCTCGGCCTGCCCCTGCAGAGCAGACAGGACCTCTGCCCCAGTGTGGCTCCTGTCCCCCAAACACACCAGCGCAAGCACGGCATGGCATCTTTTTGCCTGCGTACTTGCGTAGCCCCTTGAACGCCTACGGAGCACCGCTGGTTCCGAGGACAGACCACAGGAAGAGGCCATGGAGGAAGAAGAAGAGGAGGGGGTGGAGGAGAGAGGTGTGTCACAACCAGTAGTAGCATTTTGGAGGCGTGGCGGTGGAACAACCTCCAACACTACTGCACCTTGTCCTGCATCTTTCCCAGCTGCCAAAAGAGTGACCCAATGGGCCGTGAAAGAAAGGTAACGTCCCTGTCCATGCCTGCTGGACCATGAGTCAGCGGTAATATGCACCTTACCGCTGACCGCCCTGTCCAGCGAGGCCAAGACATTGCCTTCCACATGCCTGTAGAGAGCCGGAATCGCCTTCCGTGAGAAAAAGTGGCGTTTGGGAACCTGCCACTGAGGAACCGCACATTGCACAAACTCACGGAAGGGGGCCGAGTCTACCAACTGAAAAGGCAGCAGTTGAAGCGCTAGCAATTTAGCCAAGCTAGCATTCAACCGCTGGGCATGTGGATGGCTGGGAGTGAACTTCTTTCGACGGTCCAGCAGCTGGGGCAGGGAAATTTGCCTGCTAGAATCGGACGTCGGTGTACTGCTAGCAGAGTGGCCGCAAGTACTGGGCTGTGACACACCTAATTCTACACCTTCATTCCTCTCAGTGCAGGTTTCAGAGAGGACTGAAGGTATAGTGGGTTTTGAGATCCCAGCTGATGCGGTGCAAGGAGAGGTCCGCTTTGTTCTTTGGTGTGGGTCTTTAAGGTAGGCTTGCCAACGAGCTGCATGGCAGGTCAACATATGTCTGATCAAGCATGTGGTGCCCAAGCGGCTGATGTTTTGGCCACGCGATATACGCTTGAGACATATGTTGCAAACAGCAGCTGTGCGATCTGATGCACTCGCCTCAAAAAAGGCCCACACCAAAGAACTTTTTGAATGACGGGCAGAGGCAGCGCCCTGCACAGGCGGAGCTCTGCGGTGTGATTCCGTCGGTGTGCTGCCCATACGCTGGCCACTCAAGGGCATCCTGCCTCGTTGGAGATGTGCCTCCTCCTCATCCTCCTCCTCCTCCTCTCTCCTATTAGGCACCCACGTGGAGTCAGTGACCTCATCATCCCCTCCCTCCTCATCACTGGAGCCAATCTGGCAGTATGCTGCAGCTGCTGGAGCATGACTGCCAGATTGGTGTCCTTCTTGAGCATCCCCTCTCTCTGCTCTCACGCTACTGCCTTCCTCTAGCTGGGTATCATCATCAGATCCTTCGAAACGCTGGGCATCCTCCTGGAGCATGTACCCAACACTGTGCTCAAACAGTTCGGGGGACTCCTCAGGAGGAGGACATGGTGGGTCTAGGGAAGGATTGACTAATGAAGATAATGATACCAGAGAAGAGGACGCTTTGGCAGCTGCTTTGCCAGTACCCTGAGCCTGGGTGAGAGAGGATGAGGAGGATGAGGTGGGCTTGGTCATCCACTCTACCAAGTCTTCGGCATGATGTGGCTCAACATGTCCAGCTGCCGAAAAGAAGGACAAGCGTGTCCCATGGCCATGTGCTGATGACAATGCACCGCGTCCACGACCAGCACTGTTGCCCCCAGACACAGAGCCTGCTTGCCCTCTTTTTTTGCCTCCTGACTGTCTGCCTCTCCTTGTTTGCCTTCCAGACATTTTAATGGATGGCCTGCAGGGAGATGGGAAAAACAGCAATAAGGGCTACCTTCAGGTGTATACTGTGCAGGAGGCTTAGCAACAATGACACTGACACTGTCCCCTGCCTATCCTTCTCTGTCCCTAAAAACAAGGATTTGCAATATGCTTCAGCAAGATTGGTTTAGCACAGAATAGCACACTGACAGTTTCCCGCACTATCCTTCTCTGTCCCTACAAACAAGATTTAGCACAGAATAGCACACTGATAGTTTCCACGAGTGTCCTTCTCTGTCCCTAAACTCAAGGATTTCAAATATGGTTCAGCAAGATTGGTTTAGAACAGAACAGCACACTGTCAGTTTCACTCACTGTCCTACTCTGTCCCTACAAACAAGATTTAGCACAGAATAGCACACTGATAGTTTCCACGAGTGTCCTTCTCTGTCCCTAAACTCAAGGATTTCAAATATGGTTCAGCAAGATTGGTTTAGAACAGAATAGCACACTGTCAGTTTCACTCACTGTCCTACTCTGTCCCTACAAACAAGATTTAGCACAGAATAGCACACTGATAGTTTCCACAAGTGTCCTTCTCTGTCCCTAAACTCAAGGATTTCAAATATGGTTCAGCAAGATTGGTTTAGAACAGAATAGCACACTGTCAGTTTCCCTCACTGTACCTCTCTGTCCCTAAACTCAAGGATTTCAAATATGGTTCAGCAAGATTGGTTTAGAACAGAATAGCACACTGTCAGTTTCACTCACTGTCCTACTCTGTCCCTACAAACAAGATTTAGCACAGAATAGCACACTGATAGTTTCCACGAGTGTCCTTCTCTGTCCCTAAACTCAAGGATTTCAAATATGGTTCAGCAAGATTGGTTTAGAACAGAATAGCACACTGTCAGTTTCACTCACTGTACCTCTCTGTCCCTACAAACAAGATTTAGCACAGAATAGCACACTGATAGTTTCCACGAGTGTCCTTCTCTGTCCCTAAACTCAAGGATTTCAAATATGGTTCAGCAAGATTGGTTTAGAACAGAATATCACACTGACACTTTCCCTCACTGTACCTCTCTGTCCCTAAACTCAAGGATTTCAAATATGGTTCAGCAAGATTGGTTTAGAACAGAATAGCACACTGTCAGTTTCACTCACTGTACCTCTCTGTCCCTACAAACAAGATTTAGTACAGAATAGCACACTGATAGTTTCCACGAGTGTCCTTCTCTGTCCCTAAACTCAAGGATTTCAAATATGGTTCAGCAAGATTGGTTTAGAACAGAATATCACACTGACACTTTCCCTCACTGTACCTCTCTGTCCCTAAACTCAAGGATTTCAAATATGGTTCAGCAAGATTGGTTTAGAACAGAATAGCACACTGTCAGTTTCACTCACTGTACCTCTCTGTCCCTACAAACAAGATTTAGCACAGAATAGCACACTGATAGTTTCCACGAGTGTCCTTCTCTGTCCCTAAACTCAAGGATTTCAAATATGGTTCAGCAAGATTGGTTTAGAATAGAATAGCACACTGTCAGTTTCACTCACTGTCCTACTCTGTCCCTACAAACAAGATTTAGCACAGAATAGCACACTGACACTTTCCCTCACTGTACCTCTCTGTCCCTAAACTCAAGGATTTCAAATATGGTTCAGCAAGATTGGTTTAGAACAGAATAGCACACTGTCAGTTTCACTCACTGTACCTCTCTGTCCCTACAAACAAGATTTAGTACAGAATAGCACACTGATAGTTTCCACGAGTGTCCTTCTCTGTCCCTAAACTCAAGGATTTCAAATATGGTTCAGCAAGATTGGTTTAGAACAGAATATCACACTGACACTTTCCCTCACTGTACCTCTCTGTCCCTAAACTCAAGGATTTCAAATATGGTTCAGCAAGATTGGTTTAGAACAGAATAGCACACTGTCAGTTTCACTCACTGTACCTCTCTGTCCCTACAAACAAGATTTAGCACAGAATAGCACACTGATAGTTTCCACGAGTGTCCTTCTCTGTCCCTAAACTCAAGGATTTCAAATATGGTTCAGCAAGATTGGTTTAGAATAGAATAGCACACTGTCAGTTTCACTCACTGTCCTACTCTGTCCCTACAAACAAGATTTAGCACAGAATAGCACACTGACACTTTCCCTCACTGTACCTCTCTGTCCCTAAACTCAAGGATTTCAAATATGGTTCAGCAAGATTGGTTTAGAACAGAATAGCACACTGTCAGTTTCACTCACTGTCCTACTCTGTCCCTACAAACAAGATTTAGCACAGAATAGCACACTGACACTTTCCCTCACTGTACCTCTCTGTCCCTAAACTCAAGGATTTCAAATATGGTTCAGCAAGATTGGTTTAGAACAGAATAGCACACTGACACTTTCCCTCACTGTACCTCTCTGTCCCTACAAACAAGGTTTAGCACAGAATAACACACTGACACTCTCCCTACCTATCCTTATTTGTCCCTAAACACAAGGAATCCAGGATTAGTAAAGGAAAAAAAATGACACTGTCCCTGCCTATGCTTCTCTTTCCCTGCTCCGGAACACACTACACAAGGCCGCCGCGCTGGCAGCCTTTTATAGTGTGGGGCGTGTACTAAACCCCCTCAAGAATAATTGGCCACAGGCATCCTGCCTGTGGCCAATCATTGCTCTCCTCGCTGCCGGCGCTGTGATTGGCCAAGCATGCGGGGTCACAGTGCATGCTTGTCCAATCACAGCGCCTGGATGACACTGCGATGGCGTAGTGCATTGTGGGCCGTTCGCGTCACTCGAATTTGGCGCGAACGGCCCAAATCGTTCGATCTTCGTCGAACGATCGAACAGCCGATGTTCGAGTCGAACGTATGTTCGACTCGAACACGAAGCTCATCCCTACTCTCATTCCTCGAAAGAGTAGAAAACAAAAACCCAAATAAAAAACTAGGGTACAGTTCGATGCTCCGGCAAGAACACCTCCGGAAATTTGTCACAGGAAAATAAGTGAGTCTCTTCTCACAAGTAAAACTTCGGGTCAGGCAAAAACAAGGGCTTCAGGTGCTTATCGAAAACCTCAATTGAATAGTCAGCATCCTCTCCATCTTTCCTGCAGATGCACACCCCCGACACCTCCAACCACCACCACAGTCCCAGCCCCTGGCTCACCTTGACCTTTTGTAGAACTGGGATGTCCAGGACTCTTCCAACCGGATCCATCCAGGCCAGGCAAGCGACGGGGTGAAGCTCTTCCACGACCATAGGAGGCCTGCACCAAGCCGACTTTCCTCTTCGGAGGTGGGAGCAGAGAATCTGTGGTGACCGAAGCAGCATCCTCAGATTTTTCTCTCTCAGTCTCTGATTGGGCAGTCACATCGCCCTGGTCAGTGCGTACGGGAACCTCCGCAAAGGCCTGGATCTCCCCTTCCGGAGTAGCGGTACCTGTGAGGCTGTTGAGGCGAAGGGCCCGGGGCCTTACTGTGGATGGCTCCACCTCGAACAAGAACTCTTTGCATGGTTCGCAACGCCCGAATGGCCTCAGGTGAACCACCAGCCCCGAGCATCCGGGACAGATTACACCGATGGCCTCCGTGTCTCTGCAGGTGTACAGAGCCAACTGTCCTCGGGGCCTGAGTCTTATCCCCGTGTCTGTAAGGGGAGCAGCGAACGTAGTCATCTTCGTGGGGTAGGAAACCGGAATCCACGGGGAGCTTGAGGCCATCCCGACTGTCTGCTGCTCCATCACGCACTGACCACGCGCCGAAGTCTCCACGTGAGTTCCCCCACGTGGCCAGACTCCTCCCACGACTTGCACGTTTTCGCGGGCTTCCATCAGGCTCCGCCCACGAACTGCGCAGTCACAGGGTGCCTCGTGGCGCAGTGCAATAAAAGCCCCCACATGTAGTACTTCACACGGCTGGACTCCTCCCTCTTCTCGCTCCTCTGCATGGGCCTTTCCCGTTCTAGGGTCATTTCCACGACTTTGAGCAGGGATGCACTTTGGCCGATCACATGGCCGACCTGCTCGGAACTCCTCCGGGCAGCAAAGTCCAGACATAGCCATTCCTATTTCCAAAGTCAAAACACACATCATCCCGGACTCACGAGCCCCCACGTGTAGCAATACCTTCAACTAAGAGGGCCGCAGATTTAGTTTGGGCCCTGAAAACAGCTCCGCCAACCCCCGGCAATTTACTCGACCCCCCACTGGCACAGTTAGTTATGGCAGCAATATAATTCTTATATTATATGATAAAACTCAGACACCAAGGCAGTAATGAAAGAGGGTATCTAATTTACTTTAGATCTGTGGTAAAAGGTTAACAATGGTAACAGTTCACATAAAATAGGTTGCAGAGCCCTGCAGCAATAAACATACTTATACACTAATGGAATAGTAAAGGTGCGCCGCGTGGGCGACCGTTAACTAGGCGCCCTGTGGCGCAGCAACTAAATGAACTAACTAGCTGGCCAGGCCTGGCTCAGATATCTAAAACTCAGTCTATAGGGGATGATGGTTTCTTCACCGGCAAGTCTTTAAAGGTGGTGCACATAATAGAATAACATTTGTAATCCAATGGGAAGATTGTAATAGAATAACACTTTAATGAAGAACCTCTGAGTTCAGCTCTGATATGGATCTCCAGTGAGAGTATCAGATATAAACGTGTGGGCCACGGCAGTCTATAGGCACATCAGCAACAAACAGTATATGGTCTGAGCATACGCTCGCTCACCCCTCCGGACGCAATCCCAGTCCGGGAACTTCCACCGACTGTGTCCTCACACACAGTGTCTCCAGCGATCGGGTCCCCGATCCAACCAAGGCTGTAGATAAGCGAAGTCAGATGCCACCCAGGCTCGCAGTGGGGTGGAAGGCTCTTTGGTGTTGTGCAAGGCCTCAGGCTTCAGGCCTTGCACTCCGGCACATCCGCACAGGAGGATCAGTCACTGAAGTCTCGTGTCCCAAAGAGGCCGAGCCCAGCCTTGCCTCCTCCCTTTATAACCCCTCCCATGAGTCTCTGGGGTGGAAACATGCCGAAAGGGATTCTGGGCAAGGTAGTCCCAGGAGTCTTAAAGGGGACCCCGCTACACTTGCATATTACCCTTCAAAATTCGCACTTTCGATTTTTGACGTTCGAGTCCTATAGACTTTAACAGTGTTCGAAAGTTCGCGCAAACTTTCGGTCCGTACCGCATGTTCTGCCGCAAACCGAACCGGGGGGGGTTTCGGCTCATCCTTATTGAGGAATGGAGATGGACCTTTCATATGGTGTACAGTATTGCCTCCTCATTTGTTGGGAACATGACATTATATTGAGGAATGGAGATGGATCTCTTATATGGTCATCTTTACATTCAGAAGCTGAGAAAGATGGTCGGATGAGGGTAAGGCAAGGTAAGAAGAGGGGCATACCTTATACTAGGGGATACCTAGACTTCATCAGAGTTGGACACAGATCTCTATGTAAAGAATTTTGAGTAACTCTGTTTGTGCTTACCAAGCTACTGTGTCACCACATGGGAAGTGTCCGAATCTATAGAACTTTGTTTGAATTATTTAGTAAAGTAATATAAAGTAATAAAAAAGATATGTATCATTTCGGACATTGCATTTCTTGAGTAAGGAGAACTCCCCATGGAACTTTCCTGTGGTTTTCTTAAATGTGGGTTCCCTAGCAGATGATGCAGTCAGATATGTCATCGGATCCTGGTCAAGTCAGGTTGTGCTGCCTTTAGGGGCTCCTAGATAGGAAAGAGCTAGTGAAGGGCAATATAAAAAGTGGAACCCTGAAGTCCCTATCATAAACAATTCTACTGAACCAATGGGCACCATACACTGCCGAGCTGGAGAGGGCTAAAATTTATACAAGTCGCCATGCTACATAACATCACAAACCTCCCAACTTTAGAATTTGAACATGATGGACTACTCATGGAGAAAATAACCAAAGTGCGACATTGAAAAATGTTGGTGTGATAAATTACACTAAATATTGTGTGTGGAATAATCATCTGATTATAAATGACAAAAGAAAACACAACCTGGAAAGGGTAACAAATTAATTGCACCCATTATACGCACTGTCCCACCCTCTCTACGCACTGCTTCTCATTTCTCCTGCAGGGTGGGGTCCCCTTTTCCCTGCAGAGAGGGGTCAGGAGTACAAAACAAAAAGAGTGCAGGAGTCAGGGGTGTGTAGCACACAATGTAAGGGTCAAGAGAAAATTCCCCCGCAAGCAATATTCTACCCACTTTACCCTTTCAGCGATAATCCCCTCTCCCACCTTCCAGCACTAATCTCCCCCCCCCGCTATTTTCTCCACCTCCCTCCCTCCCAAATTACTCCCTCTAGCATAAATCCCCCCACCCCATCCTTCTGCTAGTACAAATCCTCTTCCTCCCCAAACTTTCCCCTCACCAGCACAAATCTTTTCCTCCAATCCCCCACCCAGCACACATTTGCTTCCCCTTCCAGCACCGACCCCCTCAACCAAAATTGGCCTTCCAGTACAAACCTGTTTCCTCCAATCACCCCTCCCAGCATATTATCCCCTTCTAACACAATCTCCCCAATTAAATCCTCCCTAAATCCCACCTCCCTGCATAAATCCTCCTTACAGTAGACTGGAGATGCAAGAAAGAGATATGAAGGAGGAACCAGGACTGAGATTGAGAACAAGAGGAGCAGATAAGATGAAGTAGGGCATAAAATGCAGGGCAGGGACAAGATCAGGGTCAGGATCAGAAAGCATAAATGGCACTCGGTCTCCGTCAGCAGAGTAAAACACTGGAGCGAGAGGCACTAGTAGGGGAGGAGCTAACTACCCTACCAGCAGCCAGCATCAGATGGAAACTGATTACTGGGATCTGCTGGCTTCTGGAAGGCACCCGCTGGTAGACACAGAAACTACAACCTTCCACTCTGGGAAGCACAGTGCCACCAGCAGGTGATCCAGGTGTCAGGGCTGGGCTTCCGCTATTGCTAGCAGCTCTCTTCTCAGTGTTCAAGGCTGCTAAGCTGTCAGTTAATTATCAGCCACTCATTGTTTCCACAGTGACTCACCTGCTTACCATTACCTGCCTCATTGTTCCAGCCTATAGCCAGTCCCTTTTTTCTATTTAAACTGCCTTGCTCATTTTCTATGTGCCCTCGCGTGGTCAACATCTTCATTGTGTCTCTGCTGTGTTCCTGTTATGACTTGGCCTGGCTGACATCTTTTCTGATTCCTGGTCCAGATTTTTGGCTTCTGACAAAGCTGACTCCTGGCTTCTTGATCCTGGCTCGTCTGATTACCCATTCTGGCTTCCAAACCCTGGCTTGTTTTTGACTACGTTCCTGAACTGTGTTATTTTTGCTATTTTCATTAAAGGTGTGATTTTTTACCTGCATTTTCTGTCTCTGCCTGGTTTATGGTTCCTGAAACCCTGCCTCGTGGTCCATTCTCGTGTTAGGTTAAATCGATGATTTCACACACAGCTTATACCTCACGTCAAATTGGACATGTGCGGTTCTCGTTTCTTTCTGAATTAATATTCTGACAAATTTTTCGTTATTCGGATATACCCGAATCCCCGAATTACAATATAAACAAATTTTACCAAATGCTCCGAATAACGAAACATAATTTGTCAGAATTTCAGAAAATTAAGACCGAAATTCGAAACAAATTTTACATCGAACTCCAGTCAAATTCTAACTGTACACATATTGCTGAAATGAAAGACTGTGTGTGTTATTAGAGTACCATTTAAAAAAAATGCTGTTTTAGTTAAGCCAATGGTGATTTAACCAGTTAAGCCCTGGAATATTCCCCCCCCCCTTAATGACCGGGCCATTTATTGCGATGCGGCACTGCGTCGTTTTAAATGACAATTGCGCAGTCGTGCGACATTGTACTAAAACAAAATTGACGTCCTTTTTTTTCCCCACAGAGCGCTCTTTTGGTGGTATTTGATCACCTCTGTGGCTTTATTTTTTGCGCTATAAACAAAAAAAGAGCAACATTTTGAAAAAATATATGTTTTTGTTATGATAAATATCCCCTCAATTTAAAAAAAAATAAAAATGTGTTCCTCAGTTTAGGCTGATATGTATTATTCTACATACTTTTGGTAAAAAAAAAATTGCAATAAGCGTATATTGTTTGATTTGCACAAAAGTTATAGCATCTACAAAATAGGGGATAGATTTATGGCATTTTTATTTTATTTTTTACTAGTAATGGTGGTGATCTGCGAATTTTATCGGGACTACGCCATTGCAGACAAATCGGACACTTTTTTGGGACCATTGACATTTATACAGCGATCAGAGCTAAAAATAGCCAGATTACTGTATAAATGTTACTGGCAGGGAAGGGGTTAACAACAGGGGGCGATCAAGGCGTCAAATGTGGGTCCTAGGGAGTGTTTCTAACTGGGGGGGGGGGATTGGACTGCCTGGGGGAGGAGACCGATTGTAGTTCCTAAGCATTAGGAACAACTTATCAGTCTCCTAACCCCTGACAGAACAGAGATCTGTCTATTTACATGGACAGACCTCTGTTCTGTCTCTGTGTGAAGCGATCATCGCAACAGCCGGGCACGTGCATTAGCTCAGTCGTCGCGCCTCCTAGTGGTCTTAAAGCGGCCGACGTACAGCTACGACGGTTCGCCCAGGGGAGCCAACCTGCCGCAGTATAACTCCGGCGGCTGATCGAGAAGCAGTTAAAGAGTCATTGTAATCATTTCACGATTTTTCTTTTGTTTTTTCACTTTGCCATATTTTTCTAATCAAAAAAAATAAAAAATCTATCGATTTGACCGATTCAAAATTTAACAAGTTGAACTTTTGTTTTATATATGTTTCTTTATTATTCTGTATTTATATTGTTTCTCTTTGTAGCTTTGTACAGTCTCACACATTTCCTGATTGATTCGTATATCCCCTGATGAAGCTATTAGGCGAAACATGTTGGGCTAATATACGAATATGAAATCTCTGCCTAATTGAACATTTGTTTCATGACCACCTTTTATTATGAAATGTTGAATATTTCTGAACAAACCAACTCTGTTGTACTTTTTTAACGCTATTCTCATTAAAATTGCATCTGTATTTTTTTAATATTTGGTTTCCATTATTATCTGTAAGCACCGTGACAATCCCCTTTCTTTCCTATTCTACATATTTAACAAGTTGAACGTTTCGAATTGAAAAGAAATTCTGTACATTCAAAGAAAATTTTTAAAAAATCTGAATACGAGTTCTGAACATGAATCCCGAATACGAATTGAACGAGTCAACACAATTTAACGAAACAAAATAACTAGATTTACCACCAGCCGCCCGCCCACCGTCCTATGACGGCGGGACGATGCAGCTTTCGTTCTGGGCGGACGTTCCTCGCCTTTCGGAGCCACTAGGGGGCACGCGCCCGCTGCGTCACTGGGGACACAATGTGCGTGCCCGGCGACCGGGATGTCCGCCGGGCACCCGCGATTGCCCAGTAACTGAGCAGGACCATGGATCTGTGTGTGTAAACACACAGATCCACGTCCTGTGAGGTGAGGAGACCGATGGTGTGTTCCTTGTACAGAGGAACACCAATCGGTCTCCTCCCCCTGTGAGTCCCCTGCCCCTACAGTTAGAATCACTCCCTAGGGAACACATTTTACCCCTTGATTACCCCCTAGTGTTAACCCCTTCCCTGACAGTCACATTTATATAGCACGGATCGCTGTATAAATGAAAATGGTCCCAAAAATGTGTCAAAAGTGTCCGATATGTCCACCACAATATCGCAGTTACGATAAAAATCGCAGATCGCCGCCATTACTAGTACAAAATAAATAAATAAAAATGCTATAAAACTATCCCCTATTTTGTAGACGCTATAACTTTTGCGCAAACCAATCAATAAAACGCTTATTGCGATTTTTTTTACCAAAAATATGTACAAAAATACATATCGGTCTAAACTGAGGAAAAAATTTGTTTAAAAAAAAAAAATTGGATATTTATTATAGGAAAAAATTAAAAATATTGTGTTTTTTCAAACTTGTCCCTCTGCTTTTGTTTATAGCGCAAGAAATAAAAACCGCAGAGGTGATCAAATACCACCAAAAGAAAGCTCTATTTGTGGGGGGAAAATGATAAAAAAATTATTTGGGTACAGTGTTGCGTGACCGCGCAATTGTCATTCAAAGTGTGACAGTGCTGAAAGCTGAAAAATGGTCTGGGCAGGAAGGGGGTGAAAGTGCCCTGAATTGAAGCGGTGAATAAATTGTAACAATTTTTTTTGTCATGTACATGTCTACTTTAAACCAGACAAAACACAAATTTAAAAAAAAACAATAATTTGAGTTTTAAAACTTAAGAAAGAAAATGCAAAAACAACAATTTGAGTTTTAATCATTTTGCCGGTTCCCCCGTGGTCCATTCTTCTATTAGGATACATCGATGATTACCCACACAGATTATACCTCACATCACATCCACACAATACAAAAATACAACGAAAAACTATAATTTGGTAGAGTTTTAATATTTACAGAATGAAAAAAAAAAAACTGAACAATGAAATACAACATATGAGGCTGAATTCACAAAGCTTTAATACAAGTGGAAGGGTCCTTATTTTAGCCATATGACTGGAATTTTCAAATCTCATTGGACTTTTTTTTTTTTTTTTTTGTACAGTACATGATACTAACAAAGTAACAGTTAAAAAACCTCAAGAGCCCACTCACTGCTAATAGAGAACAGCGCCAATCATTTTTTATTATATGGACGGTCAACAGTGTTCTTTATTCTGATGTCTGCGAAGGCTTGTCTGGTCACAATAACTTTTTCCGCACTCCGAACAGGAAAAGGGACGCTCACCCGTATGAACTCCCTGATGTTTAAGAAGGAATCCTTGATCAGAAAAACATTTTCCGCACTCTCCACAGGAAAAGGGACGCTCGCCTGTGTGAGTTCTCTGGTGCTTATGAAGGCATCTTTTACTAGAAAGAGACTTCCCGCACTCTAAACAGTCATAGGGACGCTCACCCGTATGCGTTCTCTCGTGTTTACGAAGGCTTCCCTTTTCAGAAAAAGATTTTCCGCACTCTGAACAGCTAAAGGGACGCTCGCCCGTATGTATTCTCTGGTGTATAACAAGGTTTTCTTTTGTAGAAAAACATTTTCCGCACTCTGAACAGGAAAAGGGCCGCACACCCGTATGTATTCTCTGGTGTTTCACAAGGTTTTGTTTTGTAGGAAAACCTTTTCCACACTCTGAACACGAATAAGGAAGCTCACTCGCATGAGTTTTCTGGTGTTTATGAAGGTTTCGTCGTTCAGAAAAACTTTTTCCGCACTCTGGACACGGAAAGGGACGCTCACCAGTGTGAGTTCTAAGGTGTATAAGAAGGTGTTGTTTCTCATAAAAACATTTTCCGCACTCTGAACAGGAAAAGGGACGCTCACCAGTGTGTGTTCGCTGGTGTATACGAAGGTTTTGTTTTTTAGCGAAACATTTTCCGCACTCCGAACATGAATAAGAACTCTCAGGCTTGTGAGATTTCTGGTGGTTAACAACTGCATTTTGCTTAGCGAATGGTTTCCTGTACACCAAACATGACAATGAGCTCCCTCCTGTGTGAGCTTCCTGAAGGCTTGATGATTTCTGGGGATCGGAGGGATCTGTTGATCTGTCAGCACTGTGAGAACTTAGATGAACATCTGATGTCATAGTATGGGATTCATCAGAGGTTTTATCAGGGTTAGAAGGATCCATCGATCTTAGATGGACATGTGATGTCATAGTATGGGATTTATCAGAGGATTTCTTAGGATTAGAAGGATCCATTGGTCTGACCAAATAGTAAAATGTTACTTTTGTAGGAGATTGTGCAACGTCACTATCTTTTGCAGTACTGCCTGGAGACGTAATAAGACATCTCTCCATTGTATTGGTCTCTGAACAATACTTTCCATCTGTTGGAAGGAATTTTTTTTATATATTATGTTTGTTTGTATACACCTTGTATTCTGGAGACATATATATCAGTTCAGCATTCTAAACTTTCTCAGAGCTCTGGAACTGAATTGGGTGCATTTATAACAGCAAACTACAAACTATAAATACAAACCAGACCAGATGGTTCCCCCCCCCCCACTCATACTAGGCAACATTATTTGTGCACTGATTACATTGTTATGATGAAACAAACCTTTCACATGGTGTACAGGATCTCCTCCCCATTTGTTGGGAACAGACAGGGCATGAAACATTACTGCAGATTCATGACATTATATTGAGGAATGGAGATGGACCTTTCATATGATGTACAGTATCTCCTCCTCATTTGTTGGGAACATGACGTTACATTGAGGAATGGAGATGGACCTTTCATATGGTGTACAGTATCTCCTCCTCATTTGTTGGGAACATGACGTTATATTGAGGAATGGAGATGGACCTTTCATATGGTGTACAGTATCTCCTCCTCATTTGTTGGGAACATGACGTTATATTGAGGAATGGAGATGGACCTTTCATATGGTGTACAGTATCTCCTCCTCATTTGTTGGGAACATGATATTATATTGAGGAATGGAGATGGACCTTTCATATGGTGTACAGTATCTCCTCCTCATTTGTTGGGAACATGATATTATATTGAGGAATGGAGATGGACCTTTCATATGGTGTACAGTATCTCCTCCTCATTTGTTGGGAACATGATATTATATTGAGGAATGGAGATGGACCTTTCATATGGTGTACAGTATCTTCTCCTCGTTTGTTGGGAACATGACGTTATATTGAGGAATGGAGATGGACCTTTCATATGGTGTACAGTATCTCCTCCTCATTTGTTGGGAACATGATATTATATTGAGGAATGGAGATGGACCTTTCATATGGTGTACAGTATCTCCTCCTCATTTGTTGGGAACATGACGTTATATTGAGGAATGGAGATGGACCTTTCATATGGTGTACAGTATCTCCTCCTCATTTGTTGGGAACATGATATTATATTGAGGAATGGAGATGGACCTTTCATATGGTGTACAGTATCTCCTCCTCATTTGTTGGGAACATGATATTATATTGAGGAATGGAGATGGACCTTTCATATGGTGTACAGTATCTCCTCCTCATTTGTTGGGAACATGATATTATATTGAGGAATGGAGATGGACCTTTCATATGGTGTACAGTATCTTCTCCTCGTTTGTTGGGAACATGACGTTATATTGAGGAATGGAGATGGACCTTTCATATGGTGTACAGTATCTCCTCCTCATTTGTTGGGAACATGATATTATATTGAGGAATGGAGATGGACCTTTCATATGGTGTACAGTATCTCCTCCTCATTTGTTGGGAACATGATATTATATTGAGGAATGGAGATGGACCTTTCATATGGTGTACAGTATCTCCTCCTCATTTGTTGGGAACATGATATTATATTGAGGAATGGAGATGGACCTTTCATATGGTGTACAGTATCTTCTCCTCGTTTGTTGGGAACATGACGTTATATTGAGGAATGGAGATGGACCTTTCATATGGTGTACAGTATCTCCTCCTCATTTGTTGGGAACATGATATTATATTGAGGAATGGAGATGGACCTTTCATATGGTGTACAGTATCTCCTCCTCATTTGTTGGGAACATGACGTTATATTGAGGAATGGAGATGGACCTTTCATATGGTGTACAGGATCTCCTCCTCATTTGTTGGGAACAGACAGGGCATGAAACATTACTGCAGATTCATGACATTATATTGAGGAATGGCGATGGACCTTTCATATGGTGTACAGTATCTCCTCCTCATTTGTTGGGAACATGACATTATATTGAGGAATGGAGATGGACCTTTCATATGGTGTACAGTATCTCCTCCTCATTTGTTGGGAACATGACGTTATATTGAGGAATGGAGATGGACCTTTCATATGGTGTACAGTATCTCCTCCTCGTTTGTTGGGAACATTATGTTATATTGAGGAATGGAGATGGACCTTTCATATGGTGTACAGTGCTTCCACCACAGTTGTTGGTAACATGAGGTTGTATGGAATTATTGGATGATAATCTTTCATATGGTGTACAATAGGGATGAGGTTAAGGGTTTGGGGCAATGCAGGCTTTGCTTCAAACTCTAGTCCTTCATGGTTTACTTTACAAAATAAGCAAACCAAGCAGCCAGATTTGTCATGTTTGCCCGTCCTCTGGCTCCGGTCATTTGCTTGGGGGCGATATTACTACTGCCACTGAATGACAACTTCACGCTGGGTTGGCAATAAGCACCATTGGTTCCTAGGACACTGTGATGGTGTGCAAAATCCCCACCTAATTTTTGAATCATGACAGTGAGGAATGACATGGACCTTTTAAAGCAGTTGTATAGCCTCTCTGACATGTTTTACTTACAGGTAAGCCTAGATTAAGGCTTACCTGTAGGCGTTTGCAATATCTCCGAAACCTACACGGTTTAGGAGATATTTGCCACAAAGAATGCACCGATGTCTACGGCGCATGCGCGGTGTATACAACGGCGCAGGCGCACTGAGAATAGCCATTCATAAAACCGGCAATTGACGGCTTTGACGGCTCCCGTGCGCATGCGCGGAGTGATGTCTTCGCCGCTCCGGACAATCATAGCGCCGGAGCAGCGATACCCGGAAGTAACCTTCCGGAGAGATGTCTGCGGCCGGAGGGGGAGACGAGGACGACTTTGATCTAAGGTAAGTAATTCATAATGAGCTAGTATGCTAGTAATACTAGCTCATTATGTCTTTGTCTTGCAGGTCTTCAATTTTTTTTTTTTTTTTTTTGGGTATACAACCGCTTTACTAATGAAATAGCAAACAATTGTAAAACTAAAGCAGAAAATCAAAACAGTAAAAAAAAAAAAAAAGGACAAAGTAAGCAAACCAACCATGGCACACTGGGTGATAGTGTACAGACATTGATGTCTTGGTTATTGAAACAAATGGACTTTCCTTCAAACTCTTTGTTGGAAATATCACATTATACTGAAGAATGAAAATAGACCTTTGTCATGTTGGTCCAGCAGTAAATGTTTGTTTCCAGTGAAACTGACTGTGGATCTTGTTCAGTCAGCACATAGGAACAAACTGGTTCTCAAGAAGCATAGTTTTGAATTATAGTGGCATTTGTGGACCTAAACTGCTCATTACTCACTTGAGCTGATATTCAGAGAAGATTCCTCCTTTTCCTCCTTCATACTCTGCTGATCACCCATCACATACATCTCTTCTTCTTCTTCCTTCACCTCAACTTTTATATCAATCAGTTCTTCACCCTAAAACCACAAAATGATAAAAAGGAACATCCTCAAAACATGAGCACTAATATCCGGAGAGGATTATTTCATACAATTCATTTTCAAGTCGTAGATGCTCCAACTCCACCTACCTGGTGATGGTGACGGATGGTGTGACCTTCCTGTGTGGAATCCCGGGAATACAGAGGACGGGGGCATCTCTCTGGTGGGTTTCTGTCATTAGGTGGCTCCGTCATATCCTTGCGTCCTTTTGAAAACTCCTCCATCACTCCATACTCCTCATCCTCCTCTTTATACTCTTCTTTAACATCAATATTATCATCCCCGAGGTTTCCACTCTGAATATAAAATAAAAACACACTCTGTAACAAACATAATTGTTTAAAAATATTAACAAGGTATGGTTCCCCACCTACCTGATGATGGTGAGGGATGGTGTGACCTTCCTGTGTGGAATCCCGGGAATACAGAGGATGGGGACATCTCTCTGGTGGGTTCCCATTACTGGATCCATCTGTAGGAAACACACACACTGGCTGAATACATTGTTTCTATGTGTTTATCAAATGATGGGGGATCTAGGTGGACCCTCCGTACTGCTCTCTCCTTTACAATAATGTGCACCACCCTACAGTTTGGGCCCCACTGTTAGCTGGGAATACAGAGGACAGGGACATCTCTCTGGTGGGTTCCCATTACTGGATCCATCTGTAGGAAACACACACACTGACTGAATACATTGTTTCTATGTGTTTATCAGATGATGGGGGATCTAGGTGGAGCCTCCGTACTGCTCTCTCCTTTACAATAAAGTCTCCTCTTACCCGGTGATGTGAGGGGCGGCTGATTCTCCATCATGACGTCCTTGTAGAGATCCTTCTAAAGATGGATCATTGGATCTGCATCTGTTTTTCAACTGCCCAGATGTCCTCTTGACTACTTCATTAATCCTGTGCACAATTAAATTATTACTAAGTACATTCCCAGAGACTTCCTTACCTATCTGGTCAGGTTTAATACCCTCCAGCTGTGTCTGCCTACCCCATACTGGTATAATTTCATATCCATTAAAGTATGCTGTAAGCAGATATGTATTTGCATTTTGAGTAGATTTGGGATTGGCCAGAGAGGGATTACTTTGATGCAGTTGGCCAGTTTTAACACGCATTGCAAGAATTCCAAAATTCCCAAAAAATAGAAATATGTAAGAGTGTATAGCAGTGTGCAGAGCATTCATCTAGAATTGTCGTAATATTCTTTCATTCACTTGACGGTGGTCTGTATCTATCCTTATCTATCTGGTCATTTGATCTATCTGGTCTATAAACCAGAAGCTCTAGATGGAAAGTTGGATAAATAGTTCTATATTTAGGATGTATCTGGTCTATAAACCAGAGGCTCTGGATGGACAGTTGGATAAATGGCTCTATATTTAGGATGTATCTGGTCTATAAACCAGAGGCTCTGGATGGACAGTTGGAGAAATGGTTCTATATTTAGGATGTATCCGGTCTATAAACCAGAGGCTCTGGATGGACAGTTGGATAAATGGCTCTATATTTAGGATGTATCTGGTCTATAAACCAGAGGCTCTGGATGGACAGTTGGATAAATGGTTCTATATTTAGGATGTATCTGGTCTATAAACCAGAGGCTCTGGATGGACAGTTGGATAAATGGCTCTATATTTAGGATGTATCCAGTCTATAAACCAGAGGCTCTGGAATAAAATTTGAATAAATGGTTCCATATCTATGATTAGGGATGGGCTCAGGCGTGTTCGGATCGTACCCACCAGGAAGCCGTCACTGCACTCCGCCAATCATAGGCAATGAGGTATTTCCCGAGCCACAGCTGCACATACACACGCTGCCTATGATTGGCGCTGTGCAGTGATGGCTTCCTGGTGGGTACGATCCGAACACGCCTGAGCCCATCCCTATTTAAGATGTATTTGGGCACATTTTATAAAATACCTCCAATATACAGGATGTAATATGTCTGTAGTAGTGGATGTTGGAGATAAAAGACGTCACAGTGACTATGGAGGAAGAGGACGGACATGACGGGGGGGTTACTGGGTGTAAATATAAAATAAGATCTTATTACCTCCTCTTCGTAATCCTCTCCTGTCCACCTTGTTCTTCTCTCTCAGAACTTCCTGTATTTCCCTTTAATCGCCTTTTCTTTTTGTTACATCACTTCCTGTTTCTAATTTACATCACTTCCTGTCTGAGCGTTCCACACACCGTAAGTGATATCGCCATCTTGTGGTGGTTTTAATAACTGCGTCCTACGTTATGTCTTAATATTTTGCCCTGAAGCTCATTCTTCGGTTATATTTCATACATTATGACACACGCACATCATAGTTTAGTTAAAACTGAAACAATAATAAGGGTTTGATCTGTATTTGTAAACGCTCTGCAGGCTCCTTTTTTTTTTTTTGCACTTTTATAATCTGCATTTTGGGCTGAAAATATTACAAATCTATTTAAAAATAATATAATATAATATAAAACATAAATTCCTCCAGATTATTATATGTTTTTTGAAAACAGAGGTCCTCTAAAATACAATGGTGGCATCAGATTAGTTAGCTGCATATTATTATATTTATAAAATAGAGATGGATATTTGATATGATGTACAGTATCTCCTCCTCATTTGTTAGGAACATGACGTTATATTGAGGAATGGAGATGGACCTTTCATATGGTGTACAGTATCTCCCCCTCATTTGTTGGGAACAAGACGTTATATTGAGGAATGGAGATGGACCTTTCATATGGTGTACAGTATCTCCTCCCCATTTGTTGGGAACATGACATTATATTGAGGAATGGAGATGGACCTTTCATATGGTGTACAGTATCTCCTCCTCATTTGTTGGGAACATGACATTATATTGAGGAATGGAGATGGGCCTTTCATATGGTGTACAGTACCTCCTCCTCATTTGTTGGGAACATGACATTATATTGAGGAATGGAGATGGACCTTTCATATGGTGTACAGTATCTCCTCCACATTTGTTGGGAACATGACGTTATATTGAGGAATGGAGATGGACCTTTCATATGGTGTACAGTATCTCCTCCACATTTGTTGGGAACATGACATTATATTGAGGAATGGAGATGGACCTTCCATATGGTGTACAGTATCTCCTCCTCATTTGTTGGGAACATGACATTATATTGAGGAATGGAGATTGACCTTTCATATGGTGTACAGTATCTCCCCCTCATTTGTTGGGAACATGACGTTATATTGAGGAATGGAGATGGACCTTTCATATGGTGTACAGTATCTCCTCCTCATTTGTTGGGAACATGACATTATATTGAGAAATGGAGATGGACCTTTCATATGGTGTACAGTATCTCCTCCTCATTTGTTGGGAACATGACATTATATTGAGGAATGGAGATGGACCTTTCATATGGTGTACAGTATCTCCTCCTCATTTGTTGGGAACATGACGTTATATTGGGGAATGGAGATGGAGCTTTCATATGGTGTACAGTATCTCCTCCTCATTTGTTGGGAACATGACATTATATTGAGGAATGGAGATTGACCTTTCATATGGTGTACAGTATCTCCCCCTCATTTGTTGGGAACATGATGTTATATTGAGGAATGGAGATGGACCTTTCATATGGTGTACAGTATCTACCCCTCATATGTTGGGAACATGACATTATATTGAGGAATGGAGATGGACCTTTCATATGGTGTACAGTATCTCCTCCTCATTTGTTGGGAACATGACGTTATATTGAGGAATGGAGATGGACCTTTCATATGGTGTACAGTATCTCCTCCTCATTTGTTGGGAACATGACATTATATTGAGGAATGGAGATGGACCTTTCATATGGTGTACAGTATCTCCTCCTCATTTGTTGGGAACATGACGTTATATTGAGGAATGGAGATGGACCTTCCATATGGTGTACAGTATCTCCTCCTCATTTGTTGGGAACATGACATTATATTGAGGAATGGAGATGGACCTTTCATATGGTGTACAGTATCTCCCCCTCATTTGTTGGGAACATGACGTTATATTGAGGAATGGAGATGGACCTTTCATATGGTGTACAGTATCTCCTCCTCATTTGTTGGGAACATGACATTATATTGAGAAATGGAGATGGACCTTTCATATGGTGTACAGTATCTCCCCCTCATTTGTTGGGAACATGACGTTATATTGAGGAATGGAGATGGACCTTTCATATGGTGTACAGTATCTCCTCCTCATTTGTTGGGAACATGACATTATATTGAGGAATGGAGATTGACCTTTCATATGGTGTACAGTATCTCCTCCTCATTTGTTGGGAACATGACGTTATATTGGGGAATGGAGATGGACCTTTCATATGGTGTACAGTATCTCCTCCTCATTTGTTGGGAACATGACATTATATTGAGGAATGGAGATTGACCTTTCATATGGTGTACAGTATCTCCCCCTCATTTGTTGGGAACATGACGTTATATTGAGGAATGGAGATGGACCTTTCATATGGTGTACAGTATCTCCTCCTCATTTGTTGGGAACATTACATTATATTGAGAAATGGAGATGGACCTTTCATATGGTGTACAGTATCTCCTCCTCATTTGTTGGGAAGACGACGTTGTATTCAGGAATGGAGATGGACCTTTCATATGGTGTACAGTATCTCCCCCTCATTTGTTGGGAACATGACGTTATATTGAGGAATGGAGATGGACCTTTCATATGGTGTACAGTATCTCCTCCTCATTTGTTGGGAACATGACGTTATATTGAGAAATGGAGATGGACCTTTCAGATGGTGTACAGTATCTCCTCCTCATGTGTTGGGAACATGACGTTATATTGAGGAATGGAGATGGACCTTTCATATGGTGTACAGTATCTCCTCCTCATTTGTTGGGAACATGACGTTATATTGAGGAATGGAGATGGACCTTTCATATGGTGTACAGTATCTCCCCCTCATTTGTTGGGAACATGACATTATATTGAGGAATGGAGATTGACCTTTCATATGGTGTACAGTATCTCCTCCTCATGCGTTGGGAACATGACGTTATATTGAGGAATGGAGATGGACCTTTCATATGGTGTACAGTATCTCCCCCTCATTTGTTGGGAACATGACGTTATATTGAGGAATGGAGATGGACCTTTCATATGGTGTACAGTATCTCCCCCTCATTTGTTGGGAACATGACGTTATATTGGGGAATGGAGATGGACCTTTCATATGGTGTACAGTATCTCCCCCTCATGTGTTGGGAACATGACGTTATATTGAGGAATGGAGATGGACCTTTCATATGGTGTACAGTATCTCCCCCTCATTTGTTGGGAACATGATGTTATATTGAGGAATGGAGATGGACCTTTCATATGGTGTACAGTATCTCCTCCTCATTTGTTGGGAACATGACGTTATATTGGGGAATGGAGATGGACCTTTCATATGGTGTACAGTATCTCCCCCTCATTTGTTGGGAACATGACGTTATATTGAGGAATGGAGATGGACCTTTCATATGGTGTACAGTATCTCCTCCTCATTTATTGGGCACATGACGTTATATTGAGGAATGGAGATGGACCTTTCATATGGTGTACAGTATCTCCACCTCATTTGTTGGGAACATGACATTATATTGAGGAATGGAGATGGACCTTTCATATGGTGTACATTATCTTCACCTCATTTGTTGGGAACATGATGTTATATTAACCACTAGGGGTCCGTGCTATAGCCAAATGATGGCCACAGCGCGGACCCCAATTGCCGACAGCGTGAGTAGAAAAAAAAGCCGTTCACCGGCTTAGGTGCAAGGGACATCAGTCCCGAAGAGGAAGGAGGCACGTCTGCCTCATCTGTGCCAATCTGTTCCCGCTGCCAGTGCCACCTGTCAGTGTCCACAGTGTCACCTATCAATGCCCACGAGTGCCACCTATCAATGCCCACAAGTGCCACCTATCAATGCCAACTATTGGTGCCAATCAGTGCCTCAGCAGTGCCACCTAGCAGTGCTGCCTATCATTGTAACCTACCAGTGCCGATCAGTGCCCATTATTTCCACCCATAAGTGCCCAACACTGCCAGCAATCAGTGCCACCTATCAATGCCACCTATTAGTGCCAATTCTCAGTGCCCACCAGTGCCACCTATCAATGCCCTTCAGTACCACCCATCAGTGCCACCTCTGTGTCACCTCTCAGTGCCCACCAGTGCCGCCTATCAGTGCCCACCAGTGCCACCTATCAGTGCCCACTAGTGCCGCCTATCAGTGCCCACCAGTGCCACCTATCAGTGCCCACTAGTGCCGCCTATCAGTGCCCACCAGTGCCGCCTTATCGGTGCCCATCAGTGCAGCCCATCGGTGCCTATCAGTGCAGCCCATCAGTGCAGCCCATCAGTGCAGCCTCATCAGCGTACATCAATGAAATAGAAGAATTACCTGTTTGTAAAATTTTATAACAAAATATAAAAAAATACAATTTTGACAGCGCCACCTTGTGATATATAAGTTCTGCAGCCTACAATATGCTTCATAATTTTGCCCTCTGAAGCCCTGTACACACGATCGGTTTTACCGATGAAAACAGTCCGATGGACTTTTTTCATCGGACAAACCGATCGTGTATGGGACCCATCGGTCTTTTTTCCATCGGTTTTAAAAAATAGAACATGTTTTAAATTTTTCCGATGGATCTAAAACCGATAGCAAATTCCGATCGTCTATGGGCAAGTCCATCGGATAAAAAACCCACGCATGCTCAGAAGCATTAAACTTAATTTTTCTCGGATCATCAGAGTGTTTTACGTCACCGCGTTTGGAACGGTCGGTTTTTTGACTGATGGTGTGTAGGCAAGACTGATGGAAGTCAGCTTCATCGGATTTACGATGGACAAAACCATTGGATTAGAATCCATAGGATATCCGATCGTGTGTACGAGGCTTGACTCATAGTCCATTCTTCTATAAGATTACATCAATGATTACACACAAAGATTATACCTCACATCAAAGCCAGACAATAAAACAAAAAACAATTTGATAGAATTGTAATATTTATAGAATGAGAAACAAACTGAAGAATAAAATACAACATATGAGGCTGAATTCACAAAGCTTTAATACAAGTGGAAGGATCGTTACTTTAGCCACGTGACTGGAGTTTTCAAATCGCGTTGTTTTTTTTTTTTTATTATAATTTTTTTTACACTATTACTAGCAAAGTAACAATTAAACACCTGACAAGCTTGAGAAATGTGCCTACCGAGCATGCGTGGTACCCACATTAATCCGCCATCATCTTCCTTTCTTTGTAGTTCTCTACCTTTAGACTTATGTTATGCGTACAATTTATACCGTAGTTTGAAAGTTGTTCGGATGCTCTGAGCTGTGTCTTGTCGTGTTCAAGAAGGGAGTGTTTCTGAGTGAAACATTTCCCACACTCCGTACATGAACAGAGCACCATATTTAGGAGATTTTTCTGGTGAGTAACAAGTTCCTTTTTCTGAGTGAAATATTTCCCACACTGAACATGAGTGAATTTTCTGGTGAGAAACAAAGGTTTTTTTGCTAGTGAAACATTTCCCGCACGATGAACATGAATAAGGATGCTCACCTGTGTGACTTTTCTGGTTGAGAATAAGGATGAGCTCCGGCGTGTTCGCACAGCCCCCATGCAGAGCCCGCCAGGAAGTTGGCACTGCGCTAATCACAGGCAGTGAGACATTTCCCGATGCGCGGCTGTAGAGGAAGAAAAAGAAACCCTGGACTGCCGCACTCTGTATAGACAGTTATTTATTCCAAAATATCAGGTAAAAAGATCGGGAAATGTGTCACTGCCTGTGATTAGCGCAGCGCAGTGCGGACTTCCTGGCGGGCTCTGCACGTGGGCTGTGCGAAGACTCCGGAGCTCATCCTTAGTTGAGAACAAGTTCTCCTTTCCAAGTGAAAGATTTTCTGCACTCTGAACATGAATAAGGACTCCCACCCATGTGAATTCTCTGGTGTCTAACAAGGGCTCCCTTTTTTGTTGAAACATTTCCGGTACGCTGAACATGTATAAGGACGCTCACATGAGGGAATGCTCTAATGTATAAGACCTGCTCTGATACCGGTCCCCTGTGCTGTATCTGCATCTCTCGCAACCTCCTTCTGAATTCCTCTTCCATGGCGGCTGGTATCTGTACCTCTCCTCTCTTGGTTTCCAGACCTTGGATCCAGGTGGAGGTTTGGATGTCCCAGACTGCAGGAAGCATCCCACTGCTTGCCACCAATGTAACGGAACGTCCCACAAGCCGATTGAGTGCTTCCGTCATATACCGCTTCTTCCAGTCTGAATATAGATATAAGCAGGGCTTTTTTTCTCAGAAAATAGGCGCAGGAACACAACCACAACCCCCCCCCCAAAAAAAACTCCCCCCCAGGGATGTGCTACGCACAGAGTGTGGTGTGCGCTTGGTACATAATACAGAGATTAGGGGTGTGCTGTATGCAGAGGTCGGGGCTGTGCTACACACAAAGTTCAGAGTGCAGGCTTCTTCCACAGCTCCCCCTTCACTTCACCCATATCCCTCCCCGTAAAAGCTCCACCATTTTCCACATATCTTACTTTTGTGGAGCTGCTGAGGAGATCAGATCTGTGGGAGCCATTGGGAGACAAACTATCCTTGGTAAACACAGAAGCCGGGCAGTGATAGTGGTGAGCAGGGAGCAGAGAGCCTGAGCCAGAAGGGGTGGAACCAAGTTCCACCAAGTTCCAGCTGAAAAAAAGCCCTGGATATTACATATTATAGCCGAATATTACATATTATAGCCGCATATTACAACCAAGAACTAGGCAGGACTCATTTGGCTGCAAAGCTGGAACTGTTTATTTGAACAAGAATACAGGCTTTTATACACTTGAGAAGGAGGTTCCCCCCTCCTGATCATATTATTCTAACGATACAAACTGCAACCAGAAACATAAATTAACATGAGCTATCTAACTAGTCATTTAACCAGCCTAGGTGACTCAGAGGTTTGACCTTTCAGGTCAGACTTGCTGTCTTCTAGCTCAGAAGACACAATACACATTATCATAAGTATAAACACAGAACACCTTCAGACAATAGAAGACCTACTTACAATAAACACATTAAGGCCGGGGGCCCCAGACAGGTGAGATCAGCATCTGCTATGAGTCCCAAACTGGCAGAGACCATCATGGCCTTTTTAATACTGTCCTTTTGCATTACATAACAGAACGTCTTCCTAAATGCTTGTAGCTCCAAATGCCAGGGGCCATAGTCGGTGGGCAAGAGGCTAGCATTTAGTCCCCTCCAAAGCCTCTGTCCTGGGTGAGTCTATTGCTTCGTACACACGATCGCGATTTCCGAAGAGAAAAGTGCGATGTGAGCTTTTTGTCGCGAATTCAGACCGTGTGTATGCTCCATCGCACTTTTTTTTGTGAGAATTCCCGACAAGAAAAGATTGAGAGCAGATTCTGTATTTCCGTGACAGAAAAAATTCCTATTGGGAATCGCGATCGTCTGTATGCAATTACGACACGCAAAAAAAACACGCATGCTCAGAATCAAGCAGAAGAGCCGAACTTCCTATTGAACTTCATTGATCTCGGCTCGTCGTACGTCTTGTACGTCACCGCGTTCTTGACGGTCGGAATTTCAGCCAAGATTTGTGTGACCGTGTGTATGCAAGATAAGTTTGAGCCTTTTTCCGGCTGAAAAAAAAAACGCAGTTTTCTTGTCGGAAATCACGATCGTGTGTACGAGGCATAACACAAGGGGGTTTTTCCTTGGAAAAATATTTTCCACACTTAAATATGGACGGTCATCAGTGTGACTTTTTTTTGTGTCTATGACGGTTTGTCTGGTCAGAAAAGCCTTTTCCGCTCTCTCCCATATGAGTTCTCAGGTGTTTACGAAAGCTTTCTTTTTTTTTAGAAAAACGTTTTCCACACTCAGAACAGGAAAAGGGACCCTCCCGCCTATGTGTTTTCTGGTGTTTCTGAAAGTGTCCCTTTAAAAGAAAACATTTCCCACACTCTAAACAGCAAAAGGGACGCTCACCCGTGTGAATTCTGTGGTGTTTCAGCAAGTTCCCTTTTTCAGAAAAACATTTTCCGCAGTCGGAACAGGAAAAGGGACGCTCGCCGGTGTGTGTTCTCTGGTGTTTCAGCAGATTTCCGCTTTCAGAAAAACATTTTCCGCAGTCTGAACAGGAAAAGGGACGCTCGCCCGTATGGGTTCTCTGGTGTTTCTGCAAGTTTCCTTTATCAGAAAAACATTTTCCACACTCTGAACAGCAAAAGGGACGCTCACCCGTGTGACTTCTCTGGTGTATAATAAGGTTTCTTTTGTCAGAATAACATTTTAGACACTCTGAACATGAATAAGGACGCTCAACCTCTTGAATTTTCTGGTGTTTAAGAAGTTCTTTTTTCTCAGTGAATGATTTTATGCACATCAAACATGACAATGAGCTCCCTTCTGTGTGAACTCCCTCATGGTCTGAAGAGGATTTTCGGGAATTAGATGGATCGGTTGATCTGTCAGCACTGTGAGAACTTAGATGGACATCTGATGTCATAGTATGGGATGTATCAGAAGATTCCTCAAGTTTCAAAGGATCCATTGATCTAAGATGGACATCTGAAGTCATAGTATGGGATTTATCAGAAGATTCCTCAAGTTTCGAAGGATCCGTTGATCTTAGATGGACATCTGATGTCATAGTATGGAAATTATGGGAATTATCCGAAGATTCCTCAAGTTTCAAAGGATCCGTTGATCTTAGATGGACATCTGATGTCATAGTATGGGATTTATCAGAAGGTTCCTCAGGATTAGAAGGATCCGTTGATCTTAGATGGACATCTGATGTCATAGTATGGGATTTATCAGAAGGTTCCTCAAGTTTCGAAGGATCAGTCAATCTTAGATTGATATCTGATGTCATAGTATGGGATTTATTAGAAGGTTCCTCAAGTTTCGAAGGATCAGTTGATCTTAGATGGACATCTGAAGTCATAGTATGGGATTTATCAGATTTCTCAGGATTAGAACGATTCTTCGGTCTTACCAACCAGTAAAATGTAACTATTGGGGGAGATTGTGCAATGTCTCCATCTCCTGCAGTGCAACCTGGAGATGTCATATGACGTTTCTCACATGTATTGGTCTCTGAATGATTCTGTCCATCTGTTGGAAGGAAAGTTTTTAATATATTATGTTTGTTTTTATACACCTTGCATTCAGGAGACATATATATCAGTTCAGCATTCTAAACTTTCCCAGAGCTCTGGTATTGAATAGGGTGCATTCATAACAGCAAATTGTCCATACAAACCTGACTAGACCGTACACGCAAACCATACTAGGCAACAGTATGTGTACATTATGGACATTGTTATGGTGAAACAAACCTTCCATATGGTGTACAGTATCTCCTCCTCATTTGTTGGGAACATGATATTATATTGAAGAATGGAGATGGACCTTTCATATGGTGTACAGTATCTCCTCCTCATTTGTTGGGAACATGATATTATATTGAAGAATGGAGATGGACCTTTCATATGATGTACAGTATCTCCCCCTCATTTGTTGGGAACATGACGTTATATTGAGGAATGGAGACGGACCTTTCATATGGTGTACAGTATCTCCTCCTCATTTGTTGGGAACATGACATTATATTGAGGAATGGAGATGGACCTTTCATATGGTGTACAGTATCTCCCCCTCATTTGTTGGGAACATGGCGTTATATTCAAGAATGGAGATGGACCTTTCATATGGTGTACAGTAGCTCCTCCTCATTTGTTGGGAACATGACGTTATATTGAAGATTGGAGATGGACCTTTCATACGGTGTACAGTATCTCCTCCTCATTTGTTGGGAACATGACGTCATACTGAGGAATGGAGATGGACCTTTCATATGGTGTACAGTAGCTCCTCCTCATTTGTTGGGAACATGACGTTATATTGAAGATTGGAGATGGACCTTTCATACGGTGTACAGTATCTCCTCCTCATTTGTTGGGAACATGACGTCATACTGAGGAATGGAGATGGACCTTTCATATGGTGTACAGTATCTCCTCCTCATTTGTTGGGAACATGACATTATATTGAGGAAGAAAGATGGACCTCTTATATGGTATGCAGTGCTTTCACCACAATAGTTGGTAATATGAGGTTGTGTGGAAGATTGGAGAACCTTTCATATGGTGCAAAGCAGAGATGAGGTTCAGGTTTTGGGAAATGCATGCTTTGCTTTAAAATCTAGTCCTTCATGGTTTACAAAATAAGCGTAACAAGTTGCCAGATTTGCATGTTCGCCTGCCACTGAATGACAACTTCTCGCTGGTCAGGCCATAAGCATTATTGGTTTCTAGGACACGAGGATGGTGTACAATATCTCCACCTAATTTTTGGATCATAATGTGAGGAATGACGTGGAACATATCCTGAAATAGCAATAAATTGTAAAAATAATGCATAAAACCAAAACATTTAATAAAGTGGACAAAATTAGCAAACCAACCACGGCACACAGTGTGATAGTGTACAAACATTGATGTCTTCCTTATTGTGAGGAATGAAGGTGGACCTTCCTTCAAGCTCTTTGTTGGAAATATCACATTAGACTGAAGAATGGCAATGGGCCTTTGTAATGTTGATCCACATTAAGCGTTTGTTTTCAGTTAAACTGCCTGTCGATCTTGGGCACTGGGGTGCTAACTAATTATCAAGGGTGGCTTTGAATTATAGAGACATTTGTGGCCTTAAACTTTAAAAGTAAAAGGTGAACAGTTTCTGCTCATTACTCACTTGTGCTAATATTCAGAGAAGAGTCTTCCCCTTTATTGGGATTCATATCCTCATCCTTCATACTCTGTTCATCACCCGTCACATACGTCTCTTCTTCTTCCTCCTTCACCTCGGCTTTTATATCAACAAGTTCCTCACCCTAAATCCACAAAATGATAAAAAGAAACATTCTTAAAACATGAGCACTAATACGCGGAGACCTCAAGATGAATATCTCATACATTTTTGAATAATTTACATTTTTAAGTCGTGGATTCTCCAACTCCACCTACCTGATGATGGTGGGGGATGGTGCGACCTTCCTGTGTGGAATCCCGGGAATACAGAGGACGGGGACATCTCTCTGGTGGGTTCCCATTACTGGATCCATCTGTAGGAAACACACACACTGACTGAATACATTGTTTCTATGTGTTTATCATATGATGGAGGATCTAGGTGGAGCCTCCGTACTGCTCTCTCCTTTACAATAAAGTCTCCTCTTACCCGGTGATGTGAGGGGCGGCTGATTCTCCATCATGACGTCCTTGTAGAGATCTTTGTGTCCTTCTCAAGATGGTTCACGGGATCAGCATCTTTTCTTCAAGTGCTCAGATGTCCTCTTCACTACTTCATTTATCCTGTGCACAATTAAATTATCACTAAGTACATTCCCAGAATCTTCCTCACCTATCTGGTTAGGTTTAATACCAGCTGTGTCTGTCTGCACCATATTGGCACTATTTTATGTCCATTAAAGTATGCTGTAAACAGATATGTATTTGCATTTTGTGTAGAGTCGAGACTGGCCAGAGAGGGATTACTTTGAAGCAGTTGGCCAGTTTAAACACGTATTGCAAGAATTCCAAAATATAGAAATATGGAAGAGTGTAGAGCAGTGTGCAGAGCATTCATCTACAATTTTCATAATATCCTCATGTAGCACACCCCCGCAGGAACTGCTGGTTAAATTTTGGGCCTTGCACGTTACCTCAATGTTCGTTGTCTAGGGAAAGAAAGTCTGTAGGAACTCCAATGTCCACACAAGATGTAAAACCTTAAGCAGTTAGGTTTTATTTTCCTTTTTTGCATAAACACTTGAAGAATAGTAGAAGGGTGAAGGGAAGGGGTAGGTTCAGGCACACAGTACAGATCACTGGGGAAAAACTTCTCAAGTACAAGGTTAGTCACCACTCCTCCCTGAGTGCTCACCCGAATAGGCCCCTCTCACCTGGCCTAGCAGCCGGTATGATGCACGAATAATAATCAGGACCAGTCTCTGCCACAGACCGGTTGTGGACAAATTTGGATAATCCGGGATCCTCTGCCACAGGACTTAACGCCCGGACTTCCAGCCAAACAATCAAGAACCTTTAAGCCAACCCGGCAGACTGCAAGGTAAACTTTAGTTGCGGTGCATCCTCCAATAGAATCACCAGGCCCTCCTCAAGACGCCAGCCTTCCGCTTGGTCTTTTCCAGGACAAGTCCTCCCCTGGTTTCCTCCATTGAGTGGCTTCCTCCCTCAGGACGGACAGCACAGGACCACCTTCAAAGTGCAGACCCAGTCAGCATAACTGGGCCTACTTGTTGGAGTTGCGGCCTCGGACCAGCATGGTTCCGAGGCCAAAAATCACATAATACACCCCTCACGCCAGGAGGGCCGTGAGGGGATGAAGGACCTTCCCCAGCATGCTCAGCGGGTAGACCACGCCCACTGAACTTTTCCCGGGGGGAGGTATCCAATGCACTCTGGCCTGTCAATCTTCCATACTGGCCTGAGGTGGTAACGCCACCTACAGGCAAAAAGTTTTCCAACACAGCCATAGCCGGAACAGAGGTTAATTTAACATTAATTATTTACATCTGAGCCCAACTATTGGCTCAGATACCCTCTAAATTTAACATAGCGCCCAGTCATTGGGAGGAGGGCGCTACACTTACATTCACCTGACAGCGGTCCTTATCTTTGTGGTCATGTGATCTATAAACCAGAGGCTCTGGATGGACAGTTGGATAAATGGCTCTATATTTAGGATGCATCTGGGCACATATTATAAAATAAATCCAATATACAGGATATGATATGTCTGTAGTAGTGGATGTTGGAGATAAAAGACATCACAGTGATTATGGAGGAAGAGGACTGACATGACGAATGTTACTGGGTGTAAATGGAAAATAATATCTTATTACCTCCTCTGTGTAATCCAGCAATGTCTCCTTTTTACCTTGTTCTTCTATCCCTCAGAACTTCCTGTGTTTGCCTTATATAACGCCCTGTCTTTTTCTTACATCACTTCCTTTTCCTACTTTACATCACTTCCTGTTTGTGCGTTCCACACACAGTAAGTTATATTGCCATCTTGTGGTGGTTTTAATAACTGCATTCTACATTATGTTTTGCGAGATGGATGAGAGATGGAGATGGACCTTTCATATGGTGTACAGTATCTCCTCCTCACTTGTTGGGAACATGACGTTATATTGAGGAATGGAGATGGACCTTTCATATGGTGTACAGTATCTCCTCCTCATTTGTTGGGAACATGACTCTATATTGAGGAATGGAGATGGACCTTTCATATGATGTACAGTATCTCCTCCTTATTTGTTGGGAACATGATGTTATATTGAGGAATGGAGATGGACCTTTAATATGGTGTACAGTATCTCCTCATTTGTTGAGAACATGACGTTATATTGAGGAATGGAGATGGACCTTTGATATGGTGTACAGTATCTCCTCCTCATTTGTTGGGAACATGACGTTATATTGAGGAATGGAGATGGACCTTTGATATGGTGTACAGCAGGGATATGCAATTAGCGGACCTCCAGCTGTTGCCAAACTACAAGTCCCATCATGCCTCTGCCTCTGGGTGTCATGCTTGATGCTGTCAGAGTATCGCTATGCCTCATGGGACTTGTAGTTTGGCAACAGCTGGAGGTCCGCTAATTGCATATCCCTGATGTACAGTATCTCCTCCTCATTTTTTGGGAACATGACGTTATATTGAGGAATGGAGATGGAACTTTCATATGGTGTACAGTGTCTCCTCCTCATTTGTTGGGAACATGACGTTATATTGTGGAATGGAGATGGACCTTTCATATGGTGTACAGTATCTCCCCCTCATTTGTTGGGAACATGACGTTATATTGTGGAATGGAGATGGACCTTTCATATGGTGTACAGTATCTCCTCCTCATTTGTTGGGAACATGACGTTATATTGAGGAATGGAGATGGACCTTTCATATGGTGTACAGTATCTCCTCCATTTGTTGGGAACATGACGTTATATTGAGGAATGGAGATGGACCTTTCATATGGTGTACAGTATCTCCTCCTCATTTGTTGGGAACATGACATTATATTGAGGAATGGAGATGGACCTTTCATATGATGTACAGTATCTCCTCCTCATTTGTTGGGAACATGACGTTATATTGAGGAATGGAGATGGACCCTTTTACATGGTGTACAGTATCTCCACCTCATATGTTGGGATCATGACCTTATATCAAGGAATGGGGATGGACCTTTCATATGGTCAACTCTCCATCCAGAAGCTTGTGGAATGAGGGTAAGACAAGGTAAGATGGGGGGATACCTTATGCTAGGGGACACCTGGACTTTATCCCAGTAGGCCAGGCCACAGGTCTGTCTCTCTAAAGACTTTTGTATAACTCTGTTTGTGCAATATTATCAGGCTATTTCGCCATCACCTGGGTAGTGGCTGAATGTACAGAACCTTATTTGTTTGAATTATTTAGTAAAGTAATAAAAAAAAAACGTCATCAGTCTGGACACTGCATTATTCTTGACTAACTTCCCATTGAAGTTTCCTGTCAACTTCGTAAATGTGGGGTCCCTAGCAGGAGATGCAGAGTCCGATATGCCATGGGTACTGGTCAAGCCAGGTTGGGCTGCCTTTAGAGGGTTCTATATGGGAAAGAACTAGCAGAGGGCCATCCCAAGGGTGGAACCCTGAAGGCCCATGTTAAAGGATTCCCATGAGCCATAGTGCACCATCCACTGCTGAGCTCGAGATAGTTAGAAATGTATAGAAGCTGCCCTGCTACATAACATCACAAACCCCCCAACTTTAGAACTTGAGAATAAAAGGACATCTCAGTGATACATGACCAGGAATGGAGATGGACCTTTCATATGGTGTACAGTATCTCCTCATTTGTTGGGACCATGAAGTTATATTGAGGAATGAAGATGGACCTTTCATATGGTGTACAGTATCTCCTCCTCATTTGTTGGGAACATGACATTATATTGAAGAATGGAGATGGACCTTTCATATGGTATACAGTATCTCCCCCTCATTTGTTGGGAACATGATGTTATATTGAGGAATGGAGATGGACCTTTCATATGGTGTACAGTATCTCCTCCTCATTTGTTGGGAACATGACATTATATTGAAGAATGGAGATGGACCTTTCATATGGTGTACAGTATCTCCTCCTCATTTGTTGGAAACATGACATTTTATTGAGGAATGGAGATGAACCCTTCATATGGTGTAAAGTATCTCCACCTCATTTGTCGGGAACATGAAATTATGGTACGTGGTCTCTGGCAGCAGAGCAAAACACTGGAGTGAAAGGCACTAGTAGGGAAGGACCTACAGTAAATACCCTACCAGCAGCCAGCATCAGATGGAAACTGATTACTGGGATCTGCTGGAAGACACCTGCTGGTAAACACAGGAACTACAGCCTTCCACTCTGGGAAGAACAGCACCACCAGCAGATGATCCAGGTCCTGACACCTTGCCTCATGGTTCAATCTTCTATTAGGTTACATCGATGATTGCACACACAGATTATTCCTCACATCAAATCCAGACAATGCAAAAAATTTAATGAAAAACAACAGATTGATAGAGCTTTAATATTTATAAATGTGATAGTATACAATGGAAAACAAACTGAACATAGAAATACAACATATGAAGCTCAATTCACAAAGCTTTAATACAAGTAGAAGGGTCCTTCTTTTAGCCATGTGGCTGGAATTTTAAAATCTCATTGGACTTTTTTATTCATATTTTGTTTTTTAAATGATTACTAGTAAAATAACAAATACCTGACAAGCACGGTCAATGCTGATAGAGAATAGCACCTACCTACATTAGTCCGTCACCACCTTCCTAACTTTGTAGTCCTCTACGATTACCACCATCATTGTGATGGAAAAACCAAGTCATACATGTCCATATATTTTGTTCAGATGTTTCTTATTAAACTTTGCAGGTTAATTTTCTACGTATAGAACCTCAAATACACGTAATTTCGCCCACTTACAGCGTTCATACATGTAGAGCAGGGGTCTCCAAACTGCGGCCCTGGGGCCGGATGCAGCCCTTTGCTTGCCTTTATCCGGCCCTTGGGGCACTATTCCATCCACTGACACCAACAATGGCAAATCATTTTTATTGCTGAAACCACCAATGGGGAACTATTCATCCAACTTACACTATCAAAAGTGTACAATTTCTTGTATTGACACTGTAGCGGCCTACACTCTCCCTCTCTTCTCTTTGGCTTCTGTCTAGGGGTAACTTGGAGGGGAGAGTGTGGGATCACCACGCCAAGCCTTCACCTACTTTGTGGTTGTGAGGTGTAAGCAAAGTTTATCTACCTTTGGGTCGGTGTTCTGCGCTTGGAGCATTCAACTGCTTTGGATCAGTGTCTGCCAGAAAATGAGCCCCACACCCATAAAAGTCCAACACTACTTTATTCTTCTTAGCAAAATACAATCAGTTGGACTCCCTCAATGAACAGAACAGACAGGGGGGGTGTGGATGCGAGTAGGCCCAGACACAATGAGCTCCTCACTTTCCTTCCTGAAAGTGTATTGCGGTCCCTTGGCCAGGGGAATATCCCTCCGGGCGGTCTCCAGAGGCTCACCCGTCACTGGCAATATGCTGCACCAGGTCTTCAGGCGAGTACCCCCTCCGGTCCCTTACGCCACTGGATTCGGGTACCCTCTCCCAGGGTCCCCTAAGAAATCCTTTCCTCGCGGAACCCAGCGAACGACACCAGGCTCCAAACCTCCATCCGAGTACCTCACCCCAGACTAAAGGTGCCTGGGATGGAACACGACCTCCGGGCGCCTCCTAGGCCTATGCCGCCTAGGGCCCCGACACGAACCACCGCCCTCAGGCTGAAGGTGCCTGGGACTCGACCCCGTGACAAAGATGGCCGGCCCCTTTATACCCTCCCCTAGCAAGAACGGCGGGTTCCCCGCCCCACCATACAACTGCCGAGGAAGGACAAAAAGGGTACGGCACACAGCAATGATTCAACCCCAGCCCAAGATGACAGCGCCACCTGCTGGGCCGCAGGGAACTGCACATTACTGGTGTCTCTGCCAGTTTTAAACATATAGGGAAAGTGCATACCCGCTACAACACCAACAATGGGGCACTAGTCCTCCCACTGACACCAAAGGAATGGTATTGTTTACTCCCTCTCGACATTTTCCACTCCCAATGGCCCTAGTCCGGCCCTCCTAAAGTCTGAAGGACAGTAAACTGGCCCTTTGTTTAGAAAGTTTGGAGACCCCTGATGTAGAGGGTTATTTCGGAGATGTAATATGGATGTGAGGCTGGAACTACGGGAGGGGAAACCTGAGCTCCATTCAAGAATTAACAACAATGTATGTATAAAAGGGGTTGTTTATTAAAATAAAAATAGTCAATAGCAAGTTAGGATATGAGCGCTGGTAACATGTAATAAAAGTACTACACAATTGCAAACACTAAAAATTGTCATACAGCTTGACACATTGTATATCAAAGCATGTAGCAATTCCTAACGCGTTTCAACCCTTTTCACGGGTCTTCTTCAGAGGTTTCGGTGTTGCTATAAGAAAGTATACATAGTCAATTTCAAAGGTTTCCACCTATGTGGTACAAAAATTCAAAAAATGATATATATAAATAACATAATCACCAATTTGTTGTGTGTAGACATTGGATACTTTTTACCAGAGTTTCCACTAGGAGATGCCCCCATGGACTTCCAAAGTGACCTCCTGGCCGTGTGGGTTCCCCACGTGCCGGAACGCCGCTGGAAAAATTTGCAGCTTACAAGAATTCACCACATGGGATGAGAATCCCCAAAGGGGAAAGACACAGGAAGGAGCTGACACCTGCGGCAAAGCATTAACAGCATAAGTACACAGTGCCTAGCATTGTGTCATTCATATAATAAAGTTTTAGTGTGTTGAGCAGACAGATAATCATTCCCCTTTGAAGGGGTATACTACCTAATTATTCATATATGTGGTAATGTTTATACATGTTAATTGATTATTTGATTGTTGTTCAAAAAATCATGAAGCAATGAGTATCATGGCTCAAGTGCCATTTTTAATTAATTAAATGCCAGGATCAAAATATTATTTTAGTATTAGTGTTTAATAGATTAAAACTGTCAATATATAACATTATAGTCAATGAAATATATGAATAATGTAATGGGATGCAGTGGATGTAGTGCTGTGTATATTATTAAGAGAAGTGGTGGAGATAAAACAAAAAACAAAATTGCGTGAATGTGTATGAGATGAGAATGCGATACACGTATGAAATTAAACTGGTGAGTGTGTGAAAAAAGGTGACAGGAGAATGTGAATGTGAATGAACCCCCCCTCCCTGCCCCCAAGACCTCTCTACTCCCCAAGAATCTCTACATGCAGTTCCTCCCCATGCTACATGCTTTGATATACAATGTGTCAAGCTGTATGACAATTTTTAGTGTTTGCAATTGTGTAGTACTTTTATTACATGTTACCAGCGCTCATATCCTAACTTGCTATTGACTATTTTTATTTTAATAAACAACCCCTTTTATACATACATTGTTGTTAATTCTTGAATCCAGCTGCCCAAAAACCCCACTGGGGGAACATCCCATCCTTCAAAATCACCGGGGTGAGCAGCAACATCCCTCTCCTATATGTGTCTTTCCCATTCCACCTGAGCTCCATTGTGCTTCCTGTATTTCTCTTTTATTAGATTTATAAGACTGATATCATCTTCAATATACAACAGACTCATTTCTTTAGCAGATTGTAACGCCTTTATATTCGGTAACTCCCACCATTTGGAGTTTTTGAGAAATAGAAGAAGCCAACAGAAGACTCATCCAAATAAGCTCCACCTATAAATAAAAACATGACTTTTGCCAGGATGTACCTCATTATAAACAATTTTTTTATCCTCCGGGTGTTCTATGGACTGAACAGTTTAACCCGATAAAGGACATCGTACATTTGTCGAAACACGACAGTAGGCGTCTTCTCTCCGATTAGACTTATGTGATCTGTACAACATTTACCACAGTCTGAAAGTTGTTGGGATTCTCTGATTTTGTTTTATTTTAAAGCATGCAAAATGGAAAAAAAAAACAAGAGTGGGAATACCGAAAAGTTGTGGAGGAACCTATATCAGTCTCATCCCACCATTTGGAGTCTCCAAGAAACAGAAGGAGCCAACAGAAGACTCAGCCTGATGAGCTCCACCTCTAAATTAAACATGACTTTTGCCAGGATGTCCCCCATTATATAATCATTTCATATCCTCCAGGTGTTCTATCGACTGAACAGTTCCACCCGATAAAAGCCATTGTACGTTTGTTGAAACGCGTCAACAGGCGTCTTCTCTCCAAATAGACTTATGTGATCTGTACAACATCTATCACAGTCTAAACGTTGTTCGGATGCTCTGAGCTGTATCTTTTTAGGAGTTTTCGAGAAACAGAAGAAGCCAATAGAAGACTCATGACTAATAAGCTCCACCTATAAATAAAAACAGGACTTTTGCCAGGATGTACCCCATTATAAACAATTTTTTTTATCCTCCAGGTGTTCTATAAACATTTTGCGCACACTGAACGTGAACAAGAATGCTCACCTGAGGGAACTCTCTGGTGTATAAGAAGGGATTTTTCTTGGAAAAATATTTTCCACACTTCGAACATAAATATGTATGGTCAGCAGCATCCTTTTTTTTGATGTCTGCGAAGGTTTGTTTGGTCGCAATACTTTTTTCCGCACTTCAAACAAGAAAAGGGGCGCTCACCCGTATGAACTCTCTGGTGTTTAAGAAGGTATCCTTGGTCCGAAAAACATTTTCCGCACTCTACGCAGGAAAAGGGACGCTCGCCCGTATGAATTCTCTGGTGCGTACGAAGATTACCTTTACTAGAAAGAGATTTCCCGCACTCTGAACAGTGAAAGAGACGCTCACCCGTGTGAGTTCTCTGGTGTTTACGAAGGGTTCCTTTTTCAGAAAAACATTTTCCGCACTCTAAACAACAAAAGGGACGCTCACCAGTGTGAATCCTCTGGTGTATAACCAGGTTTTCTTTCTTAGAAAAAACTTTTCCGCACTCCGGACAGGAAAAAGGATTCTCACCATGAATTCTCCGGTGATCACAAAAGGTTCCTTGGTTCGAAAAACATTTTCCGCACTCTGAACAGGAAAAACGACGGTCACCCGAATGAATTCTCTCGTGTTTACGAAGGCATCCCTTATTAGAAAAACATTTTCCGCATTCTGAACAAGCAAAGGGACGCTCACCCGTGTGCCTTCTCTGGTGTGTAAGAAGAATGTGTTTCTCAATAAAACATTTTCCGCACTCTGAACAGGAAAAGGGACGCTCACCTAAATGACTTCTCTGGTGCCTAAGAAGTCTTTGTTTCTTAGGGAAACATTTTCCGCACTCAGAACATGAATAAGGACGCTCAGCCTTGTGAGATTTCAGATGGTTAGAAAGGGCGGTTTTCCTAGTGAATGATTTCCCACAAACTAAACATGGCAATGTGCTCCCTCTTATGTGAGCTCCCTTACGGCTTGAAGAGGATTTTTGGGGATCGGATGGATCTGTTGATCGGTCAGCACTGTGAAAACTTAGATGGGCATCTGAAGTCAAAATATGGGATTTATGAGACGATTCCTCAGGATTAGAAGGATCCATTGATTTAAGATGAAGATCTGAGGCCATAGTATGGGATTTATCAGAAGATTCCTCAGGATGAGAACAGTTCAATGGTTTTACCAACCAGTAAAATGTTAATTTTGTAGGAGATTCTGTTATGTCACTGTCTTCTGCAGTGCAACCTGGAGATGTAGTAAGATGACTCTCACATGTATTGCTGTTCGAGAAATACTGTCCATCTATTGGAAGGAAATTTTTCAATATGTTACGTTTGTTTTTCTACTCCTTGTATTCAGAATTCATATATATCAGTTCAGCATTCTAAACTTTACAGTATACCCAAACCGTACTAGTGTCACCATACTGGGGACACAAATCTTTCATATGGTGTACAGTATCTCCACCTCATTTGTTGGGAACATGACATTATATTGAGGAATGGAGATGGACCTTTCATATGGTGTACAGTATCTCCTCCTCATTTGTTGGGAACATGACGTCATATTGAGGAATGGAGATGGACCTTTCATATGGTGTACAGTATCTCCTCCTCATTTGTTGGGAACATGACGTTATATTGAGGAATGGAGATGGACCTTTCATATGGTGTACAGTATCCCCCACTCATTTCTTGGGAACGTGACGTTATATTGAGGAATGGAGAAGGACCTTTCATATGGTGTACAGTATCCCCCACTCATTTGTTGGGAACATGACGTCATATTGAGGAATGGAGATGGACCTTTCATATGGTGTACAGTATCTCCTCCTCATTTGTTGGGAACATGACGTCATATTGAGGAATGGAGATGGACCTTTCATATGGTGTACAGTATCTCCTCCTCATTTGTTGGGAACATGACGTCATATTGAGGAATGGAGATGGACCTTTCATATGGTGTACAGTATCTCCTCCCCATTTGTTGGGAACATGACGTTATATTGAGGAATGGAGATGGACCTTTCATATGGTGTACAGTATCTCTTCCTCATTTGTTGGGAACATGACGTTATATTGAGGAATGGAGATGGACCTTTCATATGGTGTACAGTATCCCCCACTCATTTCTTGGGAACGTGACGTTATATTGAGGAATGGAGATGGACCTTTCATATGGTGTACAGTATCTCCTCCTCATTTGTTGGGAACATGACGTTATATTGAGGAATGGAGATGGACTTTTCATATGGTGTACAGTATCTCCTCCTCATTTGTTGGGAACATGACGTCATATTGAGGAATGGAGATGGACCTTTCATATGGTGTACAGTATCTCCTCCTCATTTGTTGGGAACATGACGTTATATTGAGGAATGGAGATGGACCTTTCATATGGTGTACAGTATCCCCCACTCATTTCTTGGGAACGTGACGTTATATTGAGGAATGGAGATGGACCTTTCATATGGTGTACAGTATCTCCTCCTCATTTGTTGGGAACATGACGTCATATTGAGGAATGGAGATGGACCTTTCATATGGTGTACAGTATCTCCTCCCCATTTGTTGGGAACATGACGTTATATTGAGGAATGGAGATGGACCTTTCATATGGTGTACAGTATCTCTTCCTCATTTGTTGGGAACATGACGTTATATTGAGGAATGGAGATGGACCTTTCATATGGTGTACAGTATCCCCCACTCATTTCTTGGGAACGTGACGTTATATTGAGGAATGGAGATGGACCTTTCATATGGTGTACAGTATCTCCTCCTCATTTGTTGGGAACATGACGTTATATTGAGGAATGGAGATGGACTTTTCATATGGTGTACAGTATCTCCTCCTCATTTGTTGGGAACATGGCGTTATATTGAGGAATGGAGATGGACCTTTCATATGGTGTACAGTATCTCCTCCTCATTTGTTGGGAACATGACGTTATATTGAGGAATGGAGATGGACTTTTCATATGGTGTACAGTATCTCCTCCTCATTTGTTGGGAACATGGCGTTATATTGAGGAATGGAGATGGACCTTTCATATGGTGTACAGTATCTCCTCCTCATTTGTTGGGAACATGACATTATATTGGGGAATGGAGATGGACCTTTCATATGGTGTACAGTATCTCTTCCTCATGTAAAGAACGTGACGTTCTACTGAGGAATGGAGATGGGCCTCACATTTGGTATGCAGTGCTTCCACCACAGCTGTTGGTAACATGAGGTTGTGTAAAAGTATAGAGAAGAATCTTTCATATGGTGTACAGTAGTGATAAGGTTCAAGTTTGGGGCAATGCAGGCTTTGCTTCCAACTCTAGTCCTTGATGTTTACAAAATAGGCAAACCAAGCAGCCAGATTTGGACTGTTCGCTTGCCTTCTGGCTTTGGTCATTCGGTTAGTGGTGATATTGCTACTGCAACTAAATGACAACTTCACGTTGGGCAGGTCATAAGCATCATTGGTTCCTAGGACACTAAGATGCTGTACAATATCCCCAACTTATTTTTGGATCATGGTGTGAGGCATGAAATTGAGATTTTCATGAATTAGCAAATAATTGTAAAACTAATGCAGAAGACCAAAACAATTAATAAAATGGACAAAAAAAGGCAAACCAATCATGGCACACTGAGTGCTAGTGTAGGACATTAATGTCTTCGTTATTGTCCAGAATGGAGGTGGACCTTCCTTCCAACTCTTTGTTGGAAATATCACATTATACTGAAGAATGGAAAATGGACCTTTGTCATGTTCATCCACCAGTAAGTGTTTGCTTTCAGTTAAACTGTCTATGGATATTGCTAAGTCAGGGTGCTAACAGGTTCTCAAGAAGCATAGCTTTGGATTATAGCGACATAAGTGGACTTCAACAGAAAATGTAAAATGTAATCAGTTTCAACTCATTACTCACTTGAGCTGATATACAGAGAAGGATCCTCCTCTTTATTGGGATTCATAACCTCGTCCTCCTTCATACATTGCTGATCCCCCATCACATACGTCTCTTCTTCTTCTTCCTTCTTCACCTCAGCTTTTATATCAATCAGTTCTTCACCCTAAAACCACAAAATTATAAAAATAACCATCCTTAGACCATAAGCACAAATATCCGGAGACCTCAAAGATGATAATCTCATGCAGTTTGGAATCATTTTAAAGTCGCAGATGCTCCAACTCCACCTACCTGATGAAGGTGAGGGATGGTGTGACCTTCCTGTGTGGAATCCCGGGAATACAGAGGACGGGGACATTTCTCTGGTGGGTTTCCATTACTGGTTCCATCTGTAGGAAACACACACACTGACTGAATACATTGTTTCTATGTGTTTATCAGATGATGGGGGATCTAGGTGGAGCCTCCGTACTGCTCTCTCCTTTACAATAAAGTCTCCTCTTACCCGGTGATGTGAGGGGCGGCTGATTCTCCATCATGACGTCCTTGTAGAGATCCTTGTGTCCTTCTGATGATGGATCATGGGATTGGAAGTCTGTTTTTCAACTGCTCAGATGTCCTCTTCACTACTTCATTTATCCTGTGCACAATTAAATTATCACTAAGAACATTTCCAGAATCCTCCTCACCTCTCCAGTCAGGTTGGTCTTTTATTAACAGATGATTTGTTTGCGATTAATTATATCATTTGACCCTCCAAAATCCTTATTACCTCTCCGGTCAGGTCTGTGTTTTATTAGTAGAGATAAGAGTGATGTCATGTGACCTCCCAGAATCCTCCTCACCTCTCCGGTCAGGTCTGTGTTTTATTAATAGAGATAAGAGTGATGTCATGTGACCTCCCAGAATCCTCCTCTCCTACCTAGTCAGGTTTAATACCCTCCAACTGTGTCCGTCTGCCCCATATGGACACTATTTTAAAGTATGCAGTAAGAAAATATGTATTTGCATTTTGAGTAGAGTTGGGACTGGCCAGAGAGAATTTACTCTGATGCACTTGGTCAGTTTGAACACATATTGCAAGAATTCAAATATTCCATTGTATAGCAGTGCGCAGAGCATTCATCTAGAATTTCCATAATATCTTTTCATTCACTTGACAGCAGTCCTTATCTATGTGATCTTGTGATTTGGATAAATGGTTCTATATTTAGGATGTATCTGGTCTATAAACCAGAGGCTCTGGATGGACAGTTGGATAAATGGCTCTATATTTAGGATGTATCTGGTCTATAAACCAGAGGCTCTGGATGGACAGTTGGATAAATGGCTCTATATTTAGGATATATCCGGTCTATAAACCAGAGGCTCTGGATGGACAGTTGGATAAATGGTTCTATATTTAGGATGTATCTGGTCTATAAACCAGAGGCTCTGGATGGACAGTTGGATAAATGGTTCTATATTTAGGATGTATCTGGTCTATAAACCAGAGGCTCTGGATGGACAGTTGGATAAATGGCTCTATATTTAGGATGTATCTGGTCTATAAACCAGAGGCTCTGGATGGACAGTTGGATAAATGGCTCTATATTTAGGATGTATCTGGTCTATAAACCAGAGGCTCTGGATGGACAGTTGGATAAATGGCTCTATATTTAGGATATATCCGGTCTATAAACCAGAGGCTCTGGATGGACAGTTGGATAAATGGCTCTATATTTAGGATGTATCCGGTCTATAAACCAGAGGCTCTGGATGGACAGTTCGATAAATGGCTCTATATTTAGGATATATCCGGTCTATAAACCAGAGGCTCTGGATGGACAGTTCGATAAATGGTTCTATATTTAGGATGTATCCGGTCTATAAACCAGAGGCTCTGGATGGACAGTTGGATAAATGATTCTATATTTAGGATGTATCTGGGCACATATTTTAAAATAACTCCAATATACAGAATGTGATATGTCTGTAGTAGTGGATGTTGGAGATAAAAGACGTCACAGTGACTATGGAGGAAGAGGACGGACATGACGGGGGATTTCTGTGTATAAATAAATATGAAATAATATCTTATTACCTCCTCTGTGTAATCCAGGGATGTCTCCTCTCCACCTCGTTCTTCTCTCGCCAGAACTTCATTTGTTTACCGTACAGAACTCCTTGTCTTTTTCCTACATCACTTCCTGTTCCTAATTTTCATCACTTCCTGTCTGAGCGTTCTACGAGCAATAATTGATATCGCCATCTTGTGGTGATTTTAATAATCTTACGTTATGTGGTAATATTTTGCCCTCAGCCCTGTCATTCTTCGGTTATATTTCATACATTATGAGACACGCACATCATAGTTTAGTTAAAACTGAATGATTAATAAGTATTTTATCTTTATTTTTATGTGTTCTATAGGCTACTGATGTGTTTTTGGCTCTAAAGCATTTTTTTCATTTGCTCGCACATTTTAAAATCTCCAGTTTCGGCAGGGAAAAAAATATATATATATATATATAATATAAATATAAAATAATATAAAATAATGTAAAATAATAATATAAAATAGGAATTCCCCGAGTCGTATATGTTTTCTGAAAGCAGAGGACCTCTATAATACAATGGTGGTAGTTGTAATTCTTTATGTTGCATGAGGGTTTATCAAGCAAATTTTCTGAAAAATAAATACACTAAAATTTATTTAAGGGCAGACACAAAATAGAATCCCAAATTTCTAGTGCTAAGTGAAAATGGGAGACCCAGAAATAATAATCACACTTCAAAATTTTTAATGATATCTAACGTGTGGTGAAATTTCTGTTTACATACACATGCGCATTTGATGTTTACTTGTGTGGGCGGGGTGACAAGTGGGCATTTCATGTTTTTTTTTTACATTTATTTAAGTTATCATATTTATTTTTTACCATTTTAATTTTATTTTTTTCTAATTGTAACCGTATTTTTAACTTTATTTTTAACTGCATTGCTAATACGAAGGAGCTAACGGGCTAACAAGCCCCGTATTTGATAGGATTGGGCAGCTGGCAGGTTCTCTTTATGGAGACAGCAGGGGTCTGTTGAGCCCCTAATGTGTCCCTTGCCCTCGGCTCCAGCAGACCAAGCACGGGAGTGTGCTCAATCAGCGTTGCACCCGACTGTTGTCAGGATTATGATGGTTCTGGAACATGTTTGCGGTTCACACTTCTAGAGAGGAGATCAGGAAATAGATGTTCCTCTATCTCTTCCCACTCAACATTCAAAAGTTGTTTGTAGTAGTCCCTGAGTCTCCAGAGCCGGAGAAGCACAGAGTAGCAATGGAGGGCGGGGGTCAGGAGATCCGTTGGCTCTACAGTAAAGCCAGAGTCTGCCAAAAAAAAAATACTCACAGCTGCTACTGCAATCATGAGCTGGTTTCAACCTCTTCACTTTTTGGATGTACCGGACATGTTCAAAGAAGAAATCTAATTTGGTAACAGTATCTTCACCTCATTTGTTGGGAACATGACATTATATTGAGGAATGGAGATGGACCTTTCATATGGTGTACAGTATCTCCTCCTCATTTGTTGGGAACATGACGTTATATTGAGGAATGGAGATGGACACTTCATATGGTGTACAGTATCTCCTCCTCATTTGTTGGGAACATGACGTTATATTGAGGAATGGAGATGGACCTTTCATATGGTGTACAGTATCTCCCCCTCATTTGTTGGGAACATGATGTTATATTGAGGTATGGAGATGGACCTTTCATATGGTGTACAGTATCTCCTCCTCATTTGTTGGGAACATGACGTTATATTGAGAAATGGAGATGGACCTTTCATATGGTGTACAGTATCTCCTCCTCATGTGTTGGGAACATGACGTTATATTGAGGAATGGAGATGGACCTTTCATAAGGTGTACAGTATCTCCTCCTCATTGGTTGGGAACATGACGTTATATTGAGGAATGGAGATGGACCTTTCATATGGTGTACAGTATCTCCTCCTCATTTGTTGACAACATTTCGTTATATTGAGGAACGGAGATGGACCTTTCATATGGTGTACAGTATCTCCTCCTCATTTGTTGGGAACATAACATTATATTGATGAATGAAGATGGAGCTTTCATATGATGTACAGTATCTCCTCCTCATTTTTGGGAATATGACATTATATTGAGGAATGGAGATGGACCTTTATATAGTGTACAGTATCTCCTCCTCATTTGTTGGGAACATGACGTAATATTGAGGAATGGAGATGGACCTTTATATAGTGTACAGTATCTCCTCCTCATTTGTTGGGAACATGACGTTATATTGAGGAATGGAGATGGACCTTTACATAGTGTACAGTATCTCCTCCTCATTTGTTGGGAACATGACGTTATAGTGAGGAATGGAGATGGACCTTTCATATGGTGTACAGTATCTCCCCCTCATTTGTTGGGAACATGACATTATATTGAGGAATGGAGATGGACCTTTCATATGGTGTACAGTATCTCCTCCTCATTTCTTGGAAACATGGCGTTATATTGAGGAATGGAGATGGACCTTTCATATGGTGTACAGTATCTCCTCCTCATTTGTTGGGAACATGACGTTATATTGAGGAATGGAGATGGACCTTTCTTATGGTGTACAGTATCTCCTCCTCATTTTTGGGAATATGACATTATATTGAGGAATGGAGATGGACCTTTATATAGTGTACAGTATCTCCTCCTCATTTGTTGGGAACATGACGTTATATTGAGGAATGGAGATGGACCTTTAAATAGTGTACAGTATCTCCTCCTCATTTGTTGGGAACATGACGTTATAGTGAGGAATGGAGATGGACCTTTCATATGGTGTACAGTATCTCCCCCTCATTTGTTGGGAACATGACATTATATTGAGGAATGGAGATGGACCTCTCATATGGTGTACAGTATCTCCTCCTCATTTGTTGGGAACATGACGTTATATTGAGGAATGGAGATGGACCTTTCATATGGTGTACAGTATCTCCTCCTCATTTGTTGGGAACATGACGTTATATTGAGGAATGGAGATGGACCTTTCATATGGTGTACAGTATCTCCTCCTCATTTGTTGGGAACATAACATTATATTGATGAATGAAGATGGAGCTTTCATATGATGTACAGTATCTCCTCCTCATTTTTGGGAATATGACATTATATTGAGGAATGGAGATGGACCTTTATATAGTGTACAGTATCTCCTCCTCATTTGTTGGGAACATGACGTCATATTGAGGAATGGAGATGGACCTTTATATAGTGTACAGTATCTCCTCCTCATTTGTTGGGAACATGACGTTATATTGAGGAATGGAGATGGACCTCTCATATGGTGTACAGTATCTCCTCCTCATTTGTTGGGAACATGACGTTATATTGAGGAATGGAGATGGACCTTTCATATGGTGTACAGTATCTCCTCCTCATTTGTTGGGAACATGACGTTATATTGAGGAATGGAGATGGACCTTTCATATGGTGTACAGTATCTCCTCATTTCTTGGAAACATGGCGTTATATTGAGGAATGGAGATGGACCTTTCATATGGTGTACAGTATCTCCTCCTCATTTGTTGGGAACAAGACGTTATATTGAGGAATGGAGATGGACCTTTCATATGGTGTACAGTATCTCCTCCTCATTTGTTGGGAACATAACATTATATTGATGAATGAAGATGGAGCTTTCATATGATGTACAGTATCTCCTCCTCATTTTTGGGAATATGACATTATATTGAGGAATGGAGATGGACCTTTATATAGTGTACAGTATCTCCTCCTCATTTGTTGGGAACATGACGTTATATTGAGGAATGGAGATGGACCTTTATATAGTGTACAGTATCTCCTCCTCATTTGTTGGGAACATGACGTTATATTGAGGAATGGAGATGGACCTTTATATAGTGTACAGTATCTCCTCCTCATTTGTTGGGAACATGACGTTATAGTGAGGAATGGAGATGGACCTTTCATATGGTGTACAGTATCTCCCCCTCATTTGTTGGGAACATGACATTATATTGAGGAATGGAGATGGACCTCTCATATGGTGTACAGTATCTCCTCCTCATTTCTTGGAAACATGGCGTTATATTGAGGAATGGAAATGGACCTTTCATATGGTGTACAGTATCTCCCCCTCATTTGTTGGGAACATGATATTATATTGAGCAATGGAGAGGAACCCTTCATATGGTGTAAAGTATCTCCACCTCATTTGTCGGGAACAAGAAATTATTGTATGTGGTCTCTGGCAGCAGAGCAAAACACTGGAGTGAGAGGCACTAGTAGGGGAGGACCTACAGTAAATACCCTACCAGCAGCCAGCATCAGGTTGAAAGGCTGCTGGGAGACACCCGCTGATAGACAAAGGAACTACAATCTTCTGCTCTAGAAAACAAAGTTCCACCAGCAGATGATCCAGGTCTTGACACCCTGCCTTGTGGTCCATTCTCCCATTAGATAACATTGATGATTGCACACACAGATTTTAACTCACATCAAATCCAGACAATGAAAAAATCAACGACAGATTGATAGAATTTTATTATTTATAAATTTGAAACTATTGAATGGAAAACATACTGAAATACAACATATGAGGCTGAATTCACAAAGCTTTAATGCAAGTAGAAGGATCATAATTTTAGTCATGTGGCTGCAATTTTCAAATCTCATTGGACTTTTTACGAGTAATACATATATTTTTTTTTAATTTTTACTAGTAAAATAACAAATACCTGATAAGCATGCTTACTGCTGATAGGGCCTACCGGGCATGCACGAGAACCACCTGCGTTAATCCCCTGGTGTCTAACAAGGGCTCCTTTTTTGTCAAAACATTTCCCGCACGCTCAACATGAACCAGGATGCTCACCTGGGGGAATTCTCTGATATATAAGAAGCGGTTCTTTCTTGGAAAAATGTTTTCCACATTTCGAACATAAATATGGATGGTCATCAGTGTTCTTTTTTTTGGTGTCTCCGAAGGTTTGTCTGGTCACAATACCCTTTTCCGCACTTCAAACAGGAAAAGGGACGCTCACCTGTATGAATTCTCTGGTGTTTAAGAAGGTAGCCTTGGTCAGAAAAGCATTTTCCGCACTCCGAACAGGAAAAGGGGCGCTCACCAGTATGAATTCTCTGGTGTGTTCGAAGGGTTCGTTTACTAGAAAGAGATTTCCCGCACTCTGAACAGATGAAGAGACTCTCACCCGTATGAGTTTTCTGGTGTTTATGAAGGCTTCCTTTTTCAGAAAAACATTTTCCGCACTCTAAACAGCAAAAGGGACGCTCACCGGTGTGAATCCTCTGGTGTATAACAAGGTTCACTTTATTAGAAAAAAAATTTCCACACTCCGTACAGGAAAAAGGGTTCACACCATGAATTTTCCGGTGATCACGCAAGGATCGTTGGTGAGAAAAACCCTTTCCGCACTTTGAACAGGAAAAGCGATGCTTACCCATATGAAGTTTCTCGTGTTTACGAAGGCATCCTTTATTAGAAAAACATTTTTCGCATTGTGAACAGGAAAAAGGACGTTCTCCTGTATGAATTCTCTGGTGTATTAGAAGGTGTGGTTTCTCATAAAAACATTTTTCGCACTCCGAACAGGAAAAAGGACGTACACCTGTATGGGTTCTCTGGTGTATAAGAAGGTGTTGTTTCTCATAAAAACATTTTCCGCACTCCGAACAGGAAAAGGGACGCTTACCTGTGTGTATTCTCTGGTGCCTAAGAAGTCCTTGTTTGGTAGGAAAACATTTCCCGCAATCTGAACATGAATAAGGACGCTCAGCCTTGTGAGATTTCTGGTGGTTAAGAAGTGCTATTTGGTGAGTGAATGTTTTCCGGCACACCAAACATGATAATGAGCTCCCTCCTGTGTGAGCTTCCTCATGGCTCACAGAGGATTTCTGGGGATTGGATGCATCTGTGGATCTGTCAGCACTGTGAGAACCTAGATGGACAACTGAAGTCATAGTATGGGGTTTATCAGAAGGTTCCTCAGGATTAGTAGGATCCATTGATCTTAGATGGACATCTGATGTCATAGTATGGGATTTATCAGAAGGTTCCTCAGGATTAGAAGGATCCGTTGATCTTAGATGGACATCTGAAGTCATAGTATGGGATTTATTAGAAGATCCCTCAGGATTAGAAGGATCCACTGCTCTAAGATGGACATCTGAGGTCATATTATGGGATTTATCAGAAGAAGCTTCAGGATGAGAATGATTCATTGGTCTTACCAACCAGTAAAGTGTTACTTTTGTAGGAGATTGTGCAACGTCAATGTCTTCTGCAGTGCAAACTGGAGATTTAATAAGACGAGTCTCACATGAGTTGATCTTTGAAGAATACTGTCCATCTGTTGGAAGGAATTTTTTAAATATGTTATGTTTGGTTTTATACACCTTGTATTCCGGAGTCGTATATATCAGTTCAGCATTCACAACTTTCCCAGAGCTCTGGCATGGAATTGGGTACAATCTTAACAAGAAACTATTAATGCAAACGAGACCAGATGTTACACCCAAACCGTATTAGGCAACAGTATGTGTGCATTGAGGACATTATTATGGTGAAACAAACCTTTCATATGGTGTACAGTATCTCCTCCTCATTTGTTGGGAACATGACATTATATTGAGGAATGGAGATGGACCTTTCATATGGTGTACAGTATCTCCTCCTCATTTGTTGGGAACATGACGTTATATTGAGGAATGGAGATGGATCTTTCATATGGTGTACAGTATCTCCTCCTCATTTGTTGGGAACATGACATTATATTGAGGAATGGAGATGGACCTTTCATATGATGTACAGTATCTCCTCCTCATTTGTTGGGAACATGACATTATATTGAGGAATGGAGATGGACCTTTCATATGGTGTACAGTATCTCCTCCTCATTTGTTGGGAACATGACGTTATATTGAGGAATGGAGATGGACCTTTCATATGGTGTACAGTATCTCCCCCTCATTTGTTGGGAACATGACGTTATATTGAGGAATGGAGATGGACCTTTCATATGGTGTACAGTATCTCCCCCTCATTTGTTGGGAACATGACGTTATATCGAGGAATGGAGATGGACCTTTCATATGGTGTACAGTATCTCCTCCTCATTTTTTGGCAACATGACATTATATTAAGGAATGGAGATGGACCTTCCATATGGTGTACAGTAGACATGTGCACACCGAAATATTTCGCTTCGGAATTTTGTTTTCGTCCGAAAAATAAATTAATTTATTTACTCCCGAAATTCATTTTTATTTGTTTTGTTTTGTTAAAAAATGCATTCGTCCGAAAATCCGAATTAATTAAGTTCGAATCTGTCATTGAAGGCTTATGGTGTCTGTCGAATGTTCTAAGAAGATTTGACGGAGCAGCTAAACTGTACGACGCCGCAATCGTACATTTCCGGTTGAATGTTCCACCTACAAGCTATAGAAGAATTCTAATGTTGTATGACACTAGTAACAATTATATTTATAAATTATTATTACTAGTCAACCAACATTCAAATTCTTCTATAGCCTATGGGCCGAGCGTTTGACCGGAAATGTACGATTGCGGCGTTGTACAGTTTAGCTGCTTGTCGAATCTTCTTAAAACTTTCGACAGACACCACAAGCCTTCAATGACAGATTTGACGTTTGTATATTTTTTCGCTGCTTCGTCGAATCTTTGTCATTCATGTCGAATGGTCTACCCCAACACTGTCTCTATAATGTCAAATCTTTCCTCTCTATGTAGAATAATCTTGGACTAATAGAGTTAGGTTAGGCACATTCGACCACAGGTTCGATAGACACACACAAATCGCTATTGTCAGCGTCATGTCGAATCTCCTATCTATATCGAACTGTTGTAGCAACGAAAATGAAAATAAAGCATTTTTTTATGTCGGATCTTTCGGATTCTGCGCGTTCGTTTTCGTTTGTTAAAGCGATAATGAAAATACCCGAAATTCGGACAAAAATGCATTCGGATGAAAACAAATGCACATGTCTAGTGTACAGTATCTCCTCCTCATTTGTTGGGAACATGACGTTATATTGAGGAATGGAGATAGACCTTTCATATGGTGTACAGTATCTCCTCCTCATTTATTGGGAACATGACGTTATATTCAGGAATGGAGATGGACCTTTCATATGGTGTACAGTATCTCCTCCTCATTTGTTGGGAACATGACGTTATATTGAGGAATGGAGATGGACCTTTCATATGATGTACAGTATCTCCTCCTCATTTGTTGGGAACATGACGTTATATTGAGGAATGGAGATGGACCTTTCATATGGTGTACAGTATCTCCTCCCCATTTGTTGGGAACATGACGTTATATTGAGGAATGGAGATGGACCTTTCATATGGTGTACAGTATCTCCTCCTCATTTGTTGGGAACATGACATTATATTGAGGAATGGAGATGGACCTTTCATATGGTGTACAGTATCTCCTCCTTATTTGTTAGAAACATGATGTTATATGGAGGAATGGAGGTGGACCTTCCCTCAAAGTCTTTGTTGGAAATATTACATTATTAAAGCAGGGGTCTCCAAACTTTCTTTTACAAATATTACAAATATTTTATTAATTTTTTTACAAATATTAAAGGGCCAGTTTACTGTCCTTCAGGCTTTAGAGGGGCCAAACTGTGCCCAGTGGGAATAAACAATGCCCCATCTTTGATATTACGGGGATAAATAGTTGGTGTCAGTGGAATGACTAGTGCCCCATTTTTGTTGTCCGAGGAAGGAATTATGCCCCATCGTTGGTGAGTGGAAGGAATAGTGCCCCATTGTTGGTGTCAGTGGAAGGAATAATGCCTCAAGGGTCGGATAAAGAAAGGCAAGAAAAGGGCTGCAACCGACCCCAGGGCCACAGTTTGGAGACCACTGTGCTAAACAATGAAAATAGACCTTTGCAATGTTGGACCAATAGGAAGTGTTTTCTTCCAGTTAAACTGCCTGTGGAGTGGGGTGCTAACTGGCTTTAAAGAAGCATAGCTTTTGTATATATAGTGACATTTGTGGCCTAAAACTGTAAAGTAATATGGTATCAGTTTCTGATTAATATTTACCTGAGCTGATATACATAGAAGGATCTTCCTCTTTAATGGGATCCATAACCTCGTCCTCCTTCATACATTGCTGATCACCCGTCACATACGTCTCTTCTTCTTCCTTCTTCACCTCAACTTTTATATCAATCAGTTCTTCACCCTAAAACCACAAAATTATAAAAAGAAACATTCTCAAAACATGAGCACTAATATCCGGAGACCTCAGAGATGATTATCTCATACCATTTGGAATAATTTTTAAGTCGCGGATACTGCAACTCCACCTACCTGATGATGGTGAGGGATGGTGTGACCTTCCTGTGTGGAATCCCGGGAATACAGAGGACGGGGACATCTCTCTGGTGGGTTCCCATTACTGGATCCATCTGTAGGAAACACACACACTGACTGAATACATTGTTTCTATGTGTTTATCAGATGACGGGGGTTCTAGGTGGAGTCTCCGTACTGCTCTCTCCTTTACAATAAAGTCTCCTCTTACCCGGTGATGTGAGGGGCGGTTGATTCTCCATCATGAGGTCCTTGTAGAGATCCTTGTGTCCTTCTGAGGATGGATCATGGGATTGACTGTCTGTTTTCAATTGCGCAGATGTCCTCTTCACTACTTCATTAATCCTGTAAGTACATTCCCAGAATCCTCCTCACCTCTGAGGTCATATGACATCACTCTTATCTCTATTAGTAAATTAATAAATCATAGACCTGACTTTCGATATTAGAGATGTATCTGGTCTATAAACCAGAGGCTCTGGACCGACAGTTGGATAAATGGCTCTATATTTAGGATGTATCTGGACACATACAGGTCCTTCTCAAAAAATTTGCATATTGTGATAAAGTTCATTATTTTCTGTAATGTACTGATAAACATTAGACTTTCATATATTTTAGATTCATTACACACAACTGAAGTAGTTCAAGCCTTTTCTTGTTTTAATATTGATGATTTTGGCATACAGCTCATGACAACCCAAAATTCCTATCTCAAAAAATTAGCATATCACGAAAAGGTTCTCTAAACGAGCTATTAACCTAATCATCTGAATCAACTAATTAACTCTAAACACCTGAAAAAGATTCCTGAGGCTTTTAAAAACTCCCAGCCTGGTTCATTACTCAAAACCGCAATCATGGGTAAGACTGCCGACCTGACTGCTGTCCAGAAGGCCATCATTGACACCCTCAAGCAAGAGGGTAAGACACAGAAAGAAATTTCTGAACGAATAGGCTGTTCCCAGAGTGCTGTATCAAGGCACCTCAGTGGGAAGTCTGTGGGAAGGAAAAAGTGTGGCAGAAAACGCTGCACAACGAGAAGAGGTGACCGGACCCTGAAGAAGATTGTGGAGAAGGACCGATTCCAGACCTTGGAGGACCTGCGGAAGCAGTGGACTGAGTCTGGAGTAGAAACATCCAGAGCCACCGTGAACAGGCGTGTGCAGGAAATGGGCTACAGGTGCCGCATTCCCCAGGTCAAGCCACTTTTGAACCAGAAACAGCGGCAGAAGCGCCTGACCTGGGCTACAGAGAAGCAGCACTGGACTGTTGCTCAGTGGTCCAAAGTACTTTTTTCGGATGAAAGCAAATTTTGCATGTCATTCGGAAATCAAGGTGCCAGAGTCTGGAGGAAGACTGGGGAGAGGGAAATGCCAAAATGCCTGAAGTCCAGTGTCAAGTACCCACAGTCAGTGATGGTCTGGGGTGCCATGTCAGCTGCTGGTGTTGGTCCACTGTGTTTTATCAAGGGCAGGGTCAATGCAGCTAGCTATCAGGAGATTTTGGAGCACTTCATGCTTCCATCTGCTGAAAAGCTTTATGGAGATGAAGATTTCATTTTTCAGCACGACCTGGCACCTGCTCACAGTGCCAAAACCACTGGTAAATGGTTTACTGACCATGGTATTACTGTGCTCAATTGGCCTGCCAACTCTCCTGACCTGAACCCCATAGAGAATCTGTGGGATATTGGGAAGAGAAAGTTGAGAGACGCAAGACCCAACACTCTGGATGAGCTTAAGGCCGCTATCGAAGCATCCTGGGCCTCCATAACACCTCAGCAGTGCCACAGGCTGGTTGCCTCCATGCCACGCCGCATTGAAGCAGTCATTTCTGCAAAAGGATTCCCGACCAAGTATTGAGTGCATAACTGAACATAATTATTTGAAGGTTGACTTTTTTTGTATTAAAAACACTTTTCTTTTATTGGTCGGATGAAATATGTTAATTTTTTGAGATAGGATTTTTGGGTTTTCATGAGCTGTATGCCAAAATCATCAATATTAAAACAAGAAAAGGCTTGAACTACTTCAGTTGTGTGTAATGAATCTAAACTATATGAAAGTCTAATGTTTATCAGTACATTACAGAAAATAATGAACTTTATCACAATATGCTAATTTTTTGAGAAGGACCTGTATTATAAAATAACTCCAATATACAGGATGTGATATGTCTGTAGTAGTGGATGTTGGAGATAAAAGACGTCACAGTGACTATGGAGGAAGAGGACGGACATGACGGGGGGTTACTGGGTGTAAATATAAAATAATATATCTTATTACCTCCTCTGTGTAATCCAGTGATGTCTCCTCTCCACCTCGTTCTTCTCTCTCCCAAAACTTGCTCTAAACTACCTTCTAAAACGCCATTTCTTTGTCTTACATTTCCTGTTCATACATCACTTCCTGTGTAAGCGGTCCGCTCGCTCTGGGTGATCTCGCCATCTTGTGGTGATTTTAATAACTGCATCCTACGTTATATTTTAATATTTTGCCCTGTAGCTCATTCTTCGGTTATATTTCATATATTATGACACACACACATTATAGTTCAGTCCAAACTTAATTAATGATAAACATGTTTTCTCTATCTTTACGCCCTGTGCTGGATACTGATGGTGCTTTTGCTCTACAGCAACTTTTTACATTTTTTGTACATATTTTAAAATTTGCATTTTGGCTCAAAATATATTGATCCTCATACTGACTGGGTGGACTGGTGGCGCAGAGCATTACGCTCGCAGTCCACCCAGATGTGTTAGAAAAGCGAATGAATACTTGCTTTTCTAACACTGAACCGCCTCTCCACCAATCACGAAGCGTGGGTTTAATTCCTGTCACCTGATTGGCTGAAGGCACAGGCGCTCCGCTCCTATTGGATGACTAGCAGACTAGAAGAACAGAGTAGGAAGAAGCATGGAGGACACAGGAGCCGCCCCACAGCTCGCCGCCATCACCCGCTGCCTGACCCACCGCTAAGATGGGGTAAAGCCCTGTACACACGATTAGATTTCCTATGGTTTTTAAACCGATGGATTTTTCCATCGGAAAACCGATGAAGCTGACTTCCATCAGTCTTGCCTACACACCATCAGTCAAAAAACCGACCGTTCCAAACGCGGTGACATTAAACACTCAGATGAGCCGAGAAAAATGAAGTTCAATGCTTCTGAGCATGCGTCGACTTGATTCTGAGCATGCGTGGGTTTTTTATCCGATGGACTTGCCCATAGACGATCGGAATTTGCTATCGGTTTTAGATCCATCGGAAAAATTTAAAACATGTTCTATTTTTTAAAACCGATGGAAAAAAGACCGATGGGTCCCATACACGATCGGTTTGTCCGATGAAAAAAGTCCATCGGACTGTTTTCATCTGTAAAACCGATCGTGTGTACAGGGCTTAAGTGCCTGGCAGACAGCGGGCAGGCGGGGGGTTACAGTGGCGGCATACGATGGGCACAAGTGGCACCATACAATGGGCACAAGTGGCTCCATACGATGGCACAAGTGGCTGCATTTGATGGGCACAAGTGGCTGCATACAATGGGCACAAGTGGCTGCATATGATGGGCACAAGTGGCTGCATGTAATGGGGCACAAGTGGCGGCATATAATGGGTACAAGTGGCTGCATATGATGGCACAAGTGGCTGCATATGAAGGGTACATGTGGCTGCATATGAAGGGCATAAGTGGCTGCATACGATGGGCACAAGTGGCTCTATACGATGGGCACAAGTGGCTGCATATGATGGGGCACAAGTGGCTGCATATGATGGGGCACAAGTGGCTGCATATGATGGGGCACAAGTGGCTGCATACTATGGGCATAAGTGGCTGCATACGATGCACAAGTGGCTGCATACTATGGGCATAAGTGGCTGCATACGATGCACAAGTGGCTGCATACTATGGGCATAAGTGGCTGCATACGATGCACAAGTGGCTGCATACTATGGGCATAAGTGGCTGCATACGATGGGCAAAAGTGGCTGCATACGATGGCACAAGTGGCTGCATACGATGGCACAAGTGGCTGCATACGATGGCACAAGTGGCTGCATACGATGGGCATAAGTGGCTGCATACGATGGCACAAGTGGCTGCATACGATGGGCATAAGTGGCTGCATACAATGGGCACAAGTGGCTCCATACGATGGGTATAAGTGGTTGCATACAATGGGTATAAGTGGCTGCATACAATGGCACAAGTGGCTGCATATGATGGGCATAAGTGGCTTCATACGATGGGCATAAGTGGCTGCATTTTATGGGGCACAAGTGGCGGCATATGATGGGCATAAGTGGCTGCATTTTATGGGGCAAAAGTGGCGGCATATGATGGGCACAAGTGGTTACATATGATGGGCATAAGTGGCTGCATACGATGGGCATAAGTGGCTGCATATGATGGGCACAAGTGGCTGCATTTGATGGGGCACAAGTGGCGGCATATGATGGCACTAGTGGCTGCATATGATGGGCATAAGTGGCTGCATACGATGGGCACAAGTGGCTGTATACGATGGGCATAAGTGGCTGCATACAATGGCACAAGTGGCTGCATACAATGGCACAAGTGGCTGCATTTGATGGGGCACAAGAGGCTGCATACGATGGGCACAAGTGGCTGAATATGATGGGCATAAGTGGCTGCATACGATGGCACATGTGGATGCATTTGATGGGGTTTTTCTTTCAGTATTTTTCAGTTTGTTTGGGCCCCCACCCCCAAAATATTTTGAGCACCAGCCGCCTCTGAGTAGAATAGAAAAAGAAATCAAAAAAATAGAGTAAAATATAAAGATTATAAAGAATATAATCGGCTTTCGAAATTTGAATTTCGAATAGAATAAATTTGAATGCCAATTCGAAAAATTTGAAAACAAATAAATGAAACTAAACAGAAACTGAAAACGAATTTAAGTAAACAAAATTAAATAGTGAATCAAAATGAAACTAAACAAATATTTTTCATTCTGCACATGTCCAGAGAACACAGTCCTGTGAATATGGATGACCCCGGGCAGAGGAGAGATTGTAGGGAGCTGTGAGGTGCAGCACGTGCTTTCACCTGTGACTACTGCGGACCGTCCACTATATATAATCGACTGTGTGTGTGTCAAGTGACTCTGGAATAAATGTCCTTGTGATGTGACCGTCTTCCCATTCCCTGAACAAGACCAATAAAGTGCAGCAAATTGATCTATTGTGTGGACAATCCTTCTTCGGGATATACAGTGCCTTGAAAAAGTATTCATACCCCCTGAAATTTTCCACATTTTGTCATGTCACAACCAAAATCATAAATATGTATTTTATTGGGATTTTATGTGATAGACCAACACAAAGTGGCACATAATTGTGAGGTGGAAGGAAAATGAGAAATGGTTTTCAAAAATAAACACAATGTAACACAGAATGAAGGGAATAACCCTTGTTTTTATTAAAATAAATCAATACATCCTGACTACTGCAACATGACCTATTATAATTAAGTGAAAACTAGAGTTAAAAATAACAAGTAAACTGCAGACTGTATTTTCACATTATACTTTGCATCTGTTAAGGCACATTGTAAAAAACAAAACGCAATAGACTGAGTTCACTACAGAGTCAGGAATGGAGAACATGACGTTATATTGAGGAATGGAGATGGACCTTTCATATGGTGTACAGTATCTCCTCCTCATTTGTTGGGAACATGACATTATATTGAGGAATGGAGATGGACCTTTCATATGGTGTACAGTATTTCCTCCTCATTTGTTGGGAACATGACATTATATTGAGGAATGGAGATGGACCTTTCATATGGTGTACAGTATCTCCTCCCCATTTGTTGGGAACATGACGTTATATTGAGGAATGGAGATGGACCTTTCATATGAAGTACAGTATCTCCTCCTCATTTGTTGGGAACATGACGTTATATTGAGGAATGGAGATGGACCTTTCATATGGTGTACAGTATCTCCCCCTCATTTGTTGGGAACATGACGTTATATTGAGGAATGGAGATGGACCTTTCATATGGTGTACAGTATCTCCTCCTCATTTGTTGGAAACATGACATTATATTGAGGAATGGAGATGGACCTTTTATATGGTGTACAGTATCTCCCCCTCATTTGTTGGGAACATGACATTATATTGAGGAATGGAGATGGACCTTTCATATGGTGTACAGTATCTCCTCCTCATTTGTTGGGAACATGACGTAATATTGAGGAATGGAGATGGACCTTTCATGTGGTGTACAGTATCTCCTCCTCATTTGTTGGGAACATGACGTTATATTGAGGAATGGAGATGGACCTTTCATGTGGTGTACAGTATCTCCTCCTCATTTGTTGGGAACATGACGTAATATTGAGGAATGGAGATGGACCTTTCATATGGTGTACAGCATCTCCTCCTCATTTGTTGGGAACATGACGTTATATTGAGGAATGGAGATGGACCTTTTATATGGTGTACAGTATCTCCTCCTCATTTGTTGGGAACATGACATTATATTGAGGAATGGAGATGGACCTTTCATATGATGTACAGTATCTCCCCCTCATTTGTTGGGAACATGACGTTATATTGAGGAATGGAGATGGACCTTTCATATGGTGTACAGTATCTCCCCCTCATTTGTTGGGAACATGACGTTATATTGAGGAATGGAGATGGACCTTTCATATGGTGTACAGTATCTCCCCCTCATTTGTTGGGAACATGACATTATATTAAGGAATGGAGATGGACCTTTCATATGGTGTACAGTATCTCCTCCTCATTTGTTGGGAACATGACATTATATTGAGGAATGGAGATGGACCTTTCATATGATGTACAGTATCTCCCCCTCATTTGTTGGGAACATGACGTTATATTGAGGAATGGAGATGGACCTTTCATATGGTGTACAGTATCTCCTCCTCATTTGTTGGGAACATGACGTTATATTGAGGAATGGAGATGGACCTTTCATATGGTGTACAGTATCTCCTCCTCATTTGTTGGGAACATGACATTATATTGAGGAATGGAGATGGACCTTTTATATGGTGTACAGTATCTCCTCCTCATTTTTTGGGAACAGACAGGGCATGAAACATTACTGCAGATTCATGACATTATATTGAGGAACGGAGATGGACCTTTCATATGGTGTACAGTATCTCACCCTCATTTTTTGGGAACAGACAGGGCATGAAACATTACTGCAGATTCATGACGTTATATTGAGGAATGGAGATGGACCTTTCATATGGTGTACAGTATCTCACCCTCATTTGTTGGGAACATGACGTTATATTGGGGAATGGAGATGGACCTTTCATATGGTGTACAGTATCTCCCCCTCATTTGTTGGGAACATGACATTATATTGAGGAATGGAGATGGACCTTTCATATGATGTACAGCATCTCCTCCTCATTTGTTGGGAACATGACATTATATTGAGGAATGGAGATGGACCTTTCGAAAAGAATACAGAATCTTCACCTCATTTGTTGTTTGTTTCAGTTTGTGATTTAACATACAATACCTATTCTCCAGACTCTAAACATAGGTTACAGCGGTTTATATTGGGGTTCTACAGTGTTTGATGAGTTGGTTGGTCTCAGCACCCTAAACACGCAAAGAGATGTGCAAAGCTTCTGATAAGCAATATGACTTTTCCTCCAAACGATTGAGTTCAGGTATTTTCAGTTGGGGAGAATGCAAGACGAGGAGTGGGAACACCCAAGGAGTCCCAAGAGATATAAAAAAAAAGCCATTAGGTGACTCAGTCCGTCACACAATGCCAAAGACTAGAACATCAATTTTAGATGGGATGGACTGAACCTTTAAAGCTTATCTTTGTGATACTACTGTTTTATAAAGAGAACAATCCAGCCCACAAACGGTTGACTAGCATTTGCTTCAGCGGCTGTGCGTTCTCTGGTGTTTAGTTTGATGTTCTTTCCTTGTGAAACATTTCCCACACTCTGGGCAGGAAAAGGGCCTCTCGCCAGTGTGGATTTTCTGATGAGTGGTCAGGGTTTTTTTGTGTGAAAAACGTCTTCCGCACTCGGAGCAGGCAAAGGGCTTTTCACCGGTGTGAACTCTCTGATGCTCAGCTAGTTGCCACTTTGTACGGAATGACTTGTCGCACTCCAGGCAGGAGAAGACCTGCTCGCCGGTGTGACCGCTTTGGTGTAGCAGGAGTTTGGATTTGGATTTGAAGGACTTCTGGCACTCTGGACAAGAAAAAGAATGTTGGCTTTTGCGCCTTTTCTGATGCGTAATAAGGTGTGCCTTCAGGGTGGAGCTTTTCCCAAAAGTTTTCCCGCACTCCGAGCAGGAAAAAGGACGCTCACCGGTGTGACTTCTCTTGTGGATAAGGAGGTTTCCTTTCCGCGAGAAAGATTTTCCGCACTCAGAACATGGAAAAGGGCGTTCACCTGTGTGACTTCTCTGGTGGACAAGAAGGTGTGCTTTTCGCGAGAAACATTTGTCACATTCCGAGCAGGAAAAGATCTCCTGACCCGTGTGAACCCTCCGATGTACTCGAAGTTCATATTTTGTTTTAAACAGTTTGCCGCACTCCGAGCAGGACAACGAATTCTCATCTAAGTGAAGTTTCCGATGCTGAGTAAGAGAAGATTTTTGGCTGAAGCATTTGCCGCAGTCTGGACAAGAAAAAGGACATTCCCCGGTGTGAGTCTGCTGGTGACTGATGAAGGCACTCTTCCAGGTAAAACCTTTCCCGCACTCCTCACATGAATATGGAGTCTTCCCTTTGTGTGTCTTCCTATGGGCATCATGTCCATCTGCTGGAAGAAAATGTTTGTGATTTAATATTATAAGCATGTATATTTGTAATCTCAATTCACATTCAGTCATATACCCTGGTCTTCCACGGAGCTCTGGAATGGAATTGTGAACAGTCAGAAAACCAATGCAGAGTTCAGAAGTGTCTTGTGCTCCAAATGCAGGGTTCAGGAGTGCGCTACGCTCAGAATGCAGGATTCAGGAGTGCGCTACGCTCAGAATGCAGGGGTTCAGGAGTGCGCTGCGCTCAGAATGCAGGGGTTCAGGAGTGCGCTACGCTCAGACTGCAGGATTCAGGAGTGCGCTACGCTCAGAATGCAGGGTTCAGGAGTGTGCTCAGAACGCAGAGTTCAGGAGTGCGCTGCGCTCAGAATGCAGGGTTCAGGAGTGCGCTGCGCTCAGAATGCAGGGTTCAGAAGTGCGCTGCGCTCAGAATGCAGGGTTCAGGAGTGCGCTGCGCTCAGAATGCAGGGGTTCAGGAGTGCGCTGCGCTCAGAACGCAGGTTCAGGAGTGCGCTACGCTCAGAACGCAGGTTCAGGAGTGCGCTACGCTCAGAACGCAGGTTCAGGAGTGCGCTATGCTCAGAATGCAGGATTCAGGAGTACGATACGCTCAGAATGCAGGGTTCAGGAGTGCGCTCAGAACGCAGAGTTCAGGAGTGCGCTGCGCTCAGAATGCAGGGTTCAGGAGTGCGCTGCGCTCAGAATGCAGGGTTCAGGAGTGCGCTGTGCTCAGAATGCAGGGTTCAGGAGTGCGCTGCGCTCAGAATGCAGGATTCAGGAGTGCGCTACGCTCAGAATGCAGGATTCAGGAGTGCGCTGCGCTCAGAATGCAGGATTCAGGAGTGCGCTGTGCTCAGAATGCAGGATTCAGGAGTGCGCTGCGCTCAGAAGGCATGTTCAGGAGTGCGCTGCGCTCAGAATGCAGGATTCAGGAGTGCGCTCAGATTGCAGAGTTCAGGAGTGCGCTCAGAATGCAGGGTTCAGGAGTGGGCTGCGCTCAGAATGCAGGGTTTAAGCATGGATTGCGCTCAGAATGCAGGGTTCAGCAGTGCGCTGCGCTCAGAATGCAGAGTTCAGGAGTGCGCTGCGCTCAGAATGCAGAGTTCAGGAGTGCGCTGCGCTCCGAATGCAGAGTTCAGGAGTGCGCTGCGCTCCGAATGCAGAGTTCAGGAGTGTGTTGTGCTCAAAATGCAGAGTTCAGGAGTGTATTGTGCTCAGAATGCAGAGTTCAGGAGTGTATTGTGCTCAGAATGCAGAGTTCAGGAGTGCGTTGTGCTCAGAATGCAAGGTTAACCGCTTGCCGACCGCCGCACGCAGATATACATCGGCAGAATGTGACGGGCAGGCAAAAGGACGTATATATGTCCCCTTTAAGAAGCGGCATTGTGGACGCGCGCGAGCTCCGTGATTCCGACCACGGGTCCCGTGAACTCTATGTCCGCGGGCATACCCGCGATCGTGTCATGGTGAGGAAGAACGGGGAAATGCTGATGTAAACAAGCATTTCTCCATTCTTCCTAGTGACAGGACAGTGATCACAGCTTCCTGTAATCGGAAGCGGCAGGGCCGCTGATAGGGCAGTACAGCCAGCCCTGTTGTACCGGGCCCGGCCCCCATCAGCTCCACAGGGGGCCCGCGCAACTTTACAGTTAATTTATGCATGTTAACATTTTGAAACCATACCCCGCTACTACTTGCTTAGAGAAGGGAGGGGGTTGTAATTACTTTTTCCCGGGCCCCATCTGGTCTACAGAGGGGCCCAGGAGATGAGTGCAGTGTTCGGACTATTTTTCCTTTTTCGGGCGCATGTACATTAAGCCGTGACGCACATTGCTCTGCTAGTTCATTTGTCCCAGCTGCTGCTGCCCACTGCCTCTCCTGGCGGAGTGATACACTACGAGGCTCTGCTTAGCTCTGCCTTCCGTGATCAGGTGCCGACTGCAGAGACTCAGACGAGGAGACAGGCGGCTCCGTGGATGAGAGGGAGCAAGAACCTGGAGGACAGCGACGCGTGGCTGCATATGCACTGCACACAGTGAGTGGAGAACAGAAAATAGAAATCCTCACTGTGTCTCACTTAGGCTAACATACAGCATAGCAGGTCATGATTATCAGCATTATGATACTCATGCAGGCAGCACAGTCAGCATGTGTTCTGTCATGGATCTGTTACAGTGTGTCCTATTGCTGTTTGGTGCTTACTTTGTTATGGCTGTACTGGGATATAGTTTGTAACACACAGTACATCCATACGTTAACAAAGTCAGCACACAAAAGCCATGTGACACTGCGAGATCCATGACAGAGCACATGCTGACTGTGCTGCCTGCGAAATTTTCATAATGCTGATAATCATAAGACGCGGTGAGATGCTACTCTACACTTGCGTTTGAGAGGGGGGGCAGTAAACATGTGCCCCCCAACCACCCCCTTTAACCGCTTCCTGTCCAGCAAGATACTGGTACATTGCTGGATTGGAAGGGTGATATCTTGGTCATCGCTGCAGCAATGATCAAGATATCATTTTTTAGCCCCAACGACTCTGCACAAAGTAAAAGTAATCCTAGTGGCTAAGAAACCCCTGGATTACTTTTACAGGCGGTGGAAGGGTGTTCCACCACCATCCCTCCATCACCTTTACGGAGTTCTCCCGTGCAATCAAAGGTCCCATTAAAGATGTGAGCAGCAACATCTAGTTCCTGGGACACAGTATGCGTGCAAATGTAAACGGTGACAAATTTGCAGAGGTTGGGTCAGGGGAGGAGTCTGGGGTGGGGTCAAGGGCGGGGTTAAAGGGGGCCCCGTCGGGTAGGCTGTACGGGGCCCCATGATTTTTAACAGCGGCCCTGGGAAGCGGTGATCACTGTCGTATCACACACACAGCCCATCCCCCCTACAGTTAGAAGCACTCCCTAGGGCACACTTAACCCCGTCATTTTCTCAGTAATCAATGCATTTTTATAGCACTGATCGCTGTAAAAATTACAATGGTCCCCAAAATGTGTCAAAAGTGTCCGATGTGTCCGCCATAAAGTCGCAGTCACGATAAAAATCGCATATCGCCGCCATTACTAGTAAAAAAAAAAAAAAAAATGCCATAATTCTATCCCCTATTTTGTAGACGCTATAACTTTTGCGCAAACCCATCAATATACGCTTATTGAGATTTTTTTTACCAAAAATATGTAGAAGAATATGTATCAGCCTAAACTGAGGAAAAAATATTTTTTTTTTTTATATGTTTTTTAGGGATATTTATTATAGCAAAAAGTAAAAAATATTGCATGTTTTTAAAAATTGTGGTTCTATTTTTGTTTATAGCGCAAAAAATAAAAACCGCAGAGGTGATCAAATACCACCAAAAGAAATATCTCTATTTGTGGTAAAAAAAAAAAGGACGTAAATTTTGTTTGGGAGCCACGACCGCACAATTGTCAGTTAAAGCGACGCAGTGCCAAATCGCAAAAAGTGGCCTCGTCTTTGTCCAGCAAAATGGTCTGGGGCTTCAGTGGTTAAGGAGTGTATTAGGCTTAGAATTCAGGGTTCAGGGGTGATGTGAAGGGTGGTAGAGGACACTGCTATAGGTGGTGACCCTGCCCATAACAGTGTCCTCTGCCCCCTTCACAACACACACACACTCCTCATTTGTTAGGAACATGACGTTATATTGAGGAATGGAGATGGACCTTTCATATGGTGTACAGTACCTCCCCCTCATTTGTTGGGAACATGACATTATATAGAGGAATGGAGATGGACTTTTCATGTGGTGTACAGTATCTCCCCCTCATTTGTTGGGAACATGACGTTATATTGAGGAATGGAGATGGACCTTTCATATGGTGTACAGTATCTCCCCCTCATTTGTTGGGGACATGACGTTATATTGAGGAATGGAGATGGACCTTTCATATGATGTACAGTATCTCCTCCTCATTTGATGGGAACAGACATTATATTGAGGAATGGAGATGGACCTTTCATATGATGTACAGTATCTCCTCCTCATTTGATGGGAACAGACATTATATTGAGGAATGGAGATGGACCTTTCATATGGTGTACAGTATCCCCCCCTCATTTGTTGGGAACATGACGTTATATTGAGGAATGGAGATGGACCTTTCATATGGTGTACAGTATCTCCTCCTCATTTGTTTAAACATGAATTAGGAATTTCTACTTTGCTAATCTACCATTTGAAACCCCATCTTATTTTACGTATGGGTCTGAAGTCCTGAGTCTCCATTGTTTTCTATTTCTATACCTTAAATCTACAGAAGTAAATGCTAACCGTTTCCACTCATCACATACCTGAACTGATATCTACCGAAGATTCCTCCTCTTTGATTGTCACCATAACCACATCCTCCTCCGTACATTGTTGAGCACCCATCACATACGTCTCTTCCTCTTCCTTCTTCACCTCAACTTTTATATCAATCAGTTCTTCACCCTAAAACCACATAATAATAAAATAGCAACATCCTCAAATCATAATCCTGAATATCCGAAGACTACAGAGATGAATATCTCATACAAATTGTAATTATTTTAAAACTGGTGCTCCAGCCTCACCTACCTGATGATGGTGAGGGATGGTGTGACCTTCCTGTGTGGAATCCCGGGAATACAGAGGACGGGGACAATTCTCTGGTGGGTTTCTGTTAATAGATGGCTCCACCAGAATGACCTTGTAGAAATCTTTGTGTCCTTCAGAAAGCTCATTCATCACATCATACTCCTCATCCTGCTCTTTATGCTCTTCTTTCACAACAATATTATACTCTCTGAAGTTTCCATTCTATATATATATAAAAGACATTCATTATAACAAACATGCTTGCGTATGAATCTTAACTAGTGTTTTTCTTCATCTACCTGATGATGGTGAGGGATGGTGTGACCTTCCTGTGTGGAATCCCGGGAATACAGAGGACGGGGACATCTCTCTGGTGGGTTCCTTTTATTAGGTAGTTCCACCATCCATCCACCCTGTTGTCCTTCAGAGAGCTCCTTCATCACACCATACTCATTATACTCCTTTTTTATCTCTTCTTTAACATTGTTAGACTCACTCAGGTTTCCACTCTGAATATATAATAAAAATGACATAAATTGTAACAATGCAGATAATATCATTAGGATCCGTAATTATCAGTGATTGTTCCTTGTCTACCTGATGATGGTGAGGGATGGTGTGACCTTCCTGTGTGGAATCCCGGGAATACAGAGGACGGGGACACCTCTCTGGTGGGTTCCCATTACTGGATCCATCTGTAGGAAACACACACACTGACTGAATACATTGTTTCTATGTGTTTATCAGATGATGGGGGATCTAGGTGGAGCCTCTGTACTGCTCTCTCCTTTACAATAAAGTCTCCTCTTACCCGGTGATGTGAGGGGCGGCTGATTGTCCATCATGACGTCCTTGTAGAGATCCTTGTGTCCTTCTAAATACTCCCACTCCTCCATGGAGAAATAGACAGTGACATCCTGACACCTTATAGGAACCTGACACACACAATGATACAGTCAACAACACTGTGTGTATCATTATCTGCTGGAGATAAAAGACGTTACAGTGACTATGGAGGAAGAGGACTGACATGACGGGGATTACTGGGTGTAAATATAAAATAAAATCTTATTACCTCCTCTGCTGCCAGTTCCAGCAATGTCTCCTCTCTACTTCCTCCCGACTCACCTCTCACCCGGAACTTCTTTTCAGCACATGACATCACTTCCTTTCTGCACCTGACATCACTTCCTGTCTGCGCCTGATATCACTTCCTGTTTTTTTGCGTTCCACTGACATTACGCGAGATCACTGCATTGTGTTGAAAATAAATACCTCAGTCTACGTTCCGTTCTGTCCATTTTTTCCATGCTGGCTCGTGGCCCATTCTTCCATTAGGTTACATCGATGATTACACACACAGGTTATCCCTCACATCAAATCCAGAAAATGAAAAATAAAATAAAAACAACAATTTGATAGAGTTTTCATATTTTTAAAATGTGAAAAATCACTGAATAGGAAACAAGGCTTAATTCATAAAGCTCTAATACAAGTAGAAAGATCGTTATTTTAGCCATGTGATTCGAACAGAACTTCCCCTTTATAGTGCCGTCGTACGTGTTCTACGTCACTGCGCTTTGCTCGAGAGGAAATAAGAAAAATCACGTCGAGAAAAAAGTAGTTTTTGAAAATGACATTAAAAACAATCGTGTGTACGCGGCATTAGGCCCCTTTCACACAGGGCAGGTCCGTTTTGACAGGCTCCACTTGCTCAGCGGGGGATCAATCCGTTTATCTCTGCTGAGCAGGAGGATGACAGGTCTGTCTCTACTCACTGTCCGTTTTCATCTGATCCTATCCGATCCCCCAGATGGTTGAAAAATAGGACCACCATCTGTCTGGATTTTTGTCGGACCGGATCAGATACAGTAGCAGTGGATGTCAGCGGACATGTCACCGCTGACATCTGTCGCTCCATAGAGGTGAATGGATGGTCCAATCAGGTCTGCCTGAAAAACGGACAGGTGAACCTGATCGGACAGCATGGGTGAAAGGGGCCTTCCACTCATTTTTTCTGTTTTCAACACATTAACTTATGGGACACCATTCTCACTTGTTGCCTAATATATCCCACCCAGTTTCAAGTGACATTGTAACAAGATTAGTGTTGCTAGGCAGAAGTGCTAACCTCTTAGCCATTGGGAAGCACAGGGTCGTCTGTTCGAATCCCAACCACAGCACTGCCTGCCTTGAGTTTGCATATTCTCCGAAAGCTCTCCCCCCACCATCCACATTACATTCTTCGACAGCTCTCCTCCACCATCCACTCTACATTCTCCGACAGATCTCCTCCCACCATCCACACTACATTCTCTGACAGCTCTTCTCCACCATCCACACTACATTCTCCGACAGCTCTCCCCCCACCTTCGACACTACATTCTCCGACAGTTCTCCTCCACCATCCACACTACATTCTCCGACAGCTCTCTTCCCACCATCCACACTACATTCACCGACAGCTCTCCTCCACCATCCACACTACATTCTCCGACAGCTCTCTTCCACCATCCACACTACATTCTCTAACAGCTCTCCTCCACCATCCACACTACATTCTCCGACAGCTCTCTTCCACCATCCACACTACATTCTCCGACAACTCTCCTCCCACCATCCACACTACATTCTCCAACAGCTCTCCTCCACCATCCACACTACATTCTCTGACAGCTCTCCTCCCCACCATCCATACTACATTCTCCAACAGCTCTCCTCCACCATCCACACTACATTCTCCGACAGCTCTCCTACACCATCCACACTACATTCTCCGACAGCTCTCCTCCACCATCCACACTACATTCTCCGACAGCTCTCCTCCACCATCCACACTACATTCTCTGACAGCTCTTCTCCACCATCCACACTACATTCTCCGACAGTTCTCCTCCACCATCCACACTACATTCTCCGACAGCTCTCTTCCACCATCCACACTACATTCTCTGACAGCTCTCCTCCACCATCCACACTACATTCTCCGACAGCTCTCTTCCACCATCCACACTACATTCTCCGACAACTCTCCTCCCACCATCCACACTACATTCTCCGACAGCTCTCCTCCACCATCCACACTACATTCTCCGACAGCTCTCCTCCCCACCATCCATACTACATTCTCCAACAGCTCTCCTCCACCATCCACACTACATTCTCCGACAGCTCTCCTCCACCATCCACACTACATTTTCCGACAGCTCTCCTCCACCATCCACACTACATTCTCCGACAGCTCTCCTCCACCATCCACACTACATTCTCCGACAGCTCTCCTCCACCATCCACACTACATTCTCCGACAGCTCTCCTCCACCATCCACACTACATTCTCCGACAGCTCTCCTCCACCATCCACACTACATTCTATGACAGCTCTCCTCCACCATCCACACTACATTCTCTGACAGCTCTCTCCCCACCATCCACACTACATTCTCCGACAGCTCTCCTCCACCATCCACACTAAATTCTCCGACAGCTCTCTCCTCACCATCCAAACTACATTCTCCGACAGCTCTCCTCCCACCATCCACACTACATTCTCCGACAGCTCTCCTCCACCATCCACACTACATTCTCCGACAGCTCTCCTCCACCATCCACACTACATTCTCCGACAGCTCTCCTCCACCATCCACACTACATTCTCTGACAGCTCTCCTCCACCATCCATACTACATTCTCCGACATCTCTCCTCCCACCATCCACATTACATTCTCCAACAGCTCTCCTCCGCCATCCACACTACATTCTCCGACAGCTTTCCCCCACCATCCACACTACATTCTCTGACAGCTCTCCTCCACCATCCACCCTACATTCTCCGACAGCTCTCCCCCCACCATCCACACTACATTCTCTGACAGCTCTCCTCCATCATACACTACATTCTCCGACAGCTCTCCACCATCCACGCTACATTCTCTGACAGCTCTCCCCCCACCATCCACACTACATTCTCCGACAGCTCTCCTCCACCATCCATACTACATTCTCCGACAGCTCTCCTCCCACCATCCACATTACATTCTCCGACAGCTCTCCTCCACCATCCACACTACATTCTCCGAAAGCTTTCCCCCACCATCCACACTACATTCTCCGACAGCTCTCCTCCACCATCCACCCTACATTCTCCGACAGCTCTCCCCCCACCATCCACACTACATTCTCTGACAGCTCTCCTCCATCATACACTACATTCTCCGACAGCTCTCCTCCACCATCCACGCTACATTCTCTGACAGCTCTCCCCCCACCATCCACACTACATTCTCCGACAGCTCTCCTCCACCATCCACACTACATTCTCCGACAGCTCTCCTCCACCATCCACACTACATTCTCCGACAGCTCTCCTCCATCATACACTACATTCTCTGACAGCTCTCCCCCCACCATCCACACTACATTCTCCGACAGCTCTCCTCCATCATACACTACATTCTCCGACAGCTCTCTCCCCACCATCCACATTACATTCTCCGACAGCTCTCCTCCACCATCCATACTACATTCTCCGACATCTCTCCTCCACCATCCACACTACATTCTCCGACAGCTCTCCTCCACCATCCACACTACATTCTCCGACAGCTCTCCTCCACCATCCATACTACATTCTCCGACATCTCTCCTCCCACCATCCACATTACATTCTCCAACAGCTCTCCTCCGCCATCCACACTACATTCTCCGACAGCTCTCCTCCCACCATCCACACTACATTCTCTGACAGCTCTCCTCCACCATCCACCCTACATTCTCCGACAGCTCTCCCCCCACCATCCACACTACATTCTCTGACAGCTCTCCTCCATCATACACTACATTCTCCGACAGCTCTCCTCCACCATCCACGCTACATTCTCTGACAGCTCTCCCCCCACCATCCACACTACATTCTCCGACAGCTCTCCTCCACCATCCATACTACATTCTCCGACAGCTCTCCTCCCACCATCCACATTACATTCTCCGACAGCTCTCCTCCACCATCCACACTACATTCTCCGACAGCTTTCCCCCACCATCCACACTACATTCTCCGACAGCTCTCCTCCACCATCCACCCTACATTCTCCGACAGCTCTCCCCCCACCATCCACACTACATTCTCTGACAGCTCTCCTCCATCATACACTACATTCTCCGACAGCTCTCCTCCACCATCCACGCTACATTCTCTGACAGCTCTCCCCCCACCATCCACACTACATTCTCCGACAGCTCTCCTCCATCATACACTACATTCTCCGACAGCTCTCTCCCCACCATCCACATTACATTCTCCGACAGCTCTCCTCCACCATCCATACTACATTCTCCGACAGCTCTCCTCCCATCATCCACATTACATTCTCCGACACCTCTCCTCCACCATCCACACTACATTCTCTGACAGCTCTCCTCCCACCATCCACACTACATTCTCTGACAGCTCTCCACCAACCACACTACATTCTCCGACAGCTCTCCTCCCACTATCTACACTACATTCTCTGACAGCTCTCCTCCACCATCCACAGTACATTCTCCAACAGCTCTCCACCACCATCCACACTACATTCTCCGACAGCTCTCCTCCACCATCCACACTACATTCTCCGACAGCTCTCCTCCACCATCCACACTACATTCTCCGACAGCTCTCCTCCCACCATCCACACTACATTCTCCGACAGCTCTCCTCCACCATCCATACTACATTCTCTGACAGCTCTCCTCCACCATCCACACTACATTCTCTGACAGATCTCCTCCCACCATCCACACTACATTCTCCGACAGCTCTCCTCCACCATCTACACTACATTCTCCGACAGCTCTCCTCCACCATCCATACTACATTCTCTGACAGCTCTCCTCCACCATCCACACTACATTCTCTGACAGCTCTCCTCCACCATCCACACTACATTCTCCGTCAGCTCTCCTCCCACCATCCACACTACATTCTCCGACAGCTCTCCTCCCACCATCCACACTACATTCTCCGACAATTCTCCTCCACCATCCACACTACATTCTCCGACAGCTCTCCACCACCATCCACACTACATTCTCCGACAGCTCTCCTCCACCACCCACACTACATTCTCCGACAGTTCTCCTCTACCATTCACACTACATTCTCCGACAGCTCTCCACCACCATCCACACTACATTCTCCGACAGCTCTCCTCCACCACCCACACTACATTCTCCGACAGTTCTCCTCTACCATTCACACTACATTTTTTAAGTAAACCGGCTTGGACAAAATACAGTGATAGATGGATAAGATTTATTGTCATTGCTATTAAAATTTACAAAGACCCTTCAAAAAAGGTAACTCCTCCCAATTTTTTGAAAAACAGACACATTTTAGAAACATACACAGATCTTTAGCTCAGCTCTGGCCTTTCTTGTACATGGATCATTTGGGGACCGGTCACTATAGTTCATCTCCGCTCTTCATTGAAATGTGAAAGAATATCAACCACAGTGCGCTTAGTTTCTCTTACCATATGTTTTCAATAGTCAATGAAATGACTGCATACAGCATTGGTTCCTCCCAAGATCCAGCCTTCCCCGACGCGTTTAACCTATCCTAACTTGCTCCTAAGCCAGCAAAAAAAAAATCCTGGTAAAAAATTAAAAAGTTACACCCAAGCACATAAACCCCCCCGAAAAAAAATTTGAAGGCCCCCACCCCCACATACATGCATGTACAAACGTAAAAACACACGCATTAGGGTGCCTATGCATGAAAATGTTGATTGCGATGCACACGTTACATATTGCTACGCAAGCCAGAGTGAGAGCAATCATTTTAGCGCTTGAGCTCCCCTGAAATGCTAAACTGATGATCTTGTAGACTTTTACAGCGTCACCTATGGAAAGTATAGAGTATTACGTTTATCGGGTGCACACAATTGTTTGACATCATGCGCTTGATCGTTCTTACAGGTAGCGGGAGGAGACTTCTCCCCCCCCCCCCCTCCCGCCACTGTCTGGTGCTTCTCCCGGCTCGCCTGTATGATCGGCTAGAGGGAGAAGGAAGAGAAGGAATCGGTCAATGCCAGAAGTTTACCATAGAGACTCCGGCGGGCCACATGACCCCCGGACGTCTCCATGATCTTTCGGAGGCCGGGAGCGATGTTATGACAATGTTATGAAAAAATGCTTCCGCCTCGGCTGGAAAGCAAGTATTGTTTCTTTTTGTTTTTTCAGGCTTCCCAGCCTAGAGGTGAAATGTGGGGACTTATTTACCCCAGATCTCACTGTAAAGAGGACTTGTCAAGCACTATTCCTATTACAAGGGATGTTTGTATTCCTTGTAATAGGAATAAAATTGATCAAAAAAAAAGTGTCAAAATAGAAAAATAAAAGTAAAATAAACAATAAAAAAAAAAACACCTTAGAGCTGCGTGCTCACGCGCAGAAGCGTACGCATACATAGGTCGCGCCCACATTTGTAAACGACGCTCAAACCACACATGCGAGGTATCGCCGTGAACGTTAGAGCGAGATCAATAATTCTAGACCTCCTCTAACTCTAAACATGTAACCTGTAAAAAAAAAAAATTAAAGTGTCGCCTATGGGGATTTTTAAGTACCGAAGTTTAGCGCCATTCCACGAGTGTGTGCAATTTTAAAGTGTGACATTTTAGGTATCTATTTACTCAGCGTAACATTATCTTTCACATTATACAAAACAAATTGGGCTAACTTTACTGTTTTGTTTTTAATGCATGAAACAGTTTTTTTTTCCAAAAATAACCAGTTTGAAAAATGACTGCGCAAATGGCGTGTGAGATAAAAAGTTGCAACGGACACCATTTTATTCCCTAGGGTCTCTGCTAAAAAAACATATATAATGTTTGGGGGTTCTGAGTAATTGTCTAGAGAAAAATTATGATTTTTACATGCAGAAGAGGCCTGGGTGGTTAAGCCGGCACATTTAGGTAATCCTTTCTATAAAAAAAAAAAAAAACATTCTCAGACCACTTTCTTCTCCCACTTTCATTGCCCTGCACTGGATCCTTATCTGCTTCTAATCACCCCCTCCTGTGCTGTCCAAAGTCACGTAACGAGAACTGAAATTAAAGCGCCACACCACTGCTATATACGTAGGTCCAGATACAACTTTATTCCATTAAAAGTAATGCAATCCAAAAAATTACCAACGCGTTTCATCGGTCCAGGGCTTGACTAACAAGCTACTGACAAGATCTGTGCTTGTAATTCACACTGGGGGGAAATACCGTTCACTTCTGGTTTGTTCACATTGTCAACAGCTTGTTTGTCAGCCAAGCCCTGATGAAGGGAGTGCTCCTGGACCACGGAAACGTGTCAGTACTTTTTGGATTGTACCCCTCAACTTTTAATGAAATAAAGTTGTATCTGGACCCATTAGCAGTGTTGACAACGTCTGGGCTTGTAATTTACACTGGGAAAAATACCATTGTAGGTCCAGTTCACTTCTGGTTTGGTCACATTGTTTTTAGTCAAGCCCTAATGAAGGGGCATGCTCCTGGACTGCCGTAAAGCTTTGGATACTTCCTGGATTCACTTCTGGTTTGTTCATATTGTAAGTCAGTCAAGCACCCACTTCATCAGGGCTTGACTGACAACAACGTGAACAAACCAGAAGTGAACTGGATCTACACTGGTATTTTACCCAGTGTGAATTACAAACACAGACCTCATCAGCAGCTCTATTGAAGGGAGTTCTCCTGGACCGTTGTAACGCGTCACTGCTTTTTGGATTGTACCCTCACCTTTTTATGGAATAAAGTTGTATCTGGACCTATTAGCAGTGGTGACAAGATCTGTGCTTGTAATATACACTGGGAAAAATACCAGTGTAGATCCAGTTCACTTCTGGTTTGTTCACATTGTTGTCAGTCAAGCCCTGATGAAGAGGCATGCTCCTGGACTGCCGAAACGCATCAATACTTTCTGGATTCACTTCTGGTTTGTTCATATTTTTGTCAGTCAAGCACCCCCTTTCATCAGGGCTTGACTGATAACGTGAACAAACCAGAAGTGAACTGGACCTACAATGGTATTTTCCCAGTGTGAATTACAAGCACAGAGCTTGTCAGCCGCCCTGATGAAGGGGGTGCTCCTGGACTGCCAAAACACGTTGGCTACTTTTTGGATTGTACCCCTCACCTCTTTATGGAATAAAGTTGTATCTGGATCCAATAAGCAGTGGGGACCAGGTCTGTGCTTGTAATTCACACTGATTTGTTTTCATTGTTGTCAGTCAAGTCCTGATGAAGGGGAGTGCTCCTGGACCTCCGAAATGCGTTGGTTGCTCTTTGGATTGTATCCTGGACTTCCAATGGAATAAAGTTGTATCTGGACCTCTAAGCAGTGGTATGGTGCTTAAATTTCAATTCTTCTTACATTAATCTACAAGCCAAGGAGACTCTGGTGAACCTTTGGGGTGTAGAAGCCGCCTGCCCAGGGTCCAGTTCACTTCTGGTTTGTTCGCATTGTTGTCAGCCAATCCCTGATAAAGGGGGTGCTCCCCGGACCGCTGAAACACGTCGGATACTTTCTGGATTCACTTCTGGTTTGTTCACATTGACAGGGCTTGACAACAACGTGAACAAACCAGAAGTGAACTGGACCTATAATGGTATTTTCCCAGTGTGAATTACAAGGACAGACTTTGAGAGCCGGCCTGATGAAGAGGGTGCTCCTGGACTGTCTAAATGCGTCAGTTACTTTTTGGATTGTACCCCTCGACTCTTTATGGAATAAAGTTGTGTCTGGACCTATTAGCAGTGGGGACCAGGTTTGTGCTTGTAATTCACACTGGGAAAAATACCATTGTAGGTCCAGTACACTTCTGATAGGTTCACATTGTTGTCAGTCAAGCCCTGATGAAGGGGAGTGCTCCTGGACTTCCGAAATGCGTTGGATGCTCTTTGGATTGTATCCTTGACTTTCAATGGAATAAAGTTGTATCTGGACCTCTAAGCAGTGGTGTGGTGCTTCAATTGCAATTCTCGTTACATTACTCTACAAGCCAAGGAGACTCTGGAGAACCTTTGGGGTGTAGAAGCCGCCTGCCCAGGAACCAGATCATTTGCACCAACATCAATACGTAAAGATAGCAATGCAAGCAAGATAACCCTATGGGTCCAGCGCTGTCTTTCCACTTTCCTCAACTAAGTCGGGTAACGGTTTGTCTCTGCTGATGAGAGGAGAAGGCGGAGACGCCATTGATTACATGTCTTCCTCTCTGCTGATGGGAGGAGGGTAATGAGTCTACGTTGGTAACATGTTTCCCTCTCGAATTTGCTTCATCCTGGCCCAAAGTGGCATACTGTTCTTTATAAAAATAATCCTTGACGGTTAACGATCTAAAATCAAAGTCCTTGGTCCCTGAATTTAATTTTATACCTCTGTTCCGACATCTGTTCAGGTATTTGCATTGAAGGGTAATATATCTTATGTTGGGGAGAAGACAAGGTATGGAAACACCCAAGGAGCCCCCAAAATCTATAAAAAATTACTGGTATTTTTCCCACTGTAAATAACAAGCAAAGACCTTGTCAGCAGCTTGTTTGTCAGTTAAGCCCTGATGAAGGGGAGTGCTCCTGAACAGCCGAAACGCGTTGATAACTTTCTGGATTCACTTCTGGTTTGTTCACATTGTGGTCAGTCAAGCACCCCCTTCATCAGGGCTTACCATATATACTCGAGTATAAGCCGAGGCACCTAATTTTACCACAAAAAACTGGGAAAACTTATTGACTCGAGTATAAGCCTAGGGTGTCCATCTGCATGCCTCACTGTGCCTCACTTTGCCTCACTGTATCCAAGTGCATGCCTCACTGTGTCCATGCCTCACTGTGTCCCTGCCTCACTGTGTCCCTGCCTCACTGTGTCCATGACTAGACTGACGTTTAACATGGGAGTCTATGGAAGGGGTGCCCGGCTTTGAAAAATCGGTGCTCCCCGGCCATAGGGACAACAACCTTTGCACACTTGTAGAGTAGGGCTACATGTGTGCCAAATTTGGGGTCCAGGGGACCTACGGCGGGCCAGTACCGGGTCTGAAAAGTCCAGGAGATCAGGCGCAAAAAGGTGACTCGAGTATAAGCCGAGGGGGGCATTTTCAGCACACAAAATGTGCTGAAAAACTTGGCTTATACTCGAGTATATACGGTAACTGACAACAAACCAGAGGTGAACTGAAACTACAATGGTATTTTCGCCAGTGTAAAATACAAGCAGAGACCTTATCAGCAGGTCTAATAAAGGGAGGGCTCCTGGACCGCTGAAACGCGTCACTACTTTTCGGGTTGTACCCTCACCTTTTTATTGAATAAAGTTGTATCTGGACCTATTAGCAATGGTGACAAGATCTGTGCTTGTAATTTAAACTGGAAAAAATACCAGTGTAGATCCAGTTCACTTCCGGTTTGTTCACATTGTTGCCAGTCAAGCCGTGATAAAGGGGAATGCTCCTGGACTGCCGAAACATGTCGGATACTTTCTGGATTCACTTCTGTTTTTTTCATGTTGTTGTCAGGCAAGCACTCCCTTTCATCAAGGCTTGATTGACAACAAAGTGAACAAACCAGAAAGGAAGTGGAGCTACAGTGGTATTCTTCCCCTGTGAGAATTACAAGAATTTACAGACTTTTCAAACCCTGATGAAGGGGGTGCTCCCTGCCGAAACGCATCGGGAACTTTTTGGATTGTACAGTTATTTGCATTGAAGGGTCATTTATGTTATGTTGGGGAGAAGGCAAGGCAAGGAATGGGAACACCCCCCAGGGAGTCCCCAAGAAATGTAAAAAGATGACTCAATCCATCACGCCACCCCATGGACTGGAATATAAAATTTTAGACAAACTGACCCTATAAAGTTTATCTTTTGTTGATAGAACCCATCTATGAAAATAAGAATTCAGTCTACAAAAAGGTTGGCTAAGATTTGTTTTGACGGTTGTGCGTTCTCTGGTGTTTAACTAGATGTTGTTTCCGTATGAAACATTTTCCGCAGTCCAAGCAGCCGAACGGCTTCTCTCCAGCGTGAATCTTCTGATGAGACTGCAGGTTTTTCTTTTGCGCGAAAAGCTTCCCGCACTCGGAGCAGGAGAAGGGCCTTTCGCCGGTGTGAACGCGCTGGTGTGCAACAAGTTTCGACTTGCTACAGAACAACTTCTCGCACTCCGGGCAGGAGAAGACCCGCTTGCCGGCGTGGACTTTCTGGTGAAGGACAAGTTGAGGTTCAGTTTTGAAGGACTTCGGGCACTCCAGGCAATAAAAATAATGCTCATCCTCGTGACTTTTCCGGTGCGCGATAAGGCTCGCCTTTAGGGTGAAGCTTTTCCCGCACTCTATGCAGGAGAAAGGGCGCTCGCCGGTGTGGCTTCTCTGGTGTATAAGAATGTATTCTTTCCGCGAGAAAGATTTTCCACACTCTAAGCAAGAAAAAGGACGCTCCCTGGTGTGACTTCTTTGGTGTCTAAGGAGTTGTGTTTTCCGTAAGAAGGATTTCCCGCACTCTGAACACAGAAAAGGGCGTTCCCCCGTGTGACTTCTGTGATGGATAATGAGATCTGTTTTCCGCGAGAAAGATTTGCCGCAATCTGAACATAGGAAACGACGTTCGCTCCTGTGGCTTTTCTGGTGTCTAAGAAGCTGTGCTTCCCGTAAGAAAGATTTTCCGCACTCTGAACATGGAAAAGGTTGTTTGTCGGTGTGACCTCTCTGGTGTCGAAGAAGATGCGTTTTCCTTGAGAAGGATTTACCGCAAACCGAACACGGGAAAGGACGTTCGCCCGTGTGACTTCTCTGGTGTCTAAGAAGGTGTCCTTTCTGTGAGAAGCATTTGTCACAATCCGAGCACGAAAATATCTCCCGACCCGTGTGAACCCTCCAATGGACCTGAAGTTCATATTTTGTCTTAAACTCTTTGCCGCACTCCGAGCAGGACAACAAACCTTTATCTAAGTGAAATTTCCGATGATGCGCAAGAGATGCTTTTTGGTTAAAGGACTTGCCACAATCTGGACAGGAAAAAAGACCATCATTGTTGTGAATCTGCTTATGCCTGGTGAAGGCACTCTTCCATGTAAAACTTTTACCGCACTCTTCACATGAATATGGATTCTCCCCTTTCTGTGTCTTCCCATGGGCATTTTGTCCATCTGCTGGAGGGAAACGTCTGTCATTATAAGCATGTACATTTATAATATCTAGTCACAATTTATGTATCCTGGTTTTCCATATGGCTCTGGCAAAGAATTGGGAATGGAGATGGACCTTTCATATGGTGTACAGTATCTCCCCCTCATTTGTTGGGAACATGACGTTATATTGAGGAATGGAGATGGACCTTTCATATGGTGTACAGTATCTCCTCCTCATTTGTTGGGAACATGACGTTACATTGAGGAATGAAGATGGACCTTTCATATGATGTACAGTATCTCCCCCTCATTTGTTGGGAACATGACGTTATATTGAGGAATGGAGATGGACCTTTCATATGATGTACAGTATCTCCCCCTCATTTGTTGGGAACATGACATTATATTGAGGAATGGAGATGGACCTTTCATATGGTGTACAGTATCTCCTCCTCATTTGTTGGGAACATGACGTTATATTGAGGAATGGAGATGGACCTTTCATATGGTGTACAGTATCTCTGCCGCGGAAAAAATGTCGGGAAAAACGACGAGAAAAATTAGAACATGTTCTAATTTTTCTCGTCGACAAAAACGACAAAATGCCCACAGACGATCGTTTTTCTCGTCAAATCGAAAAAATTTCGTTTTTCTCGACGAGAAAAACGGTCGTGTGTACACGGCATAAGTCTCCTCAAATTTTTTCCTTACTGAACGCATTTGTTGGAAACATGACGTTATATTGAGGAATGGAGATGGACCTTTCATATGGTGTACAGTATCTCCTCCTCATATGTTGGGAACATGACGTTATATTAAAGAATGGAGATGGACCTTTCATATGATGTACAGTATCTCCTCCTCATTTGTTGGGAACATGACGTTATATTGAGGAATGGAGATGGACCTTTATATAGTGTACAGTATCTCCCCCTCATTTGTTGGGAACATGACGTTATATTGAGGAATGGAGATGGACCTTTATATAGTGTACAGTATCTCCTCCTCATTTGTTGGAAACATGACGTTATATTGAGGAATGGAGATGGACCTTTCATATGGTGTACAGTATCTCCTCCCCATTTGGTGGGAACATGACATTATATTGAGGAATGGAGATGGACCTTTCATATGGTGTACAGTATCCTCCTCATTTGTTGGGAACATGACGTTATATTGAGGAATGAAGATGGACCTTTCATATGATGTACAGGATCTCCTCCTCATTTGTTGGGAACATGACATTATATTGAAGAATGGAGATGGACCTTTCATATGGTGTACAGTAACTTCTCCTCATTTGTTGGGAACATGACATTATATTGAGGAATGGAGATGGACCTTTCATATGGTGTACAGTATCTCCTCCTCATTTGTTGGGAACATGACGTTATATTGAGGAATGAAGATGGACCTTTCATATGATGTACAGTATCTCCTCCTCATTTGTTGGGAACATGACGTTATATTGAGGAATGGAGATGGACCTTTCACATGGTGTACATTTCAGTAATTTTTTATTTTATGCTTGATCAGCTCTGGCCTTTAAATTGTGAGGATCTATACATTAACCACATAAGGACCAGCGCACGACGATATACATCGACACAATGGCTCCTGTGGGCATATGGGTGTACAGGTACCTCCCCTTTAAGAAGCAGGATTGTGGGCGCGCACACGCGCGTGCCGCGGGCTCCATGAGTATATGTAAATGATGTACACAAGCATTTCCCCATTCTTCCTAGTGACAGAACACTGATCACCGCTCCCTGGGAGCGGTGATCAGTGTCGTGTCACACATAGTCCACCCCCCCTGCACAGTTAGAATCTCTCCCTAGGACACACTTAACCCCTTCAGCGCCCCCTACTGGTTAACCCCTTCACTGCCAGTGTCATTTTTATAGTAATCAGTGCATTTTTATAGCACCGATCGCTGTATAAATGTGAATGGTCCCAAAATGGTCCCAAAATGGCATCAAAAGTGTCCAATGTGTCCGCCATAATGTCGCTGATCGCCGCCATTACTAGTAAAAAAAAAATATTAATAAAAATGCCATAAAACTATCCTCTATTTTGTAGACGCTATAACTTTTGCGCAAACCAATCAATAAACGCTTATTGCGTTTTTTTTTACCAAAAATATGTAGAAGAATACGTATCGGCCTAAACTGTGGAAAATTTTTGATTTTTTATATATTTTTTGGGGATATTTATTATAGTAAAAAATATAGCTTTTGTTTTCAAAATTGTTGCTCTATTTTTGTTTATAGCGCAAAAAATAAAAACTGCAGAGGTGATCAAATACCACCAAAAGAAAGCTCTATTTGTGGGAAAAAAAGGACGTCAATTTTGTTTGGAAGCCACGTCGCACGACCGCGCAATTGTTAAATCGACGCAGTGCCGAATCGCAAAAAATTCGATTTTTTAGTCACCGTAAAATCTTTTTCTCTGCCGTCCATGGACAGACACAGCTCCTTAATTCTTGACAGTTAGGTTATGTTCCGTCTATTAGGAGAGGACTAGGCAGAACATGTTAGATATTTAATACATGTTACTTTAACAGCGTTGAACAGCCCCGCCCAGGGGGCGGTCCCTCCGGACATAACCCTCCACCATGCAGTCAGCAGCCTCAGTTCGTAAAAAGCAGTACAAACTAAAAAAGGGAGGGGTGGGTGCTGTGTCCGTCCATGGAGGACAGAGAAAGGGATTTTACGGTGAGTACAAAAATCCTATTTTCTCTTTTCGTCCATGGACGGACACAGCTCCTTAATTCTTGACAGTTGGGACGTCCCAAGGCAGTGTCAAAAAACGAGGGGTGGGAAAAGCAATCAAAAATACAATTTCACCCCAAAGAAGCAGAGCTCCTCAACGGAGGAGTTGCAACCTCAAACAGCCGCCTGCCAAACTTTGCGGCCGAAGCTAGCATCCGAAGATGCACTCACATCAACCTTGTAAAATTTGGAGAAAGTGTGAATGGACGACCAGGTCGCCGCCTTACACACTTGTGAGACAGACGCTTGATGTTGGAAAGCCCAAGAGGCACCAATAGCCCTGGTTGAATGCGCCGTGACAGGAAAGGGAGGCGCCCACCCCTTAAGGGCATAGGCCTGGATGACGGTCTGCCTGATCCACCGAGAAATGGTGCCCGCCACCGCCAGACCCTTCTGTGGACCAGACACTGACACAAACAGCGAGTCAGACCTCCGGAACGGAGCCGTAGCAGACAGATACACCCGTAAGGCACGTACCACGTCTTAAGAGTGCAGCGCAACCTCTTTGGGATGCGATGGCCGAGGACACAAGGATGGAAGTACAATGTCCTCATGCAGGCGAAAAGCTGAAACTTCCTTCGGAAGGAAGTAAGGCTGCGGGCGTAGCACCGCTTTGTCCTTATGAAGGACCAAATATGGGGACTTGCAAGACAAGGCCGCCAATTCAGAAACCCTCCTGACTGATGTTATGGCTACTAGGAAGGCCACCTCCTGAGAGACGTCAAAAGAGGAATTTCCCCTGATGTTCTCAAATGGAGGTTTCTGAAGTACCGAGAGCACCAGATTCAAATCCCACGGAGCAAGTGGTGGTCAGACCGGAGGGGCCACATGTCTGACCCCTTGCACAAAAGTGCTCACCAAAGAATGAGCCTCCAGGGGTCGCTGAAAGAAAACAGCCAAGGCTGAAATCTGCCCCTTAATGGTGCTTAAGTTAAGTTTCTGATCCTGGAAACCGAATATGCCCGTGGACGCCATTCCATCCCCTCACACATAGAGATGTAGGCTCTCCACGTGTGATGGTAGATCTTCCTGGAAGAAGATTTCCGTGCTCTCAACATGGTTGAAAAGACTGAATCCGACAGGCCTCGGTCCCTTAGTACCTGGCTTTCAATAGCCACGCCATTAAAGCCAGCGACTGTAAAGCAGGATGAAGAATGGGACCTTGCGAGAGAAGGTCCTCCCGCACTGGCAGTCGCCAAGGTGCATCCGCCACCAGGCGCACGAGGTCGGCGTACCAGGGACGCCTGGGCCAATCCGGGGCGATGAGAATCACCGGAATCCCCTCGGTCTCTACTCTGTGGAGCAGATGAGGAAGCAACTTCAGTGGGGGAAAGGCATAAATTAGTCAATACTGACCCCACGGGGCCACCAACGCGTCTGACACGTCTGCCCAGGGATCTCTGGACCTGGCCACGAACCTCGACACCTTGCGATTGAGTCGAGAAGCAAGGAGATCCACGTCTGGCGTGCCCCATCTCCGGCAAAGGAGTTGAAAAACCTCCGGATGTAACGACCATTCCCCTTGGTCCAGCTTCCGCCTGCCAGTTTTCCACGCCCGGAATGTAAACTGCCGATAGAGCCGGCACGCTCCTTTCCGCCCACCGCAGGATGTGAGCGACCTCCGACGCGGCAGCCAAGCTTCTTGTTCCTCCTTGATAGTTGACGTATGCCACTGTCGTGGCGTTGTCTGACTGGATCCTGACTGGACGCCCTTGTAGCCTCTGTGACCACTTGGAGAGGCACAGCCTGATCGCCCGAAGTTCCAGGACGTTGATCGGCAGTTGGGATTCGTCCGGAGTCCAGCAGCCCTGGGCCACCTGAACCCCCCAGACTCCCCCCCCAACCGGTCAGGCTGGCGTCCGTCGTGATCACAGTCCAATGAAAAGGGGAGGAACGACTTCCCGGACCAAAGAGCCAGGGAGCTCAGCCACCAACTCAGAGAGGCCCTGACTAGATGACTTATCTGAATCTGACGATCCAGAGACAACGGAGATTTGTTCCATTTGGACAGAACCTCCCTTTGCAAGACCCGAGTATGGAATTAGGCATATGGTACTGCCTCGAAAGAGGCTACCATGAGGCCCAGAACTCGCATGTAAAAACGGAGAGACGACCATTTGCGGGATGTCAAAACCTCACCGCAGTCTGGAGTGTCTGCAACTTCTCCAAGGGAAGAAAGACTCTGGCCTCCAAGGAGTCCAGAATCAACCCCAGGTACTCTAGGTGCTGGGTCGGTACTAACACCGACTTTTGGAGGTTCAGAATCCAACCAAACTCCCGAAGGGTCTTACTGGCTATAAACACGTCCTCCTCTAATTCTGAGCTTGAAGCAGCTCTCAGAAGAAGGTCGTCCAAGTAGCCTACGATAGCAATGCCGCGCTGTCTCAGCAAAGCTAGAATCGAGGCGAGCACCTTGGTGAAAACTCTTGGTGCCGATGCTAGGCCAAAGGGAAGAGCCATAAATTGATAGTGGTCTTCGCCGATCACAAAGCGCAGGAACCTCTGATGCCTGACGCAGATGGGGACATGCAAGTATGCGTCCTTGATATCCAAGGACGCCAGGAAGTCCCCCGGATGGAGCGCAGCCACCACCGAACGAATCGATTCCATCCGGAATTTTTTAATCTTTATAAAGGCATTGAGGGCCTTGAGGTCCAGGATTGGACGGACTCGGTCCCTCTTTGGGACCACAAACAGATTTGAGTAGAAACCCTAAAAACCTGTCTTGTAGTGGTACGGGTATGATCCCCCCGCACCGCAACAAGTCTTGCACTGCCCCCTGGAGGGCAGCCCGACGAGCCGGAAGGAGAGGCAGATTCGAGGGAAAAAATCCATTTGGTGGGCAAGAAAGGAACTCTATCTTGTACCCCGAGGTGACCACCTCGCAGACCCAATGGTCGGAGAGCAGGGAGGTCCACCGAGCTGCAAACCTGCGAAGCCGCCCCCCCCCCCACCCTGGAGTCGGGCGGGGGGCAAAACTTCATGCGGTAGCAGGCTTGTTTGCTGGCTTGTTCGGCTTGCGCACCCAGGGACGCTTCTGTCCCCCAGCTGGACCTTTGTCCGTTTGGGAGGGTCTGCCAGCAGGTCCTGACTAACGAAAATACCACTTCTGTGTGGGAAAGGAGGGCCCCGGCTTACGGCGCAGCTCCTTCCCTAGTGGACTGAGGGAGAAGTGTGCTTTTACCTCCAGTGACATCTTTAATGAAGTTGTCCAGTGAGGCACCAAAAAGCCTCCCACCGTTGAAAGACAACTCTGACAGAGTTTTCTTAGCAGCTTGGTCAGCGGACCAGCATCTCAGCCATATTAGGCGGCGCAATACCACCGCAGATGCGGAGGCCCTTGAGATCAAAGAAGCTGCATCCAGGGTTGCATCACAGACGCACACGAGTCCCTGTACCAACTGTTCGGCCAGAGACACGCATTCTGGAGGGAGCTGATGCTCCTCCACAGTCTGGTGCAATGTTTTTGCCCATTCAGTGAGTGTCTGAGACACCAGGGTAGCAACCAATATAGGTCGCAATGCTGACCCCAGCATGGTGAACATAGAGCGGCTCACCGCTTCGGACCTCCTATCAGTAGGGTCCTTAAAAGCAGGGGTCCCCTCCACCGGGATAGTGGTTACTTTATTTAACCGAGAGACCAGGGATATCAACGACCAGAGGAGAAGCCCATTTTTTAAAAAGACTCTCTTCAAATGGGTAACGGACCGCCATGCGCCGACGGACCGCAAAGGGCCTCTGTGGCCGTTCCCATTCCTTATCTATGAACTTGTCAAAGAAATTAACATAAGGAAAAACCTTAACAGAGCGGGTCGGTTTGTGCGACCCAAAAGGGACAGACCCTGCTGTGGAAGTCCCAGCCGCATCTTCCAGCTTGAGAGTATTGATAAGCGCACTCACAAGTGCACTGTCTTGCGCTGACCCGGATGAAGGGTCCTCCTCACAGGGAAGGTCCTGGTCCGCCTTTTCTGACATACCAGAACCGGGGTCCTGAGTCGCAGCCAGGCCCGAGTCTGAGTCAGAACATCCCCCAGGAGATGGCGAGGGGAGGGGGCGCTTAGTACCCCCCTTACGTCCTTACGCCGCTTCCACCCTGGCAACAAATGACTCCAGGACCGCCGACAAAGCATCCATGGGAACCGCAGGTGTAGGGGCACCAGTTGCTGCCTCTGGAATGTTTGGGGAAAAAACGCCAGCTTCTGACTCCATATTGCCCACTGACAAGCCCTTAGGGACTTAGTCAAGATACCTGACACAAAATTTTTGTCCACCCTCCTTGCTGCGCTGAGCGAGGAGGGGATACCCAGGGGACTCACCGCCTAGCCAGAGACTGTTCAGCGCCACTGCCCGCTCTCCATCCGCACACCGCGTGTGACTGAGGAACTGTGTGAGGTGAATTGCGCCGTTCAGGAAGCTCAGCCAGCACTAGAGGCCAAAACTCACTCCAAAATGGCCGCCGGGTGCCTCGAAAAAAAGCGCGCGGACCACAAGAAAATGGCCGCCCGCAATTGCAGACCTGCATCAAAGCGCGGCCATGGCAAAATGGCCGCCAATGGGATTTGCAATGCAATGCACAAGCCCCAGAAAAATGGCGCCAGTGCTTCAAAAAATGGCGCCCAACAAGCGAGGTGGACGAGAAGGCCAGCAGCGGAGGCTTCCAAGAATTACCACCCCCCATACAGAGAGCAAGCCTGGACACCCCCACAGCCCCCCGCCGGGACCTGGAGCCCCCTAAAGGTATTCCCCGGTCGCAGCGAGCCCCGCAAGGGGAGGAGGAAAAAGGGTGACAGAGGGAGAGAGGGGAGGGCAGGAGAACCCCCAATGACCCCCTTAGGAATGCCCAGCTGTTCCATCCCACCGAAGTAGTAGGAACCGTACTTACCCGTCCTGCGAGGACCTGCTGGTGCGTTCCTGACAGACCTACAACCGAGCAGTACGGAGTAGCTGTTGGCCCGGTCCACTGTGACTGCTACAGCAAGCCGCCCGGTCATATGTGAACCCTGGAGCATAGCCCACCGGCCACCCCTGGAGCCATGGGGTATGTCGTGGCCGACCCCGCATGTAGCTAAGGCCTGCTCACGCTCGATGGCCGGACTGGGGGGACTACAAGGATCTATATTATCCTGCCTGTCATGCCCAGCCGGCAGTTGATAGAAGATTCTCAAAAAATAAAATAATAAAAAAGTAAAAACTTCTTCAGGACTCTGGGCTCAAAGGGAGCCAGGTCCTTCTCCTCTACTAGGCAGAAAAAAACTGAGGCTGCTGACTGCAGGGTGGAGGGTTATGTCCGGAGGGACCGCCCCCTGGGCGGGGCTGTTCAACTCTGTTAAAGTAACATGTATTAAATATCTAACATGTTCTGCCTAGTCCTCTCCTAATAGACGGAACATAACCCAACTGTCAAGAATTAAGGAGCTGTGTCTGTCCATGGACGAAAAGAGAAAGTGCTCTGGTCTTTGGCCAACCAAATGGTCCGGGGCTGAAGTGGTTAAACTTGTAAAATGTAAAGAGTTTCTGCCCATTACTCGCCTGAGCTGATATCTGGAGAAGATTCCTCCTCTTTGATTGTAACCTTAACCACATCCTCCTTCGTACTCTGCTGATCACCCATCACATCCGTCTTTTCTTCTTCCTCCTTCACCTCAGCATTTATATCTTCCTGTTCTTCACCCTAAAACCACAAAATGATAAAAAGAAATATCCGCAAAACGTAAGAAACTAATACCGGGAGACCTCAAACATGAAATGGTATTGAGTTGGACTTGCTCCAAATTCACCTACCTGATGGTGGGGGATAGGGTGACCTTCCTGTGTGGAATCCCGGGAATCCAAAGACTGGGGACTTTCCTCTCGTGAGTTGCTTTCATCAGATGGCTCCATCGTCATGTCCTTGTGGGGATCCTTGTGTCCTTCAGAAAGCTCCTTCATCTCACCATACGTCTCGTCTTCCACTTTAAACTGTTCTAGCACCAAAATATTATCCCAGAGGATTCCTCTCTAAATATAGAATAAAAGATACATTTTTAACAAACAAGCTTGTCTATATGTAGCGCTACCCCCCGCAAGGGCCTCTGATTTTAACTGATTATTTCCCGAACAGTGCAGAGGCCACCATTCGCCCAAGCAACAGTCCATTCACAATGGCTCCAATGAACAGTCTAGGGCAGAGGGCCAATTTACTTCAGGGGGGCTGGACTGTGGCCAGTGGGGGTAGAAAATGCCCTAGCATCAGTGGGAGTAGTGCCCCATCGTTGGTGTCAGTGGGAGGAATAGTGTTCAATCATTTGTGTCAGGAGGAGGAATTGTGTCCCATCGTTGGTGTCAGTGGAAGGAATAGTGTCCCATCATTGATGTCAGTGGAAGGAATAGTATCCCATCGTTGGTGTCAGTGGAAGGAATAGTGTCCCATCCTTGGTGTCAGTGGAAGAAATAGTGTCCCATTGTTGGTATCAGTGGAATGAATAGTGTCCCATGGTTGGTGTCAGTGGAAAGGAATAGTGTCCCATCGTTGATATCAGTGGAATTAATAGTGCCTCATTGTTGGTGTCAGTCGGAGGAATAGTGTTCAATCATTTGTGTCAGTGGGAGGAATTGTGTCCCATCCTTGGTGTCAGTGGAATGAATAGTGTCCCATTGTTGGTATCAGTGGAATGAATAGTGTCCCATTGTTGGTATCAGTGGAATGAATAGTGTCCCATTGTTGGTATCAGTGTAAGGAATAGTGTCCCATCGTTGGTATCAGTGGAAGGAATAGTGCCCCATTGTTGGTGTCAGTGGAATAAATAGTGTCCCATTGTTGGTGTCAGTGGAAGGAATAGTGTCCCATTGCTGGTATCAGTGGAATTAATAGTGTCCCATTGTTGGTGTCAGTGGGAGAAATAGTGTCCCATCATTGGTGTCAATGGGAGAAATAATGCCCCATCATTGGTGTCAAAGGTAGAAATAGTGCCCCATTGTTTGTGTCAGTGGAAGGAATAGTGTCCCATTGTTGGTGTCAGTGGAAGGAATAATGCCCCATGGTTGGTGTCTGTGGAAAGGAATAGTGCCCCATGGTTGGTATCAGTGGAAAGGAATAGTGTCCCATTGTTGGTATCAGTGGAATGAATGGTGTCCCATTGTTGGTTTCAGTTGGAGGATTAGTGTTCAATCATTTGTGTCAGTGGGAGGAATCGTGTCCCATCCTTGGTGTCAGTGGAAGGAATAGTGTCCCATCGTTGGTGTCAGTGGAAGGAATAGTGTCCCATTGTTGGTATCAGTGGAATTAATAGTGTCCCATTGTTGGTGTCAGTGGAAGGAATAGTGTCCCATTGTTGGTGTCAGTGGAACAGTGTCCCATCATTGGTGTCAATGGGAGAAATAATGCCCCATTGTTGGTGTCAGTGGAAGGAATAGTGTCCCATTGTTGGTGTCAGTGGAAGGAATAATGCCCCATGGTTGGTGTCAGTGGAAAGGAATAGTGTCCCGTTGTTGGTGTCAGTGGAAAGGAATAGTGTCCCGTTGTTGGTGGCAGTGGAAGGAATAGTGCCCCATGGTTGGTGTCAGTGGAAAGGAATAGTGCCCCATTGTTGGTGTCAGTGGAAAGGAATAATGCCCCATGGTTGGTATCAGTGGAAAGGAATAGTGTCTCATTGTTGGTATCAGTGAAAGGAATGGTGTTCCATTGTTGGTGTCAGTGGAAAGGAATAGTGTGCCGTTGTTGGTATCAGTGGAAAGGAATAGTGTCCCGTTGTTGGTATCAGTGGAAGGAATAATGCCCCATGGTTGGTATCAGTGGAAAGGAATAATGCCCCATTGTTGGTGTCAGTGGAAGGAATAATGCCCCATTGTTGGTGTCAGTGGAAGGAATAATGCCCCATTGTTGGTGTCAGTGGAAGGAATAATGCCCCATTGTTGGTGTCAGTGGAAGGAACAGTGCTCCAACTAAGGTGCCAAGTGCAGTATATAGGAAAATACACACTGGGGTTGATTTACTAAAACTAGAGAGTGCAGAATTGGGTGCAGCTCTGCACAGAAACCAATCAGCTTGCAGTTTGTTTTGTCAAAGCTTAATTGAATAAGCTGAAGTTAGAAGCTGATTGGCTCCCATGCACAGCTGCTCCAGATTTTGCACTCTCCAGTTTTAGTAAATCTACCCCAGTGTGTCTTCAGGAAGCAGATGCCGCTGTCAGGAGTTGTGAAGGTCACCAGAAATGTGACCAGAAATCCCGGAGCCACCCAGGGACCGCAGACGACTGGAAGTGTTGTCACACCTTGAAGGGCCGCAATGTTGGGAGCGTGGCTTCCTGGCTTCTAAAGACACACTGAGGCTCAACAGCTAACACACTGGCTGGGTGCGCCTTGTGAGTTCCCACTTGTTATTTGTAATAAAGCCTTTTCCTATATACTGCACTAAGTTGGCATCCTCCATTGTTTGAGGAGCTGCCAGGGATATTTTTGTGCCTATGGGCATTCTAGTATAATCCTACACCCCCAGGAGCGCATATACGTCTATGACTATTTGCAGCTCAGCTGTATTCCTAACGGCACCATTCCTTGTGGCAAACCCTCACACCAGGGGACCATGGGGGCAAGTCTCATAGCAATCCAAAACCTCACAGCAGATGGGGGATCTAGGTGGACCCTAAATGCATTATTGGATAAATGGTTCTATATTTACTGGATATATCCGGTCTATAAACCAGAGGCTCTGGATGGACAGTTGGATAAATGGCTCTATATTTAGGACATATCTGGTCTATAAACCAGAGGCTCTGGGTGGACAGTTGGATAAATGGTTCTATATTTAGGATGTATCTGGTCTATAAACCAGAGGCTCTGGATGGACAGTTGGATAAATAGCTCTATATTTAGGATGTATCCGGTCTATAAACCAGAGGCTCTGGATGGACAGTTGGATAAATGGCTCTATATTTAGGATGTATCTGGTCTATAAACCAGAGGCTCTGGATAGACAGTTGGATAAATGGCTCTATATTTAGGACATATCTGGTCTATAAACCAGAGGCTCTGGGTGGACAGTTGGATAAATGTTTCTATATTTAGGACATATCTGGTCTATAAACCAGAGGCTCTGGATGGACAGTTGGATAAATGGCTCTATATTTAGGATGTATCTGGTCTATAAACCAGAGGCTCTGGATGGACAGTTGGATAAATAGCTCTATATTTAGGATGTATCCGGTCTATAAACCAGAGGCTCTGGATGGACAGTTGGATAAATGGTTCTATATTTAGGATGTATCTGGTCTATAAACCAGAGGCTCTGGATGGACAGTTGGATAAATAGCTCTATATTTAGGATGTATCCGGTCTATAAACTACAGGCTCTGGATGGACAGTTGGATAAATGGTTCTATATTTAGGATGTATCCGGCCTAAAAACCAGAGGCTCTGGATGGACAGTTGGATAAATGGTTCTATATTTAGGATGTATCCGGTCTATAAACCAGAGGCTCTGGATGGACAGTTGGATAAATGGATCTATATTTAGGATGTATCCGGTCTATAAACTACAGGCTCTGGATGGACAGTTGGATAAATGGTTCTATATTTAGGATGTATCTGGTCTATAAACCAGAGGCTCTGGATGGACAGTTGGATAAATGGTTCTATATTTAGGATGTATCCGGCCTAAAAACCAGAGGCTCTGGATGGACAGTTGGATAAATGGTTCTATATTTAGGATGTATCCGGTCTATAAACCAGAGGCTCTGGATGGACAGTTGGATAAATGGATCTATATTTAGGATGTATCCGGTCTATAAACTACAGGCTCTGGATGGACAGTTGGATAAATGGCTCTATATTTAGGATGTATCTGGTCTATAAACCAGAGGCTCTGGATGGACAGTTGGATAAATAGCTCTATATTTAGGATGTATCCGGTCTATAAACCAGAGGCTCTGGATGGACAGTTGGATAAATGGTTCTATATTTAGGATGTATCTGGTCTATAAACCAGAGGCTCTGGATGGACAGTTGGATAAATGGATCTATATTTAGGATGTATCCGGTCTATAAACCAGAGGCTCTGGATGGACAGTTGGATAAATAGCTCTATATTTAGGATGTATCCGGTCTATAAACTACAGGCTCTGGATGGACAGTTGGATAAATGGTTCTATATTTAGGATGTATCCGGCCTAAAAACCAGAGGCTCTGGATGGACAGTTGGATAAATGGTTCTATATTTAGGATGTATCCGGTCTATAAACCAGAGGCTCTGGATGGACAGTTGGATAAATGGATCTATATTTAGGATGTATCCGGTCTATAAACTACAGGCTCTGGATGGACAGTTGGATAAATGGTTCTATATTTAGGATGTATCTGGTCTATAAACCAGAGGCTCTGGATGGACAGTTGGATAAATGGATCTATATTTAGGATGTATCCGGTCTATAAACCAGAGGCTCTGGATGGACAGTTGGATAAATAGCTCTATATTTAGGATGTATCCGGTCTATAAACTACAGGCTCTGGATGGACAGTTGGATAAATGGTTCTATATTTAGGATGTATCCGGTCTATAAACCAGAGGCTCTGGATGGACAGTTGGATAAATGGTTCTATATTTAGGATGTATCCGGCCTAAAAACCAGAGGCTCTGGATGGACAGTTGGATAAATGGCTCTATATTTAGGATGTATCCGGTCTATAAACCAGAGGCTCTGGATGGACAGTTGGATAAATGGTTCTATATTTAGGATGTATCCGGCCTAAAAACCAGAGGCTCTGGATGGACAGTTGGAGAAATGGCTCTATATTGAGGACGGACATGACGGGGGGTTACTGGGTGTAAATATAAAATAATATCTTATTACCTCCTCTACTGCAAGTTCCAGCGACGTCTTCTCTCTACTTCCACTAGAGTCACCTCTGACCTGGAAATACCTATTTATACCTGACATCACTTCCTGTCTTTGCGTTCCACGTCAAGTATCTGCAATCGCCACCTTGTGGTGGATTTCATTTCTGCAGCATAGGCAGTCCTCTTATTACAGTTCTGTTTAACACACTCAATAAAATTATAACCACACTGGCTTGAAAATGTTTTTAAATTTCCAAAAAAAATTAAATTCTGAAAAATTTAATCTATGGAAATAATGTGTTTGCTAAATTAATAGAATGTTGTGGGTTTTTTTATTTTAGGAAATGTATTTTTGAAATTTTCTGCAGAAGGAGAAGTTTATACGGCTCCCTCCCGGAACCTTCTCTCTGCTTTAGAGCTACGCTGCCTGATGGGTCTTCACATCTGATATTTTCTTTTGGGTGTGTTGGGTGTCTTTGTCCCCGTCATGAGGCTCCTCCTGCCTGCCCATGTGTCACTACCAGACCTTAGATGCCAACAAGATGCTCCCAGCTTGCCCAGTGCCTGCCAGGGTTTCTGTGTATTCCAACCTGAGCTCATGCACCAAGGCCAGCTTACCGTTGACATGCGTCAAGTGAGCCAGAACATTATTTCCATCACCAGGGCCAAAGGATACACCCTAACTGTCCTTTATAATGCAGGAGACCGGTACTCAGGGCATAAGAGCTGCACAGGCAGTGTGTTCATGGGTGGGATGGGGGCATTTCATGGTAAGCTGCCCCCTCCGTGATCCCCATCACTTTCCTGGCTGGGCGAGAGGTGAAACTGCAAAAAAAAGTGGTGGCCATGGGAGTTACTAGAGCTGGGCAGCTGCTTAGGGGTGCTTTTTACAAAGGTAAACATGAGGAAGATAGTGGAACTATGAAGAGGGAGGGGGTGTATGCAGAGGTCAGAGCTGATAAGAGGTGAGATGTGAAGGGGGAATGCAGAGTAAGGAGCTTTAAAAGAGGACTGAAATCTGCCCTCTGTACATAGCACACTCCTGAACCCTGCACTCTACACATAGCGCAATCCTAAACCCAGCACACTATGTGTGATGCACTTCCAAACCCTAAACCCTGTGTGTAATGCAATCCTGAGCCCTGCGCCTTTTGTTTAATGCACCACGTAACCCTGAACTCTGTGTATAAAGCACTCCTGAACCCTGAAGCATCTGTGTAATGCACTGTTAAACCTTGAATTCTGTGCGCAATGCACTTCTGAACCCTGGATCATGTGCACAATGAACTCCCGAGCTCTGAGTCGTGTGTGTAATGCACTACTTAACCCTAAACTGTGTGTGTAATTTTCTACTAAACCCTGCACCCTGTGTGTACTATACTCTTAAAAGCCCAAACCCTGTAGGTAATACGAACCCTGAAACATGTGCATAATGCACTCTCAAAACCCTACACCCTGTATTATAAGCACTGCTGAACCCTGTGCGTAAAAAACTCCTGAACCCTGCACTCTGTGTGTAATGCACCCCTTAACCATGCTCCTTGTGAGTCATGCACGTTTGAACCTTGCTTTCTGTGTACAATGCACTCCTGGCCCTGGCACCCTGTTTGTAATACACTCCTAAAGTGTGTAGCATACTCCAGAACTCCATGCATAGCGCAATCCAGAACCCTACACCCTGTGTGTAGCATACTCCTGAAATCCGTGCCTAGTGCAATCCAGAACCTTACACCCTGTGTGTAGCATATTCCTGAACTCTGTGCATAGCACAATCCTGAACCCTACACCCTGTGTTTGGCATACTCTGGAACTCCGTGCATAGCGCAATCCTGAACCCTACACCCTGTGTGTAGCATACTCCTGAACTCCGTGCATAGCGCATTCCAGAACCCTACACCCTGTGTGTAGCATACTCCTGAACTCTGTGCATAGCGCAATCCAGAACCCTACACCCTGTGTGTAGCATACTCCTAAACTCCGTGCATAGCGCAATCCAGAACCCTACACCCTGTGTGTAGCATGCTCCTAAACTCTGTGCATAGCGCAATCCTGAACCCTACACCCTGTGTGTAGCATATTCCTGAACTCCGTGCATAGCGCAATCCTGAACCCTACATCCTGTGTGTAGCATACTCCTAAACTCTGTGCATAGCGCAATCCTGAACCCTACACCCTGTGTGTAGCATACTCCTAAACTCTGTGCATAGCACAATCCAGAACCCTACAGGCTGCACATAATGCAATACTCAACCCTGCATGCTGTGCATAATGCACTCCTGACCCTTGCACCCTGTGTGTATTGCACTCCTGAATCCTACACTCTGTGCGTAGCCAATCCTGAGCCCTGGACCATGTATGTAATGCACTCTTAAAACCTTTATTCTGTGAGTACTGCACTCCAGAACCTTGCGTGTAATGTGCTTCTGAACATCTCGGGCCTTGCAGAGCTTATTACAAATGCTCATTATATAAGAACATCTGCGTGGCAGTGACCATAACATGATCTAATTTAGGTTCCGTTCACACTGCGCAAAACGGGAACTCGCAGGAAAAGTCGTAACGCGTTTGGGGATGCCATGAAGCCTTTGAAAGGCTAAGGGCTGCTCTCCAAGGTGAAGAATGGAAGGGAATATAGTCATCAATGAACACAGAACACAAATGGAATGCTTCAAATCAACTGTATTTACTGTGCACAATGCAATGCAATATACATTCCCATGGGCAATAAGTTTATAAGACAAAAAAAAAAAAAAAACTATTCAGCTCATGGCCAAAGATAAAAAAGCTGCAAATAATAAGAAAATAGGAACACTATTATCATTCATAAGTTACAAAGACTATAACAAAATGGACAAAGGAAAGGTTTTTTATTTGTTTTTTCTATTGGTTGAGCTAGGTGGATTGTCTTTTTCCAACCTAATTATGTAACTATGACGTTATATTGTAGACTGGAGATGACCTATCATATGGTGTACAGTATCTCCTCATTTGTAGGGAACATGACGTTACACTGAGGAATGGAGATGGACCTTTCATATGGTGTACAGTATCTCCTCCTCATTTGTTGGGAACATGACATTATATTGAGGAATGGAGATGGACCTTTCATATGGTGTACAGTATCTCCTCCTCATTTGTTGGGAACATGACGTTATATTGAGGAATGGAGATGGACCTTTCATATGGTGTACAGTATCTCCCCCTCATTTGTTGGGAACATGACATTATATTGAGGAATAGAGATGGACCTTCCATATGGTGTACAGTATCTCCTCCTCATTTGTTGGGAACATGACATTATATTGAGGAATGGAGATGGACCTTTCATATGGTGTACAGTATCTCCTCCTCATTTGTTGGGAACATGACATTATATTGAGGAATGGAGATGGACCTTTCATATGATGTACAGTATCTCCTCCTCATTTGTTGGGAACATGACATTATATTGAGGAATGGAGATGGACCTTTCATATGATGTACAGTATCTCCCCCTCATTTGTTGGGAACATGACATTATATTGAGGAATGGAGATGGACCTTTCATATGATGTACAGTATCTCCCCCTCATTTGTTGGGAACATGACGTTATATTGAGGAATGGAGATGGACCTTTCATATGGTGTACAGTATCTCCTCCTCATTTGTTGGGAACATGACGTTATATTGAGGAATGGAGATGGACCTTTCATATGGTGTACAGTATCTCCTCCTCATTTGTTGGGAACATGACATTATATTGAGGAATGGAGATGGACCTTTCATATGGTGTACAGTATCTCCTCCTCATTTGTTGGGAACATGACATTATATTGAGGAATGGAGATTAGAGGTCGACCGATATATCGGCTGGCCGATATATCGGCCGATATTTAGGCATTTTTGATAAATCGGCTTTGGCCGATTAATATCAAAACTGGCCGATATTATTCACTGGCTGCACTTCCTCCCCCCTCCTCCTCCCTCCTCCACACTTCTCCACACTCAGCAGCATCAAGCGCCGTGCTGTGTGTGTGTGTGTGAAACTGAAAGTAAGAGGAGAGAGGATGTGTCAGCTTGATGTCGGGGGTGGGCGGGACCCAGCAGATATTACACCAGCCAATGGGATGGTATCTGGGCGGGCCACTACGTCTAAAGCAGCCCAATCATTGGCTGGTGTAATTTAGCTGCTGGCCCGCCCACCCCCACATCGAGCTCAATTCTAACAGCTCTCTCTCTCTCTCTCCTCTCTGTCAGTTTCACACATTACACTCGGCTTAGTGTGAAACCTGCCAGTGCCCCAAGCCAGTGCCATCTGTCAGTGCCCAAGCCAGTGCCATCTGTCAGTGCCCAAGCCAGTGCCATCTGTCAGTGCCCAAGCCAGTGCCCCCAGCCAGTGCCATCTGTCAGTGCCCCCAGCCAGTGCCATCTGTCAGTGCCCCCAGCCAGTGCCATCTGTCAGTGCCATCTGTCAGTGCCCAAGCCAGTGCCCCAGCCAGTGCCCCCAGCCAGTGCCATCTGTCAGTGCCATCTGTCAGTGCCATCTGTCAGTGCCCCCAGCCAGTGCCATCTGTCAGTGCCCCCAGCCAGTGCCATCTGTCAGTGCCCCCAGCCAGTGCCCCCAGCCAGTGCCAATCAGTGCCACCGCCAATCGGTGCCATCTGTTAGTGCCACCAGCCAGTGCCAATCAGTGCCACCCAAATCAGTGCCCCCAGCCAGTGCCATCTGTCAGTGCCCCCAGCCAGTGCCATCTGTCAGTGCCCCCAGCCAGTGCCATCTGTCAGTGCCCCCAGCCAGTGCCATCTGTCAGTGCCCAAGCCAGTGCCATCTGTCAGTGCCCCCAGCCAGTGCCATCTGTCAGTGCCACCAGCCAGTGTTAATCAGTGCCACCAGCCAGTGTCAATCAGTGTCACCGCCAATCGGTGCCGTCTGTCAGTGCCACCAGCCAAAGTCAATCAGGGCCATCTGTCAGTGCCACCCAAATCAGTGCCACCGCCAATCGGTGCCATCTATCAGTGCCACAGCCAGTGCCATCTGTCGGTGCCCCCAGCCAGTACCAATCAGTGCCACCAGCCAGTGCCATCTGTCAGTGCCACAAGCCAGTGCCAATCGGTGCCATCTGTCAGTGCCATCGCCAATCAGTGCCATCTGTCAGTGCCACCGCCAATCAGTGCCATCTGTCAGTGCCACCAGCCAGTGCCAACCAGTGTCACACGCCAGTGCCACCCAGTTCCAATTGCAAGTGCCACTGCCAATCAGTGCCATCTGTCCCAAACTAGTGCCATCTGTCCGTTCCAAACCAGTGCCCCCTGCTGCCAATCGGTGCCATCTGTCAGTTCCGAACCAGTACCACCTGCCAGTGCCATCTGTCAGTTCCAAACCAGTGCCATCTGTCAGTTCCAAACCAGTGCCACCTGCCAGCGCCAATAGAGCCATCTGTCAGTTCCAAACCAGTACCGCCAGCCAGTGCCACATGCCAGTGCCATCTGTCAGTTCCAAACCAGTGCCATCTGTCAGTTCCAATAGTGCCACCTGCCAGTGCCATCTGTCAGTTCCAAACCAGTGCCACCTGCCAGTTCCAAACCAGTGCCATCTGTACTGAGGACATCAAGTGTGTGCTAGAGTGACAGGAGTAAGCAGGAAGGAATAGAGTGGGTGAGGGTTTTTTTTTTTTTTTTTTAATCGGCCTAAAATATCGGCCACAAAAATCGGCATCATATATCGGCCATCGGCCGCCCCAATTTCAAAATATCGGCATCGGCATCGGCCAGAGAAAAACCCATATCGGTCGACCTCTAATGGAGATGGACCTTTCATATGGTGTACAGTATCTCAACCTTATTTGTAAGTTTCAGATTGTGTTTAACTGCTTGCCGACCAGCGATATACGTTGATAGAATGGCACGGACAGGCAAAAGGACGTATATATACAGTGCCTTGCGAAAGTATTCGGCCCCCTTGAACTTTTCATCCTTTTGCCACATTTCAGGCTTCAAACATAAAGATATAAAATTTTAATTTTTTGTGAAGAATCACCAACAAGTGGGACACAATTGTGAAGTGGAACAAAATCTATTGTTTTTTTGAAACTTTTTTAACTAAGAAAAAAATGAAAAGTGGGGTGTGCAAAATTATTCGGCCCCCTTGCGTTAATACTTTGTAGAGCCACCTTTTGCTGCGATTACAGCTGCAAGTCGCTTGGGGTATGTCTCTATCAGTTTTGCACATCAAGAGACTGAAATTCTTGCCCATTCTTCCTTGCAAAACAGCTCGAGCTCAGTGAGGTTGGATGGAGAGCGTTTGTGAACAGCAGTTTTCAGCTCTTTCCACAGATTCTCGATTGGATTCAAGTCTGGACTTTGACTTGGCCATTCTAACACCTGGATACGTTTATTTGTGAACCATTCCTTAGTAGATTTTGCTGTATGTTTGGGATCATTGTCTTGTTGGAAGGTAAATCTCCGTCCCAGTCTCAGGTCTTTTGCAGACTCCAACAGGTTTTCATCCAGAATGGTCCTGTATTTGGCTGCATCCATCTTTCCCTCAATTTTAACCATCTTCCCTGTCCCTGCTGAAGAAAAGCAGGCCCAAACCATGATGCTGCCACCACCATGTTTGACAGTGAGGATGGTGTGTTGAGGGTGATGAGCTGTGTTGCTTTTACGCCAAACATATCGTTTTGCATTGTGGCCAAAAAGTTCGATTTTGGTTTCATCGGACCAGAGCACCTTCTTCCACATGTTTGGTGTGTCTCCCAGGTGGCTTGTGGCAAACTTTAGACGAGACTTTTTATGGATATCTTTGAGAAATGGCTTTCTTCTTGCCACTCTTCCATAAAGGCCAGATTTGTGCAGTGTACGACTGATTGTTGTCCTGTGGACAGACTCTCCCACCTCAGCTGTAGTTCTCTGCAGTTCATCCAGAGTGATCATGGGCCTCTTGGCTGCATCTCTGATCAGTCTTCTCCTTGTCTGAGCTGAAAGTTTAGAGGGACAGCCAGGTCTTGGTAGATTTGCAGTCGTCTGATACTCCTTCCATTTCAAAATGATCGCTTGCACAGTGCTCCTTGGGATGTTTAAAGTTTGGGAAATCTTTTTGTATCCAAATCCGGCTTTAAACTTCTCCACAACAGTATTACGGACCTGCCTGGTGTGTTCCTTGGTCTTCATGATGCTCTCTGCGCTTTCAACAGAACCCTGAGACTATCACAGAGCAGGTGCATTTATACAGAGACTTGATTACACACAGGTGGATTCTATTTATCACCATCAGTCATTTAGGACAACATTGGATCATTAAGAGATCCTCGCTGAACTTCTGGAGTGAGTTTGCTGCACTGAAAGTAAAGGGGCCGAATAATTTTGCACGCACCACTTTTCAGTTTTTTATTTGCTAAAAAAGTTTAAAATATCCAATAGATTTCGTTCCACTTCCCAATTGTGTCCCACTTGTTGGTGATTCTTCACAAAAAATAAAAATTTTATATCTTTATGTTTGAAGCCTGAAATGTGGCAAAATGATGAAAAGTTCAAGGGGGCCGAATACTTTCGCAAGGCACTGTACGTCCCCTTTAAGATCGCGGCATTGTGGACGCACGCGCCCACCGCAAGCTCCTTGACTCCGACCGCGGGTCCCGCGGACTCGATGTCCGCGGGCATACCCGCGATCGTGTCACGGTGAGGAAAAAGGGGGAAATGCTGATGTAAACAAGCATTTCCCCAGTCTTCCTAGTGACAGGACACTGATCACAGCACCCTGTAATCGGAAGCTGTGATCACTGTCGTGTCACACACAGCCCATCCCCCATCCCTAGGGCACACTTAATCCCTTCAGCGCCACCTAATGGTTAACCCCTTCACTGCCAGTGTCATTTTCACAGTAATCTGTGCATTTTTATAGCAGTGGTCGCTGTAAAAATGTGTCAAAAGTGTCCGATGTGTCTGCCATAAAGTCGCAGTCACGATAAAAATCGCAGATCGCCGCTATTACTAGTAAAAAAAAAAAATAATAATAATAAAAATGCGCTATAACTTTTGCGCAAACCAATCAATATACGCTTCTTGCAGGGTTTTTTTAACCAAAAATATGTATAAGAATATGTATCGGCCTAAACTGAGGAAAAAAAAAAAATTTTTATATATATTTTTGGGGGCTATTTATTATAGCAAAAAATATAGATTTTTTTTCCAAATTGTCGCTCTATTTTTGTTTATAGCGCAAAAAATAAAAACTGCGGAGGTGATCAAATACCACCAAAGAAAGAAAGCTCTATTTGTGGGGGGAAAAAAAAGGACGTCAATTTTGTTAGGGAGCCACGTCGCACCACCGCGCAATTGTCAGTTAAAGCGACGTAGTGCCGAAACGCAAAAAGTGGCCTGGTCTTTGACCAGCAAAATGGTCCGGGGCTGAAGTGGGTAATATACATAGTGCCCTTTCTAGACTCTGAACACAGGTAGAGCTTGTAGATGCTGGGGTTCTTCAGTGTTTGACAAGTTGGTTAATTTCAGAACACTAAACAAGCAAAAGGATATCAAAGCCTCTGATACAGGATAGGGTCCAATTTGCACAAAACACTTTATGCCCCCTTCCTCCAAAGGATTGAGTTCAGGTATTTGCGGTGAAGGGTTAATCTATCTCATGTTGGGAAGAATGCAAGACAAGAAATGGAAACACCCAACGAGTCCCAAGGAATGTAAAAAGGTGACTCAAGGTGTCCACCACACAATGCCATGGAGTGGAATATCATTTTTTTAGATGAACTGGCCCTATAAAGTGTATCTTTTGCTGATTTGTTTTATTAAAATAACAATTCGTTCCACAATAGATTGGTTAACATTAGAGGTCGACCGATATATCGGCTGATATTTGGCCATTTTGGAGAAATCGGCATCGGCCGATTATTCTCCAAATTAGGCAGATATAACACTGACCGTAGTCACCGCACCTCTGCCTGTAAGGGAGGGGGAGAGAGAGAGAGAGAGAGAGAGAGAGAGAGAGGAGCTGTCAAAAATTAAGTTGAATGTCGGGGTGGGTGGGATCCGGGGTGGGTGGGACCCAGCTATCCAACACCTGCCAATGGGATGGGATCTGGGCGGGCCGCTACGTGTATGTGGCCCCGCCCCTTTCTTAAACAGCCCAACCATTGGCTGGATAGCTGCTGGGTCCCGCCCACCTCCGACATCACGCTGAATGCTTCAGCTCTTCTCTCTCTCTCTCTCCATACAGTTCACACAGGCGGCGCTGCAGAGAGCAGTTTCACAGTTACACTATCGGCTGTGAAACCTGCCAGTGCCATCTGCCAATGCCTGCCAGTGCCATCTGCCAATGCCAACCAGTGTCTGCTAGTGCCGTCTGCCAATGCCAACCAGTGCCTGCCAGTGCCATCTGCCAATTCCTGCCAGTGCCATCTGCCAATGCCAACCAGTGCCTGCCAGTGCCATCTGCCAATGCCAACCAGTGCCTGACAGTGCCATCTGCCAATGCAATCTGCTAGTGCAATCTGCCAGTGCCATCTGCCAACCAGTGCCATCTGCCAATGCCACTTGCTAATGTCAACCAGTGCCACCTGCCAATGCCAATTAGTGCCACCTGCCAGTGCCAACCAGTGCCATCTGCCAACCAGTGCCACCTGCCAGTGCCACCTTCCAGTGCCACCTGCCCAAAAAAAAAAAATCGGCTTAAAATATCGGCCGCAAAAATCGGCCATCGGCCGCCCCGATTTCTAAATATCGGCATCGGCCAGAGAAAAACCCATATCGGTCGACCTCTAGTTAACATTTGCTTTTGAGGATGTGTGTTCTCTGGTGTTTAGCTAGCTTGTCTTTCTCTATGAAACATTTCCCGCATTCTGAGCAGCAAAACGGTCTCTCACCGGTGTGGATCTTCTGATGATACTGCAGGTTTCTCTTTTGTGTAAAACGTTTTCCACACTCGGAGCAGGAAAAGGGCTTTTCGCCGGTGTGAACTACATGGTGCTGAGTAAGTTTAGACTTGCTACGGAACAACTTCTCGCACTCCGGGCAGGAGAAGACCCGCTCACCGGTGTGAACTCTCTGGTGCAGGAGGAGTTGAGGTTCAGTTTTGAAGGTCTTCGGACACTCTGGACAAGAAAAAGAATGCTTGTCCTTATGAATCTTCTGGTGCGAACGAAGGTGTACTTTCTGAAAGAAACTTTTCCCGCACTCTGAACAAAAAAAAGGACGCTCGCCGGTGTGACGTCTTTTGTGTTCAAGAAGGTATCCTTTCTGTTTGAAAGATTTTCCGCACTCTGAACAGGAAAAAGGACGCTCACCGGTGTGAATTCTCTGGTGGACAAGAAGGTGTTCTTTGCGTAAGAAAGATCTGCTGCACTCCGAACACGGAAAAGGGCGCTCACCGGTGTGAATTCTCTGGTGACTAAGAAGATGAGATTTTTTCAAGAAATATTTGCCGCACTCTGAACACGAGAATGGACGCTCATCCGCGTGATTTCTTTGATGTACAAGAAGTTGTGATTTCCACGAGAAAGATTTGCCGCATTCTGAACATGGAAAAGGGAGCGCACCCGTGTGACTTCTTTGGTGTCTAAGAAGTTCTGACTTGTACGAATAAAGTTTGCCGCAATCTGAACATAGGAAAGGACGTTCACCGGTGTGACTCCTCTGATGCTCAAGAAGTTGTAATTTCCGTGAGTAAGATTTGCCGCACTCTGTACATGGGAAAGGGCGTTCACCCGTGTGACTTATCTGGTGTATAAGAAGTTGTGATTTGAACGAGAAAGATTTGTCGCACTCCGAGCACGAAAAGATCTCCTGACCCGTGTGAACCCTCTGATGGACTTGAAGTTCGTTTTTCGTTTTAAACCCTTTGCCGCACTCCGAGCAGGACAAAGAACCTTTATCCAAGTGAAGTTTCCGATGATGCATAAGACATGATTTTTGGTTAAAGCACTTGCCGCAGTCTGGACAGGAAATAAGACCCTCATTGGTGTGAACATGCTGGTGCCCGATGAAGGCATTCTTCTTTGGAAAACCTTTCCCGCACTCTTCACATGAATATGGATTCTCCCCTTTCTGCGTCTTCCTATGGACATCATGCCCATTTGCTGGAAGGAAAAGTTTGCCATTATAAGCATGTACATTTATAATTTCTAGTCACAAGTCATATACCCTGGTCTTCCATGGGGCTCTGGCATAAAATTGGTAATGGAGATGGACATTTCATATGGTGTACAGTATCTCCTCCTCATTTGTTGGGAACAGACAGGGCATGAAACATTACTGCAGATTTATAACATTATATTGAGGAATGGAGATGGACCTTTCATATGGTATCTCCTCCTTATTTGTTGGGAACAGACCGGGCATGAAACATTACTGCAGATTCATGACATTATATTGAGGAATGGAGATGGACCTTTCATATGGTATCTCCTCCTTATTTGTTGGGAACAGACCGGGCATGAAACATTACTGCAGATTCATGACATTATATTGAGGAATGGAGATGGACCTTTCATATGGTATCTCCTCCTTATTTGTTGGGAACAGACCGGGCATGAAACATTACTGCAGATTCATGACATTATATTGGGGAATGGAGATGGACCTTTCATATGATGTACAGCAGGGGTATTGAATTACAATTCGCCGAGGTCCGGTCAGTAAAATTTTCTTATAGCAGAGGTCCGAATATCATCTCGGTTCCCTGTCATGCATTTTCGCATGCGCCAAACGACATGTTGCTGCAGCACAATGTGGTTTGGTGCGGCGTAATTGTTTTTCAAAAAAAGGTCAAGGACTTCTTTCTCTCGGTTTTTATGTGGGTAGTGCAGCCCATTAAAATAGGCTGATCCACCCACGACGTGTGCACCTAATGCACATGCACAGATCTTAACCCATTCTTATATCAGCTTCCTTAGTCCCCAGTGCACATCACAGTCCCCTCCCCCTTCACATCAGGATCCCCTCTTGATGAGTGTCCTCAGCTCCCCCTTTACATCATCCCCCTCCACTCCTTCCACAGTAGTGTCCTCACACTTCCTTAACATCAACCCCCATTAACAGTACTGTCCTCTGCCCCTATTAACATCATAACCCCACATTAGTCTCCTCAGTCCCCCCTCCACATCCCTGTCCTCAGCCTCTCCACTTTAATATCCTCAGCCCCCCCCCCCACATTACAGTCCTCACCCCCCCCCCCCACATTACAGTCCTCAGCTCCCCCCCCACATTACAGTCCTCAGCTCCCCCCCCACATTACAGTCCTCAGCTCCCCCCCCACATTACAGTCCTCAGCTCCCCCCCCACATTACAGTCCTCAGCTTCCCCCCACATTACAGTCCTCAGCTTCCCCCCACATTACAGTCCTCAGCTTCCCCCCACATTACAGTCCTCAGCTTCCCCCCACATTACAGTCCTCAGCTCCCCCCCACATTACAGTCCTCAGCACCCCCCCACATTACAGTCCTCAGCTCCCCCCCACATTACAGTCCTCAGCTCCCCCCCACATTACAGTCCTCAGCTCCCCCCCACATTACAGTCCTCAGCTCCCCCCCACATTACAGTCCTCAGCTCCCCCCCACATTACAGTCCTCAGCTTCCCCCCACATTACAGTCCTCAGCTCCCCCCCACATTACAGTCCTCAGCTTCCCCCCACATTACAGTCCTCAGCTTCCCCCCACATTACAGTCCTCAGCTTCCCCCCACATTACAGTCCTCAGCTCCCCCCCACATTACAGTCCTCAGCTTCCCCCCACATTACAGTCCTCAGCTCCCCCCCACATTACAGTCCTCAGCTCCCCCCCACATTACAGTCCTCAGCTCCCCCCCACATTACAGTCCTCAGCTCCCCCCCACATTACAGTCCTCAGCTCCCCCCCACATTACAGTCCTCAGTCAGTCCCCCCCACATTACAGTCCTCAGTCAGTCCCCCCACATTACAGTCCTCAGCTCCCCCCCACATTACAGTCCTCAGCTCCCCCCCACATTACAGTCCTCAGCTCCCCCCCACATTACAGTCCTCAGCTCCCCCCCACATTACAGTCCTCAGCTCCCCCCCACATTACAGTCCTCAGTCAGTCCCCCCCACATTACAGTCCTCAGTCAGTCCCCCCACATTACAGTCCTCAGCTCCCCCCCACATTACAGTCCTCAGCTCCCCCCCCCACATTACAGTCCTCAGCTCCCCCCCCACATTACAGTCCTCAGCTCCCCCCCACATTACAGTCCTCAGCTCCCCCCCACAATACAGTCCTCAGTCAGTCCCCCCACATTACAGTCCTCAGCTCCCCCCACATTACAGTCCTCAGCTCCCCCCCCCCACATTACAGTCCTCAGCTCCCCCCACATTACAGTCCTCAGTCAGTCCCCCCACATTACAGTCCTCAGCTCCCCCCCCTACATTACAGTCCTCAGCTCCCCCCCCACATTACAGTCCTCAGTCAGTCCCCCCACATTACAGTACTTAGCTCCCCCTCTTTGATGTCCTCAGCCCCTCCCCCCCATATCACTGCAATCCTGAGGCTCGGCATCCTCCCCACGCATTCAGTTGTTAGCTCTTAACTTCACCCCCCTCCCTCCCTCCCTACCTTACACAGGCAGATCGGAGGGAGGCACAGCGTGTCTGGAAAGGGGCAGTAGAGGAGTTGCAGGGAGGCGGGATAGTTCTGGATGGAGGGCCAAGGTAACAAACAGGTGATTGGCTGCTAGGATGAAGGACAGTCCTAGCAGCCAATCGCCTGTTTGATAACCTCGGGCAGCTCCGCCCTCCACCCAGAATTGTTCCGCCTCCCGCTGACGGCTCTTTGAGGATTACAGAGCAACAGCAGGAGGAAGAAAAGGCTCCTACATGGCGGTACCGCGGCGGTCCGAATGGCAGAGTGCCGCGGGCCGCATGTGGCCCGCGGTCCGCCATTTAGTGATGCCCGATGTACAGTATCTCCTCCTCATTTGTTGGGAACATGACGTTATATTGAGGAATGGAGATGGACCTTTCATATGGTGTACAGTATCTCCTCCTCATTTGTTGGGAACATGACGTTATATTGAGGAATGGAGATGGACCTTTCATATGGTGTACAGTATCTCCTCCTCATTTGTTGGGAACATGACGTTATATTGAGGAATGGAGATGGACCTTTCATATGGTGTACAGTATCTCCCCCTCATTTGTTGGGAACATGACGTTATATTGAGGAATGGAGATGGACCTTTCATATGGTGTACAGTATCTCCTCCTCATTTGTTGGGAACATGACATTATACTGAGGAATGGAGATGGAACTTTCATATGGTGTACAGTATCTCCCCCTCATTTGTTGGGAACATGACGTTATATTGAGGAATGGAGATGGACCTCTCATATGATGTACAGGATCTCCTCATTTGTTGGGAACATGACGTTATATTGAGGAATGGAGATGGACCTTTCATATGGTGTACAGTATCTCCCCCTCATTTGTTGAGAACATGACATTATATTGAGGAATGGAGATGGACCTTTCATATGGTGTACAGTATCTCCCCCTCATTTGTTGGGAACATGACGTTATATTGAGGAATGGAGATGGACCTTTCATATGGTGTACAGTATCTCCTCCTCATTTGTTGGGAACATGACGTTATATTGAGGAATGGAGATGGACCTTTCATATGGTGTACAGTATCTCCCCCTCATTTGTTGGGAACATGACGTTATATTGAGGAATGGAGATGGACCTTTCATATGGTGTACAGTATCTCCTCCTCATTTGTTGGGAACATGACATTATACTGAGGAATGGAGATGGAACTTTCATATGGTGTACAGTATCTCCCCCTCATTTGTTGAGAACATGACATTATATTGAGGAATGGAGATGGACCTTTCATATGGTGTACAGTATCTCCCCCTCATTTGTTGGGAACATGACGTTATATTGAGGAATGGAGATGGACCTTTCATATGGTGTACAGTATCTCCTCCTCATTTGTTGGGAACATGACGTTATATTGAGGAATGGAGATGGACCTTTCATATGGTGTACAGTATCTCCCCCTCATTTGTTGGGAACATGACGTTATATTGAGGAATGGAGATGGACCTTTCATATGGTGTACAGTATCTCCCCCTCATTTGTTGGGAACATGACATTATATTGAGGAATGGAGATGGACCTTTCATATGGTGTACAGTATCTCCTCCTCATTTGTTGGGAACATGACGTTATATTGAGGAATGGAGATGGACCTTTCATATGGTGTACAGTATCTCCTCCTCATTTGTTGGGAACATGATGTTATATTGAGGAATGGAGATGGACCTTTCATATGGTGTACAGTATCTCCCCCTCATTTGTTGGGAACATGATGTTATATTGAGGAATGGAGATGGACCTTTCATATGGTGTACAGTATCTCCTCCTCATGTGTTAGGAACAGACAGGGCATGAAACATTACTGCAGATTCATGACATTATATTGAGGAATGGAGATGGACCTTTCATATGGTGTACAGTATCTCCTCCTCATTTGTTGGGAACATGAAGTTTTATTGAGAAATGGAGATGGACCTTTCATATGGTGTACAGCATCTGGCATTGTACCGAAGAATGTGCCTGTACAGTATGGCCACCTCATAATTTGGAAGCATGACATTATACTGAAAAATATCATGGACCAGATCATCTCTCTCTGGTGGGTTCCCATTACTGGATCCACCTGTAGGAAACACACACACTGACTGAATACAGTGGAACCTCGATTTACGAGCATAATCCGTTCCAGGAGAATGCTCGTAATCCAAAGTACTCGCATATCAAAGCGAGTTTCCCCATTGAAGTCGATGGAAACGAAAATAATTTGTTCCGCATTGACTTCAATGGCATGCAAAACCGCATGCGGCCAGAGGTGGGGGGCGCTGGAGAGCCTCGGGAACACAGGAAAAGGCCAGAGGACAGCTCAGCTGACCCCGGCAAACATCGGAAAGGCTCAGGAACGGCGTATTTCCGAGTCTTTCCGATCATTTCCGAATGTCGCCATTTGGCTCCGCTCGGCTCCGTGCCCCCCTCCCACCTCAGGCCAAACGTGGTACTGCACACCGCTTTGGCTTGAATCCTGCTCGTTTTGCGAGACAACACTCGCAAACCGAGTTAGGATTTTAAAAAATAAAGTGCTCGTATTGCGAAACGCTCGTTAACCGCATTACTCGCAATCCGAGGTTCCACTGTACATTGTTTCTATGTGTTTATCAGATGATGGGGGATCTAGGTGGAGCCTCCGTACTGCTCTCTCCTTTACAATAAAGTCTCCTCTTACCCAGTGATGTGAGGGGCGGCTGATTCTCCATCATGACGTCCTTGTAGAGATCCTTGTGTCCTTCTAAATACTCCCACTCCTCCATGGAGAAATAGACAGTGACATCCTGATACCTTATAGGAACCTGACACACACAATGATACAGTCACCATCCAGACACATCCCTTGTCTGTTACTGGATAATGTCCCAGAATCCTCCTCACCTCTTCTGTCAGCAGCTCCATCATCTTCTTGGTGACTTCTAGAATCTTCTGCATGTTGTGTCTCTCAGGTTTTAGGGAGTCACATGGAGGCACTGTGATGGTCATATGATCACCTGACTTCACCAGAGGAAATCTCTGTATTAGAGAACCAATAGGAATATATTAGAATCCCAGAATCCTCCTCACCTCTCCGGTCAGGTTTGTGTTTTAGTAATAGAGATAAGAGTGGTGTCATGTGACCTTCCAGAATCCTCCTTACCTCTCCGGTCAGGTTTGTGTTTTAGTAATAGAGATAAGAGTGATGTCATGTGACCTCCCAGAATCCTCCTCACCTCTCCGGTCAGGTCTGTGTTTTATTAATAGAGATAAGAGTGATGTCATGTGATCTCCCAGAATCCTCCTCACCTCTCCAGTCACCAGGTAGATGATCTCCAGGGTGAGGTTTATTATCCTTTCATGGACTTGACTCTGGTCCTCCTCCATCCTCGTGTATGTAGTCATACGATTTACACAGGAAGTTTCTCCATTGTAGAAAGAAAATAAACTACTGAGATGCATAATGTTTAGGTGGCATTTTTAGCTAACCTTAAATTTAAATGGTTCTATATTTAGGATGTATCTAGTGTACGAACTGTAAAAGATGTCACAGTGACTACGGAGGAAGAGGACGGACATCATGGGGGGGTTACTGGGTGTAAATATAAAATAATATCTTATTACCTCCTCTGCTGCCACTTTCAGCAATGTCTCCTCTCTACTTCTTCCCGACTCACCTCTCACCCAGAACTTCCTGTCTGTATACCATAGAGATGTCCTGTCTGGGTAGAAGTGAGATCACCACCTTGTGGAGCTCAGAGGAACTTCAGCCCTGAGAAACATCTCAGTGCGAACACGGCCTTGTGCTGTGTGTGTGCGTGTATGAACTGTCTATCCTTATAGATTAAGGTGACCAGACATCCCCGGTTTCAGGGGACAGTCCCCGGATTGAGGACACTGTCCCCGGACCAAGTCTGTCCCTGAATTTGTCCCCAGATTGGATTTGAACAGGGGTTGGGGCAATTTCAAAGACAGTCAGTGCAGAATTAAAAAAAAAAATCGGAATTACACCCCCCCCCACCGCTACGCCGCTCCTTCTAGCTTAGGGGGTGTATTTTTTTCCATTATCTGTGCCCCTTTCTGATGATCATGTGCTGGTCGGAGTGGAGGGAATATTTCTTCAGTTTCGGGTGCATTACCATTCAGCTCCGCTCGCGTGTTCTTCAGCCTTGGCTTAAGTCCCAGCCAGCCGCCTGCCTATCTCTTTGCCTTCCCTGGTGGAGTGATCTTCCTCCGCTCCCCACCCAGTAGTAGCCAGGGCCCGGAGAGTAAGACTTGACAGGCTGTGTGGCGGGCGGTGGCGGCGATGGGCAGAGAGTCGCTGGTTGGCGCTATTACTAGTAAAAAAAATAATATGTCCCCGGATGTCATTTAAAAAATCTGGTCACCTTATTATAGGTCATCTCCACTCCCCCCCCCCCCAAGGGGTATAGAAATATATTACTGCCTAGTCCAGCCTTTCTCAGCCAGGGTTCCTCCAAATGTTTTTAGGGGGGATTCCTTAAATACACTCCCCTCTCCAGTCAGCAGGCTGGCAATCTTCAAGGTGAGGTTCAATATTGTCTTATTCCAGGGAAATTAATTCCTTACAATCTTCCAAAAATGTAAAGTCATCTGATTCTTCATCATGACGTCCATAATTAGAGGCATTCAATTCTTGGCACCCGGTGGCCTATTTCAACCTGAGGTCTGCCTAGTCTAATTGCGCCCCTGCCGCGAGCTCCGTTACCGAGCCCACGGTACCCGTGGACTCGATGTCCGCTGGTGTCCCGGGATCGTGTCACGAAGCTGCAGAACAGGGGGATGCCTGTGTAAACAAGGTATCTCCCTGTTCTGCCTTGTGACAGGACACTGATCGTCTGCTCCCTGTCATCGGGAGCAGTGATCAGTGTCATGTCACTTGTAACCCAGCCCCCACACCGTTAGAATCACTCCCTAGGACACACTTAAACCCTTCCTCGCCCCTAGTGGTTAACCCCTTCCCTGCCAGTGTCATATACACAGTAATCAGTGCATTTTTATAGCACTGATCGCTGTATAAATGTGAATGGTCCTAAAATAGCGTCAAAAGTGTCCGATGTGTCCACCGCAATATCGCAGTCACGATAAAAATCGCAGATCGCCGCCATTACTAGTAATACTAAAAAGTTTAAAATGAAATCTCAGAGATTTCCTGATCTAGCTTCCAACCCCAATATTTGGGCCTTCCTGCTAAGCACTATTAATGACAACAAACAATTACAAATTTCTTCTCTGATTCCGAATCTCTCACCCATTCAAACACAAGCTATTCTCCTTTTAAAAAATCATCCAGACCTAGAAATTAAGGCAGCCGACAAAGGCGGAAATGTGGTATTGATGACCAAGTCCAATTATGAGACTATGGCATTTAACATCCTTCGAAATAAAGAATGGTATAGAGAAATTAATGATACTCACATTAATCAATTTAAAACTGAATATCTTGATATTATCGGTTCTGCTCACCAAGACGGCCTAATAGATTTAGATCTATATAATTTTTTGAATACACGTAACCCCAGATTGGCTACTTTCTATGCCCTTCCCAAAATTCATAAGCACCCTTTCCTCCCCCCTGGGAGACCAATTGTGTCAGGGATCGGTTCCTTGACTGAGAATGCCAGTAGATTCGTCGATTCCATTCTCATGCCCCATGTGCTCGCACTTCCGTCCTATACCCGGGACACATTGGACTTACTCAAACAGATAGAAGATATGGTCGTCCCTCCGGATGCCCTGCTCGTGACCTTGGATGTAGAGGCTCTCTACTCGAGCATCCCTCACGAGCGGGGCATCCGGACGGTACGTACCTTTCTTCGGGAACAAGACCACTACCATTGGGATTTTTGCGAGTTTGTCATCACACTACTGAGATTTGTTCTGACTAGAAACTGTTTTGTTTTCAAAGAGTCCCACTTCCTCCAGGTGCAAGGTGTGGCTATGGGCACCTCATGTGCCCCAGCCTATGCCAACTTGTACCTGGGGGCGTGGGAACGAGACCCTTTTTCGGATGAACTACTGTCGATGTACACTGGCCATGCACTCTGCTGGCTAAGGTACATCGACGATATTTTTATTATCTGGACAGGTACATCTACCCTACTCCAGACATTCATTGAGATCCTTAACGATAACTGCTACAATTTGAAATTTACCTTTTCATATGACACCCACTGTATCACCTTTCTAGATTTAACGATCTCTAAGGATATCAATGGTTGTCTGGCTTCCACGCTGTTTCGCAAGGAAACAGCCGGAAACACTATCTTACATGCAACCAGCGCTCACCCTGCAAGTCTAATTCGAAGCATACCTTATGCACAATATTTAAGGTTACGCCGAAATTGTACACACACTAGAGATTTTATAGTGCAGGCAAGTTTATTGTGTGACCGCCTTAGAGCACGAGGCTACACAAAATCCCTTCTACGGAAGGCCTATAATCGAGCTCTACGCCAGCCACGCAACTCATTACTCTATAAGACTAAAACAAATAAGACCGACCAGGTGGTTAGATTTATTACTAGATAATCTAGCCAGCACTATGAGTTGCGTAACATACTAACTAACAATTGGTCACTTCTGACAGATGATCCCATTCTTACTAAATACATACACAATAAACCTGATATTACATTTAGAAGGTCACGCTCACTACGTGATAAACTGACTTCAAGTCACTATCTACCTCTATGCAACTCCAGGGAACCTCTTAATGGCATTACCAAGTGTGGTAAGTGTGCATTCTGCCCGTGGATTAACAATGGCACTAGTTTCATACTTCCCAATGGGGAAACGTTTATACCCAATTTTCATGCCAATTGTGAGACACAGGGTTTAGTATATCTAATGTCCTGCCAGTGTAAGGCTTTTTATGTGGGTAAAACTATTCGACAATTTCGTGCCCGTATCAAAGATCACGTATACTATTCCGCAGGAGGAAAAATGGTGACCTCTGTAAGCAGACATCTAGATCTCTATCATAGATTTGACACTTCTTTGATTTCATTCATTGCTCTTGCAGTAATTCCTCGTGACCCACGAGGAGGTAACTGGGACAAACAAATACTCTGTAAAGAAACTCTCTGGATAGAACGCCTGAATGCACTTTGTGCTCCGGGTATTAATGAAGCCCACTCTTATAAACCGTTTCTCTAATTCAATCAATCCTAGGTAGTAATTATTTACATATGCCAATAACATGTATTTTAGTTTCCTTGTTCTAATTTCCAATCCCACTCCTTCCCTCCCTCATCTCCTTGTCCCCTCCCTTTTCATAATTATCTATTACACGACTGTTTCCTTATCCCATTAGTCACACTCTCAATTTTCATGGTCTTTTATTTAATCTTCTTTTCAGAAATTGGGAAATACTTTGCCTATATTGTTGTAACTTTATGTATATCATTTATACGATTATAACAGTCTGACATACACTGTTATGTTTGGCCGGTTATAACAGACATATTGTTATGCCTGTAGTGACGGCCACTCATTTGAGATCTGAGATATATGGGTTTTTTATTGATTTTTTTTTCATTAGTATTAATTGACATGTCTTGTATATTGTTTACTTTATGTGGAACAGTCATGCCGGCCGGTATTATTCATTGCGGCATTGGACATGATCCTCATAACCCCTGGACTCGTTCTATCATGCGGCCACCCAGCGTCATCTAGACACCTCCCTTCCCTCCCTCCCTCTCCCTCCTCCTTGAGGTTGATGACGCATCCATGTACCCTCCGAGAGCGTCCTCCCTGCTCTCGGCTGGTTGCCTGGTTACCTCGCGCTTACGTGATGTGCGCCGTTCATGGGCCCCTCCCATTGAATGAGCGACTCGCGTCGCACTTGGTTGTTGGCCGACGCTGATGACGTCACCCCACCTCGATGGGCTGACTCATCAGCGATGGGACATGGCTACTTAAACACGCTGCGTCCAGCGTGTCAACTAGGTTATCCATTACCATTACCCGGTCGTTCTGCTGCCAGCCGTGCCGATTTGCAGGTACACACTATTTAGCTTTGTTCCTCTGTGAAATGTTTATCGCTGTTTGTACATGGTCCTTTTAGGCTAATGTCTGTGATCTTATAGGGCTCTGCTGTCTTCCTATACTTGTTTTTTGCAGCTTCTTGAATTATCTGCATACCATCTACCTCTTTGCCACTATTCAGGCTAACTGATAGCCAAGTGTTTAATGGTAAGGATATGTTTACTTACCTAGCTATTAACATTATTCTTTTATATTAAACTTCATTGTTATTAGTATACTGATGGTCTCCCCTTCTATTATTATTTCTTTTTCTTTTTTTCAATAGTGAATCCATTTATCTTCTAAATCATTGGGGTTAACCCACTGATAACTTGAAACCACGGGTTTCCTATTTTCTGTTAAATTACATATATACCCCATGCTATCCTCTATCAATAACTTTTGGAGACCACCAAATTCTGGTTGTTGATCTACTCATTCCCACTTCAGTGGATTAGGGTGAGTACCCTATGATCTATTCTACAGTGTTATTATAGGCAAGCCCTCCATATCAATTAGCTAATTAAACCAATTTTTATTTTGATATAGCATTTATTTGGCTCGTGCCTTGTCGTCGGCTCGGCTGGCATCGGTCCTGATTGGGAACTTTACCCTCAACTTCATTCCTTCCCACACCTTACCTTTCCCTACCTTCCTCTCTACCCCTGCCCTTCCCCCATTCCTCTCCCCTTTCCTAGCTTTTTTCCCTTCCCTCCTCCCCCTTCCCTCCTTACCCATCCCCCACCTTCCCCATCCCTCTTCCATCTAGTCACCAGCCCAATTTGGTAGGGCTTTCCAAGAATATTGGAATTTTACCCCAGTGACAATCAAGTCTAAAGATTCCTGAGTGTGAGTACAACTTAGTGAATAAATGTTGAGTTTTTATCTCTATTCTAAATATTTCAATACTCTTCTATTTCTATATAGATATACTATATGCTCTAACAAGCATTCTAATCAAATTATATACCTACCAAATTTCCCTTGTTGATGATATTTACATTTAACTTTATTCATTGTTTTTCACCGTTTACCATGCCCCCATGATTTGTTCGAGCCCTTTTGGTGCATGGGTTTCGTGTTTCCCTGCCGAACTATGAACTGCTGTCCGGCTGCTTAGTTCCTTCTCTTGTAAATAATTTTATGTATATTTTTGTGAGCATTTACTAGGTAACTATGATATCTCTAACATATTGTATTTTCATCTAATAGCTTTGTATGTCGTTGCTTTCTGAAGAAGCGTGTTTTCACGCGAAACTGGTTAAAGCTGTGGACCTCACTGGGTACTACAACACTAATCTTCACTGTCGGTATTTAATCAACTGCTTGGACCACATGGCATTTGGAGAGTAATTCTCCTATAGATCCTACTGTTATTATATATCCTATACCCTTCAGTGACTGTACCTGGCTGGCCCATACATATATTTGCTTAATGGTTTCAAAAAAATCTTTTTAATGTTATTGTTGGTAACCAATAAAATTGTCATATTTTTCTACAAACGTATTTTCGTTAATTTGTGCCTATAAAGTCCAAAGTCCCCCACAATTCCCTTTTCTGCCATTACTAGTGTAGCACCCTGCTCCTATTGAGTAGGCGCTATATGTAAATTTAGGTTTATCTGAGCTGTTGTTTAGCTCAGAGTATTATGTTAAATTGCTGGTTTCTGTTCCAGTTCAGCTGTGTTGTGCGTTTTCCACTTGGCCGTGGGTGTCGCCGTCACCCCTGGTCTGTGTTGGAAATACAGCAGGCTGGATGCATTGAGTGCCTCTTTACCCAGAAACAGCCCAGTGGGAGTGGTTCACCCGCTGTGCATTCTGGGAGAGGGTACTTAAGGGACAGACACAGTTTTCGTGGTCTCTATGACCTGATGGCCCTCCTGGCCTAAGGTGTGTTGTAGCAGTTCTTCTGCCTCGGGGCCTGCTGGCCCGAGGCCTTGTTACTGAAAGTAGGCCCAGGAGTTTCTGGGGCCTACTGGTCCAGGGGTGGTCCTGAGCTGTCTTGACTGCAGGGAGAAGCCGAGCAATTGGAGACTCAATTGGAGGATGCATCCCGGCCAAATCTACCTCACAGTATCGCCGGATGGCTGAAAGATACTGGTACTGTGAGATTGTACTTTGACTTTGCAAAAGTTTTTGCTTATACAATCCTGTGGCAGAGGATTGTACAACGACTCAAATTATATTCATCATGTCTGTGGCAGAGACTATGACCGAGCACCGCACCGGCTGCTAGGTCAGTGAGAGAGGCCTATCCGGTGGTTGCTAGATACAGTCGTGGAGCTGTTTGTCCTCTGGATCAAAGAAGTACCCGTGATCCACAAAACAAGGTACCTGAATCTTCCCTAACCCTCCATCCCTCTATCTGATGTTTGTTAATAAAAGCATTGGAAAAAGAGACTAAGTGTTTGGTGCAGACATCTGTGAACAACTCTCCAATGGGACCGTGTGTATTAGGCTTTATTTAGAGGGGCACGGGACATAGAAAAGATGGAGGGGGGTTTCTCGATGTTAGATGTGATGTGAAAGTGAGGAAGAAAGATGATCTTGTGGTTGGAGGTGGTGATGGTGCAGAGGAGGAATGATAGATGGGTCTATGAACTGATTGACTTATCATTGGAGTCTACTACAGACGTCCTGAGATTTATGAGAAGGGAGAGAGTTGGCTGTTCCAACAAGTACAAGCCGGTAAAACTAAACTACTGACACAAGATTAAGACTAAAACCTACAGGATGGGCCTTACTTGTAGTGTTAGAAAAAGGAAAAGAGAAGAACATTTCATCATATAGATCTGAGAACTTAGTTGGTGTTCCAGAAACTCAGCTTGACTCCTCACAAGACTGGGCTGTTTGTATTAATGCTGATCCTCTTGTTTAGAGGAACACAGTCCATAGACAAGATGGAGGGGAGTTTTTCTATGCTAGATGTGATGTGAAAGCGAGGAAGAAAGATAATCCTGTGGTTGGAGATGTGGTTGGTGTTCCAGAAACGCGGCTTGACCCCTCACAAGACTGGGCTGTTTGTATTCATGCTGATCCTCTTGTTTAGAGGGACACGGGACATACAAAAGATGTTGGGGGGTTTCTCTAGCTTAGATGTGATAAGAAAGTGAGGAAGAAAGATGATTTTGTGATTGGAGGTGGTGATGGTGCAGAGGAGGAATTACGGGAGGAACGATAGATAGGTCTATGAACGAATGGACTTATCATTGGAGTCTACTACAGACGTCCTGAGATTTATGAGAAGGGGGAGAGTTGGCTCATTCAAAAACTACAAAACAAAAACACTCAGACAAAAGAATACAATAAAAAAAATTTTTAATCACAATCTGAATTCACCATTTTATTAATCACAAGGAATGATCGAGAATGGAGCAGGTAGGGATACAGCTGAGCTACAACATAATCATACACGTATATGTGCTTTGGGGGTGTATTATTATACTAAAAAGCCCATAAATCCACAGCAGCTCCTCAATGGGACGGAAGGGATCTCTACAATATACAGTATAAAGGAAATTGCAGAGGGCGCCAACTAAGTGCAGTATATATACTTTATTGAAAATAACAATCAGCAACTCGCAAGGTGCATAAGGATAAGAGCATGTCATCCACCCAGTGCGGTTAGCTGTTGAGTGCCTCGGTGTGTCTTCAGAAGACAAGAAGCAGATGCCGCTGTCAGGAGCGGAGTAGGACACCAGAAACTAAACTGGAAATCCTGGAGCTACCCAGGACCGGAAGTGATGTCACACCCGGGAGGGCCCTAATGAGGGGAGCGTGGCTACATGTTTGCGATCGTAACTGCTTGAAAAAGGAGACATGTAGCCATGCTCCCCACGTTGGGGCCCTCCCAGGTGTGATGTCACTTCCAGTCTTGTGCAGTCCATGCGCTCCAGGGTTGCCGGTTTTGTGTCTGGTGTCCTACACCGCTCCCGACAACGGTATCTGCTTCCTTGCTTCTGAAGACACACCGAGGCTCAATAGCTAACTGCACTGGGTGGATGACATGCTCTTATCCTTATGCACCTTGTGAGTTGCCACTTGTTATTTTTTAGTCTTTTCCTATACACTGCACTTGGTGCTCTCTGGCTTCTTTTATATATTGCAGAGATCACTTCAGTCTCATATTTTTGGACCCATGGACTTTTTAGCTTTTATTTAAAAAGAAAAGTATTTTCCTATACACTGCACTTAGATGGCGCCCTCTGGTTTCTTTTATATATTGCAGAGATCACTTCAGTCTCATTGAGGAGCTGCCACAGATATTTTTGGACCTATGGACTTTTTAGCTTTTAATTTTTTTAACCACTTCTCTACCCAGCCATAGTCAAATGACGTCCACAGATGGGATCTCCCATCCTGGGTGGACGTCATATGACGTCCTCGGCTTTGTAGGGGGATATCTGAATGATGCCTGCAGCTAGAGGCATCATTCAGATATCCTTGTTTAGAGCCGGCGATCCTGCGCACCATAAGAACGATCATAGCGGCGGTTCCGCCGCTTGATCGTTCTTATAGGCGGCGGGAGGGGACATCCCCCCTCCCGCCGCCATCCGGTGCTTCTCCGGGCTCTCCCGTGCCATCGGGGGCCCGGAGAGAATCGTCCGGTGCCGGTGGTGGGTCACGTGACGAGCATAGAGATGACTGGTGACCAGATGGTCACCAGTCATCTCTATGACCGTTGGAGGCCCGGGCGCGATGTGATGACGTCACACCCGGGCCTCAAATGTAAACAAAGCCGCCACTGCGGCTAGTAAGTATGAGATCAGTGAAAACATTTTCACTGATCTCATGCTTTCCAGCCTGGAGGAGAGATGTGGAGGTCTTATTGACCCCGCATTTCTCAATAAAGAGGACCTGTCACACACATTCCTATTACAAGGGATGTTTACATTCCTTGTAATAGGAATAAAAGTGATCAAAAAAAAAAAAGAAAAGGAAAATAAGTGTAAAAAAAAAAAAAAAATAAGTAAAAAAAAAAAAAATAAGTAAAAAAAAAAAAAAAATAATAATAAAAAAAAAAAAATTTAAAACGCCCCTGTCCCCGGTAGCTCGCGATCAGAAGCGAACGCACACGTAAGTCCCACCCACATATGTAAACGCCGTTCAAACCACATATGTTAGGTATCGCCGCGTGCGTTAGAGCGCGTGCAACAATTCTAGCACTATACCTCCTCTGTAACTCTAACCTGGTAACCTGTAAAAAAAATGAAAGCGTCGCCTATAGAGATTTTTAAGTACCGAAGTTTGGCGGCATTCCATGAGTGTGCGCAATTTTAAAGCGTGACATGTTAGGTATCTATTTACTCGGCGTAACATCATCTTTCATATTTTCCCAAAAAATTGGGCTAACTTTACTGTTTTGTTATTTTTTAATTCATGAAACCATTTTTTCCCCCAAAAAAGGCGTTTGAAAAATTATTGCGCAAATACCGTGCAAGAAAAAAAGTTGCAATGACCGTCATTTTATTCCCTAGGGTGTCTGCTAAAAAAAAACCTATAAAATGTTTGGGGGTTCTGAGTAATTTTCTAGCAAAAGAATGATGATTTTTACATGTAGGAGAGAAGTGCTAGAATAGGCCCCGGTATGGAAGTGGTAAAAAAAAGCCCGGTGTTGAAGTGGTTAATAAAGTATTTTCCTATACACTGCACTTAGTTGGCGCCCTCTGCTGTTTCTTTTACCCCTTTTATCACTCAACCTACAAAGAATGAAATGGGTTTAAATGTATATATTTTTTTTCTGCTCTCCAAGCAAACCACAGCTGCCTGTGCAGGCTCATAGTATATCTGCTGTACTGAATAGTAGCTGCTGCTGTGTAGTTTGATATTCCCTGCTCTTCATCCGCAAGAAAGATCTAGCTTGTCCTAAAAAGTAGTTGGATAACAGACTACGCTGCAAGAGAGACTAACCCAACCATGACATGCCCCCCAGTGGTGGCCCCTCCATAGGAGGCGTACAAGCGCCGCCCCTCCGTATCCATGCGTCTTGCTCCCTAATCTACATGCAGGGCACCAGACGCATGGGTTCCTAAGAGGGGGGGGGTTTTTGGAAGCACATGATTAGAGCCTAGGGCTCTAATAGGCTTCAAAATAGGGTGGGCTTGGGGCGCAGAGTACTGCGCCCCAAGCCCACCCAGTTGTGTGACAACAGCGAATGAATATTCGCTATTGTCACACTGATTCTCCTTGCGGCAAGTGAGCAAGCGGGTCCTGAGACCGGCCACAAACGATTGGCGGAAAAGTGATCGGATTGGCCGCCAGAAGGAAAAGGGAGGAGACGCAGGGCAAGCGAGGAAGCTGCTGACGGGGTATCGGGAAAGTGTGGGTGCCCCCGACTACTGATTGACCGACCTGGGGGTGTGCCTGTGACCCGACTGACCGGAGGGGGGGGGGGGTGACTATGGGATGACTGTCTGGCGCCCCCCCAAGGAAAAAAAGCACCGCTGCATGCCCCACCTTCTCTGTTTTAGAGGAGTAAGCCAGACAGAACTCTGGTGTGTTTAGTGAACTTCCTAATAAAGTTTTTATCACAGAGGGGATCACGTGGGCACTAACGCACCTTAACGGTTCTGTGGCTCTTCTGATGTCTAATAACATAAGACTTAAAGGGAAAGCATTTGCCGCAGTCGGGACAGGAATACGGCTTCTCGCCCAAGTGGGTTCGGTAATGTCTGTCTAGTAGCAACTTCTGTGAAAAACTTTGCCCGCACTCAGAGCAAGAATATGGCTTCTCACTCGAATGGTCTTTCTGGTGTTTGGTAAGATGGCACTTCTGTGCATAACTTTTCCCGCACTCGGGACACGAATATGGCCTCTCCCCCGTGTGAATCCTTTGGTGCCTATCAAGGTGCGATTTGCTGACGAAACACTTCCCGCACTCAGAGCAGGGGAAAGGCTTTTCCCCCGTGTGCATGCTCAGATGTCTGAAAAGATGGGCCTTCTGTGAAAAACCTTTTCTGCACTCAGAACAGGAATATGGTTTCTCTCCTGTGTGAGTTTTCTTATGACTTTTAAGCTGATATAGCTCTGTAAAACGTTTCCCGCACTCAGGGCAGGAAAACGGCTTCTCCCCCGTGTGAATTTTCTGATGAGTGTAGAGGTGGGCCTTCTCTTTAAAACATTTCCCGCACTCGGAGCAGGAATACTGCCTCACCTCCGAGTGAGATCTCAGATGTACAACTAGGTCATATCTCATTGCGTAACATTTCCCACACTCAAGGCAGGAAAATGGCTTTTCCCCTGAGTGACATCTTTGATGCCTGGAAAGTTTTGATTTTTGTGCAAAACATTTCCCGCACTCAAGGCAGGAAAACGGCTTCTCCCCCGTATGGGATCTTTGATGTGTGCCAAGTTCTGATTTCGTTAAAAAACATTTCCCGCACTCAGGGCAGGAAAACGGCTTCTCCCCCGTGTGGGATCTCCGATGTCTGATAAGTTTCGATGATTGTGAATAACATTTTCCGCACTGAAAGCAGGAATACGGCTTCTCCCCAGTGTGAGTTTTTTGATGTCTGACCACTAGCGATCTTGTGGTAAAACATTTCCCGCAGTCAGGGCAGGCATGCGGCTTCTCCGCCGTGTGAGAACTCGGATTTGCTGCATAGAGACTTGGTTCAAAGTTAAAACTTTCCGCACATTCAGGGTAGGAAAATGACGTCTCCTCCTGAATATCGTCGCCGACCCTCACGGTACGAAACTCCTCAGAGTCTGAAGGATCCAATTGTCCATCCACGCTGTGAAGTCTACCAAAATCTCCTGTCATTTCCTTATCTTCAATTTTACAATCTGGAAAGAAAGTGAGACGATTATTTGAGAGTTTCTTGATGGGAAAAATAGGAAAAATGTCATCGATAGATCAATTCACCTGAACCGGGATTTCATCGGGATCAGGTAGATTCAAGTGAACAGTAGACATCTGTAATTCGTTTCATTCGCGAATTTAGTTTTTTACCGAATTTCAACAAATTCCTTAAGTCCCCTTTCACACTGAGCCGCCCATAGCGCCGGTAGTAAAACGCCGCTATTTTTACCGCCGACGCTATGGGTGGATTTGCGGCGCATTTCGGCTGCTAGCGGGGCGCTTTTAACCCCTGCTAGTGGCCGAGAAAGGGTTAAAACTGCCCGCAATGTGCTGCTGAAGCAGCGCATTGCGGGCGGTATAGCCGCGCTGTCCCATTGATTTCAATGGGCAGGAGTGGTGGAGGAGCGGTAAACACAGGTAAACACACCGCTCCTTCACCGCTCCAAAGATGTGGCTAGCAGGACTTTTTTTTACCGTCCTGCTAGCGCAACCCTCCAGTGTGAAAGCCCTCGGGGCTTTTACACTGAAGACAATGGAGCAGCTGTTTGAGGGCGGATTGCAGGCGCTATTTTTAACGCTATAGCGCCTGCAATACGCCCTCAGTGTGAAAGGGGTCTAATCCGGAAATATCCAAATTAACAAAAACACGGTTAACAAATTTTTCCAAATATAAATTCTAAAATTCAAAAATTTGTAAATCCAAAGATTCAAAAATTCGTAAATCCAAAGATTCAAAAATTCGTAAATCTAAAGATTCAAAAATTTGTAAATTCGTAGATTCGTAAATTCGTAGATTCGGAAATTCAAAAATTCAAAAATTCTGAAATTCGGAAATCTGGAAATTTGAAAATCTGGAAATCAGAAAATTTGTAAATTCGAAAATCAGAAGATTCAGAAATTCGGAAATTCAAGAAATCCAAAAATAAGAACGAAAATTCAAAGAGCGAAAATCAAAAAATTTGAAAAACTGAAATAATAACTAATAATAAATTAACTATTACTAATTATTAAATTCTAAATATTAGAATTTCCTTTCTTGGGGAAGAAATAGTGGTCCATTGTTGGTGTCAATAGGAGGAATAGTGCCCCAAGGTCTGGATAAAAACTAGCAAAGGGCCACATCCGGCTCTTGGGCCACAACTTGGAGCCCCCCACTCTAGGCCATCTCTTTCTTGCCTATCTTCCCATCAGCCAGGCAGTGCTCCTTGTAGCCAAGCTCCACTCAGAGTATTTAAACCACTTGCCGACCGCCGCACGACTATGTATGTCGTCAGAATGGCATGGGCAGGCAGATTGGCGTACAGGTACGTCCCTTTAAATCTGCCGCCCAGCGGGCGCACGCCCGCGGGTCCCGGAAACTCAATGTTCCGGGGAGGCCCGCGATTGCGGTCGGCAAGGGCAGAACAGGGGAATGCCTCTGTAAACAAGGCATTCCCCTATTCTGCCTAGTGACCCTGTCACTGATGACCGTTCCCCGTGATCGGGAACGGACATCAGTGACGTGTCACATGTAGCCACGCCCCCTAACAGTAAGAATCACTCACTAGGTCACACTTGACCCCTGCAGCGCCACCTAGTGGTTAACCCCTTCACTGCCAGTGTCATTTTTACAGTAATCAGTGCAATTTTATAGCACTGCTCGCTGTAAAATGGTCCCAAAATGGTGTCAAAAGTGTCCGATGTGTCCGCCATAATGTCACAGTCACGATAAAAATCGCTGATCGCTGCCATAACTAGTAAAAAAATAAAAAATATTAATAAAAATGCAATAAAACAGTCCCCTATTTTGTAGAAGCTATAACTTTTGCGCAAACCAATCAATAAACGCTTATTGCGATTTTTTTTTACCAAAAATATGTAGAAGAATACGTATCGGCCTAAACTGAGGGAAAAAAATGTTTTTTTTATATATTTTTGGGGGATATTTATTATAGCAAAAACTAAAAAATGTTGAATTTTTTTCAAAAATGTCGCTGTATTTTTGTTTATAGCGCAAAAAATAAAAACTGCAGAGGTGATCAAATACCACCAAAAGAAAGCTCTATTTGTGAGAGAAAAAAGGACGTCAATTTTGTTTGGGAACCACGTCGCACGACCGCGCAATTGTCAGTTAAAGCGACGCAGTGCCGAATGGCAAAAAGTGGCCTGGTCTTTGACCACCAAAATGGTCCGGGGCTGAAGCGGTTAAATGATACTGACTGGAGCAAATTAACTCATTCTCCTTCCTTGAAGGAACATATCTCCTAAAGAGGTAACAGAGTGACCCCTGCCTACAAACAGTGCAGAGATAACAGAAGAATATATTACGGCTCACCTGTGCTGATCTCAGCAGCGGGATCATCCCTCACATACGTCTCTTCTTCTTCATCCTTAACTTTTATTTTAATCAGATCTTTGCCCTAAACCAAAAGAACGTCAGAAAATAACATCTGTAACATAGAAGTATTTATGATGTGAGATCCCATAGAAAATATCATCTTGTAGAGTCCACACATCGTCTCCACATGTCAGAGTGTTCAATCACTTTATGTTCCCGACCCTCAACTCCACCTACCTGATGATGGTGAGGGATGGTGTGACCTTCCTGTGTGGAATCCCGAGAATACCGAGGACGAAGACGTCTCTTAGTTGGCTCCTTCCTAACATCCTTATTGAGATCAGTGTGTCCTTCGGAAAACTCCATCACCCGGTACTCATCATCCTCCTCTTTAAACTCTTCTTTGATAACTATATTAAAATCCTCGAAGTTTCCATTCTAAATATATAATAAAACATTTATTGTAACAAACAAGCTTGTGTATAAATCATAACTAACAACAATTGTTCCTCATCTACCTGATCCTGGTGAGCGGGATCCCGGGAATACAGGGGACGGGGACATCTCTCTGGTGGGTTCCCATTACTGGATCCATCTGTAGGAAACACACACACTGACTGAATACATTGTTTCTATGTGTTTAGAAGATGATGGGGGATCTAGGTGGAGCCTCCGTACTGCTCTCTCCTTTACAATAATGTGCACCACCCTACAGTTTGGGCCCCACTGTTAGCTGGGAATACAGAGGACGGGGACATTTCTCTGGTGGGTTCCCATTACTGGATCCATCTGTAGGAAACACACACACTGACTGAATACATTGTTTCTATGTGTTTAGAAGATGATGGGGGATCTAGGTGGACCCTCCGTACTGCTCTCTCCTTTACAATAAAGTCTCCTCTTACCCGGTGATGTGAGGGGCGGCTGATTGTCCATCATGACGTCCTTGTAGAGATCCTTGTGTCCTTCTAAATACTCCCACTCCTCCATGGAGAAATAGACAGTGACATCCTGACACCTTATAGGAACCTGACACACACAATGATACAGTCACCATCCAGACACATCCCTTGTCTGTTACTGGATAATGTCCCAGAATTCCCGGCACCGCTCACCTCTCCTGTTCAATGATCTCGTCTGTGACTTCTAGAATCTTCTTAGCGTTTCAAGGTGTTGGGCAGTGAGGTGGAAGTACTGAGACGTTAGCTGGCCACCAGACTTCACAGGAAAACTCTGTATGGAAAAACACCAACAGCAACATCATATGACAATTTTTAAACAATCTACGGGAGGATTGGACATTATAAAAAGAGGACAAACTGTAGGCCAGCCATAGGAGCCATAACCCCTCCTTCATCCACTATGTTCAGTTTTTAAGAAGCAGTACCAAGAGCAAAGGACCATAAGCTCCTACAGAAAAGCGGGAGGCCTATGTTTAAGATCATACGTTTCAACATTGGCCTGAGACATCCAATTAGAAGTAGTGGAACAAGAAGGCAGAACACCCTTCCTGAGATGCCAACATTTATGACAAAGATAGTCACTCTTCCTGACCAAAGCTGTGGGTGAGAATAGACAACCTCCTTGGACAACCTCCAGGCCATAGAGAGCAATCTCCTTGTCAGGACCTGGATCACCTGCAGGTGGCACTGTGGTTCCCTGGGCAGAGGGTTGTAATTCCATTGTCCACCAGCGGGTGTCCCTAAACAGCTAGCAGACCCCAGTAATCAGTTTCCACCTGATGCTGGCTGCTGGGTGGGTATTTAGGTCCTCTCTTACTAAGTACCTCTTGCTCCAGTGTTATGCCAGGGATCAGTAGCAGGGATGTGTGGCTTCACTCAGGAAACTGGAACTAGACTATATATGGTATAAGTGAGATTTATTTTAAAGTGAAACAATATCCATCTGAACAACAACACACAGCAAACAAAAATATAAATGAACCAACCAACAACTAACTATATACAATATACAGTATACAAAAGAGGGAACACCGAATACAGGAGAAACTGGAGGTGCAGGGAGCAGATGGGAAAAAGGAAACAAAACTGGGATCAGGAATAAGGGGGGGAGCAGGTACAAGGCAACTGGGTACAGGGCAACAGCAGGATCTAGGCAAACAGAATCCGGCAGCAGCAAAACACTGGAACGAGAGGCACTTAGTAAGGGAGGACCTAAAATACCCTCCAAGGAGCCAGCATCAGGTGGAAACTGATTACTGGGATCTGCTGGCTGACACCTGCTAATGGACACTGGAATTACAACTCTCCGCCCAGGGAAAACACAGTGCCACCAGCAGGGGATCCAAGTCCTGACACTCCTACTAGTGATGATAGCAAACAAACAAAATCTCCTCAAAAGTGATGTGACGGCAGTAAATATCGCCTACAATGTTTATGGCTCCAGGTAGATGCACAGACCTTGGGTCAGGGGACACCCAATGGAAACACTGTGGGAAAAATGAAAAGAGGGCGCACCAACCTTATGCATTACCAAGTGGTGTTTATTGGTATATAAAAAAATATATACTCACAAACAAATAGGTTATAAAAGCATATCAAAGTCCACAATGGACACAAAGCGACATGGTCACCAGGACCGTGTCCAGCATGCCGGAGAACCTTCCAGATGGTGACGCGTTTTGAGGGGTGGTCCCTTATTCCCCACCCACCAATGGGAGGGGCCTCTAGATCATGCGATAAGACCAATTTGCTATATCTAATGTGTCAGTGCAGCATCACAGATGGGCTCTGAGAAAGAGGGGATAACCCATGGAAAAGCGTCAGCCATCTGGAAGGTTCCCTGGTGTCCTGGACACGTTCCCGATGACTTGGTTGCTTTGTGTCCATTGTGGACTTTGATATGCATTTATAACTCATTTGTTTGTGAGTATATTTCCTTTTTTATATATACCAACACCACTTGGGTAATGCACAAGGTTGGTGCGCCCTCTTTTCGTTTTTTTCACAGTGACTCCTACTAGGTGCTGGACACAAGGATGGAAAGACAACCTCCACATTGAGAAGGAGACACCACTTTTGGCAAGAAGGAAGGCCTTGCTCTCAGAATGACCTTAGCCTTCTAAAGGATCAAAAAAGGGTTCCATATAAAACAAGGTTGTGAGTTTGGATACTCCTATGGGTGAGGTGATGGCCACAAGAAAGGTCACTTTAGCTAATAAGCTCAAAATCAGCTCTCCAATGGACCAACAGGATTATATTAAAATGCTACGGAAGAAGCACCATATACTTTTCTTTGCCTACAAATCTTCTTTGTGTAGCAAAAACCAAGAGACTACATATATGTCCTGATGATACCGGACTCCTGCCGTTCTAGCGTCCATTTTTCCTGGACACAGCCCCTCTTGTTGGCAATGCGGGGCCCGGGGCGGTACATTATTTCATATTTTTTGGGACTGTCAAAAAAATTCAGCCTTTTTAGCGACAAGTTGTACAAATTGTTCACAAACTAATGGACGTCTCCCTTCTTGACAACTCTGCTGCAGTGCTTCTCAACTTGACCCCCATGTCCAGTAAGAGATATCGTAAGTCACTTCTAAAGAATTTTGTGAATTCTGCCAGGGCATGCATCCCCAGTATGTGGAAAAACCGTTCTCCGCCTGCCATCTCTCAATGGTTTACCAGGGTGAAGGACATCCAACACATGGAGCACTTGACGGCTGTCACACAAATCTTGTCGGAAATTCCGACCGCCAAGAACGCGGTGACGTACAACACGTACGACGAGCCGAGGTCAATGAAGTTCAATAGGCAGTTCGGCTCTTCTGCTTGATTTTGAGCATGTGTGGTTTTTCTTGCGCGTCGGAGTTGCATACAGACGAGCGGATTTTCCGTTAAACTTTTTACGTCGGAAAAATAGAGAACCTGCTCTCAATCTTTTCCGACAAAAAGCTCACATCGGACTTTTCTTGTCGGAATTTCCGATCGTGTGTACGCGGCATTAGGGTGCTTCTCTCCCCTCTTTCAATTTTTTATTTATTTTTTAAAGATTTATGGTGTGCGTTGATATCATGGGTATGACGGCTTACAGGCCATGTTATCTTGTCATGTTGTGTTATTTTGACACATCCTATTAAATAAATGTAGCGCCCACCCCCTTTTAGGGGTGCTATATACCCAAATTTAGGGGGCTGGTCTGAGTTAGTAGTTAGGCTCAGACCGTTCTCATTGATAGGTTGTGCTACTTTGTTTCTGCAGGTGGTATACTGGTGTGCAGTTCCCTGTGGCCTGAAGAGGAATTCCAGGGTGCCCCTGCGAGGGGACCCGCTCTAAGAAGAGAAGGCCGGGGAAGGACCTTTCTGAGGGACCGGTGAGAGTTCATGGTGAAAGAAGGGGCCCGGTAACTTTCTGGAGGGATTCATCTATCCACCAAGGGCCTAGTAATGTGCTGTTGCTGGCACCTGTCCTTGTATTGCAAAAGCTGAGAAGTTTGGGACGTGATAGATTCTGTGGCAGAGGATCTCCTGGTTGTATCTAAGAAAAGAACCTAATTAAGCGTCCGAGCATCACTTCGGCTGCTAGGATCCACTTTTACAGGAGACTATCCGGGTGAGCTGAATCCACTCAGGGATTGAGTGGTGATTGTAAAATTTACTTGTGCCTGGGCCTACCTCCCAAAACCTTGCTGTCCTGTCTCTTATCCACCCTTTCCTATCTGCTGAACATTGATGAAAAATAAACTCAACGTTGGAGTTTAAAGTGGTGTGGACATTGGAATTACTTCGGGGGAAAATAGAGACTTGTCCCTATATCCTAGGAGATGAGAACCAACCGATGGAGAATCTAGCTGTGGGACCCAAATACATAACACCGCTCAACCTCTTCAAACAGGAGGGTACGGGCATATAGTACGGTGTGCCCTTTTTCTGCAAGTGAGCCAAAGGTAGGAAAAGGGGTTTGTGTGCTACATAAAGAATAAAAAAAAAAATGCTATGGAGGCATAGGGGATTTGACAGGATGAGCTACATGAGTGACACTTTGGTTAAGAGTCCTAATCAAAAAGTAAAATGTCAACAGACTTTGAAAAATAATTGCAAAAGCAGAGGCAAGGATATGGAGAATACTGAGGGCCACAAGCGACCTGGTAATCAAGGAGTGTGGCACTTTTTTAGGCCAATGGGTGATCTCTTCCCCGGACCCAATGAAAGATAGGGTGCCGGCGTATTCAAATACTGCTCCAGAAGGGTAATTCATGTCATTAGAACGGATCACCACTCTCCTGATCAGCCATGTAGACAAAAGTGAAAGGCGGTCTGAGCCTGCGTGTGTCCACCTGAACCACGCCCTGCTGCTGACACATTTCTTCCTGCCCAATGCCCATCAGGGCTTAGCCATAGTCCTAAATGCATCAAGTCCTAAATGCATAGTCCAAAATGCATCAAGGACATTGTTCTGGCGGAGACACGCAGGATGAAGCCACCATCATTTTTGTCTACATGGCTGATTGGGAGAGCTGTGATCCTTTCTAATGACTGAGGGCCACATGTTGGTTCCAAGGCCAATACTACGCTTTATGAAAAGTGGATGTAGAAGAGGCCTTCAGCAATTCACAATGGGCATCCCTCAGAACCTGGACATCAACAGCCATCGCAATGTCCATCCCTAAGAACCTGGACATCAACAATAGGGATGAGCTTCATGTTCGACTTGAACATTGCCTGTTCGCCCATTCGGCAAACAACGAACAATTTGGGGTGTCTGCGGCAAATTCGAAAAGCCGCGGAACACCCTGTAAAAGTCTATGGGAGAAATCTAAAGTGCTAATTTTAAAGGCTTATATGCAAGTTATTGTCATAAAAAGTGTTTGGGGACCCGGGTCCTGCCCCAGGGGACATGTATCAATGCAAAAAAAGTTTTAAAAACTGCAGTTTTTTCGGGAGCAGTGATTTTAATAATGCTTAAAGTGAAACAATAAAAGTCAAATATTCCTTTAAATTTCGTACCTGGGGGGGTGTATATAGTATGCCTGTAAAGCATAAATTTGGCGCAGGGTTCCGTTTAATATCCATACCAGACCTGAAGGGCCTGGTAATTGAATTTGGGGGGAGCCCCACGCATTTTTTGATCAATGACTTTTCTCTGAATTGCCGGGACCGGCAATTCATTACAGCCGCGAGTGCTTTTAAATTACTTTTTCCTTCAGAAATGACATTTTGTGCAGAGATTGTTCTAAGCACGGGAAGCAAGCGCTGCTTTACAGGCATACTATATACACCCCCCAGGTACGAAATTTAAAGGAATATTTCACTTTTATTGTTTCACTTTAAGCATTATTAAAGTCACTGCTCCCGAAAAAACGTCAGTTTTTAAAACTTTGCATTGGTGTCCCCTGGGGCAGGACCCGGGTCCCCAAACACTTTTTATGACAATAACTTGCATATAAGCCTTTAAAATTAGCACTTTTGATGTTTCATGTTCGTGTCCCATAGACTTTAACGGGGTTTGGATGTTCAAACAAATTTATTGCCTGTTCGCATGTTCTGGTGCGAAACGAACTGGGGGGTGTTCGGCTCATCCCTAATCAACAACCATCGCAATGTCCATCCCTCAGAACCTGGACATCAACAACCATCGCAATGTCCATCCCTCAGAACCTGGACATCAACAACCATCGCAATGTCCATCCCTCAGAACCTGGACATCAACAACCATCGCAATGTCCATCCCTCAGAACCTGGACATCAACAACCATCGCAATGTCCATCCCTCAGAACCTGGACATCAACAACCATCGCAATGTCCATCCCTCAGAACCTGGACATCAACAACCATCGCAATGTCCATCCCTCAGAACCTGGACATCAACAACCATCGCAATGTCCATCCCTCAGAACCTGGACATCAACAACCATCGCAATGTCCATCCCTCAGAACCTGGACATCAACAACCATCGCAATGTCCATCCCTCAGAACCTGGACATCAACAACCATCGCAATGTCCATCCCTCAGAACCCGGACATCAACAACCATCGCAATGTCCATCCCTCAGAACCTGGACATCAACAACCATCGCAATGTCCATCCCTCAGAACCTGGACATCAACAACCATCGCAATGTCCATCCCTCAGAACCTGGACATCAACAACCATCGCAATGTCCATCCCTCAGAACCTGGACATCAACAACCATCGCAATGTCCATCCCTCAGAACCTGGACATCAACAACCATCGCAATGTCCATCCCTCAGAACCTGGACATCAACAACCATCGCAATGTCCATCCCTCAGAACCCGGACATCAACAACCATCGCAATGTCCATCCCTCAGAACCCGGACATCAACAACCATCGCAATGTCCATCCCTCAGAACCTGGACATCAACAACCATCGCAATGTCCATCCCTCAGAACCTGGACATCAACAACCATCGCAATGTCCATCCCTCAGAACCTGGACATCAACAACCATCGCAATGTCCATCCCTTATAACCTCAACATCTACAACCATCGCAAAGTCCATTCTTCAGAACCTCAATATCAACAACCATAGCAATGTCCATCCCTCAGGACCTCAACATCAACAGCCATCGCAATGTCCATCCCTCAGAACCTCAACATTAACCACCATGCCATTAGAGCCAACGACTGAAAAGAAAGACGTAAGATCACTTCTTGAACCAGCAGATCTGGATCATCTACACACATAGATGTCCCTCTTTCCCAGTTTCCACAGTTGGGAGGTATAGAAAAACACCTTTCTCAACCTGAAAGGTGAATTTCAGGTTTGGACTTAACTGCAACATAAAGATGGCCCTGATATCCTTGTACTCAGGAGACTCTGGCACTAATTATTTGTGGTGAAGATTTTAGCTAGTCATGTATATGTTAAAGTCACAATATTCCAAATGAAAAATCTACTAAAATAAAGACATAAACATTAAAATATGCTATGAGGTTAAAGTACCTTTGTAACATCCTCCCCCCACCACCCGACAAACCTTCATCCCTCAATCCCAGAGCCTATCAGCCTAGTGTCAGAAAGCATCCCCGCCAGGTCCTCCTCATTCTGCGCACACAAGTCCAATTTGTTTCTTTTGAAAGCCGTACTCATAGTGGCCTACATTGGTGATACCAAATACGACTCTCCTCATACCAATGAATGTGACCTTGGTGCACATATGCAAGATGAATAAGATCCAGAAAGGACACTACAACTTAGGCCCCATTTACACCTGTGCGATGCAACTTTTTTTTTTTTTTTCCACACTATTTTTGCATGTTTGTTGGGCTACAGCATAGAGCATCCATTTAACTCGAATGGGCTTCCAACGCGCCAGCGTAGCTCCTGCACACTTCTTACTTCGTACAGAGCCTCGTGCATTTTTGCAATGAACATTTTAAAGCTTTTGGTCACATAACTGTTACCGCTTTGTGGAGTGCCATTAAGAAGCGCAATGCACCTTTTACCGCGTTTTTTACGTGTTTCCAGAAATGCACAAAATCACTTGTTTTTGTGTGCGTTTTGAAAAGCGGATTAAAAAGGGGCGTTTTTTGCTTGAGGGGCCATTTAGTGTTAATGGCACCCCAAATGCAGCAAGCAAATGTGTGTTTTTCCATGTGAAAAACAAACAAGCCAAATCATGTGATTAAAAAAACCTGCAAAGCTCAATCTACACGGGTTACCTTGACGCATTTTTCATAGGTGAGCCCACTGAAATGAATGGGTGGACTTATGTGTAAAGCATGAAAAAAAAACCGCACCCAAAATGCGCATAAACGCGATCATAGAGTCAACAGGGCCTATTCTAAGCATAATACGTTAGAATAGGCTGACAGAGTGAAAGTGGCATTGGTCGAAATGCGACACATCTCAAAAATGAAGGAAACGTTCCGGCCTCGTAAGTGGGGAAATGTCCTTCCCCTAAAGGGGTTAATCTACGTTTGCGCACATATGGTGTACACATATGTGTGTATCATCTGCTGGAGATAAACAACGTCACAGTGACTATGGAGGAAGAAGAGGACAGACATGACGGGGGTTACTGGGTGTAAATAAAAAATTATATCTTATTACCTCCTCTGCAGCCACTACCAGCAAGGTCACATCTCTACGGCCTCCAAATTCAGCTCTTCCCCTGAACTTCCTGTCTGTACCAGGCATCACTTCCTGTTTTCCATAGAGACTTCCTGTCTGTTTTCCATAGAGACTTCCTGTCTGGGTAAAACTGAGATCGCCATCTTGTGGAGCTTAGAGGAACTGAGCCCCGAGAAACGTCTCGTAGTGTGAATTGTGAAGACGTCCTTGTGCTGTGTGTGTATGTACTGTATATCCTTATAGGTGGGGTCATCTCCACTCTTACCAAGTGGTGATTTTTATATTTCTATATAGATTTTGTATGCCCACGGTTTTATATAAATGCTCACCGGCAAGGTACACCTTGCTAGTACCCAGTTGGACCCCCCTTTGCCTTCATTCTTCGTGGCATATATTCAACAAAGTGTTGGAAACATTGCTCAGAGATTTTGCTCCATAGTGACATGATAGCATAACGCAGTTGCTGCAGATTTGTCGGCTGCACATCCATGATGCGAATCTCCCAATCCACCACATCGCAAAGGTGCTCTATTGGATTGAGATCTGGCGACTGTGGGGGCCATTGGAGTACAGTTACTTCATTGTCATGTTCAAGAAACCAGTGGTGAGATTATTTGAGCTTTGTGACATGGTGCATTATCCTGCTGGAAGGAGCCATCAGAAGATGGGGACACTGTAGTCATAAAGAGATGGACATGGCCAGCAACAATACTTTAAACAATGCTCAATTGGTGGGGCAAGAATAGGGACTTTGGGATTATTGCGGTGCCAAAAAATGAGTATATACAACAATTATAATAAAAAATATTGTTCTGTCTCAACTACAAAGCGATAAAGTTCATCTCCAGGTTTAAGTAGGCCTTACTCAAGCTGGTTTGATATTCATCCCTTGCATCGATACAGGCAGTTTAACTCAATGAATAAACTCACAGTTAGGACGACAGACGATGAATCCTTTCTAATGTTCCGTTTAATGATGGATATTCATAGGTAGAAAAATGTTGCAGTTGTAAGCCACATGTAAGATGTTAGCATGGAAGAAATACAGGAGTAATGACCAGAATCAGGAAGTGGAGGAGATATATAAAGAACTACGGTGAGAGAGAGAGTTCAGCTAGAAAGAAGGGGACAGATCTTAAAGACACAGAGCAAGAATAATCACATAGTGTAACACAACACTCCCCGTCTGAAATCTTTAGATTTCATAACCTCAAACTAAAATATATATTTTCAAAAAGTCCAATACTGACGAATGTCCTGGAACCTGTAATGAAAAACATGCAACAAGCAAATAATAAACGTAAGTTCAACAGGATGAAGAACATAAAGTCACAGTATGATGTCTTCAAATAATTCCAAAGTTCTGAGTAGAACCTGTAGATGGCAGCAATGTACTCCCCGCCGTGCCAATAGCATGGCTAGTCCTTGCACAAGTCACTCACCTGGCAAAAGGAGTACTAACTCTGTAATTGGTCGACTAAAGGTTCGTGTCGATCCTCCCTTGGTTACCTTGACTTCTACCTTCCGGACTTTGTTATCGTCGCTGGGCATAACTTTAGTAATAAGACCCATAGGCCACTCATTCCGACAAACTTCCTTGTCTTTTAGAAAGATGAGGTCTCCAACCTTAAGATTCGGCTTAGATGCTTGCCATTTGTTACGACCTTGAAGGTGGTGAAGATACTCCTTCCTCCAGCGATGCCAGAACACATTGGCTAGGTGCTGAACCTGCTTCCATTGACGCCTGTAGATATCCTTGGGTTCGATTTCACTTGAAGATATTACAGCAGTCCCAACCTTTTGAGTAAGAAGCGAGGCTGGAGTAAGGATCACTGGAGCATCAGGATCTGAAGATACTGGCACTAAGGGTCTTGCGTTCATTATGGCAGACACTTCAGCGAGAAAGGTAAACAAAGTATCATGGGTGAGTGGTAAAGACTTGTGAGTCTGCAACATGGAGTCAAGAATTCTTCGTGCTACTCCTATCATTCGTTCCCAGGATCCTCCCATGTGTGAAGAATGTGGAGGAATAAACAACCAAGTACATCCATTGTTGGCCAGGAAATTGTCCAATTGTAGCTCTTTACATGCTCCAACAAAATTGGTACCACAGCCGGATCTCAGTTGCTTAACTGGTCCTCTGACAGAGAAGAATCTTCGTAGGGCACAGATGAAGGAAGAAGAATCCATAGACTCGATCACTTCTATGTGTATAGCTCGGATGCTGAGACAGGTAAACAATACAGCCCACCTTTTACTATTGGCAGCTCCACCACGAGTTCTCCGAGTGATGACGGACCATGGGCCGAAAACATCTACCCCAATGTAGGTAAAGGGTGGATCGGTACTTAGGCGCGATCAGCTGGAAGACTCGCCATTTGTTGCTGTTGATGTTTTCCTCTTAACTTGTGGCACTTAACACACCTGAAGAGCAAGGAGGAGACACACCTCTTCATTCCAATGATCCAAAGGCCGGCTGACCTGATGGCACCTTCTGTAAACTGTCGGCCTTGAAGATGTACCAGTTCATGGTGGTGACGAACCAGAAGAGTAGTAACATGATGTTGACCTGGTATGATTATAGGATTCTGTTCTTTGCTGCATAAGTCGGATTTTGTTATACGGCCACCAACTCTAAGCAGCTGATTGGCGTCAACTACAGGGTTTAGATTGAAGAGTGGACTGTTTTTAGACAATTCGGTTCCATTTCTGATTCTCCCGAATTCCTCCTGATACACCTCTTGTTGCACACAACGGATAATTACCTCTTCTGCGTGTGAAACATCTGCTGCTGTAAAGTGTCCAGAACAGTTGTGCCAACCGTGACACCCTGCGGCGGAATTCTTCCTAAAGCAACGAGCAATATGAATTAGGCGAGCAATGGCTCTTACAGCGGATGACCAGGTGGAAAAACGCTCAAAACGGTGTGACCGCAGCTTCTGTTTTGAACTTACAGAAGTGTGTAGTGAGATGTTCACAGTTCTTATTTCCTTATCATCTTCAGGGTTTACTAGCCCATAGGTGGTGTCAATAGGGAGTAAGAGTCCTCACACAGAAACCTTGGAGGTGACAGCCATAGGCTGTCCTGAAGAGCAGCAGGTGACACGGCTCTGGTCCCACAGTCAGCTGGGTTGAGTTCAGTGGGAACGTGATGCCATTGACTTGGTAGAGAGAATCTCTTGATACGTTCAACCCTGTTGCTGACGTACACATAAAATTGTTTTGTTTGGTTGTTCATGTAACCAAGTACTACCTTAGTGTCTGTATAGAAGGTGAAAGAATCAATTCTAGTGTCCATTTCACTTCGTATGACCTCAGCAATTTCTACTGCTAGCACGGCTGCACAAAGTTCAAGTCTTGATATGGTATGCGCAGGCTTGGGAGTGAGTTTTGCCTTGCCTAGGACAAAACTACAGTGTGATTCTCCATTCAGTTCAGAGGTCTTCAAATAGGCTACTGCAGCAATAGCTTCAACTGATGCATCAGAGAAAATATGAATCTCTCTCCGGTTAGCAGTTGAAGTGGAACCTGGAACATAGCAACGGGGAATCTGAAGTTTTTCTAGTGACTTCAAAGAATATCTCCACCTTTCCCACTTGTGTTGATTCTCACTAGGCAAGGGAGTATCCCAGTCTATGTTCTCAGTAGACAACTGTCTTAGTAAAATCTTACCTTGAATGGTAACTGGAGCAAGGAAACCCAGTGGGTCATAGATGCTATTCACCACGGACAGGACTCCTCTCTTAGTGAAGGGTTTGTCACAAGTTGACACTTGGAAGGTGAATTTGTCTTGCTTGATGTTCCACAACAAACCCAGACTTCGCTGTACAGGAGGCACATCTGTACCTAAGTCAAGGTTTTTTAGACTAGTGGCATAGTCCTCAGAGTGAAAGGCATTCATAAGTTCCTGGCTGTTGGATATAATCTTGTGCAGTCTAAGGTTTGCTACAGACAGCATCTCCTTTGTTCTGGTGAGAAGATCAATTGCTTCTTTAGCAGTTGGAAAGGACTTAAGTGTGTCGTCAACGTAGAAGTTTCTTTCAACAAATTGACGGGCATCAGATCCATATTCAACTTCTCCAGTCTGAGCTGTTTTCCTTAGCCCATAAGTTGCCACTGCTGGGGAAGGACTGTTACCGAAGACATGTACCTTCATGCGATAATCTATAACTTCCTTGTTGAGGTCATTGTCCTTGTGCCATAGAAACCTGAGGTAGTTTCTGTTGTCTTCTCTGACGATGAAGCAGTGAAACATCTGTTGAATGTCGGCCATTACTGCTACAGGCTCTTGTCTGAAACGAATCAAGACTCCTATAAGACTGTTGTTCAAGTTGGGTCCCGTAAGGAGCATGTTGTTAAGAGAAACACCTTCGTGCTGAGGACTGGAATCAAAGACAACTCTGATTTGGTCTGGTTTGCGTGGGTGATACACGCCAAAGGATGGAAGGTACCAGCATTCTTCTCCCTCCTTTAGTAGACTCTGCATGATCTCTGTCAAATACATTTTGCATAAAGTCCACAAAGTGCTTTTGCATCTCTGGTTTCCTGCTTAAGTTTCGCTTTAAGGAGGAGAATCTACTGATGGCTTGCTGTAAGTTGTTGGGCAATCTCTCTCTTGGGAGACGAAAGGGTAGGGGTGCTACCCAGTTATTGGAGTCATCTTGAAAGAACTCATTGTCCATTACCTTGATGAATTCTTTGTCTTCCATTGAAGGAGCCAGTATGTCATCTTCACTGGTTGCATTAAACACTGTAGAGCCGAAGTCGCCATCATGGCAGGAGAAAGGGCTTGTGTCACCTGAGATACCATGTTGCCATTCGTGGCTGGCTATCTTCTCTTTCACCCAGTAGTGATGTGGGCATGGCTCAAAGTAAGTGTTTCGGCCATTTGGCAGAACATTTGTCTTGAATGACGAAATGTTGGTAGGTCTTTTCATTTTGCCTATACAGACATTGCCAATGATGACCCACCCTAGATCCGTGCGCTGGGAAAATGGGGCATCTGGGGGTCCACTGACTTGTCTGTGTACCATGTGAACTCTTAGAATGTCTCTTCCTAAAAGAAGAAGGATCTGAGCATCTTTGTCAAGCGGTGGTATCTCATTTGCTATTACCTTGAGGTGAGGGTGATGGAAAGCAGCAGCTGGAGTAGGGATTTCTTCCCTGTTAGCAGGTATCTGATTGCACTCAACAAGTGTAGGTAAGGGTAATTGCAAGTTACCTTTGAGAGAAGATACCATGAGCCCTTCTTCCAAAAACCTCTATAGTTCCACTACAGGTACCCAAGGTGTAAGGATGAGCTTCGCCTTTTATTTCAAATAGATTGAACAATTCTGATTTTGCAAGTGATCGATTGCTCTGATCGTCTAAGATAGCATATGCCTTTAGAGATTTTTCTGGTTGATCCTTGTGGTATATGTTCACCAAGCATATCTTAGCACAGGACTTACCACAGCGGTCTTCTCCACAAACTTCAGTGCAGGATGAAGAAATGATGGTAGAATTAGGCACTTGGTCTGTATTCTCCCCGCCATGCGTTAACCTGGGAGGAGTGTTGGCAGGTTGTGCAGAGCTGGGCTCAAGAGGATGGAGGGCTTGCACATGTTCTTCAGAGCCATACTCTATGCACTTGATGGACACATTACAGTCCCTTGCAAAATGTTCTGTAGAAGCACAGCACCTGAAACATACCCTAAATGTCTTTAAAAGCTCCTTGCGCTCTTCCAGAGGCTTTTTCCTAAAGCCGATACATTTATTGAGGGGGTGTGGCTTCTTGTGTATGGGACACTCTCTGTTAGGGTTTTCAATCTTCCTACTCTGTTTGTTCGTGGCCAGAACTGTGGTAGGAGTGGGAAGGATGTCAGTCTTTTTCACGGACACTGGGCCTCTATGGTTTCTATAGTTGCCCTGAAGACTGGTACTCTTAGGAAAGGGTGAGAAGAGGCTGTACTCACCGTAGGAAAAACTTGGATCGTTCTTGGTCTCTGCAATTTTACTGATGAATTCACAGAAGAAAGAGAATGGAGGGAAGGAAACCTTGTTCTCTCTTTTGTATGATGACCCTAGTGCAGTCCATTTCTCTTGCAAACCATACGGGAGCTTGGAGGCAATTGGGTTTACCCCTCTTGGAGTGTCAAGGTAACTGAGTCCAGGTAGTTTTGGGTCTGTCTTGGCTAGCTGAAGCTCAAGGAGAAGGTCACTCAGTCTCTGGAACTCCTTGTTGTCCTTACCGAATATCTTTGGGAAAGTTTCCAGACGCATGAACAAAGCATTTTCTATAGCTTCTGGACTGCCATAACTTTGCTCTAGTCGCTCCCATGCAGCTGTGAGGCCTGCAGTAGGATTGTCCATGAAAACCGATCTTAATGGCTTAACACGTGCAGCAGATAGAGGACCAAGCCATTTGATCAGCAGATTCAATTCTTGATCAGCTGTAATGCCAATATTGCTGATTGTAGTTCTGAAGGCACATTTCCAACTTCTGTAGTTCTCAGGTTGGTCATCAAAACTTGTAAGACCAGTCTTTGTGAGCTCTCTGCGAAGCATGTACCTCACAAACTCTTCTGTCTCAGTTGTCTCCGCCTTTATGTGAGATGCTGTTGGCTGTATGATGCTGATTGCGTTATCTTTGACATTGTTGTTAAAGGACACAGGGAAATATGGTGCAGCAGATGCATCCAGGTGAGTTGCTCGCTTGAAGTCAGTTGTTCCAATGGTACGTTGATTCAAGGCTGTACCGATGACTGGAGATTGATGACTTGCTTGAAGCTTGCGCTGATGCTCTGTGACAGAAGAAGGCAGGCAAGGTAGGCAGGTAGGAAATGCAGTGGAGTGATTTTGAGTGCAGGAAGTTGCTGGAACCTCTTTAACTTGAAGCTGTGAAGGAGTCTCTATGTAGTCGGGAGCATTGGAGACAATGGAGTGTGCACTGCAGTGGCTTAGGACATAGTCTTTAGTGCATTTGAGGGGGTCTTCCATATCTGCTATGTTTAGGTTAATGCTGTCTTTCTCACTTGCACCTTCGTCTGCACTGATAGCTTGCTGTAGGACCCTTAGCTTTGCCATAGCTGCGTCATGTTTACACTGTTCATTTAAGGTTTCCATTGTTGCTCTTTGACGGGCTGACTGAGCTTCCGACTCTGCTCTCTGAGCTTCCAACTCTGCTCTATGACGTGCTGACTGCGCTTCCGACTCTGCTCTTTGACGTGCTGACTGCGCTTCTGACTCTGCTCTTTGACGTGCTGACTGCGCTTCCAACTCTGCTCTTTGACGTGCTGACTGCGCTTCCAACTCTGCTTTTTTTTCCTGCATATGCCACCTGCACTTTGCTGGCTTCCACTTCAGCGTGGGCATTAATAAGTCGCTCACTGAGTGTTGAGTATCTTGAACTATGGGATCTTGACGAGTTTTTAGAACGTCTGGTGGAAACAGATCTGTGAGATGCAGTGTCCTGTAACAGCTTTATCTTTGCTTCTGCCTTTAATCTGGTTTGCTGGATAAAACTATCTCTTTCAAGATTAAGAATTTTGACACGCTTTAACTGCCTCATCGCATTTTCTGACTTCATGTTTTGTAAGACATTTGTGAATTTGATGCTGGTAAGCTGATAAAGCTCATATGAGGCAGAAAGTTGTTTAATGGCGCCCTCTAGTGTCAGTAGTTCACGTTCAATAGACACTGTTTTGGCTTCAGCAAGGATTTTCTCCCAGACTAATTCCAAGCTATTTGACAATTCAGTCCTTGAAGCTTCATAATTCTCCATTACTTTCCAAGTGGGTTTAACTGAGCGTTTGGGTAACTACCCCTGATGAAGCCAATGATTTGGTGAAACATGTTGGGTTGAACCATCAGTAATGTACACTAATAGCTACAAATGAATTTGCCTTTATATTGCTATTCAATTTTTGTATAAATAAAATATATATTTTATTATAATTGTTGTATATACTCATTTTTTGGCACCGCAATAATCCCAAAGTCCCTATTCTTGCCCCATTACATCAACTAGGGATGAGGTGCCGTATCTTCCAGAGGACACACCAACCACCTACAATTTTTAATGCTCAATTGGTACTAAGGGGCTCAAAGTATGCTAAGAAAATATCACACACGCCATTACGCTACCACCACTATCCTGAACCGTTGATACAAGGCAAAATGAATCCATGTTTTCATGTTGCTTATGCCAAATTCTGACGCTACCATCTGAATGTTGCAGCTGAAATCGAGACTCATCAGACCAGGCAACGTTTTTCCAATCTTCTATTGTCCAATTTTGGTGATCCTGTGGCAATTGTAGCCTCAGTTTCCTGTTCTTATCTGACAGGAGTGGCATCCGGTGTCGTCTTCTGCTGCTTTAGGCCATCTGCTTCAAGGTTCGATGTGTTGTGTATTTAGAGATGGTATTCTGCATACCAATAAATAAAATAAGAGCGAGACAGAAAGAAAAATTAATAGAGAAAGAGAAAAAAAGAAACAAAGAGAGAGAGAGAAAAGAAAGAGGGGAAGAGAGGGAGATGAGGAGAGGAAGGGAGAAACAAAAAATAGTGGGAGGTGAAGTGAGGAAGAGAGAGAGGGGAAAGGCAGAGAAGGAGGGTGAGGAAGAGAGAGGAGAGAGAAACAGAGAGAGATAGTGGGAGGGTTAAGGAGGGAGAGACAGAAAGGAGGAGCGGGGAGAAAGCAAAATGGGAGAAAGATAGAGGAATGCATAAAAAAGAGGGAAGAGAGAGAGAAAAAAAAGAGGGAGAAGGTTGAGCGGAAAGAGGAAGAGAGACAGAGAGAGGAGGATGGAGAGAAAAAGGAAGAGAGAGAAAAGGGAGAAAAAAAGGAGAGAGAGAGCAAACAAGGGAGAATGGGGGGGGGGGGGCTGAGTAAAAACAAGGGAGAGAGAAAGTGGAAGAGAAAGAGAAGGGAGGGACAGAGATGGTGGGAAGAATAGGGAGGAAAAGATAAAGGGGATAGGAGAAAGATTAGAGAAAGGGGGGAAGGGGGACAGAGGAAGATAAGAAAGAGAGGAGGAAGAGAGGGAGAGGGGGTGAGAGGTAGAGTAATGCCTTGTACACACGACCGGATTTTCCGATGGAAAAAGTCAGACGGGCTCTTTTCGTCGGATATTCCGTCCGTGTGTATGCCCCATCTGACTTTTTCCTTCTGAAATTCCGACGGACTTAAGATAGAAATTTTTGTCCATCGGAAAAAAAGAGAACAAGTTCTCTATCGGAAAGTCTGTTTGTTTGTATGCAATTCCGACGGACTAAAAACCACGCATGCTCAGAATCAAGCAGAAGAGCCAAACTGCCTATCGAACTTCATTAATCTCGGCTAGTCGTACGTGTTGTACCTCACCGCGTTTTTGACGGTCGGACTTTTGTGCAACCGTGGGTATGCAAGACAGCTTGAGTGGAATTCCGTCGGACAATCCGCCGTGTGTATGCAAGACAGCTTGAGTGGAATTCCGTCAGAACTCCGTCTGACTTTATTCCGAAGGACAGTCCGGTCGTGTGTACAAGGCGTTAGAGAAAAGGGGGGAGAGAAGGAGTGAGAAAGAGGAGGGCTGGAGAGAGATTGTGACACGGTATTCCTCATTCATGAACGGTGCCATAAAATCTAGAAGAGACCCCCCCCCCCCCCAGCAAAGCACTATGTCCTTTGGTTGATAAGGACAAGGGCCCCTTTCCCACAACCATGGCCCAGCAGTTATGGGGGTCTTTGTGCAGGAGGCCTACCATAATCTGGAAGGGTTGGGTAATGTCAAACTCATCTGTTCCACGCTCCAGTATTGGGTCCTTCCCTCTGTGCAAATGCTAGTTAGCGGGTGGCTTGCTCAGTATTTGAGCAATACCACCGCACGCTAACAGCCAGACCCCCTGTGTTCTCTTCAAGTGTTTTCCTGTGCCTCCAGTGGTTCCCAGAATTTCACTTTTCAGGAATCTCACCACCGCCAAGGGAGCAGACATGCTGAACACTCTGTGGCTTTAGCCACCATGTGCCCTGCTGCATAAATCGGTCCTAGTCAGCCACCCCTACTTTAACAGGAGTGGATTCCCACGTAATGACAGTTGGGACAGGTCGTTGGGGTTTTGCGGAGAGGATGAGCTGACCAGCATTTTTTTTTCAATTGCGAGATTCTATACGATGTAAATCCTATTAAAAATGTATTTGTAGATGATAATAGGGCTCCTATGCGTTTTGGCAACAAGTTCATGAAGTTGGCAATCACTCCAGGTGCCTAGAGCAGCCTTTCTCAACCTTTTCAACACAGAGCAACCCTTGAAATAACTTTCTGGTCTCAGAGAATCCCTGCTAAAAATTACTAGATCTACAACTCATGATACATTAGTGTGATGGTCACTGGGAAGAATGCTCCTAACACTTGTGGTTGTGGGAAGAATTACCTCCTTACAGATATCTAAAAAAGATCAATGGTGTCAGTGGGAACTTATCTGAGAGGAAGAAATTGCTCAAGGAACCCCTAGCAACCTCTGGAGGAACCCTAGGGTTGCATGGAACCCTGGTTGAGGAAGAATGCTCCTTACACTTTTGATCATTGATAAAAATTGCCGCCTTGCAGATAGCTATAAAGACCATTGGTGTCAGTGGGAACTTATCTAATGCCTCATACACTAGGGTGACCAGACATCCCCGGTTTCAGGGGACAGTCCCCGGATTGAGGACGCTGTCCCGGACCAAGTCTGTCCCCGGTTTTGTCCCCGGATTGGATTTGAACAGGGGCTGGGGCAATTTCAAAGACAGTCAGTGCAGAATTAGAAAAAAAAAATCTGAATTACACCCCCCGCTCCTACTAGCTTAGGGGGGTGTATTTTTGTCCATTATCTGTGCCCCTTTCTGATGATCATGTGCTGGTCGGAGCGGAGGGAATATTTCTTCAGTTTCGGGTGCCCATTCAGCTACACTCGCATGTTCTTCTGCCTTGGCTCAAGTCCTGGACATCCGCCTGCCTGATTATCTCCTTGCCTTCCCTGACGGAGTGATCTTCCTCTGCTCCCCACCCAGTAGTAGCCGGGGGGCCTGGAGAGTAAGACTTGACAGGCTCTGAGGCGGGCAGCGGCGGCGACGGGCAGAGAGTTGCTGATTGCCGCCATTACTAGTAAAAAAATAAATATGTCCCCGGATTTCATTTGAAAAATCTGGTCACCTTATCGTACACACAACTGGTTTTCCCCGATGAGAAAACTGCCATTTTTTAGATTGGTCGGGAAAACCGGTCGTGTGTATGCTCAATAGCAGTTTTCCCGACGAGAAAACTGCCCGCAAAAAAGTTAGAACCTGCTCTCTTTTTTTCCCGTCGTGTTTCCCGTCGGTCTTTTTCTCGTCGCGAAAACCACTCGTGTGTATGCTTTTCCCGAGGGGAAAAAACCCTGCATGTTCAGAATCAAGAATGAGACGGGAGCGCTCGTTCTGGTAAAACTAGCATTCGTAATGGAGATATCACATTCGTCACGCTGTAACGGACTGAAAAGCACGAGGCTGAAAAGCGCGAATCGTCTCTCACCAAACTTTTACTAACACGAGGATCAGCAAAAGTAGCCCAAAGGGTGGCGCCATTTGAATGGAACTTCCCCTTTATAGTGCCGTCGTACGTCACCGCACTTTGGCCGAGCGTTTTTTTGCCTGAATGTGTGTATGCAAGGCAGGCTTGAGAGGAATCACGTCGGGAAAAACGTCGGTTTTTGGCATGTCAGGAAAACCGGTCGTGTGTACGAGGCATAAGAAGCAGATATTGCTCCTGGAACCCCCAGCAACCTCTGGAGGAACCCTGGGGTTCCATAGAACCCAGATCCAGAGGGTATGTTCCCCATCGCTCTCTCGGTTGCAGGAGAGAGGTCATAAGAGGCCATCACTAAAGTGATATAGGTGGTGAATGGAGAATATGGTGGTGATGACAGTGATAGAAGAACTGCTGCAGTAATCATTGGACAATAATACACACACTCTAAACTTATGAGCAGGGCGAGGACCAGCTTCTTCAGAAGTCACAAAACAAAAACACTGGAGACACAAGTTAAAAAAAACAAAACTAAAAACATTTAAAAAAAATCATTTATCTGAAGGCCTGAATGCACACTTTTATTATTCAACTTACAATGTATAAAATGAACTTGAATCTCCATGTTTCATACGAAAAATATTTGGTGTTTGTGACAGACCTAACCGGGACAGACTTTTGGAGGAGACTGCAGGGTAGCCTCTTGGCTACTGACTATTGGCCCTGGCTTTTGAGGGGGGGGGGGCTCTATTCCTTGAGAGGTGTGTGCCTGGGAAACCTTTGGAGTGGTTTTGCTTCAGATATGGATCCATGTCTCTGCGAAACACAGACTCTGGGAACCTAGGACCTAGCTACATATTTGGGGCCTCTGTGCCCAAACCAACATTAAACCCCCCCACACCAAACCCCCTAGATTTAAAGACTCCAAGCAGAAAATTATAATCTGCTTAAAACAACCTAATGCTGAGGTCTCCTGCTGTTATGTGTAATGTTAATAAGGTGTCTTTACCTCATTGTATAATACCCCATTGTGTGCCTCCTAGATGTGAATCCCCATTGTTAATTGAGTCATCTATTGTTTCTGTCTGTCTGCTAGTATTGTGTCCACTTCACCTCATTGCCAAACTATTATGGGATCCCTGATTAATCAGAGCATTGTCTGGGTGTTAGGCTGTTGATTAGCTTACTGTTTATGTAGCCCTTCCCCCCAGGAGCCGCTGGTATTTTGCCCGGGGATTTTCCACTTTTTGATCCGCAGCCAGGAAACAGGTATTCCCCACAGCCAGATGCACACACACACTTCCGCTCATTGTCTCCAATGAACCAGTCAAGGGGTTTTGTTTTTGTTGTTTTATTTAAGAACTTGGATAGGGAAGGGATATAGCAGGATACTCGGAATTGAACTATTCACACCGAGGACTTCTTTTTCCTAGAGAAACATGACTGAAGTCATCGCAAAAGCACATGCAGGCTTCTTCACAGCAGCACAGAGCAATTTCCCTTAGTAAAGTGGTGGACGGTTCTGGACAAAGTTCTAAGAACACTAGCTAGCGTTTTTCTTTGTGTGGGCCCTCAGCTGGCTTAGACCACATGAGGGGATTAACTGTCTAAGGATCCTTAGGGTCTTTACTCACAAGGCTGCTGAAGCACCACCAGCAGTCTATTCTCTCTGTGATACCCGACCAGATGCACTGTAGACTCTCCCTCTGTCAGCTTTGGTAGGACTAGGGTTGCCACACAATTTTCAGGCTCTCAGATCTCCCATCCAAAGCCACATGTCAGAAATTCAGGCCCTCAGGTCACCCACCTTGAGGCCACATGGCCACTAGTGCTTGGGAGGCAAAGCCTTACCCCCCAGCCTGCTTCAATCCTCTCCTGGCAGCGACACAGAGCCCATGTACTCATCCAATTTAGCCACCATTTGCCCCATTGCATCAACCAGTCCTGGTCAGACACCCTTACTCTAGCAGGACCGGATTCCCAAATGAGGACAGTTGGGATAGGTTATTGGGGTTTTGCGGAGAAGAGTAGAGTAACATTTTTTTTTTTAAATTGTGAGATTCTATAAGATGTAGATCGTATTACAAATGTACACTATTTGCAAATGACAATGGGGCACCTATGTGTTTTGGCAACGAGTTCATGAAGTCATGGAGCTGGCAATCAATCCAGGTGTCCAGAACAGCCTTTCTCAACCTTTTCAACACATAAGAACTCTTGAAATAATTTTCTGGTCTCTGGGAACCCCTGCTATAAATGACTATATTTACAACTCATGATACATTAGTATAATGGTCAGTGGGAAGAATTACCCCCCTTACAGATAGCTACAAAGATCAATGGTGTCAGTGGGAATTTATCTGAGATGCAGAAATTGCTCAAGGAACCTCTAGCAACCTCTGGAGGAACCCATCGATTTTATGGAACCCTGTTTGAGGTAGAATGCTCCTTACACTTGTGGTCATTGGGAAAACTTACCCCCTTACAGATAGCCAAAAAGATCAATTTTGTCAGTGGGAACTTATCTGAGAGGCAGAAAGGAGCCCATGGGTTATATGGAACCCTGAGTGAAAAACCCTACTCTGGAGGAACCTTAGGGTTCCCTGGAGCCTGGTTGAGGAAGAATGTTTCCTACACTTGTGGTCATTGGGGAGAATTAACCCCTTACAGATAGCTAAAAAGATCAATGGTGTCAGTGGGAACTTATCTGAGGCCTCGTACACACGACCGAGTTTCTCGTCGTAAAAAACACGTCGTTTTTTTCGACGAGATTCTTGTTAAGCTTGTCGATTTTCTCGTCAAGCTTTCTATGCGTACACACTGTCATTTCCCAATTTCCTCGTTGTTCTCCGCGCTCACGTCCAGCACGTACGACGGCACTATAAAGGGGAAGATCTTTTTTCTTGGCGCCACCCCTTGGGCTGCTTTTGCTGATCTCGTGTTACCGCGTGTGAAGTAAAAGTTTGGGAAGAGACGATTCGCGCTTTTCAGTCTTCGTACTTTTCAGATCGTTTTCTGCCGTTCAGTTTGTGCTTGTGGGTTCGTATCTTGACTTTCAGGGCGTCTAGGCAGGTCATATCTGTTTTACAGTGCGTTCTTGCCTGTTCGTTTCTGCTTTTCAGTTCGTTATTCATAGGCCTTGCTGTTCTAAAGTGCGTTCTGTTCTGTACGTTCTGATTAGACGACCGTTTCCTAGCCATGTCGCCTGGACGTTCTCGTCGTCGAGTTCGTGCTGTGCGTGCGCTTGGTGTTGGTCTGCTTGTTTTGGCCCAAGACCAGTCCATGAATGGTGTGAGGAGGAGTTCATGGACCAAGAATTGGTTGCTCCAGCGGGACCAATTCTGCCACATGCCTCTGCTGCGGGAGATCGTCGAGAATAATCCTGAGGACTACAGGAATTTTCTGCGGATGTCTGACCCCGTTTTTCAGGAACTGTTGGCTTTGGTGTCCCCCTATATTACCAGGAAGGACATCGTTATGCGGGAAGCCATCAGTGCTGAGCAGAGGCTCATCGCCACGTTGTGTTACCTGGCGACAGGGAGAAGTCTTCAGGACTTGAAGTTCACCACAGGCATCTCCCCCCAGGCTCTGGGCCTCATAATCCCAGACACCTGTTCTGCCATCATCCAAGTCCTGCAGGAGGACTATATTAGGGTAAGTTTGCTCCCTTAACATCACATTTTATGTATTACATGTATGCTAATGTATTGTATTTCTTTCATCCTTCCCTAATTACCATGATTGTAATATCCTGAGAATGTCCCCTTTGTCCCCATGCATGTTGGAAGCTTTAGATTGTCCCTTTTTTCTCCTCCATAAATATTTCCCTTCACTAACTTTTCCAGCAGGGGCGCCTGTTGCTCCAAATGTTTGGGGGTTCAAACCCCAATTTAGGAAATAAACTTCCTCCTTTTTTGCTCTGGTGCCTATTAAACGCCCCCAGTTGTCCCCTCCAATGCAGCCATTTTGTTCCCTCAAATGCAGCCAGTTTCCCCCCAGCCCTGCACTTACCTTCTTGTGGTCAGCGCCATCCTTCTTCTGTCCTTGATGTCTTCTCCTTCAATTCATGTTGCATCAGCCAATCATGTTACCATTAAACAGACTTGGTGAACATGATTGGCAGAGCAGCCTGTCAGTCATAGGCGTGCGCACAGGGTGTGCCAGGTGTGCCCAGGCACACCCTAATCACACTGTGCAGCACAGATTCCCCCTACTGCCCCTTGCAGCGCTTCCAGCTTCCCTACTCTCCTCTATCACCGGCTGTTGCTGCTGGCTGGGGATGTTTTAGGATGAGTGGGGAGAAGGGGCAGGTAAATATGTAATTTACCGGCCCCTTCCCTTTCATCGTGAGTGAACGGTAGTATGTGTTGAGCTTTGGGGTGCACACCCTAATGCAATAGGCTGCGCACGCCTATGCTGTCAGTGTTTACCCAAGGAATGCCCCCCCCCCTGCGTCCCCGATTTTACTTTTAGGAAGCCAATTACATCCCTCAGGTTGTAATGTGCAAGACTATTTTACTACCTGTTTCTGCTCTGCAATTTGAACCCCCTAAATGCCGCAATGATTCATATGTCGGTCGCTTTACAAGAGGCCATCCACCTGAATAGTGTGCGGCATAGACAATACATAGGTTCATGCAACGCATGAACCTATGTATTGTTCTGAGTGATGGGCACAGGAGAGAGGGGGCAGTGCTCCAGCGCCCACTCTGGACGCACCGCCACTGCAATGCTATCCTGTGGCCAAACACATCTCCCCCCCCCCAAAATAATTTAGTAATGGCCCATCAGAGGGGGTGATGAATATGATAAATGAGCCTTCCATTATACTTTTTTTAAACACCTTAATAAACGTAGAATTTGATTGATGTTGGCCTCTAATTTTTTTGGATAGAATTTCCTTGTAATGTATGACTTTGTTTTTCTAATATTATTTCATCTTGTTTCACTCCACAGCTTCCTTCCACGCCACAGGAATGGCAGACTGTGGCATCGGAGTTTGCCACGCGGTGGGACTTCCCCAACTGCGGTGGTGCCATAGACGGGAAGCACGTCCGCATCGTGCCGCCACCCCGTTCTGGGTCCTACTACTACAACTACAAGGGGTTTCATAGCATTGTGCTGATGGCGGTAGTGTCAGCACGGTATGAATTCCTCTATGTTGATGTAGGGAAAAATGGCCGGATGTCCGATGGGGGATCCTTCATCCAGACGGAGTTTGCCCTCCGTCTCCAGAGTACGACCTTGCATTGCCACCGGATGCAGGGAATATTGAAGGACTCTCCTTTGTTTTTTTGGCTGATGAAGCCTTCGGACTCGGACGGCATCTAATGAGGCCATTTCCACAGAGGACCCTGACCCCAGAGAAGAGGGTGTTCAATTACCGGCTGGCCAGGGGCCGAAGAGTCGTTGAAAATGCCTTCGGCATAATGGCCAGCCGGTTCCGCCTTTTTATGACTTCCATCCACTTGGCGGACTACAAAATAAACTATGTAGTGTTATGCTGCTGTGTGCTACACAATTTTCTTGGCCGCAAATCGAATTCATATATGGCCTCAGTTTTGCCAGAGGCTGGACTTTCCCCTGCAAATCCCCTGCCGGGCCTGGAATCTGCCCGTCCTGGCTTGCCCCCCCAAAATGCCCGTGAGGTTCGGGACAAATACATGGAGTATTTCACGGGTAGGGGGGCAATTCCTATGCCAGCCTATGTCTAAGTATCCCAATAAAAAGCTTGTTTAAACCTTTAATTATTTGTTCTTTCCTGTCTCCTAGTTTGTCTTTGTGCATTTGTAGTGGCAAGTGTATTTTACTTTAGTAAATAACAACCATTTCACTATGTAACCTAACAAAAGAACCAAATAAGCTTACAGGGTATTATAAAAAGAAGCTACACGTTGTTTGTGGTCAAATATTTTACTCTGTGCACATTCTCTTCATTTTTTTTTTTTTTTAATTTTGGGTTGTCCTGGCCCCAACCTGGCAATTTTTTGCTTATGAAAATACAAAAATAACAGTTGCATTTCAAAAATTACAACATTGGATACCTCTGAGCAATCGGAGACATTCACTTACACAAACTATGTCTCTATGTGCCCGTCCTAATATGGGGTCCTGCCACCCCTTGCCCAGCCAAAAATTGAATATGCACACATTTGGGATTTTTTTCATCTAGGAAGTTTACAATCCTGATCCCTATTGTCAACATGTGCTATCTGCCATCAGGGGTGATCAATGGACGTGTTTTGGGGGTGCATCCCCTTCCTCAGTTCACCGACTTTAGATACGAGGAAGGGGTTGCACCCACAAAAGACGTACATGGATATCCCCTGATGGCAGATAGCACATGTTCACACACTGTGTGCATATTCAATTTTTGGCTGGTTTGATAGTCAAAAAAATTCAAAAAATTACAAAAACAAACATGTAAAAACAAATGTGTTTGGATGGCTTATTGAATTCTCCCCAAAACATCGAGAATGTCTTTAAATGTTTGTTCCATCACATGGATTCTTTGTTTAATTAGGTCCAGTTCCGTGCTACATTCCATCACTTGCTGGATGAGGCGGAGGGCACTGTCAGCAGAGAACGGTGTGCTATCCTTCACAACATTTCCATCCCCTAAAAACCATAAAAAAAAATTAATAAAACTCTGCAGGCCTACCTCGCTTACCTTAAGCTGTGGTGTCAGATACTGACCTGTTGTGGTGACCAGATCCACAACGTCATCCACCTCTCCTTCCTGCACTTCTCCTTCCTCCACCTCAACTTCCTGCACATCTTTCGGTTGTGGATCTTTGGGAGTTTGGGGTTGCTTGGAAGTTGTGGGGTGCATGTGCTCCCTGGAGTGTCCTCCTCCCAGTCTTCTCTCCCCTATGAGAATAAAACCAAAGGTCTATTTATCACACTGTAAAAATCTCATTTTTAAACTTAAAACAGGCTAAATTGTTTGGAAGTGGGGTACAAGTGTGTGTTTGTGCGGAATTTAAAGAAAAATGCATTATTTATGACCCCAAATATGTTTAGTATTCACATTTGGATGTAATTTTTTGGACATGGAGGCACCACAAATAAACTCTGATGCACCTGTGTGGGACACCCAAAAAAGGCGGGTCTGGTGGCCCACACTATAGTGCTCCAAAGTACAGATGTGGAAGCAGCTGCTGAGTGTCCTCTCCTTTACACTGATTAAAGTTTGCATTTCATTCTCCTTACAAACACATCATCTAGACTTAAAAATTAGCCACAATACTTGATCAAAAATGGCAGATGTCTAATTACTTTTGGGGGTCTTAAATAAGCCAAAACCGCGGATAGTGGCCGAACGAAGTGTCGGTAACGTAACGAACGATTACTGTGCCCAACCTAGTTCAAAATATTACATTTTGGAAGGGAGTCCAATATGAAAAAAAAAAAAAAAAAGTCAGTTTCTAAAAAGATTAATAGCAGAAAGGTCGTCATTTTACTTACTTTTAGCGAGCATCCTCTTTATGCTCCTCAACTCGTCTGGCTCCCTCAGTTTGAGGTCTGACCACCTCTTTCTGAGCTGCTCATTTGAGCGTTTCACCCCGAAATTCGCCTTCAGACTCTTCACAACTTTAGTGAGGATTTTGGCCTTCCTTCTATTTGGTTTGCTATACGGCCCATGCTTGGCATCATAATCAGCCTTGAGCAAGATGTCCACCATCTCCGCCATCTCCGCCAAAGACATATTCGATGCCTTGAATCTCCTCCTTGATCGTGACGTGTCCTCGGTCTCCGGGCTTGTCTCCTCGTTAGTTGCGGAATTATCAGACACCTGCTGTAACTCCGCCATATCTGTCTACGCGCCGAAAGAGAAGGGGCGGGGAAAAGATGTTAGTTAGAACGTCATGGGCGGGCGACGTGTGCGGAGCGACGTGTTCGAATTTTGGCGCATGCGTGGTGTGTATATAGCAAACACACATGTGACTATAGTACGTTCGGTGTGCGGAGAGAGGAGTTCAAGTGACGGACGTGCGAACGAAGGTATGTGATTTTGTGACTTGTAAAAATTGTTGGCCTATACTGTCTTGAGATTGTTGGAGGATATATATGGTGACTAGGATGTTAAAGAGGTTAGACTGTTTGCCTCACATTAGTTAAATATAATTTATTTAACTTGCAGATACAATATGAATGTCTTTATTAGCGACAAAGAGTTCCTGGCGGAATTTATTGACCGTGTAAGGGAGCTGCCGGCTCTGTGGGAGACGAAAAACCCCATCCATAAAAAAAAGAGGGGTGAGAAAAGCAGCGCTGGAGAAGCTGCTCCCATTTGTGCATACCAAGGTGCCCACAGCCACAGCAAAACAAGTGGACACTAAAATTGGGAGCTTGAGAGGCACCTACAGGACTGAACGCTCTAAGGTGCTGGCTTCTCAGAGGTCAGGAGCAGCAGCAGATGATGTTTATGTCCCGATTTTGTGGTACTACAACAGGATGTCCTTCCTGGATGACCACATTGAGACAAGGCCATCACTCTCCACTCTTCCCCCCAGACTTCCCTGCAGCCAACCTGAGCCTTCTCTGGAGCAAGAGGAGGCAGCCATCCTGGATGATCCTGATTTGGCCATCTGGAGCCAGGTATAGTATTAACTGAAAATGTATTGGGATAAAATTAATGTTTGACAAATATGTCAAGATGAGAAACATACATTATTTTGGATTCCACAAGTGAAATCAAGATCTGTAGACATTATTCTGCACTAAATTGGGTGCTAAATAGTCAATCTGATGTAGTGGTAAATTTAAAGCAAGTATTTATGGATTTACATTCTAATTGCTTCAATCAGGATTACAAAGTTTGATGCAAAGATTAAACCAACATATTAAACTATGTTCCTTTTTCATACACAGGATGAAATCAGCCAGGAGGAGGGTCTGGAAACTGTCAGGCAGGAGGAGGAAGGGCCCAGTGGCAGCCAGGAGGTGGCAGGGCCCAGTGCCAGCCAGGAGGTGGCAGGGCCCAGTGGCAGACAGGAGGTGGCAGGGCCCAGTGGCAGACAGGAGGTGGCAGGGCAAAGGAGAAGCACCAGATCCCAGGTGCCTCCCATCCGGCTTCACAAAAGAGGCAGGAGGGACAGGACCACCAGTGAGGCAGCAATGGCCCTTATTAAAAAGAGGCCCATGCCACCCTCAAGGAGCCCACATCCCCTGAAGAGGCCATTGCCGGCCTAGTGGAGGCTAAGTTCAAGGTGATGAGCATGGAGCAACGCCTCCTATGCGAGCCCCTGCTCATCACCTTGCTCAACAAGGGGGTGATGGAGAAAATTACCCCCAATACCGCCATATGTGAGGTGGCCCAACTGACCCAACCTCAACCTCCACCTTCTTCTGCCCCACCCCCTTCTGCTACACCTCCACCTTCTTCTTCTGCCCCACCCCCTTCTGCTACACCTCCACCTTCTGCCCCACCCCCTTCTGCTACACCTCCACCTTCTTCTTCTGCCCCACCCCCTTCTGCTACACCTCCACCTTCTTCTTCTGCCCCACCCCCTTCTGCTACACCTCCACCTTCTTCTTCTGCCCCACCCCCTTCTGCTACACCTCCACCTTCTTCTGCCCCACCCCCTTCTGCTACACCTCCACCTCCTCCTCCTGACAGGAGTACCCCTCCAGTGGGCCAGCCTCCAGCCAAACGAAGAAGGAAGGCTGCAGGGAAGGCTTCAGGAAAGGCTGCAGGGAAGGCTTCAGGAAAGGCTGCAGGGAAGGTTGCCAGGAAGAAGAGGAAGTGATGGCCTTGCTCCATTGTGGTCGGACAGAAGGCAGCCTGTTGTAGTACCACACACTTGGGACATATATATCACCTGCTGCTGTTCCTGACCTCTGGGAGGCCAGCATCAGATTGTGTTCAGAAATGTTGGCCTTCTCAAGCTCCCATGCTCTGGGGTCCCTGGGATGCACAAATGGCAGCAGCTTCTCCAGCGCTGCCTTCTCTTTATTTAATTTATAAACATGAATAAATTTGATTTTTGTTTAAGTTCATACTTGACTATGTGTATTTTTAAATAAACAAAATCAAGCTTTGGAGTAAGCAGATACATTTGACTGACAATAAAAGGGACAGATATCACCCCCCCCCCCCCAAAAGAATAACTAAATCTGATTAGCACAAAAACATGGTGGGAAATTTAAATAATATAGATTCCAAAATTAAATGGGAGATCACTAGCAAAACATTGTGAAATTATAATTAACATCATTTTGAAAAATCTAACCATTTAAATTATTCGTAAAAACTTGCACGATATAATACACATAAATCTTATAAAGAGCAGCATGAAAAAGGTTAAAAATAAGGCATAACTCTGTGTGAATATCAGCAGCAAAAGAAGGTCACTCGTTTTGATTAATGTAACATTCTAACGAAGATTTCAATGCAGAACATTTAAACGATGAAATATTTTTGAGCGTGACGAATATGCTCTCTCCATTACGAAGGCTTGTTTTACCAGAAGATGCGCTCCCGTCTCATAGTTGCTTGTGAGCATGCGTGCTTTTGGAAGAGTCGTAAAAGCATACACACGAACCATTTTCTCGTCACAAAACAGGCCGACGAGAAACACGACGAGGAAATCTGGAATCCTGACGAGAAAATAGAGAGCAGGTTCTCTATTTTCTCGTCGAGATTCTCGGCAATTTTCTCGTCGTAAAACCATACACACGAACGTTTTTCTAGACAAAAAAACTCTCGCGGCACTTTTCTTGACTGTTTTGGACGAGAAACTCGGTCGTGTGTACGAGGCTTGAGAGGCAGAAATTGCTCATTACTCAAGGAACCTCTAGCAACCTCTGGAGTAACCCATGGATTTCATGGAACCCTGGTTGAGGTAGAAGAAGAATGCTCTTTACACCTGTGGTCATTGGGGAGAATTACCCCCTTACAGATAGCCAAAAAGATCAATGGTGCCAGTAGGAACCTGAGAGGCAGAACTTGCTCAAGGAACCCCTAGCAACCTCTGGAGGAACCCTAGTTCAGAGGATGTGTTCCCCATTGCTCTCTTGGTTGCAAGAGCATCAATAGGTGTCAGCAATTCAGGCCCTCAGGTCACCCACCTGAGGCAACCTGACCACAAGTGCAAGTGAGGCAAAGCCTCACCCCCCAGCCTGGTTCAATCCTCTCCTGGGAGTGACACAGAGCTCATGTGCTCATCCAATATAAATACAGACACCCAGCATGCCTAGGGGCACCTCCCCTTGTAACTGGCCAGGGCTGTTTGAATATTTATGCTGCTCATCTGCATGGTTTCATTTTTATTTTTTTTGTATATTGCCTTTTTATTATTATAAATTCATTTAAAATCAATTACATACATTTTGTAATTCAATTCACATGCTACTTCCAATACCCCTAACCCTGCCTCCCAAAGGAAAAAAAAAAAGAAGACACCCCCTATCCCCCTCCCCCAAAAGACAAACAGCCTATGTTTTTTTGTCAAAACCAAGATCCTAACCGCTCCTCCTAATTCCGGGCAATCCGGTGTCCTAATCCACGTCTATCAACAGCCTCAGTCACCCAACATTTCCATATACCCCATTGATTTTTTGAACTTCAGACATTTCCCCCCTAGATAGTATAATATTTCCCTAGGGCAGGGGTCTCAAACTGTCAGCCCTCCAGCTGTTACGAAAATACAAGTCCCATGAAGCATTGATAGGCTGACAGTTACAAGCATGACTCCCACAGGCAGAGGCATGATGGGACTTGTAGTTTCACAACAGCTGGAGGGCCGCCAGTTTGAGACCCCTGCCCTAGGGAGTCCTCTACTGTCTACATTGTTTCTTCAATAGACCTCAAGCAGGTAACCTTTAGGGACCCATTCTCTCAGAACTTCTGGTGTTCACCAGAATCTCGGTATCAGCATTTAATAAGTTTGGTACTAACGTATTCTTATATTGAGCGATCGTGTTCTCCGTAGTACATCTGCATGGTTTCTGCCTACTTTTCAGCACTTTCCATAGTTGCTAGGACAGTGCGAAACTTCTAGAAAGCATGAGCAGCACCAGAGCACACCGAGCAGACCTCACCAGCCAAGCACCGCTCTCTGTTAAAGCGGAGGTCCACCCTGAAATTTTTTTAACATTAAAAATCCTAAAAAAAAAATAAAAAATGTATAGAATTTTTTTTTTTTTAATACTCACCCTAAATGCCTGTTGCTATGCGGAAGTCCCCTAATCGGCCTCTAATGTTCCTCTTCTCGTCCGCAGTGGGTCTCATTCCGCTTCCTCTTCTTGTGAATGGGGCGCGCTGCCTTCTGGGAACTGTGTGTATCCCAGGAGGCAAGCCGCCCATTCACAAAGCGCTGTGCGAGTGGCGCATGCGCAGTAGGAAACGGGCAGTGAAGCCTTACGGCTTCACTGCCTGTTTCCCTTACTCAGGATGGAGGAGCCGGGAGCTGCCAGCAGCGATCGATCGCCGTGGCGGGCCCGACATCGCGGGTGAGTAGGACAGGTAAGTGTCCTTATTAAAAGTCAGCAGCTACACTGTTAGTAGCTGCTGACTTTTTTTTTTTTCGGCTGCACCTCCGCTTTAAGCAGACAGTACATATATTTACCCAGCTGTCTTCCCTGAGAAACCAAAAACTATATACACTCACTATCATGTACCTAGAAGGGCGCTACATTTATGTTTACAGTGCATCCGGAAAGTATTCACAGCGCTTTACTTTTTCCACATTTTGTTATGCTACAGCCTTATTCCAAAATCGATTAATTTCTTTTTTTTCCTCAAAATTCTACAAACAATCCCCCATAATGACAATGTGAAAGAAGTTTTCCCATGTACATAAGTATCACAGACTCCTCCCATGCTCATAAGTATCACAGGTTCCTCCCATGTACACAAGTATCACAGGCTCCTCCCATGTACACAAGTATCACAGGCTCCTCCCATGCACATAAGTATCACAGGCTCCTCCCATGCACATAAGTATCACAGGCTCCTCCCATGCACATAAGTATCACAGGCTCCTCCCATGCACATAAGTATCACAGGCTCCTCCCATGCACATAAGTATCACAGGCTCCTCCCATGCACATAAGTATCACAGGCTCCTCCCATGCACATAAGTATCACAGGCTCCTCCCATGCACATAAGTATCACAGGCTCCTCCCATGCACATAAGTATCACAGCCTTTGCCATGACACTCAGAATTGAGCTCAGGTGCATCCTGTTTCCACTGATCATCCTTGAGATGTTTCTACAACTTGATCGGAGCCCACCTGTGGTAAATTCAGTTGATTGGACATGATTTGGAAAGGCACACACCTGTCTATATAAGGTCCCACAGGTAACAGTGCATGTCAGAGCACAAACCAAGCCATGAAGTCCAAGGAATTGTCTTTAGACCTCGCAGACAGGATTGTATGGAGGCACAGATCTGGGGGAAGGGTACAGAAACATTTCTGTAGCATTGAAGGTCCCAACAAGCACAGTGGCCTCCATCATCCATTAATGAAAGAAGTTTGGAACCACCAGGACTCTTCCTAGAGCGGGACGCCCGGCTAAACTGAGCGATCGGGGGAGAAGGGCCTTAGTCAGGGAGGTGACCAAGAACCCGATGGTCACTCTGACAGAGCTCCAGCGTTTCTCTGTGGAGAGAGGAGAACCTTCCAGAAGAACAACCATCTCTTGAGCACTCCACCAATCAGGCCTGTATGGTAGAGTGGCCAGACGGAAGCCACTCCTCAGTAAAAAGCACATGACAGCCCACCTGGAGTTTACCAAAAGGCACCTGAAGGACTCTCAGACCATGAGAAACAAAATTCTCTGGTCTGATGAAACAAAGATTGAACTCTTTGGCCTGAATGGCAAGACTCTTGTCTGGAGGAAACCAGGCACCGCTCATCACCTGGCCAATACCATCCCTACTGTGAAGCATGGTGGTGGCAGCATCATGCTGTGTTTTTTTTAGCAGGAGGAACTGGGAGACTCGTCAGGATTGAGGGAAAGATGAATTCAGCAATGTACAGAGACAGCCTTGATGAAAACCTGCTCCAGAGCGCTCTGGACCTCAGACTGGGGCGAAGGTTCATCTTCCAACAGGACAACGACCCTAAGCACACAGCCAAGATAACAAAGGAGTGTCTATGAGAAAACTCTGTGAATGTCCTTGAGTGGCCCAGCCAGAGCCCAGACTTGAACATCTCTGGAGAGATCTGAAAATGGCTGCGCACCGACGCTCCCCATCCAACCTGATGGAGCTTGAGAGGTCCTGCAAAAAAGAATGGGAAAAACTGCCCAAAAATAGGTGTGCCAAGCTTGTAGCATCATACTCAAAAAGACTTGAGGCTTTAATTGGTGCCAAAGGTGCTTCACCAAAGTATTGAGCAAAGGCTGTGAATACTTACCGTATATACTCGAGTATAAGCCGACCCGAAGATAAGCCGAGGCACCTAATTTTACCACAAAAAAACTGGGAAAACTTATTGACTCGAGTATAAGCCTAGGGTGTCCATCTGCATGCCTCACTGTGCCCATGCCTCACTGTGCCCATGCCTCACTGTGCCCATGCCTCACTGTGTCCATGACTAGACTTACGTTTAACATGGGAGTATATGGAAGGGGTGCCTGGTTTGAAAAATCGGTGTTCCCCGGCCGTAGGTTACCCAGACACCAAACTGTGCACACTTGTAGAGGAGTACTGGGGCTACATGTGTGCCAAGTTTCGGGTCTAGGGGACCTACGACTAGGCAGTACCGGGTCCCCAAAATTACTGGAGAAATTACTGTTTAACATGGGAGTCTATAGAAGGGGTGCCCGGCTTTGAAAAATTGGTGCTCCCCGGCCGTAGGTCCTCCAGACAACAAACTTTGCACACTTGTAGAGGAAGAGTGGGGCTATATGTGTGCCAAGTTTGGGGTCCAGGGGACCTACGGCGGGCTGGTACCGGGTCCCCAAATCCAGGAGATCAGGCGCAAAAAGGTGACTCAAGTATAAGCCGAGGGGGGCATTTTCAGCACAAAAAAATGTGCTGAAAAACTCGGCTTATACCTGAGTACATACGGTATGTACATGAGGTTATTTTTCAATTTTTATTTTTAACAAATTTGCAAAGATCTCAAACAAACTTCTTTCACGTTGTCGTTATGGGAGATTGTTTGTAGAATTTTGAGGAAAAGAATGAATTTAATTCATTTTGGAATAAGGCTGTAACATAACAAAATGTGGGAAAAGCGAAGCGCTGTGAATACTCTCCTGGATGCACTGTATGTTAGCTGTTCATTAGATATACTGATATTACTGTTTACAGTTTGCTTTGTTTAGGATAATGTGATCAAGCTCTTGCCTGATTTTGTGTGGTGTATATATATTCTGTGTGAATTTACAATAAATTCAGTTCCAGTTTGCACCTAAGCTAGTGTTGTCTAGTTCTTGGGTGCGATATTCAGCTATAATACCTTCTTCCTGGTTTCCAGAGTGGAGGAAGTTGTATCACGGCAGAGGCACCCAGGCTGGGTGCCAGGTGGTCCCTCACAGTGTTAATATATTTGTATGTTTTAGCTCGTACAGTAATTCCTTGGATTACGAGCATAATTTGTTCCAGAAGAATGCTTGTAATCCAAAGCACTCGTATATCAAAGCGAGTTTCCCCATAGGAAATAATGGAAACTCAGATAATCCATTCCACAGCCACTGCTTGTCTATGCAGTACCGCATTTGGGCAAAGGTGCGGGGGGCGCCGGAGACACTCGCAGACACTCAGGAACCGAGTGTCTCCGAGCGTCACTGGCGCCCCCGCACCTCTGGCCAAATGCGGTACTGCACACCCCAGAGGCTAGAATCCTGATCGTCTTGCGAGACAGCGCTCGCAAAGCCAGTCAGGATTTATTTTTAAAAAATAGCTCATATTGCGAAATGCTCGTAAACCGCTTTACTCGCAATCCGAGGTTCCACTGTAAAAATTAAATGTTGCCCCTGAAAATTTTATATTTACCATTTTCAGGCAGCAGGTGGCAGCCTACCAGCAAATGCAGCTGCCTGTGCCGGCTCACAGCTGTACTGAAAAGTCACTGGCACCATGTAGTGTGACCCCCCCCACTCTTCACCCCCCTGCATGTTCCTCACCATGACTCTTTTCTCTGAGGCTTGTGCTAAATGGCAGGGGAGATCAGACTACACTGAAAGAACCAAGCCAGAAATGACATGCCCCTCCCCCCACATTGGACATTTAGAGGAGTAGTTAGCCACATGTATGTCACGGCCTGGTATAAAAAACAGTTTTCATACTCAGGACACAATCACCTCCACAGTCGTGTGGGACCTCCGATGTCTGGAGACATGAGATTTCTGTGTAAAACATTTCCCGCACTCAGGGCAGGAAAACGGCTTCTCCCCCGTGTGAGACCTCTGATGTATATCAAGTACTGATTTCTGTAGATAACATTTGCCGCACTCGGGGCAGGAATACGGTTTCTCGCCCGTGTGCAACTTCTGATGTCTAATGAGTTTGGCCTTATCTGAAAAACTGTTCCCGCACTCAGAGCAGGAAAACGGCTTCTCCCCCGTGTGAGATCTCTGATGCCTGACAAGTTTCGCTTTTAACGAAAAACATTTCCCGCACTCAGGGCAGGGAAACGGCTTCTCCCCTGTGTGAGATCTTTGATGTATGACAAGTTCTGATTTTGTTACAAAACATTTCCCACACTGGGAGCAGGAATACGGCTTCTCCCCTGTGTGGCATCTCTGATGTCTGACCAGTTTTGATGCTTGTGAATACGATTTCCCACACTGGGAGCAGGAATACGGCTTCTCGCCCGTGTGAGATCTTTGATGTCTGACAAGTAGTGATCGTGTGATAAAACTTTTCTCGCATTCGGAGCAGGCATGAGGCTTCTCTGCCGTTTGTGATCTCTGTTGTGCGTGGACACTTGGTTCAATGATAACACTTTCCACACATTCAGGATCAGAAACGGTCTTCTCCTCCTGAAATTCGGCGCCATCCCTCACAGTACGAAATTGCTTAGAGTCAGAGGGGTAACAATGTCTATTCACACTGTGAAGTCCACGAAAACCTCCTGAGATGTCCTCATCTTCAATTTTGCAACCTGGAAATAAAGTGAGACAATCATTTGAGAGTTTCTTGATGGGGAAAAAAGATAAAAAAAGTTATCACAAGATCAGTTCGCCTAAACCAGGATTTAATCTGGATCTCAGGTAGATTTAGGTAAACAGTGGGTCCAGCTTGCACTCTTACTATCCTACGTCAACTGGTAAAAAGGTCTTTAGACCTTCTCCCAGATCACTTCCAGGTTAATCCGGCCTTGTCAGAAATTGGGGGAACCAATAGGAACTAACAGTTGTGTGCTGTTCACACAACTACAGGCCTAGGCGGTGGGTCATGGGACTCCTGCTACAGAGAAGGATTAAAGTTTAGACCAGGAGAACCAACCCACAAGTGACCAAAGACATGAAGACGTCTGTGCGTACGAAACGCGTACGCCGAAGCTACAACAGTGACGTCATCATGCCTGCCGGCTTGTAAGCACAGTGTTTCTGTGCTTACTTTTGCCTATATTTGTGAGCATTTCCTTTTCACTTAAATAAAAGTAGCCCAACAGTATTACACTATGGGATCCTCTATTTTAGTTCCCTCTGCATCTGTTTAATGCTGTGGTGACCCGAGCATTGGCTGGAATTTCTATGGGTAGTACATATTTTGAAAGATTTCTGCCCATTCTATGCTGGTCTGTTGGGAGGACTATAAAGCGCAAGTTGACCTCCATTCCTTTGAGGTTTAATCTTGGGGTAAGAGGCTCATCTATCTGCATGTGGTGGTGGGACACAACACTTTGAAAGAAGTGATAAGAGGAAAGCATTTGATGGGGCTTTTTGCACTTGTTTATTCATGAGTTGCTTTGCTTTTTAAGTACGTATTGCCATTCACTTTAGTATATTTTGATATACTGTTTTACACTCTTATTGCTTAATTGCACAACTGTTATATTTTGTGGATGTGGACTTTAGTTTTGCTGCTGTTAAGCCTTTTGAGTTCAATGAAAGACTACGTTACTCCAAAAAGCCAGTGATCCTGCTAAACCAGGGTTTCTCAACCAGGGTTCCATGGAACCCTACGGTTCCTCCAGAGGTTTCTCGGGTTCCTTGAGCAATTTCTGCCTCTCAGATAAGTTCCTACTGACACCATTGATCTTTTTAGCGATTTGTAAGGGGGCAATTCTTTCCAATAACCACAAGTGTAAGGAGCATTTTTCCTTAACCAGGGTTCCATTTGAACTCTATGGTTCCTCCAGAGGTTTCATGAGCATATTCCACTGACACCAATGGTCTTTTTAGCTATCTTTAAGGAAGTAATTCTTCCCAAAGACCAGAAGTGTAAGGAACATTCTTCCTCAACCAGGCTCCATGGAACCCTAAGGCTCCTCTAGAGGTTGCTAAGGCTTCTTTGAGTAATTTCTGCCTATCAGATAAGTTGCCACTGACACCATTGATCATTGCCACTGACACCATTGATCTTTTTAGCTATCTGTAAGGGGGTAATTCTTCCCAATCACCACAATTGTAAGGATAATGCTTCCTCAACCAGGGTTCCATGGAACTCCAGAGGTTCCTAGGGGTTCCATGAGCAAATTCTTCCCAACGGCGACAAGTGTAAAGAGCATTCATCCCACTGACCATCACACTAATGTATCACGAGTTCCCTGAGACCAGAAAGTCATTTCAAGGGTTCCTCTGTGTGAAAGGCCGAGAGAAACGAAGACCTACTGTGCAGGACAGGGAGGTGACAATTATCAACCTAATTTTGGCTCAAATTACTCAACTCCTGTCCTTTTCTGGACCAATCAGTGAACAGTAACATGTAAGCGGTGCCCACAAGCGTGACTGAGTAACCCACCTACGTAGCCCAAAGCAGCGAAAACAGTGCCGCTCGAATGCCCCCCAAACCTGTATCAGTCATATCAGCTAGTGGATGGGCTGGAGCAAGACAGACAGAATCGGTTTGTAGACTTCAACAAAATGGCGGCCGTCTGCACACAGACAACTCTAATGCCGCGTACACACGACCATTTTCCTCGTCGGGAAAAATTAAATTTTTTCTCTTTGACGAGAAAAACGACCGTCTGTGGGCTTTTGGTCATTTTTCCAGACGAGAAAAACGGCATTAATCACGACGAGAAAAATTAGAACATGCTCTAATTTTTCTCGTCGTGATTCACGGCATTTTTTTCCGCTGCAGTTTTCCCATAGGGAAACACTGCCGGGGAGCCTACACACGGTCGTTTTTCTCGACCAAGAGAAAAATTGACAGGAAAAACGTCCGTGTGTAGGGAAACAAGCCGTTCCTCGTTTCTCCCGACGATTTTCTCTACGATGTTTTCACCGTCGAGAAAATCGATCGTGTGTACGCGGCATAAGATTAAGCCCCAAAAAAGGGCGAAATGCGTCAAAGGTGTTCTCTACAGGTGGAGAACAGGAGCTGAAGCCATCTTTTATCCATTTCATTTACACAACAGAGAGTTGGTGTCTGTGTGCTGACGGCCACTATTTTGTTGAGTCACCCACACGTAATCCATCAGGGCCTGCCTAAGGTTGGGTTCACACTATCGCCGCATGCGGCTCACAGCAGGGGTCCAGCACGTCCCCGTTCACCGTTTCAGGCCCAATTTCAGCCTGAATTTTGGGCCGAATTTGGACCTGAAACGGACCAAAAGACGAACGGACCCCTGTGCAAATTCGATTCGCACCGGAGCTACAGCGGAGATATGTCAATCGGTTCCATAGAGAGCCGGTCAAAATCTCCTGCTATTGCGAATTGGATGCGGGGAACAATTCGCAACAGTGTAAACCCAGCCTAAAACAGGGCAGTTTAAGGCCTAACTCCCAGGCTTCACATAGTCCACGACACCCTAAAATATTCATCTCCACCTTTACACTTAAATGTACAGTGTGCTTAAGACGAGGTGCGCCCTGTGCACACACTCACCATACCACTGGTCACATCTATCAGCATGGCTCCGCTGGCTGGGAATACTCTCTGCATCAGGACTAATGACTTGCATGTGGTTCCAGAAAAGTCCCTCACACCCCTTTCCACCACCATCCCCTAGCCTGACCATGTTTGCACGCAGGATCCTTCTTCTCCATTTGGGTACCCCATGAGATGTACAGTCTAGCATGGGCTTTAAAAAAGGAACTATCCCACTTCACAGCAGCAAGGTTACCAAGGATCCACTTCAGACCCATAAAGCAGCCTGAATATAAGTTTATTTGAAAAGGTTCCTCCAAAAGTCTTTTCAATCTTTAACTTCTCTATTATCTTTCAACAGTTCTGCTCCAAATGGTGGTGTAACTTTGTGTTCCCAGTAGTAGGGGGTGCCCATCCCAGAGGTTATAAAGTATAAAGGTACTTTCCTCTAGGTCATCTCTTTCTGAACTATCTTCCCATCAGCCAAGCAGTGCTCCTTCTAGCTAAGCTCCACCCAAAGTATTTAAATGATACTGACCAGAGGAAATTAACTCATTCTCCTTCCTTGAAGGAACATATCTCCTAATGGGGAAACAGAGTGACCCCTGCCTACAAACAGAGCAGAAATAAATAACAGAAGAATATATTACGGCTCACCTGTGCTGATCTCAGCAGCGGGATCATCCCTCACATACGTTTCTTCTTCTTCCTTAACTTTAATTTTAATCAGATCTTCTCCCTAAACCAACAGAATGGCAGAAAACATCTGTAACATAGAAGTACCGTATTTATCGGTGTATAACACACTTTTTTCCCCTTAAAATCAGGGGAAAGTCGTGGGTGCGTGTTATACACCGATCCCCGCTGTCTCTGAGGGCAAGAGGAGCGCCGCTGACATAGATCGAGCCGAGCCGAGTGTACTGTGTACTCGGCTAGGCTCGGCTTCGCTCGCAGTCACGCCCAGTCTCGACTCCTAGCCTTTACGTCCCGCCATTGGACTGGTATTGTGTCCATCATAAGAGCTGGGCCAAGGGGCGGGACTGCGAGACGAGCCGAGAGGAGCCGAATACAAAGGACATCCGGATCTGTGTATCTTGGCGACGCTAAATGTAAAAAGTGCAAGACTACAGATAGACGCTGTGCAAGGCTGTAGATGGACACTGATAAGGCTGCAGATGGACACTGAAAGGGCTGCAGATGGACACTGGGAAAGGCTGCAGATGGACACTGGGAAAGGCTGCAGATGGACACTGGGAAAGGCTGCAGATGGACACTGGGAAAGGCTGCAGATGGACACTGGGAAAGGCTGCAGATGGACACTGGGAAAGGCTGCAGATGGACACTGGGAAAGGCTGCAGATGGACACTGGGAAAGGCTGCAGATGGACACTGGGAAAGGCTGCAGATGGACACTGATAAGGCTGCAGATGGACACTGGGAAAGGCTGCAGATGGACACTGATAAGGCTGCAGATGGACACTGAAAGGGCTGCAGATGGACACTGGGAAAGGCTGCAGATGGACACTGGGAAAGGCTGCAGATGGACACTGGGAAAGGCTGCAGATGGACACTGGGAAAGGCTGCAGATGGACACTGATAAGGCTGCAGATGGACACTGGGAAAGGCTGCAGATGGACACTGATAAGGCTGCATCGATGGACAAAAATGTACGTTTTTTTTTCCTTAAACTTCCCTCCTAAAAGTTTTTTTCCTTAAACTTCCCTCCTAAACTTGGGGTGCGTGTTATACGCCGATAAATACGGTATTTATGATGTGATATTGCATAGAAAATATCAACTTGTAGAGCCCACACATCATCTCCACATGTCAGAGTGTTCAATCACTTCATGTTCCCGACCCTCAACTCTACCTACCTGATGATGGTGAGGGATGGTGTGACCTTCCTGTGTGGAATCCCGAGAATACCAAGAACGAAGACGTCTCTTAGTTGGCTCCTTCCTTACATCCTTATTAAGATCAGTGTGTCCTTCGGATAACTCCATAACCCCGTACTCATCATCCTCCTCTTTAAACTCTTCTTTGATAATGATATTAAAACCCTCAAGGTTTTCATTCTAAATATAAAATAAAACATGTATTGTAACAAACATGTTTGTGTATAAATCATAACTAACAACAATTGGCGATTACCTACCTGATGATGGTGAGGGATGGTGTGATCTTCCTGTGTGGAATCCCGGGAATACAGAGGACGGAGACATCTCTCTGGTGGGTTCCCATTACTGGATCCATCTGTAGGAAACACACACACTGACTGAATACATTGTTTCTATGTGTTTATCAGATGATGGGGGATCTAGGTGGAGCCTCCATACTGCTCTCTCCTTTACAATAAAGTCTCCTCTTACCCGGTGATGTGAGGGGCGGCTGATTCTCCATCATGACGTCCTTGTAGAGATCCTTGTGTCCTTCTAAATACTCCCACTCCTCCATGGAGAAATAGACAGTAACATCCTGACACCTTATAGGAACCTGACACACACAATGATACAGTCACCATCCAGACACATCCCTTGTCTGTTACTGGATAATGTCCCAGAATTCCCGGCACAGCTCACCTCTCCTGTCAGCAGCCCCAAGATCTTCTTGGTGACTTCTAGAATCTTCTTGGTGTTTCCAGGTGTCAGGCAGTAAGATGGAGGCACTGAGATTTTACCTGATCACCAGACTTCACAGGAAAGCTCTGCATAGAAAAACACCAACAACAGCAATGTCATATGACGTTCCTAAAATATTTTTTTTCATCTCTCCCTGCAGAGATTTTTTTAACAACTGCAAAGCATTGCCATCTACCGGAAGATCGGACAAACTCTAGGCCAGCCATAGGGGCCATAAACCCTCCAACATCCGCTATGTTCAGTTTTTAAGAAGCAGTACCAAGACTATAAGCTTCCATAGAAAAGCAGGAAGCCCAACTTCTAGACCATTGGCCTCAGGCATTCACCTAGAAGTAGTGGAACAAGAAGGCAGAACACCCTTCCTGGGATGCCCTAATTATGACAAAGAAAGTCACTTTTCTTGACCAAAGTTGTGGCTAAAAGACTCAGACAGCTTGGACAACCTCCAGGCCATGGAGAGCAATCTCCTTGTCAGGATCTGGATCACCTGCAGGTGGCACTGTGGTTCCCTGGGCAGAGGGTTGTAATTTCAGTGTCCACCAGCAGGCGTCTCCCAGCAGCCCCTTGTAATCAGTTTCCACCTGATGCTGGCTCCTGGGAGGGTATTTAGGTCCCCACCTACTAAGTACCTCTTTCTCCAGTGTTTTTGCTGCTGCCGAATTCTGTTTGCCTAGATCCTTCTCTTGCTCCTGTGATATGTTTCGCTCTGCCCACCGGGGCTAAGCCTGGGTCCATAGTAACTAAGCCGCAATGGGCAGGGTGAAACGCATCGAGGACATGGTTCTGTCAGGAACACGCAGGTTGAAGCCAACTTCACTTTTGTCTACATGGCTGATTTTCTGAGAGCGGCGATCCTTTCTAATGACTGAGGACCATATGTTGGTCCACATCCACCAGAAGAGAAGAAAGAATTCATCCCATGGAAAGGCTCCTGTGATGAAAAAAATTGGACTCACACCACCAAAACTTAGCCTTCCAAGTCCAACAATAAACTTTACAAGAAGTGGGCGTACTGGCCTTCAGGGTTGGCAGAACTTGCAATGTCCATCCCTCAGAACCTCAACATCAACAATCACCACAATGTCCATCCCTAAGACCTTAACATCAACAACCATCGCAATGTCTATTCCTCAGAACACGGACATGAACCACCATCGCAATGTCCATCACTCAGAACCTGGATATCAACAACCATCGCAATGTCCATCCCTCAGAACCTGGACATCAACAACCATCGCAACGTCTATTCCTCAGAACCCGGACATGAACCACCATCGCAATGTCCATCCCTCAGAACCTGGATATCAACAACCATCGCAATGTCCATCCCTCAGAACCTGGACATCAGCAACCATCGCAATGTCCATCTCTCAGAACCTGGACATCAACAACCATCGCAATGCCCATCCCTCAGAACCTGGACATCAACATACATCGCAAAGATGGCCCTGATGTGATATCCTTGTACTCAAGAGACATTGGCGCTATTTATTTGTGGTGAAGATTTTAGATACGGTAATCATGTAAATGTTATAGTCAGATTATTCCAAATTAAAACTACTAAAATAAAGACATAAACATTAAAATCTGCACTATTTTTGCGGGTTTGTTGGGCTACAGCAGGGGTCTCAAAACTTTCTAAGGAAAGGGCCAGTTTACTGTCCTTCAGACCTCAGGGGGGCCGGACTGTGCCCAGTGGGATTGGGCAATGCCGGATCTTTGGTATTAGGGGGAGAAATAGTTGGCGCCAGTGGGAGGAACAGTGCCCCATTTTCGTTATCGGTAGAAGGAATTAGGTCCCATTGTTGTTGTTAGTGGAATGAATAGTGCCCCATTGTTGATGTCAGTGGCAGGAATAATGCCTCAAGGCAAAGGCAAGCAAAGGGCCGCATCCGGCCCCAGTTCAGCAGTTTGGAGACCACTGGGCTACAGCATAGAGCAGCCAATTTACTTTAATGGTCTGCCCAACACGCAACAAACGCACCAGTGTAGCTCCTGCACCTTCTTTTGGTACTGAGCCTCATGCGTTTTAAAGCGTTTTGTCAAATGATTGTTACCGCATTTGGAGTGCCATTAAGAATTATTGACGCTGCAAACGCAATGCACGTTTTTTCCCGCGTTTCCAAAAACGTGCATTTCTGTGCTCATTCCCAAAAAAGCAAAAGGTGTGAATGAGGCCATAGAAGACCCTAATCACACCTCAGCTTTTAATGAACATTTACATACCTATGAAAAGCGTGTTTCGCGCTTGAGGTGCCATTCAGTGTTAATGGCACCCCAAATGCGGCAAGCAGATGCGCGTTTTTCCATGTGCAAAAAAAACAAAAACGCTTGACAAACAAGCCACATCAAGTTAATAAAAAAAAAAATACAAAGCTCAACCTACATGGGCTTCAGGACTTTTACAGAGCCTCTCCCATCCTCTGGAACTCCCTGCCCTAGTATGTCTGATCAGCCCCTACCCTGTCCACCTTTAGGAGATCCCTGAAAACTCATTTATTCAGGGAAGCCTATCCCACACCCACCTAACAACTGTCCCCGAGCCTCCCCCATCAAATCATTCTCTGCAGCTATTACCTTTTGTACCACCACCCCCTCCCCCTCCCTTTAGAATGTAAGCTCTACAAGCCGGGCCCTCCTGTACCTTTTTGTATTGAACTGTACTGTAATTGTGTTGTCCCCCCTATACATTGTAAAGTGCTGCGTAAACTGTTGGCGCTATATAAATCGTATATAATAATATTAATGGGCTACTTTGGCACATTTTCCACTCATTGGGGAGACCACTGAAATGAATGGGCGGCTTTATGTGTAAAGCATGAAAAAACACACCCAAAATGTGCATAAACGCGATCATAGCGTGAACAGGGCCTAAAAAGTCGTATAATACGTTAGGATAGACTGATAGAGTGAAAATGTCATTGGAGGAAACCCCCTGAAGGGGTTCATCTAGGTTTCCACACTATATATGTGTGTATCATCATCTGCTGGAGATAAAAGACGTCACAGTGACTATGGAGGAAGAGGACGGACATGACGGGGGGGGGGGGGGTTACTGGGGGTAAGTAGAAAATAATATCTTATTACCTGTAGCCACTCCCAGCAAGGTCTCATCTCTACGGCCTTCCGAATTCAGCCCTCCCCCTGAACTTCCTGCCTGTAACTGACATCACTTCCTGTCTGTACCCGACATCACTTCCTGTTTTCCATAGAGACTTCCTGTCTGTCTTCCATAGAGCCTTACTGTCTGGAAAGAAGTGAGATCACCACCTTGTGAAGCTCCGAGGAACTGCAGCCCTGAGAAACATCTTAGTGTATGCCCAGAATTTATATATATATATTCTCAGTTTGACTGCTCAGCCTAGGATAAAGTGACCAGATTTAAAAAATGAGATTCGGGGACACTCTACTGATCACGGACACTTTTAACCACACCTACAAAATCACACCCCCATTTTATTCAATTTTTAAGCAGTTTAAACAAGGTTTTTTTTTTTAAAATCAGATCCTTTTTTTATTTTTATACATACCTCCCAACTGACACAGGCCCCTCCTTCCCGCAGTCCCGCGAGAGTGTCATTTTTCCCGCACAGCAGGAAGCAGAAGGCACAGCAGACAGCATTAAGAGGAGGAAACAGCGAACGAGCAGGTAAGCCCCCCCCCCCGCGATCGGCGGCACACTTTTGTTGGCAGGGACGAATTTTTTTTAAATGTCCCGCGGCCCCCCCCGCTCAACAACTTTCGTTTGCAGAGGAGAGGGGAGACCTGAATGTCCCGCGGTGGGACTTTTAAAAGTTGGGAGGTATGTTTATATGCAAACGATATTAACCACTTAAGGACTGGCACATGTAGATTTATGTCGGCAGAATGGCACGAACAGGCATAATCACGTACCTGTATATTGCCCTTTAAATGCCTGCCATGTGGTCGCGGATGCACCGCCGGCGGCGCGCTTGCGACCCTGCCGCCTTCCCCGTGAGTCGGACTGCGGGTCCTGTGGACTCAATCGCCGCGGGGATCCCCGTGATCGTCTCATGGAGGTATAGAGCGGGGAGATGCTTGTGTAAACAAGCATCTCCCCGCTCTGCCTAGTGACAATGACATGAATCTCCGCTCCGTGTACTGGGAGCGAAGATCAGTGTCATGTGACACACAGCCCATCCCCCCTACAGTAAGAAACACTCAATAGGGAACACTTAACCCCTACAGCGCCACCTAGTGGTTAACCCCTTCACTGCCAGTGTAATTTTCACAGTAATCTGTGCATTTTTATAGCACTGATCGCTGTAAAAATGACAATGGTCCCAAAAATGTGCCAAAAGTGTCCGATGTGTCCGCCATAATGTCGCAGTCATGATAAAAATCGCTGATCGCCGCCATTACTTGTAAAAAAATTGTATTAATAAAAATGCCATAAAACTATCTCCTATTTTGTAGACGCTATAACTGTTGTGCAAACCAATCAATAAACGCTTATTGCGATTTTTTAACCAAAAATATGTGGAAGAATACGTATCGGCCTAAACTGAGGAAAAAAAATATATTTATTTTTTTGGGGATATTTATTATAGCAAAAAGTAAAAAATATTGCACTTTTTTCAAAATTGTCGCTCTATTTTTGTTTATAGCGCAAAAAATAAAAACCGCAGAGGTGATCAAATACCACCAAAAGAAAGCTCTATTTGTGGGGAAAAAAGGACGTCAATTTTGTTTGGGAGCCACGTCGCGTGAAATTGTCAGTTAAAGCGACGCAGTGCCGAATCGCAAAAAGGGGCCTGGTTTAAGTGGCTAAGACAATACAAACAAATTATACAGACAAAATCACATTAAACAAAACACAACCCAAGAAAAGAGGAAAAAAAAAAAAAAGGACCCCCACCCTGCTCTTTGAGTATATATGGAAGAAAATTAAAAAAAAAGAGAAAAAAAGGACAGAAAACAAACAGCATCCAATATTACAAAGTATATAGTACCTATTAGTTTACATGATACCTAGGTCATGAATTTAGGCCATCTTGACCAGGTAGCATCAAACTAAAGCCCTGTACACACGATCGGTTTAACCGATGAAAACCGTCCGATGGATTGTTTTCATCAGACAAACCGATCGTGTATGGGACCCATCGGTCTTTTTTCCATCGGTTTTAAAAAATAGAACATGTTTTACATTTTTCCGATGGATAAAAAACCGATAGCAAATTCCGATCGCCTATGGGCAAGTCCCTCGGATAAAAAAACCACGCATGCTCAGAATCAAGTCGACGCATGCTCAGAAGCATTGAACTTCATTTTTCTCGGCTCATCGGAGTGTTTTACGTCACCGCGTTTGGGACGGTCGGTTTTTTTGACTGATGGTGTGTAGGCAAGACTGACGGAAGTCAGCTTCATCGGATTTCCGATGGACAAAACCATCGGATTAGAATCCATAGGATATCCGATCGTGTGTACGAGGCTTTACTCATGGAATTTTTTAGGGAGTATATATGTTTTTTCAAAAAGAATAATCCTATTGAGATCTAAAATCCACTCGGATACGGTCGGCGGGTAGGGAGAGGTCCACTTAAGAGCAATCTGTCTATGGGCAGCGTGCGTCTTATATTGTTTTTTTTTTTTTTAATCAAATATTCTTTATTTCTTTTTTTTTATATGAACATTCTTATACATATATATATATATATATATACATCTGATACACTATATATCTCATATAAACACACACATATTAATGGCATACCCTCCAGCCCTCCTCCCACCCCGTCACCCCCTCCCACATCCTCTCCTCCTCCCATCCCCAAATTCCGCCCCTCACTCTCCATAGTTGCCAACATTACAAAAAAAACATCTGGGACACTTTTTTTGTATTGAGGCGGAGCCTTGCTATAATTAGGGGGCGGGGCATTCGTTTGTAGGTGTGTCATGCTGAAATGAAAAATGCGGCGTGCGTAGCGCGACGCGGTGAAAAATGGGCGTGGTTTACGCACGATAGTGGGTGTGGCTTAAATGGGCGTGGTTCAAAGGGGTGTGGCTACAGTCCGAGGTGAGAGAAAGAGAGAGAAAGAAATAGAAAGAAAGAAGCCAGATCCTACACCACAATAGAAATGTGTAACAAAATTGGCAGATAAGTATACTCCAAAACACCTGTTGGCGCTTCAATCATCCCGACACCATGTTTGTTATGGTGTCAGGGTGATTGAAGCGCATTATTTCTATTATTACATTGTAATATAAAATGAAATCATTCAACTCCCCATAATGCCGAATCAGTGGGACCCTTAAGCATGTCACCTGCCACATCGTCTGCCACCAGGTGCCCCCAGCAGAGTCCCTCCTTACATCAGGTGCCCCCAGCGGAGCCTCAGTCCTTACACCAGTGTACCCAGCCTCAGTCCTTGCATCAGTGTCCCAAGCAGAGCCATAGTTACCCCCCCCTGTACATAGTAACACCCCCGTTACCCCCCTGTACATAGATACTACCTGTACATACTTACTACCGCCCCCTGTACATACCCCCACTGTACATAGTTAATACCCTCCCTGTACATACCCCCACTGTACATAGTTAATACCCCCCCCGTACATAGTTAATACCCCCCCTGTACATACCCCCCTGTACATAGTTAATACCCCCCCCTGTACATACCCCCTGTACATAGTTAATACACCCCCTGTGCATAGTTGCCCCCCCCCTTGTACATACATCGCTGGCCCGGGCTGTAATAACACCGACATCCCTGCATACCTAGGACAGCAGACAGGTCATATGTCACCAGGAGGACACAGCACACTATAACCCACATTACATGGGGATGATGATCATAGAGATCTCTGGATGGGGACATCATCCACCTACCTCCAGGGACAGCACACAGGACTGGACACACTGGGATTGCTGGGATGAGCCCAGAGCTCAGTCCTATAAGAAGACATGACGTACCCTCATTTTGGGCACCATACACACAGGCGCTCCGAATCCTTCTCCACTTCTCAGTATCTGGGCTGTGTACATAATCCCAGAACGAAGGGTCCTCTCCCCGCACACTGGTGTCTGATGCAGAGCTTACAGGGACCGCACTTCAGAGGGAAGAACACCGACACGGCAGCCGCAGAGCAAACTCCACAAGTGGCGCGATGTGTTCAGTGGAGAGTAGGAGGAGCCAATCGGTTTGAGTGTACACTGAACAGGGAAGCCGATTGGTTGCCTCTCCCCTCTCCACTGAACACACGAGGAAAGGCACCTCGCGGCGGTGACGGAGGCCATGTTTCTGTAGCCCGCCGGCTGTTTTTGGCCAAAACATTCCCGATTTTCCCGGGACAAACACAAAATACCGGGAATTCATTCGGGACAAGCTCCTTCCGGGACGAGGGTCTCAAATTCGGGATTGTCCCGGGAAATTCGGGACTGTTGGCAACTATGACTCTCTACTGTGCCTCCACCTCTAACCAGTGTTTCCATATGTTCATAAATTTCTTCCTATTTCCCCTCTTATTATACATAAATTCTTCTTTTCTAATGGTATTGTCTATTACTTTCCTCCATTCTGTCCCTGTTGGGGGGTCTTTTGCTTGCCACCTTTGCGCTATAAGCTTCCTACCTTGGAACAGGCATCTTAATATTGCCGTTTGTGTGTCTACTGATATTCCCCTGTCTTCTATCAATCCTAGCACACATAGTTTCGCTTCTGGTTGAAAAGATGTCCCAAATACAAAGTTTATTCTATCTATTATCTCTTTCCAATACCAGTACAGTTTGGGACATCTCCACATCATGTGCACTAGATCTCCCTCCTCTGTTCTGCATCTCTGGCATTTTGCATCTTTCCTACCACCAAACTGGTACATTCTTCGGGGTGTATAATATGCTCTGTGTACTAAGTATAATTGTGAAACCATTTGAGAGGGGGAAAGTGTAACTCTCGGACCTGCCTCTAGTATCCTTTTCCACTGGTCTTGTGTTATTGGGCCCAGATCTCTTTCCCATTTTCCCTTGCTTTCAAGTCTCTCTTCCTGATCTACCTCACTTATACATTTATACATCTCCGATATTGTCCCTCTAGATAAATCCGCGTTAACTAACCTACTGAGTTGGGTTATTTCGTTCCATACTGGTATTACTTGCCCGAATTGTGCATTCAGAGCATGCCTTACCTGTAGGTATCTATAGAATGATTTATTGGGGATTGAATACTCCTCTCTTAGCTCTTGGAATGTTTTTATTCTTCCCTCTTTAAAAAACTATATCAGGAGATGTACTCCACATATATCCCATTCCTCAACTTTTCCCATCTTTTTGAGCTCTTCTAGGTTACTATTGTCCCAAATGGGAGAGAATCATGAGAATCCACTGTACCCCAATATCTCCTTAACCGTCTTCCAACATTTTACCATTAGTTTTTCTGTTGGACATCTGGAGCAAAAAAAAGAGTCAGCTTCCACTGCCTCTACTTCTGTATCATGACTTGTATCATTCAGTAATAGATTCTTCCCCCCCTCCCTACTCCCCGGTAGGTTACTTCCCCTCATATTCTGCATTTGTGCAGCTAGAAAATAGTGTCTCGGATTGGGCAATTCCAGTCCCCCCCCTTTCTCTAGGTTGCTGTAAAGTACGAAGACGAACTCTTGCTGCTCCATTTCTCCATATCAGTTCCCTGAATACACTGTCTATTCTCTTGAACTAGTATTTTGGGATCCATACTGGGGAGTTATGCAGTACATATAGGATCTGAGGCATCCAAACCATTTTGACAAGGTTGCAACGTCCGACCACCGAAAGCGGGAGTCTATTCCACACGCAACACTTCTGTCTCAACCTTGTCATCAATGGTACCAGATTATTGGCTATGTAATGTCCTGGATCTTTTGTTACATTTATTCCCAAGTACCTCATCTGACTCACAACCTTAACTTGGGTTATCTGCTGTGTTATTGGGTCCATCGGCAAAAGTGCTGATTTTTCCCAATTAATCCTCAACCCTGAAATTTTCCCATATTCTCCAATTATCCCCATTGCTGTATCTAGTGAGGACTGTGTATCCCCTAGAAAGAGCAAGATGTCATCTGCATACATGGCAATCTTTTCTTCCCCAAGTTTTCTCTTAAACCCATGTACCTCTGAAGATGCCCTTATTGATATACCAATAGAGGAGGTATAAATAGACGTATCACAGTATCCCAATAGACATATGAGTGGTTCAATATTAGTATCCAATAGCCCGTTTAGGGTACCAATCACCTCTGCCCAGTATCTTTGAAGTTTCAGACACCGCCACAAAAGATGTATTAGCGTACCTGTATTATCACATCTAGCACAGGCTGGCTCAGATTTCAATCCAATTGCATACAGAAATTGGGGAGTTCTATAGACTCTATGGAGAATAAAGATCTGTGTCAGGCTGTGTGATGGAGAAAGAGACACCTGGGGCGAGGACCAAAGAATATCATCCCAGACCTCCTCGGGGATAGAACCGATATCTTTTTCCCAACCAGCCCTAGAGCAGATGGGAAAGTTCAGTAGAAACCTATCTGACAATACACTATATGTAGCAGAGGTGAGACCTTTTGTTGATCCTGCCTGTACTATCTTATCAAGAACAAGGATAGGGGGAAAAAATATCCTAGCAGAAGAAAATTGGGCTTGTAGAGCATGTCTTAAGCCTCGTACACACAACCGAGTTTCTCGTCAAAAAACGACAAGAAACTTGCTGGCAGAGCTTTCTTGCCGAGTAAATCGGTCGTGTGTACGCGGCTATCAGGTTTCTCGTCAAGAAAACCGACAAGAATCTCGACGAGAAAAATAGAGAACCTGCTCTCTATTTTCTCGTCAGGATTCTCCATTTTCTTGTCGAGATTCTCGTCAGCATGTTTCTCGACGAGAAAAGTGTGTATGTGTGCACTAACCTGTCGCCGTGGAAACCCGCGCATGCTTGAAATGACTTTGACGCATGCGCGGTAGCTTCCTAGGCATAGGTAGGGTGTAGCAAGATGGCGGCATCGAATGTGACGAGCGCACGCTCGTCGTAGTCGATGACGTCACCGCGTTCGCTCCATTCAAAGAACCGCAGGTTCTTTGAATCGAGCGTGTGTACACTCGGCAGGGACAAGTGTCTTGTCCTAGAATCTCGTCAAGAAAAACGACGAGTTTTTTCCTGACGAGATTCTCGGCCGTGTGTACGAGGCTTGAATTGGAGAAATTGATAGAACCAATTAGATTGTAAAGAGAACTCTCCCCTTAGATCTTCAAAGCGGAGGTCCACCCTAAAAACAAGGTTCCCTTTAATAAAAAAAAAAATGTTTTACTTGCCTGCAAATGGCTGTTACTAGGCAGATTTCCTAATCTGCCTAGTTCCTAGTCCGCGGCTGACCTACTTCCCTTCCTAACTCGCCTGGCCTCCTGGGAAATGAGTGTCATCATTTCCCAGGAGTCTGTGGGCATTACAGTGCTACGAGCGCCGTTTAACTGCCCATGCACGAGATCTTCGTTGTCATAACAACAGGGCGGGGCGCTCCTCCTTTGCCGCCCATTGTCATGGCAACAATACAAACTAATGGCGCTACGAGCGCCGTTTAACTGTGCATGCGCGAGATCGAGAGGTGCATGCTGGTTACCCAGCATGCACCTCTCTCGAAAAAATCAGGAAAAGATAGCGACTGGGCTTCACATGCCCTTAATTAAAATGGAAATGGCCACAAAGTCATGGGAGAAGATATTAAGTAAGTTCTTATTTTATTACTAAATAGATCGGGAGCGGCTTATATATTTAATTGTTTATATGCTATACTAATGTGTGGATTGTCAAAAAAATCAAAATAAATATGGCCGCTTTAAGTATACCGTTTTCATATAACTGAGCCAGAGTTGTTATTCCTAATTTCCCCCATCTCTGAAAGCTTCTAAGGGCCAAAATTTGAGGAAGTCCATCATTTTCCCATATGGGGGTGCATCTAGTAGCATAAGAGACATCCAGTATTTTTTTAACTGTATCCCATATTTTATATATTAACGTGCAGGTAGGCATATCGGCAAGCGAGGCACCCCCTCTTGCACCATCTAGGACATAGAGTGGTAACCGACCCTTAAATGCATAAGAAAATGATCTTCGAGCAGGAAGAAGTGTCTGCTCAGACTCCCATCCGGCAAAGTGCTGTAGTTGGGATGCAAAAAAGTATAACTTTGAATTAGGAACTGTGAGACCACCCACAATTTTGAGGTGGTATAGAGTCTCCAATTTAATGCGAGGGGTTTTGTTCCGCCATATTAATCGCCTAAATATGGTATTAATCTTAATAAAGATCTGTATGGGTATCCAGATCGGGGCATTGTGTAAAAAATAAAGAAGCCGTGGCATCCATATCATCTTAATTAGATTAATACGACCTATTAACGATAAGGGGAGATGTTATGTACAGAACGTACCTGATCGTAGAGCCTGACTTGTAGGAGGAGACCTCTCTTACAGCCCTGGCTCAGGAGTCACTGAAATGAGGACAGTGAGCTCGAGAGCGCAGTGAGGTAGGAGTGCCTGAGGAAGGTGTAGTGGTTGGCACTGTGGCAAGGTGGTGATCCTCCAGGGGTGGCTGTAGGCAGCAGAGGAGGTGGTTTCAGGTCAGCGACCTGGGAGCTGGCGGGTACAGGAACAGCGGAAGCTGGAGCAGTGTAAGACAAGCCAGGTTAGGTGCACACAAACAGCAGACAGCAGGAGGGTCAGACAAGCCGGGTCAGAGCAGGTAATCAGCCGTATGGTTCAGCAGGCTTAAACGTAGTACAGGCAGGGTCTGGCAGCAGGTAAGAGACTGAGCAGGGTCAAGGTGAGCCAAGGTCGGGATTGGAGATATATCGGGTGGTCGGGCAGAGCCGGGTCAGTACAGGTAGCAAATAACAGGTATGCAGGTTTTACAGGTTCAAAGCTGCAGATCAGACAGCAATGCATCATTGCAACTGCTGACCTTTTAAAGGCAAAATGGCGCCATAGCGTGTGCGCGTGCAATTGGCGCATGCGCGCGCACACCCGTCACGCGCTGGCGCACAGGCACCGAAGGATGTAAGAGACGTCTTCTCATTCTAGCAGGTCCCTGACAGGAGCTTATTCCAGGTTTTACTTTGATTTTGGAATCTAGAAAGTAATGGAAGTATATTATCCACAATATATGACTGTGGGGAGTCAGACATAGTTATACCCAAATATTTTATAGAAGAAACAACCTTAAGATGAGAAAGTGTAGATGGCAATGAATCTGGAAGGGGATCCAGAGGCATTAGCATGGATTTCTCCCAGTTTATGCCTAACCCGGAAAACCTGCCAAACTCCTTAATATATTTCATTACCGCCGGCAGGGAGGAGCAGATATTAATAATAACAATGCCCGTATGGGTAATTTTCCTGACTTCACAGCCTCATGCACATGGAAATATATTATATGCACGTAAAAACAGACTACAGACGCGTGCAGTCATTCACTTGTACAGAAGGTTAAACGCACCAGCTGCTGCTCCCTGGGCATGGGAATAGGGTTACCACCTCATCCCTTTAAACCAGAACACATATTATCTACACAGGATATGAGACTGATTAGGGTGGTAATGAAACTCACTTGGTGCCTTATCTGCATTAAATCAGCCACAGAACCTGTGTAATTCATATGTGTTTGGGTTTAAAGGGATGAGGTGGCGACTCTACATGGGAATACAATGAAAATTTTATGCCAGGCATCTTATATGCCTGCAAACATCTGCAAGATTTGTGCAAGGGGCCAAAAAGTCAAAGCAACATGTGAACAGGATCCTCCAAAAGTAAAGCTAAAACAGTGAGCCTCTTGATGGGGCTAAGTACACTCCCAGCAGCCAGAATCATTGGGTCATTTCTGGAACCGGATGATTGCTAGGAGATATCCACAGGTGGACAGTGGAACTACACCCGTCAGAACCAAGGACCACAGAGGAGCCACCATCAGGTGTTCTAGCTCCTAATAGTATGAATATGAAAGACCTCTGGCACCCTGGGGTAGAATACAGAAACAAGCTCTTGAGCAATGCCATCTCCGCTAACAGCCAGATCCTCTGTGTTCTCTTCTAGTGTTTTCCTGTGCCGCCAGTGGTCCCCAGAATTTCCCTTTTCAGGGATCTCACCACCGCCAAGAAGGCAAATACACTGAACACTCTGTGGCTTTGGCTACCATTTGGCCCGCTGCATCAACCAGTCCTGGTCAGCCATCCCTACTCTAGCGGGAGCGGAATCCCAAGTAATGAAAGTTGGGACAGGTCATTGGAATTTTGCAGAGAGGATGAGCTGAGCAACATTTTTTTTAATTCAATCTTATTTTATTCATATAGAGAACAAGAAGGAAACAAGTAAGCATTACATACATGGGTAAGGTACACCAACAATAATAATCAATGTCAGCGGAACAGATGCATGTCCTATTTACGGCATTCCCACCAGATGTGGAGCATGGTATCTCTGGCACGGTCAAGTTGAAATGGCGTAGAGCAAAATTTTTTTATGATTGTGAGATTCTATAAAATGTAGATCCAATGACAATAGGGTTTCTATGGGTTTTGGTAACGAGTAGAGCCACCTTTTGCGGCTATCTCAGCTCCAAGTCGCTTTGGATAAGTCTCTATGAGCTTCCCACATCTTACCACTGGGATTGTCGCCCAGTCCTCCTTGCAAAACTTCTCCAGCTCCTTCACGTTGGATGGTTTGCGCTTGTGAACAGCAATCTTTAAGTCTGACCACAGATTTTCTATTGGATTGGGGTCGGGCTTTGACTCGGCCATTCCAACACATTTCCATGTTTCCCCTTAAACGACTCAAGTGTTGCTTTAGCAGTGTGTTTGGGGTCATTGTCCTGCTGGAAGGTGGACCTCCGTCCTAGCCTCAAATCACACACAGAGTGGTACAGATTTTGCTCAAGAATATCCCTGTATTTAGCACCATCCATTTTTCCCTCAACTCTGACCAGTTTCCCAGTCCCAACTAATGGAAAACAACCCCACAGCATGATGCTGCCACCACCATGTTTCACAGTGGGGATGGTGTTCTTTGGGTGATGTAATGTGTTGGGTTTGCGCCAGACATAGCATTTTCTTTGATGGCCAAAAAGTTTGATTTTAGTCTTATCAGACCGGAGTACCTTCCTCCATACATTTTGGGAGTCTCCCACATGCCTTTTCACAAACTCAAAACGTGCCATTTTGTTTTTTGCTGAAAGTAAAGTCTTTCTTCTGGCCACTCTGCCATAAAGCCCAACTCTATGGAGCGTACGGCTTATTGTCGTCCTATGTACAGATGCTAGACATGTGCAATTAGTTTAGTTTCTAATTCGTTTTTCACGAATTTAGAGAAATTCGTTAATTCCGAAATTTCCGAATTTTTCAATTTCGGGATTTCCAAAATTTCCAAATTTACGAATTTTCGAAAATTCTAAAATTGGAAATTTCGAGATTCGAAATTGCAAAATTCGAAAATGGGAAATTTGGAAAGTTGAATTTCCGAATTTAAAAATAATTTTTTTTCTTTTTTTCCGGAAACTCGAAAAATTCGGTTTTTTTTCGTTTTATTCGTTTTTGTGGAAATTCGGAATTCGAAAATACGTAATTTCCGAAAAAAAACGAATTTTTTGAATTTCCCGAATCTCGGAAAAAAGCAAAAAAAAAAAACGAAAAAAAACTAATTTTTTGGCAGTGCACATGTCTAACAGATACTCTCTGCTGTGGAACTCTGCAGCTCCTCCAGGGTTACCTTGGGTCTCTGTGCTGCCCCTCCTTGCCCGGTCGGCGAGTTTTGGTGTGCGGCCGTCTCTTGGCAGGTTTTTTCTTGTGCCATGTTCTTTCCATTTGGTTATGATAGATTTGATGGTGCTTCTAGGGATCATCAAAGATTTGGATATTTGTTTTTATAACCTAACCCCCGACTTTTACTTCTCAACAACATTGTCCCTCACTTGTTTGGAGAGTTCCTTGGTCTTCGTGGCAGTGTTTGGTTAGTGGTGCCTCTTGCTTAGGTGTTGCAGCCTCTGGGGCCTTTCAAAAAGGCGTGTCTATGTAATGACAGATCATGTGACACTTAGATTGCACACAGGTGGACATCATTTCACTAATTATGTGACTTCTGAAGGTAATTGGTTGCACCAGAGATTTTTATGGGCTTCATAACAAAGGGGGTGAAAACATACGCACATGCCAATTATCATTTTTTTCTTTCTGAAAAATAGTTGTAAGTATATATTTTTCTAATTTTACTTCACCAACTTAGACTATCGTGTTCTGATCCATCACATCTAATTCAGATTTAAAAAAAAAAAAACATTGAACTAAAGGCTGTAATGTAACAAAATAGGTAAAAAGCCAAGGGGGGGTGAATACTTTTGCAAGGCACTGTATATGGTTCTATAAACTGGTGAACTATACATGAGTACTACAGATACCCTGAGATTTATAAGGAGGGATGAACACCGGCTTCTTCAATAGTCACAAAACAAAAAGAGACACGCAAGAAAGAAAACAAAAAATAATAAAGCAAATCTGAAGGCACACTTTTATTATTTAACGTACAGTGGAACCTCGGATTACGAGAATAATCCCTTCCAGGAGGATGCTCGTAATCCAAAGTACTCGCATATCAAAGCGAGTTTCCCCATTGAAGTCAATGGAAGCAAAATTAATTAGTTCCGGATCGACTTCAATGGGATGCAATACCGAATGCGGCCAGAGGCGGGGGGGCGCCAGAGAGCCTCGGAAACAGCCGAAAAAGCCCAAAGGACACTTCGGCTGACCTCGGCAAGACTTCCTACCCGAGATTTGCCGAGGTCAGCAGAGCTGTTCGGCGCCGTTCGGAAATGCACGGAAAGGCCCGAGGACAGCTCGCCTGACCTCGGCAAATCTCGGGCAGGAAGTCTTGCCGAGGTCAGCCGAAGTGTCCTTGGGCTTTTTCGGCCGGCGCCCCCCACCTCAGGCCAAAAGTGGTACTACGCACTGCTTTGGCCTGAATCGTGCTCGTTTTTTGCGAGACAACACTCGCAAACCGAGTCGCGATTTTTTAAAAATACAGCGCTCTTATTGCGATAAACGCTCGTTAACCGCGTTACTCGCAATCCGAGGTTCCGCTGTACAAGGAATAAAATGAATTTGAATATCTATGTTTCATACTAAAAAAAATAATTGGTGTTAGAATATTTGTACGTTTTAGCAAGTAAAAAACAGAAATGTTACCTCTGAAAATGTCACGTTTACCATTTTCAGGCAGCAGGTGGCAGCCTTCCCAGCAAATGCAGCTGCCTGTGCCGGCCCACAGCTGTCTTGAATAGTCACTAGTACCATGTAGTGTGATCCCCCCCACTCTTCACCCCCCCCCCCTGAGTAATATCGAGCATGTTCCTCACCATGACTCTTTTCTTTGAGGCTTGTGCTAAATGTCAGGGGAGATCAGACTACACGGGAAGGAGAACCAATCCAGCAATGACATGCCCCTCCCCCCTCTCTTTCCTTGCATTTGACAGTTAGAAAACGCGTAGCTATCTACTCCTCTAAGGCCCCTTTCACACTGAGGCGTTTTTACTGCGTTTTCGCGGGAAAAAATAGCGCTGTAAAAACGCCTGAAATATATCCTGCCCCATCATTTTCAATGTGAAAGCCCGTGAGGCGTTGTGCTGGCTGTGCGATGGAAAAAATCCCGCAAACAGCTTTTTTTGGAGCATCTTTGGGGCGCATAAAAGAGCGCTGTAAAAACGCCTATCCCCATTGAAATTAATGAGAACCGCGGTAAAAACGCATAGGCATTGGCGCAATTTTTAACAACACCGCTAACGCCTATGCGTCTTTACCGCGTTAGTGCTAAAAATAGCCTATCCCCATTGAAATGAATGAGAACCGCGGTAAAAACACAATAAAAAATAGCGCTAACGCGGTAAAAATGCATAGGCGTTAGCGCTATTTTTACTGCTATCGTGGTAAAAAATTGCGCTAACGCCTATGCGTTTTTACCGCGTTAGCTATCGTGGTAAAAAATTGCGGTAAAACGCGGTAAAATCCCAACGCCTCAGAGTGAAAGGGGCCGAACGTGTTTGTCGCGGCCTGGTACAAAAAACGGTTTCCATACTCAGGACACAATCACCTCCACGGTCGTGTGGGACCTCTGATGTCTGGAGACATGAGATTTCTGCGTAAAACGTTTCCCGCAATCAGGACAGGAATACGGCTTCTCCCCCGTGTGAGACCTCTGATGTATATCAAGCTCTGATTTTTGCGGATAGCATTTCCCGCACTCGGGGCAGGAATACGGTTTCTCGCCCGTGTGCAACCTCTGATGTCTAGAGAGTTTGGCCTTATCTGAAAAACCTTTCCCGCACTCGGGGCAGGAAAACGGCTTCTCCCCCGTGTGGGACCTGTGATGTCTTTCCAGTAGCGATTTGTGTGTAAAGCACTGCCCGCACTCGGGGCAGGGGAACGGCTTCTCGCCCGTGTGCTCTTTTTGGTGTTTGGTAAGATGGCACTTCTGCGAAAAACTTTTCCCGCACTCGGCACAGGAAAACGGTTTCTCCCCCGTGTGAGATTTTTGGTGCCGATCCACGTGAGATTTCCTAACAAAACATTTCCCGCACTGAGGGCAGGAAAATGGCTTTTCCCCGGTGTGCTTTCTCTGATGGATTAAAAGGTGGGACGCCATAGGAAAACTTTTCCCGCACTCGGCGCAAGGGTGCATCTTCTCCCCCGTGTGAATTTTCCGATGACTGTTAAGATGGTACTTCTCAGAAAAACGTTTCCCACAATCCGCACAGGAATACGGCTTCTCGCCCTTGTGCGTTTTCAGGTGGGTGTAGAGATGGGACTTCTCTTTGAAACATTTCCCGCACTCAGGGCAGGGATGCGGCTTATCCCCCGTGTGGGATCTTAAGTGTGTGTTAAGATGGGACTTCTCTTTAAAACATTTCCCGCACTCTGCGCAGGCAAACGGCCTCTCCCCCGTGTGAGATTTTAGATGTGCGACCAGTTCGTATTTTACTGGGTAGCATTTCCCGCACTCAAGGCAGGAGAATGGCTTCTCCCCCGTGTGGGATCTCTGATGCCTAATAAGTTTGGATGTTTGCGAATAACGTTTCCCGCACTCAGAGCAGGAATACGGCTTCTCCCCCGTGTGAGACCTCTGATGCCTGGCAACTAGCGATCGCGTGGCGAAACATTTCCCGCAGTCGGGGCAGGCATGCGGCTTCTCGCCCGAGTGAGATTTTTGATGTTTGGCAAGTAGTATCTTTGATGCAAAACGTTTCCCGCAATCAGGGCAGGAGTGCGGCTTCTCCTCCTGAATTCCGGCACCGTCTTTATTGTCCTCATTTTCAGATTTACGAGATAAAGCGAGACGATCCTTTGAGGGTTTCTTCGTGGAGCGTCCTGGAATTACATAAAAATACATTATTAATGGGGGATGGGAGCGGATCAGTTCACTTAAACCCAGGATTTAACCTGGATCCAGGGCCGGGGCTACCACTAGGCGAAGTAGGCATTGCCCACGAGGTTGCTAAATCACTGGCCAATGTCCATCTTATCACCTGCCCTCTGGACCCCGTTCCCTCCGAAATGCTACGTTCACCCTCCGGCTCTACTCTACACTCTCTAACCCCCATCTTCAATCTCTCCCTCTCTTCTGGCATCTTCCCCAACTCTCTAAAACATGCCCTAGTCACCCCCATGCTTAAAAAGCCCTCACTGGACCCAACCAATCTTAACAACCTACTCCCCATCTCCTTGCTCCCCTTCCCTAGACGTCTAGTCTACAACCGATTGAGCGTCCACCTTGCCGAGAATGGCCTTCTTGATCCCCTTCAGTCTGGATTTCGCCCTCAACATTCCACAGAAACTGCTCTCCTAAAACTAACAAACGATCTACTAAAGGCCAAAACTAAGGGTCACTATTCTGTCCTCCTACTCCTGGACCTCTCTACTGCCTTTGATACTAGACATGTGCAATTTGATTAGTCTCTAATTAGTTTTTCACGAATTTAGAGAAATTCGTTAATTCCGAAATTTCCGAATTTTTCAATTTCCGAATTTTCGGATTTCTGAATTTTTCAATCAACTAATCTACGAATCAACGAATCTCCGAATTTCGAAAATTTAGAAAATTGGAAATTTCGAAAATTGGAAATTTCGAGATTCGAAAAATTTGAGGTTCGAAAATTCTACGAATCAACAAATCTACGAATCTACGAATTTCGAAAATTGGAAATTTCGAGGATCTATAATTTCTACGAATCAACGAATCTACGAATTTCGAAAATTGGAAATTTCGAAAATTGGAAATTTCGAAAATTGGAACTTTGATACTAGACATGTGCAATTTGTTTAGTTTCTAATTCGTTTTTCACGAATTTAGAGAAATTCGTTCATTCCGAAATTTCCGAATTTTTCAATTTCCGAATTTTCGGATTTCCGAAATTTCAAATTTTTCAATTTCCGAATTTTCAGATTTCCGAATTTTTCAATCAATGAATCAACTAATCTACGAATCAACGAATCTCGAAAATTGGAAATTTCGAAAATTGGAAATTTCGAGATTCGAAAATTTCGAGGTTCCAAAATTCTACGAATCAACACATCTACGAATCTCCGAATTTCGAAAATTGGAAATTTCGAAAGTTGGAAATTTCGAGATTCTATAATTTCTACGAATCAACGAATCTACGAATTTCGAAAATTGGAACTTTGATACTAGACATGTGCAATTTGTTTAGTTTCTAATTCGTTTTTCACGAATTTAGAGAAATTAGTTAATTCCAAAATTTCTGAATTTTAAAATTTCCGAATTTTCGAATTTTTCAATTTACGAATTTTCGGATTTCCAAATTTTTCAATCAACGAATCAACGAATCTACGAATTTCGAAAATTTTAAATTTCGAGATTCGAAAATTCTACGAATCAACGAATCTACGAATTTCAAAAATTGGGAATTTTGAAAATTGGAAATTTTGAAAATTGGAACTTTGATACTAGACATGTGCAATTTGTTTAGTTTCTAATTCGTTTTTCACGAATTTAAAGAAATTAGTTAATTCCGAAATTTCCGAATTTTTCAATTTCCGAATTTTCGGATTTCCGAAATTATGAATTTTTCAATTTACGAATTAATGAATCTATGAATCTACGAATCTACGAATCAACGAATCTACGAATTTCAAAAATTGGGAATTTCGAAAATTGGGAATTTCGAAAATTGGAACTTTGATACTAGACATGTGCAATTTGTTTAGTTTCTATTTTGTTTTTCATGAATTTAGAGGAATTAGTTAATTCCGAAATTTCAGATATTTTCAATTTCCGAATTTTCGGATTTCTGAAATTTCGAATTTTTCAATTTACGAATTAACGAATCTACGAATTTCGAAAATTGGAAATTTCGAAAAATGGAAATTTCGAGATTCGAAAATTCGAAATTGCAAAATTCGAAAATCTTAAGATCGAAAATGGGAAATTTGGAAAGTTGAATTTCCGAATTCCAAATTTTTAGAATTTTCGAATTTCGGAAATTCTTTTTTTTCGGAAATTCGAAAAATTCGTTTTTTTGGAAATTCGAAAATTCGGAATTACGAATTTCCGAATTCCGAATTTCCCGAATTTCCGAAAAAAGCAAAAAAACAAAACAAAAAAACCCCCCAATTTTTTTTTTCGAATTTCCCGAATTTCCAAAAAAAGCAAAAAAAAATGAAAACTAAAAAAACTAATTTTTCGGCAGTGCACAAGTCTATTTGATACGGTTGACCACCCCCTCCTCCTCAAAAAACTCCATGCCTTTGGTCTCCGCAACTGTACTCTTCGCTGGTTCTCTACCTACTTATCCAACCGCACTTTTAGCGTTCTACTTCCTCCTCTCCTCTTTCTTTCTCTGTTGGAATCCCCCAAGGTTCTGTTCTTGGACCTCTCCTATTTTCAATCTACACCTCCTCCCTGGGTCAGCTGATAGCCTCCCACGGCTTCCAATACCACCTCTACGCTGACGACACTCAAACCTACTTCTCTACCCCTCAACTCACTTCTTCATTCTCCTCACGTATCTCTAATTTACTATCAGATATATCAGTCTGGATGTCACACCACTTCCTCAAACTTAATTTATCAAAAACCGAACTTATAATTTTTCCTCCCCCACGTGCCTCCTCCCCCGATCTCTCTGCCAAAATCGATGGCACAACTATCAGGCCATCCCCGAATGCCCAGGTTCTAGATGTAGTCCTGGACTCTGAACTCTCCTTTAAGCCCCACGTCCAATCACTGTCCAAATCTTGCCGCCTCAACCTCCGCAACATCTCCAAAATACGCCCCTTTCTAACCAATGACACCACAAAGCTCTTAATTCACTCCCTGGTCATCTACCGCCTCGACTACTGCAACTCCCTTCTCATTGGCTTACCTTTATATAGTCTATCCCCCCTTCAATCCATCATTAATTCTGCTGCCAGACTCATCCACCTTACTAATCGTTCTGTCTCTGATACTCCTCTCTGTCAATCCCTCCACTGGCTTCTGCTCACCCAACAAATTAAATTCAAAATACTAACAACTACCTACAAAGCCATCCACAACTCTGCCCCCAGCTACATCACTGACCTAGTCTCTAAATACCGACCTAATCGTTCTCTTCGTTCTTCTCAAGACCTCCCGCTCTCTAATCACCTCCTCCCACGCTCTCTTCCAGGACTTTTCCAGAGCCTCTCCAAGCCTATGGAACTCCTTACCCCAATCTGTCCGATTATCTCCTACTCTATTAGCTTTTAGACAATCCTTGAAAACCCTTCTCTTCAGAGAAGCCTATCCTACCCACACCTTACAACTGTTTTTTTTCCCCATCTTGTCCACCTGATCATCCCACACATCTACTACCCTTTGTTCCGCTTGACCCTCCCTTCTAGATTGTAAGCTCTAACGAGCCGGGCCCTCTGATCCCTCCTGTATTGTATTGTAATTGTATGGTCTTCCCCGATGTTGTAAAGCGCTGCGCAAACTGTTGGTGCTATATAAATTCTGTATAATAATAATAATAATAATAATAATAATAATAATAATAATAATAATCTGTGTTATCATATCCTTGCTACTATAACTAGGAGTGAAACACAACCTACAGTAATTCTGCCAGCTGAACCCCAGGATGGGCCAATCAGTGTGCAGAAGAATATATTATGGGTCACCTGTGCTGATCTCTGTAGGAGTGTCCTCCTTTTCGAATGTTCCCATTTCAGCCTCCTCTGTATACTTCTCATCATCCTTCCTATCCGTCTCCTCTGCTTCACTCTCGACTTTTATTTTTATCAGATCTTCCCCCTAAACCAATAGAATGGCAGAAAATAACATCTGTAACATAGAAGTATTTATGATGTGAGATCACATAGAGAATATCATCTTGTAGAGTCTTGTAGAGTCCACTAGGCTTGTGCAATTAGTTTCGAAACGAATCGAAATTCGTCCGAATTTAGCAACTTTCGGACATTCGGAAGCATTCGAATTTCCGAACAAAGCAATTACGAATAAAACCGAATCCGAAATAAATTATATTGCAAATAGCGAATGCCCGAATGTCTTTGGCATAATTCGTTATGAAAAAAGTTACGAATGTACGAATCCATTCGAAGCACAATAACACTCTGCTCTGCTCTCTGCTTCTCCCTCACCGTGCTGAACTCCCTCTCAAAATGGTGTACAGGGGGCGGAGTCTATAGCCGCATGTAAAAAAACGAAAGTTAAAATACGAGATTTCGAATCGTTACAAATAACCGCAATGTATTTAGAAAAGTACAAATCCATTCGAAGCACATTAGGCATAATAGGCAGCGTCGTTGTGAGAGAGACACGGAAAATTACGAATCAACGAACCCCAAAAAAGTTCCGAAAGTAGGAGTTGTGTCCAGAATCAACGAAAAACAATGTACTCTACCGAAAGTACGAATTATAAATCAACTAAAAATAAGGCTTACATTAATACGAATCATTCCGATTCAACGAAAAATGTCGCTTGCGAAAATACGAATTAGTCCGAACACGAAAAATTAAGAACGATTACGAATCAACAGGACCGAAAAGAAACAAACCGAAACTAAACAAATTTTTCTGTTGTGTACAAGTCTTGAGTCCACACATCGTCTCCACATGTCAGAGTGTTCAATCACTTTATGTTCCCGACCCTCAACTCCACCTACCTGATGATGAGGGATGGTGTGACCTTCCTGTGTGGAATCCTGAGAATGAAGACATCTCTCAGTTGGCTCCATCACTCCATACTCCTCATCCTCTTCTTTAAACTCTTCTTTAATAACAATATTTAAATCCCTGAGGCTTCCATTCTAAATATATAATGAAACATTTATGGTAAGAAACATTTTTGTGTATAAATCTTAACTCTTAGTGATTGTTACTTATCTACCTGATCAAGGTGAGGGATGGTGTGATCTTGTTTGGAATAACGGGAATACAGAGGACGGGGACATCTCTCTGGTGGCTCCATCGTATCATTCCTGTAGAGATCCTTCTGCTCTCGTGAAGACTCCTTTATCACACCATACTCATCCTCCTCCTCTTTAAACTCTTCTTTAACAACAATATTAAAATCCCCGAGGTTTCCACTCTGGATATGAAGTACAACATTTATTGTAACAAATGAGATTGTATATAAATCATAACTACCAGAGACTGAAAACCATCTACCTGATGATGGTGGGGGATGGTGTGACCTTCCTGTGTGGAATCCCGGGAATACAGAGGACGGGGACATCTCTCTGGTGGGTTCCCATTACTGGATCCATCTGTAGGAAACACACACACTGACTGAATACATTGTTTCTATGTGTTTATCAGATGATGGGGGATCTAGGTGGAGCCTCCGTACTGCTCTCTCCTTTACAATAAAGTCTCCTCTTACCCGGTGATGTGAGGGGCGGCTGATCCTCCATCATGACGTCCTTGTAGAGATCCTTGTGTCCTTCTAAATACTCCCACTCCTTCATGGAGAAATAGACAGTGACATCCTGACACCTTATAGGAAACTGACACACACAATGATACAGTCACCATCCAGACACATCCCTTGTCTGTTACTGGATAATGTCCCAGAATTCCCGGCACCGCTCACCTCTCCCGGTCAATGATCTCGCCAGTGACTTCTGGAATCTTCTTACTCTCTCAAGTGTCAGGGAGTGAGGTGGAGGCGGCGCGTTGTTTACCTCTTTATGGTTCGAGGGAACCTCTGTATGGAAACACCGACAGTAAGATCATATGACATTCCCAACATTCTTCTCACCTCTGGCATTGGGTTTTAGTTTGATTAAAGCCCAATATCAGGATTTTTGTACCTAAATATCTTTTTGGAGTACATTGAGAGACAGAGGACTCTTAAGCCCCATACACACGATCTGACTTTTTAAAAACAAACTTCAAAATAAGCAAGTTTTCAAAAAAATCCAACCGTGTGTACGCTCCATCGAAAAAACTTTTTCGGGTTTTCATCGGACAAAAGTTCGCTTTGCAAACAGACAAACTTTTCGGCAACAAAAGTCCTGCCGTGTGTACAGAAATCCATCGGACTTTAGTCCTAAGTACAAATACGCATGCTCAGAACCAATGTTAAAATCAACCAACAATAGCAGAAGTTGACCAAAGGGTGGCGGTAAAGAGCAGAAAAACCACGTAGTACGTAAATTACGTCACTACGTTCATGTTTGTTGGCTGAAAAAGTCTGAGTGTCTGTATGCTATGGGCGTTCACGGCCAACTCCCTTCGGACAAAAATCAACAGCAAATTTTGTTTTAAGTCCAATTGTGTGTATGAGGTGTGACAGCAGGAAGGTAAAGTCACCTGGTTGCATCCAGGGGGGTAGATATATTTCTCCCAGATTCAGGCTTTATGCTGACTTATACAACTAGGGTGGAGAGTTGTATAAGCCCAGCTGAGGCTAGTAGGCTCATGGATGACTCATACCTCTAGGGAGAGTGTGGGGCGTCGTACAGACAGGGAGTTGATGAGGCCAGCTGAAGCTTGTCAGCTCATTTAGGCCTCTATAAGAACTCCCAGATTCATTAGGTGTTAGCTCATGCCTGGACCCAGACCTGTGTGGACTGTCTAGGGAGAGTGAACCCCTGTGCGGTGAGGCAAAGCCTGTGTGGCTATTTGTTTGGACTTTTACTAAACCAGGGACTTAGGGACTAGGACAGCACCAGGCTGATCCCAGTTGTTAGTTTAGGAAACCTGCATGTTTAGTCAGAGGTCAAACTGACCAGGATTTATTTTGTTTATGTTTCTTTTTGGCTTTGCTGTGTTTTTGTCACTGTACATAGAGAAATAAACCGCACCTTTTGATTTTGAAAACCACAACCTCCGTCTGCTGGCCCTGTTTTTGTGTGGGGAGCCCAACCAGGGGGTCACACACACCCGCTACTGAGTTAACCCCCTCACAGTTGGTGGAGAACCAGTGGCAGTTTTTTTTAAGCCAGCATGGAGGAGATACTGAAACAGCTGGCTCTAGCAAATGCCAATCAACAGCAGACAAATGCAGGTTTGCAAAGGAGCCTTGCAGCCCAGCAGCAAGCTCATCAACAAGCCCAGCAGCAATCTGAGGCCCGCTTCATAGACCTGTTACAGAAGCAAGAGCAGAGACTACAACAAATGGAAGCAGTAATGCAGCAACGTCCGCAGACCAGTGAGGAAAGCCGTCCCACTAATACCGCGTCCTTTGGGGTGAGTCGTTTATTGACAAAAATGACTGGAGAGGATGATCCAGAGGTATTTTTGACCACATTTGAAAGGACTGCTGAAAGAGAAAAGTGGCCTGAGGAGCAGTGGGCTGGACTGGTGGCTCCTCTGTTAACTGGTGAATCGCAGAAGGCTTACTATGACCTAGAGCCTGACCAAGCAAAAGACTATGTGATGCTAAAAGCTGAAATATTGGCAAGGCTGGGTGTCACCCTGGCTGTCCGGGCTCAGCGTGTGCATAACTGGACTTTCCAGCTTGGAAAACCCCCCAGGTCTCAAATGTATGATCTCATTCACCTGAGCAGGAAGTGGCTACAGCCAGAGACTTTGTCCGCACCAGAGATTGTGGAACGTGTTGTAATGGATCGGTTTTTGAGAGCTCTTCCTACTGCCATCCAAAAGTGGGTAAGCCATGGAGACCCAGAGACGGCCGGTGGTCTTGTGGATCGTGTAGAGAAATACTTGGCTACAGAGAACCTGACGGCCTCTTCCAGAGACTCTCGGACTTTCCACCCTAAGACCAGACCATCCCCAGGGGCGGATAAGAGGATTCCAAGGGGTGAGGGTGGAGAGAGTGAGAGGGTGGGAGCTCTACCCAAAGTTTGGCGAGAACAGCCTGGGAAGTCAGGGGCTCAAGAGGCAGCCAAAAGGATTGTTTGCTACCGCTGCCGGCAAGCGGGACATATTGCAGCAAATTGCCCGGTTGTGGAGGAACCCATGCAATGTGACTTTCTGACGGACAGACGTCAGTCGCTGTGTGCGACAGTCGCATGCACTGCCATTCGGGGAACTGAGAAACATTTATGCAAAATGTGTATTAATGGTAGAAATGTTGTGGTATTACTGGATTCAGGTAGCCTTGTGACCCTGATAAAGGCTGAATTAGTTAAAACAGAGGTCTCTGGGAATAGCAAGGTAGCTGTTATTTGTGTGCATGGGGACACCCGAGAGTATCCAGTGACTACAGTGTGTTTCGAGACCCCCAAAGGTACCCTCTCTCATCCAGTGGGGTTAGTATCTCAATTACCGCATGATGCCATTGTGGGAAGAGATTTTCCGAAGTTCTGGGAACTGTGGGATGATCCTGAGCCCCCCACTGGTGCCCCTATGTACCAGGAATGTGATAGCCAGAACTCCTCTGAGAGTGGTGAGGACTCTCCAGAATTTCCCTTGTCAGTATTGGCAGGGGAGACTCAAGAAACTGGAGAGGAGCCCACCTCCTCAGACGAAAACCTACCGTCTGTGGAGTTTTCTGATCTGGAGGTTCACAGGGAAAATTTTGCCACAGAACAGTTAAAAGACCCCGCCCTAATAAAGGCACGGGAAAACGTAGTGGAAATAGATGGCGAGTTAGTGAACCCAGATAATACCTGCACTTACCCATACTTCAGCGTAGAGAAGGACCTACTGTATCGGGTGGCAAAAAGGGCAGAAGAAACCGTTGAGCAGCTTGTGGTGCCCAAACCTTACAGGAAGTTGGTGTTGGAGTTGGCCCATGGGCACATTCTTGGAGGTCATCTGGGGACAGAGAAAACCCGAGAGAGGGTATTACAGAGATTCTATTGGCCTGGGGTGATGAAGGACATAGAAAATTATTGTTCCTCCTGCCCTGTGTGTCAGAGGTCGGCCCCGATGCCACATTTCCGTAGCCCGCTGGTCCCTCTACCCATCATTGAGGTCCCGTTTGAGAGAATCGCAATGGATTTGGTAGGTCCTATAATCAAGTCCGCTAGGGGGCACCAGTACATATTGGTTATAATGGACTATGCCACCCGTTATCCAGAAGCGATCCCTCTCAGAAATACCTCGGCCAAAACCATAGCCAAAGAGCTATCTCTTGTTTTTAGCCGGGTGGGTATTTGTAAAGAACTGCTTACGGACCAAGGTACACCCTTTATGTCCCGGGTTATGAAAGAGCTGTGTAAATTGTTCAAAGTGACGCAATTGCGTACATCTGTGTATCACCCCCAAACCGATGGGCTGGTTGAAAGATTCAACAAAACCCTAAAACAAATGTTGAAGAAAGTGGTGGATAGAGATGGAAAGGATTGGGACTGTCTACTTCCTTATTTGATGTTTGCTATTAGGGAGGTGCCCCAATCCTCTACGGGATTCTCCCCCTTTGAGTTACTGTATGGGAGACACCCAAGAGGGCTGTTGGATATTGCCAAGGAAACTTGGGAAAGTGAGAGTTCTCCCCACAGGAGTGTGATTGAGCATGTCGCCCTGATGCAAGATCGAATTGCACAGGTAATGCCCATCGTGAAGGAACATTTGGCCCAAGCGCAGTTGGCACAGCAGAGAGTGTACAACCGTGGAGCAAAGACCCGTACCTTTTCCCCGGGGGATAGGATATTGGTACTTGTCCCTACGGTTGAAAGTAAATTCCTTGCCAAATGGCAAGGCCCCTACGAGATAATGGAAAAAGTGAGCGAAGTGAATTACAAGGTCAGACAACCAGGAAGGCGAAAGCCCGAACAGATATATCACGTTAATCTGTTGAAAGCCTGGAGGGATAGAGAGTCCCTAGTCGCAGAAACTTGGTCACCAGCTCAAACTGGTTGCGTGATTCCGGAGGTTGGAATAGCAGCCACCTTGTCACAACCCCAACAACAGGAGGTTAAGGAGTTTGTGCTTCGCAACAAGGAGGTGTTCTCTGAGCTGCCGGGACAAACATCTGGGGTAGAGCATGATATTATTACCCCGCCCGGTGAAAGGGTGAAGTTAAAACCCTATCGGATCCCAGAGGCCCGACGGGAGGCAATACGGGAGGAAGTACAGAAAATGCTGAACTTAGGGGTGATAGAGGAGTCCCAAAGTGATTGGTCTAGTCCCATTGTGTTGGTGCCTAAACCGGATGGGAGCTGGCGATTTTGTAACGATTTTCGTCAGTTGAACAAAGTTACAAAATTTGACACCTACCCCATGCCACGTATAGATGAGTTGATCGACCGGCTGGGAACAGCCCGATACATGACGACTCTTGACCTCACAAAAGGGTATTGGCAAATTCCCCTGGCCAAGTCGGCCAAAGAGAAAACCGCATTTGTAACCCCAGACGGGGCGTTCCAATATAAGAGAATGCCGTTCGGGTTACAGAATGCGCCGGCCACATTCCAGCGGAAAATGGACCAGATACTGAGGCCCCATCGGAAGTATGCTGCGGCTTACCTGGATGACGTAATTGTCCATAGCACAGATTGGGCCTCACATCTGCCAAAAGTGCAAGCAGTCCTAGACTCTATCCGGGAAGCGGGGTTTACGGCTAACCCCAAGAAGTGTACCATTGGGCAGGAGGAGGCCAAATATCTTGGGTACACCATTGGCAGGGGAGTGATAAAACCCCAACTCAACAAAGTCGAGGCCATCCAGAGTTGGCCACGTCCCAACAGCAAGAAGCAGGTACGGGCCTTTCTGGGAATCGCGGGTTATTATCGGCGCTTCATTCCCCACTTTGCTTCTAAGGCTGTGCCCCTAACCAACCTGACGAAAGGGAAAGGGTCGGTCATGATTAAATGGACCCCCGAGGCTGAGGCAGCATTCCAATTCTTGAAACAAGCCTTATGTAGCCAGCCAGTGTTGTACTCACCCGACTTCTCTAAAGACTTTGTCGTACAAAGTGATGCGTCAGATGTGGGGTTAGGAGCAGTATTGTCCCAGGTCTGGAACGGGGAAGAGCACCCAGTCATTTACCTCAGCAGGAAGTTGAAGTCCCATGAGGTAAATTACGCCACGGTTGAAAAGGAGTGTTTAGCGGTGAAGTGGGCTCTAGATTCCCTTCGGTACTATCTGCTAGGTAGGCACTTTGACATGGTTACGGATCACGCTCCGTTAAAGTGGATGGCTCAAAACAAGGAGACAAATAGAAGAGTGAATAGGTGGTTCCTGGCCCTACAGGAATTCAACTTCACAGTAAAGCATCGCCCTGGCGTTCAAATGGGGAATGTGGATGCTTTGTCTCGAGTACATGAATGCCTGATTGCTGGTGTTCCAACCCCAAGGTTAAAACAAGAGGGGGGGGTATGTGACAGCAGGAAGGTAAAGTCACCTGGTTGCATCCAGGGGGGTAGATATATTTCTCCCAGATTCAGGCTTTATGCTGACTTATACAACTAGGGTGGAGAGTTGTATAAGCCCAGCTGAGGCTAGTAGGCTCATGGATGACTCATACCTCTAGGGAGAGTGTGGGGCGTCGTACAGACAGGGAGTTGATGAGGCCAGCTGAAGCTTGTCAGCTCATTTAGGCCTCTATAAGAACTCCCAGATTCATTAGGTGTTAGCTCATGCCTGGACCCAGACCTGTGTGGACTGTCTAGGGAGAGTGAACCCCTGTGCGGTGAGGCAAAGCCTGTGTGGCTATTTGTTTGGACTTTTACTAAACCAGGGACTTAGGGACTAGGACAGCACCAGGCTGATCCCAGTTGTTAGTTTAGGAAACCTGCATGTTTAGTCAGAGGTCAAACTGACCAGGATTTATTTTGTTTATGTTTCTTTTTGGCTTTGCTGTGTTTTTGTCACTGTACATAGAGAAATAAACCGCACCTTTTGATTTTGAAAACCACAACCTCCGTCTGCTGGCCCTGTTTTTGTGTGGGGAGCCCAACCAGGGGGTCACACACACCCGCTACTGAGTTAACCCCCTCACAGAGGCTTTAGACAACTGGGTTGGAATGCTGCCCACAGCAAGGTTGGACATTTAAAAAAGTCAAACTGTAGACCACCCATAGATTCTATTACCTCTCCTATAGCCACCATGCTCAGTTTGTAGCAAGCAGCTCTAAGAGCTAAGGACCATAAGCTTTCACAGAAACGATGGAAGCCCATCCATTAGACTCAGGTTCTCCAAACAAGGTCCCCCCGCAGGCACATCCAACCCGCTACGGGATTTTACCAACTTCTACTGTATCTGTGTCCTGCATTTTCAATGGAGCAGTTGGTCGGGGCGCCAGTACCATAGCAACCAAGAACACTGAAAGGCCAAGAAGCACAACCTCATTTGTTGCTAAGGATGCTGGCGACCGGCCTGACTGTGCCATGGAAACACAGGATTCTGATCTAGGGTGGCAGCATCCAGGGCCAGCCCTGCATTCAGAAGAAGACCTGCTTTACACCTTTCACCCTCAATCCAGACCTGCTCAGCTTCCTGCCCTGTGCCATGATGCCACTGTCGTGAATATTTGAAGCTAGGGCAGAGAGGACTCTGATATTAGGGGGTTAACTCTGATGTGAAAAGGGGGAAGACTAATGTAAAAGGGAGGAACTCTGATGAGCAGTGATGTGAAGGGGGGCTCAGATGTGCAAGAGAGGATCCGATGGGTTCTGATGTGAAATTGGGCCTTTGATTCTCAAGGGGCAGCACAGTGCTGTAGTGGTTAGCACTTTCACCTAGCAGCAAAAGGGTTGCTGGTTCGAATCCCGACCACGACACCATCTGCCTGGAGTTTGCATGTTCTCCCTGTGTCTGCGTGGGTTTCCTCCGGGTACTCCGGTTTCCTCCCACACGCCAAAGACATGCTGGTAGGGTAATTGGATCTTGTCCAAATTGGCCCAATATATATGTGTGTACGACTGTGTGTCCCAAGTGTGTCGAGATCCTACGAGGTAAAATGACCCCACCAGCCAAGCAGACACTGGCTGCAAAAAGCGCCTAGAGGCGATTCAGTTTGCTTCTGAGTGCTATACAAGTCACTCATTCATTCATTCAAGGGGGCCTCTGATGGGCTCTGTTGTGCAAGGAGGGATCCAATGGGTTCTAATGTGCAAGGGGGGGATCCAATGGGCTCTGATGTACAATTAGGTGTCTGATGTGCAAGGGGAGACCTGATGGGCTCTGACGTGCAAGGGGGGCACTGATGGGCTCGGTTGTGCAAGGGAGGCTCTGATGTGTTCTGATGTGCAATTAGTTCTCTGATGTTCAAGGGGGGCTCTGACGTGTAAGTGGGGCTCTGATGTGCAAGGTGGCTTCTGACATGACATGTAATGAGGCTTCTGATGAGCTCTGATGTGTAAGCGGGGACCTGATGGGCTCTGATGTGCAAGGGGGAATCTGATGTGTAAGGGGGTTTTAAAGTTCTCTGATGTTCAAGGGGTGTTCTGAAGTGAAATTAGGCCTCTGATGCATAAGGGGGGCTCTGATGTGTATGGGGTTCTCTGATGTGCAAGGTCAGACTCTGCTGTGAATAAGGGAGTCTGATGTAAGGGGGGGTCTTGAAGTGAAGGAATCAATCTTATGTGGTAAGGACTCTGGTGTGATAAGAGTTACTGAAAGGGGGTACCAGTACCAGGTACTCTGATGTGTTGGAGGTCTTCTAAGGTAAAGAGGGGCGCTCTGATTTGAAGGGGGTGGGAAACTTCTAATGTGATGGGGGCTTCTGATGTGAAGTTATTTCTTGGAGCATGTTTACTCTTTAAGTACATTTTTTCATTTATTTATAAAATCTTTTTTTTTAAGCCTGTACATTTTTGTAAACTATATTTTTTTTGAAAAAGTACGGAAAAGTTTGGAGACCCTCCCTGGGACCCTCCACTATGACAAAGAGCATCAATCTTCCTAACTGAAGTCGTGGTCGAAAGATAGACATGGACAACTTGGACAACTTTCTAGGCCACGGAAAGCAATCTCCTACTGGTTTACTGGTACTGGTCACAAAGGATGGCAAGACAACATCCACACTGAGGAGGACCTCTGGTCACTGAGGAGGACCTCTTTGCAAGAAAAGACCTTGATTTCAGACTAACCTTATACTTCTGAAGGATTGAAAAAGGGTTCATTATAGACAAGGCTGCCAGTTCAGATACTCCTCTAGGCGAGGTAATGGCCTCAAGAAAGGCCACCTTGTGGTACAAGGACGAGAGGGACATTTTCCTAACTGGCTCAAAGGCGGGTCTCTGAAGGTCCAGGCTCAAACCCTATGGAGGC